>LR738709.1:58064133-58183288 GCA_902687465.1 Secale cereale | reverse complement strand
TGGGGGGTTAATTTAGGTGTTTCAAATATTGTGTTAGCTAGCTAATTAATAGAGAGAAGTGTCCTCTCTTATGTCCGTGCTTGGTCGACGCTACGCACTATACATACGTATAGAGAGGACTAGACACGCTAGCTAGCTAGTAAGCAAACGAAGGAAACAGAAGATCATCATCAACATATATATGCATACAGAGAGAAGTGATATCGACCACCTCTGCTTCTCCGAGAGATTGGTCGAACAACAAGTTCTCGTATATCTATCCGACACTACCAGGTATATATATACAATAATTATCTCTTACAAATATAATCTCCTATCATATGGACGCATGGTCCACATAGTATTCTCTGTCTTCAGGGATCACGTGGTCAAGGAAGAATGCCACCAATTCCTCTTGAATTGCTCGCAGACGATCTGGTGCTAGGAGTTCATTCCGGATCCGAAAGATCTAATTTGAAGAAGGGGGTCAATACATATATATATATATATATATATATATATATATATATATGAATAAATGAAACTCAACACAAATGATGGTAATGAAATAAAATTGTGAATATTATTAATTGCTTACGCACTTCAAATTGTGCGTCAGAGTAGCCCCGCTCATAGGTCGTGTGGCGGATGGACTCGCAAATGTAGTATCCACAGAAATCATTCCCTTGTTCCTGCCACAACCACTTTACAAGAAATAGAGGTCAATCAAACTGATAAGCAAGAATGCCAAATGGTATTGATGAAACTAGTGCTTGAATCAATAGGAGATGCGCGAAACATGCTACTATATAGTACTTACTTTCGGGTGTCTAAATTGCAGCTTCTTCGGCAGTCCCGAAGCTTTTTTGGTGAATTTTTTCCAAACCCTGCCAGACAAAGAAAACAATTACTTGATATCAGAAATGAACAAAGTTGCTGATATGCATGGTGGATAATGATCGATTTAACTTACTTCTCGAGCATTTGAGTCATGCCCGCATACTCCTTGGGATCGTTTCGTTTAGAGTCCAAGCCAGTTACTACTCCCTGCTCAAGCTTAATCTCTAGGAGAATATAGTGGAAGCTGCGCAAGCATTGAACTCATCAATTACATTACTATAACCTTGACTAATATATAAGGGAAACCGAATATGGACAAGACAGCAACACTCACTTGAAGTTGTAAGGAAAGAGTATT
Organism: Secale cereale; assembly: GCA_902687465.1. NCBI lineage: Eukaryota > Viridiplantae > Streptophyta > Magnoliopsida > Poales > Poaceae > Secale > Secale cereale. The sequence continues at coordinate 58,182,111 of LR738709.1, read as the reverse complement.
ATATCTTTGTTTTCATTTACCACCAACGATCGTAGCAAGTTGGCCTCGGTATCTGCGGCACGCAATTCAACCTCAGTTGCATCTATGAGATATGTGTTAATGAACCCTATATCACCGACTTGTCTTTTCTTCAATTCGACGATCTTCAATCTGCATAATATAGGGAGGATAATTATAAATACATGCAATGAAAGAGCTGAGCTATATAGAGAGACTTAATGACAGAAGTAGTACTACTTACAGACAGTAGCAGGTGACCGTTGCTTTATCGAGGGCCAATTGATTGAAAAACCGATAGAACTCCTCAAATGGAATAGGCAACAGTTCAATTCCAACGAGGTCATGCTCTGGTTTAACTCTCACATACAAAACTATCCCTCCCCCCAGACTCTCTACAGATTTTCAAGTACCAATCATGCAATCTTCGCATCATCGTTGATAGAGATCTTTCATCTTTGACGAGAGGCATCCCGTACTCGTATCTTTGTATCTGCACCTCCAAGAAATCATAATGTACATCGCCGGGCAGGTAATCTCCAAGATTTCTATAACCGGGCACCATCCTCGGATCATTAGCGACGATGTCGCTAGACACCTTGAGCGGGGGGCACGATTGGTCCGCTTATTCGCCGAGCTGGGCAATTTGTTTCCCAGCTCGTCCTTCTGCTAACCTTTGATCTCTTTTAGCACTTCCCGACCGCTTCGCTTCGTGAAATGACTTTTCAATAATGCGGTCATAGTTGTCTTTCGGCTGACTTTTCGCTGGTTTCTTCAGGGCAGCAAGAGTGCGCTTTGCTTTCACCGAATCTATCTTCTCCTCCGGAGGTGGATGTCTCTATGCTTTCAACCCTTCAAGCCAGTCCTTCACTTCGCCTTCAGCGATCTTTGTGTTTTCCTCGTCGGACCTCTCATATGGTAACTTTTCTAGAGGCATGAGAGAAGGACCGAATCTGTATTGTCTCCCGCCTGTGGCTGTACAGCTAGACGCCGGCAGACCAGACGAAGCGGCTGTCTTCTTTCCTTGCTTACGCGCCGGAGCAGCCAGAGCGGCGGCAGGTCTCTTCTGCCCTTGCTGACTAGGCGGAGAAGGAGGAGGCTGGCTGCTCGGGCGCGCCGGCGCAAGTGGAGAAGGAGGCGGAGTGCCGCCACGCGCCGGAGAAGGAGCTGGAGTGCCCTGATCGTCACTCGCCGGAGGAGGAGGCGGTGGAGGAGGCGAAGTGCCCTGACTCGCCGGAGGAGGAGGAGGAGGAGGCGGAGGCGTCCAGTTGAGAATGTTGATGAGGTCCTTCCTCCATAGGGATGGAGTCTTCAGTGAAGAACCCAGCCGAGTCTCCCCTTCACCGGTAGGGTGGTCAAGCTGGAGGTCCTCAAATCCCTCCGTTATTTCATCCACCATCACCCTAGCATATCCTTCTGGAATCGGCCGGCATTGAAAAGTTGCGCCGGGTCCAGTAGGATAAACAGAGCCAGCAGCCGCCTTGACCTTCATATTTATCCATTGCGTCATAAGGTGGCAATTTTGAGACTTCGTGATAGCATCCACGGGATAGCTGGCAGGAGCCGTCAAGACATGCTCCGGCTAAAGCAGCTCGGTGGAAGCCACGCGGCTTCTCCGCTGAGATGGCGGGGTAGATTCAGGGGAAGCTTCGACAGTTCTTTTGTCCGGATTTGCTTCTCGTTCCTCTATAACTTGTATTCTGGCGTGCAGCGCCTGCAGTTCGGTCTGTTGCACTTTCTTCCTCCTCTCGTGGCATTTGTAACCGCCTGCGTCCGGAAACCCAACACTCCACGGAACGGAGCCTGGCGTGCCTCGTGTCCGTCCAGGGTGCTCAGGATTCCTGAGGGCCATTGTGAGCTCGTCGTTCTCTCTGTTGGGAAAGAACGTCCCTTGCTGCACTTCTTTGATATAGTGCCGAAGCTTCTTGAGTGGTATTTCCAATTGCTTGTCCGTCCAAATGCACCTCCCTGATACATGGTCCAAGGTTCCGCCAGCCCCGAAGAACCAAGTTCGGCAACGGTCTGGCCAGTTCATCGTCTCTGGTTATATCCCTTTCTGAAGCAGATCATTCTCAGCCTTGGCCCACTTAGGCCGGGCTCTGAGGTAGCCACGTGACCACGTGCGATGGTGATGCATCTTCTTCGTAGCATTTTTCTGGTTTGTCGCCGACATCCTCTTACTCTTTTCCGATGTCTTGTAGGCCTCCAATCCTAGAGGGCATACGACCTTCTTTGCTGCGTATGTACTGTCGGACAATTCATTATCCTTCGGAAGCTTCTTCTTCAATATTTTCAGTAGCTTCTCAAATCCTTTGTCAGCCACATCATTCTCTGCCTTCCACTACAGCAATTCCAGTAAGGTACCGAGCTTTGTGTTGCCATTTTCGCAATTGGGGTACAACCCTTTTTTGTGATCCTCTAACATGCGATCGAACTTCAGCTTCTCCTTTTGACTTTCGCATTGCGTCCTTGCATCGACAATGACCTGGCGGAGATCATCATCTGGTTCCTCTTGATCTTCAGCAGCTTCACCCGTTTCAGCATCATTGGGCACATCGAAGACCGCCAAGGCGCTGAAGCTAGCAGCAATGCAGAAGAAGATGGCGGTCTTCCCGCCGAGGCTCAGCGCGGAGGAGCTGAAGGACTCCTTCTACCTCTTCTGGTCGAGGGAGACAAAGGCGCATCCGCGCACCAAGGTACTCCCTGCCGTGGCCTGCGAGATATTTCCGGGAGGCTACGCCTTTTTTGCTCTGTTCTTCTACTGCGGGCTCTGCCCGCCCTACTCGGAGTTCTTCTGCGATATCATGAATACCTACGGGTTTCATTTCCTTGATTTCACTCCAAATGCCGTCTTGACCATGGCCGTTTTCACACATTTGTGCGAAAACTTTGTCGGAGTCTACCCCAATGTAGCTCTTTTCCGCCATTACTTCACGCCCCAGGTCGAGTCTGGGTCTCCTCTGTCCGGCGGAATTTCTTGGATCTTCAGGCTCCATAAGAAAGAGGCTTACTTGACTGGGGAGCTCCGTGGCAAGTGGGAAGAATGGAGGGCCAACTGGTGCTGGATCATGGAGGACGACCCACAACAGTTCACTTCCCGGCGCCAAGTTGCAGTAGTGCGCGGCAATGACTGGAGTGACCTGGCCCCTGAGGATGACAAGCTGAAGATAGCCACCACTAGGATTCTTCGCCTCCGTCAAGCCAAGCTTACTGTAGGTGCCGTCGGGGCAGACTTTCTTCGCCGCCGCATCGCTCCCTTGCAGGAGAGGAAAAGGGCCGCTTGGGAGTTTGATAACGCGGCAGACATCATGAGGCTGCGCCCGGGCCTCAACTATAATTTCACCGTCTTGGAGCTCAACGCAATGCTCCAAACGCTATTCAAGTACGACCCCACCCATCCAGAGTGGTTTGCGTTGCTACAGGGCATAGTTCCGTTGTGCAACAACGCGTCGCTTAGCGCCATCCGCGCGGTCATGCCGTGGTGTGACTCCCACGGGATCGACCCCACTTGGCGGGAACCTTCTGACGAAGCCGTGAAGACGTTCTTCGACAACCTGGTGGAGCTGCCAATCAATCCCGACGAGAAGAGGGGCCTCACCCGTGACACCACCGATGAGGAGATGGCGTATATTGCCACCAGGTTGGAGGAGGCAGCTGCAGCCAGGGCCGCGGGCGAGTTTGGATATACCTTGGAGGAGGCAGATGTAGCGGAGGCGGTAAGTCTGGCCGAGGAGGAAGAGTTCCTCAAAGTGGGAAAGCTTGCCGGGCAACCTGCTGGGACAAGGGAGGTCGCCGAGCAAGGCACAGAGTCGAGCGGGCCCGCCAAGCAGGGCGTTGGATCAAGCGATCCCGCCGAAGACTCAGCCGGTTCATTGAACCTCGACTCCTCTTCTTCGTCCTCAGGTAGCTCACCACCACCACCAAGTCCTCCAGTTGCTCCGAAAAGGTGCCCCCGCAAGGCCGCAGACGTGACGGGGCGGCAGGCGAGCCAGCAGCCGCAGCGCCGCCTGACACGCGCCACCACGACGAGCAAGGCCGCCAAGGGAGCGCCCCGTGCCTCAGTGGCAACAGGAGGGGGATCTTCCCGGACTGGCTCCCCCGTGCCCGCCGCCCCTCGAGCTTCGGCGGCAAACGGAGCGGGGTCTTCTCAGATCATCGTCCCGGCCCCCGCCAAGCGGCCAAGGGAGCAGACTCCTCCAGCTCCTCGTGCCGGGACGCGCGAGCCGGATTTCGACTTCTCGGCGCTCAGCTCCGACGACGAGGAGGAAGAAGAGTAAGTCTTCGTGATTCTTGTTTCTCGTTGGTCTTTTGTTGATCCTTTGTCTTGTATCTTCTTTGCCTGATTCTGATCTTGTTTTTCTTCCAGGACCCTGGCCCAGAGAGCGGCGAAGAGGGCCAAAGTCTCAGTAATCGTCATTGAGGACGAGCCCGCCGCCGCAGCGGGGGATGCGCCTGCGCCGAGCTTGCCAAACCAGGCAGCTGCTCCCCAGAGCAGCCCCCAGCGCAGCCCTCAGCGTAAGTCTTCTGTCCACTCTCCGCTCATCGGGCGCGCATGGGCTTCTTATCCTTGTTAACGTTTTGTTTGTTTGTTGACTTGTGCAGAAGCAGAGCAGCAGCCCCAGGAGCGCCAGGAGATTGCTTCCGACGAGCCGCATGTCTCGACCTCTCCGCCAAGGAGGAGCTCCCCGGCGAGGGAGAATACTCCGCCAAGGGCGAGTACCCAGCCAAGGGCGAGTACTCCGCCAAGGGAAGGCACCCCGCCAAGGGAAGGCGCCAGCGGCCCTCCGCCGGCGGGAGCTACCACTACGCCGCCGAGGGAGAACTCCCCGGCAAGGAACCCCATCGAAGAGGAGGCCCGCGCAGGTAAACTCCTGAACTTTTCTTTTTTTTTCTGAATTTCTCTTTTTGGATATTTGCTTGACCATTATTTTCTTCTTTCTTCTTCTTTTCTTGTCTTCAGATCCGTCCGTAGCCGAGCCCATGGAGACGGAAGTCGCCGTCGAGGACGACGCGCGCGGCGACACCGGCGACGCCGCAGCCACCGAAGGGGCGGTCGGTGCTGACGAGCCCGTCGTCGAAGAGGTAGCCAAGGCCACCGGCGCGGCAGCCGAGGAGGGGACCGGAAGTCGCACTGACGGCCCTGAGGCCGCAGGAGCGTCAGAAGCTGCGCCGACTGCCGACCCCGCTACTGCCGCGGCCGAAACAGGCGCCTACCTGGAGGCCGGCAACGGAGTCTTCATCCAGCTCCCGTGGGCGTCCACGTCAAGGGCGCCCGCGGAGGGAGATGTCTTCGACGGGAAGGTCCTCGCCTCCGCCGGGCTGAAGTTCATCGACGCGCCCGGCAGCAGTAGCGAGCCCGAGGAGGAGCGGCTTCTGTGGAGGCTTCTGGCTTTGTACCGTGCCAGGCAGGCCAAGTTGGAGTCCCGAGAGGCTCTGGCCGCCAAGGCGGGTACTGACTTGGAGAAGCGCGCTGAAGAGCTCCGGACCGCCAACCAGGCGGCTCTCCGATCCTTGGCGGAGGAGCGGGAGCAGCTGGCCGAGGCGCATCAGGCGTTTATTCTTGAAAAGGCCGAAGTAGAGGAGCAGCAACGGCTCGCCGCCGAGGTGTTGTCCCGACGAGAAGGTGAACTGACGCAATGGAAGGTCGACCTCGATAGCCACGAAGACGAGCTTGCCGCACGCGAACGGTCTCTTGGCGGGGCTCTGCAGGAAGCGAAGGACGCCGCTGAAGCTGCTGAGACCGCCAAGAGAGACTTGGAGGCGAGGGTGGCGCAACTGGAGGTCCACTTGAAGACGAGCGAAGAGAATGTTGCCGCGCTTGTGTCGGAGAGGGAGAGGGACGCCCACAGCCACTCCGAGCTGCAGGTCCGCCTCTCCGACAAGGGCAAGGAGCTTGCCGTCGCCAAGGACTCCATCGCCGATCTAGAGTTGAAGCTTTCCACCCTCACCGCATCACTTGACGGCGCCAGAGAGCGGGAGACGAAACTGAAAGAGGATCTCAGGGGCGAGAGGGCCCTGTTGGAGAGCGCCGCTATCTCCCAAAACAACTTCAGGCAAACCGTCGAGCTCTGGACGGAGGGTCTTGTCCTTGCCGCCACCAACATTGACAAGGAGCTGGAACTGCTGGGGGCGGAGTATCTCGGGTACTCCACCGACGAGAATCTCCACCCCAGCGCCAAGCTTACCTTGTTCCTCCAGGGCGTGGGGACAGCCCTTCAGCAGCTCCGGGAAAAGATTCCCACGTAGCTGGCGAACGAGGCGCGCAGGCTTTGCACGGGCGTCTTGGAGAAGGTGCTGATGAAGATAGTCTTCCGCAACCCAGGACTCAATCTCAATAACGTACTCAGGACCTTGCCGCCCGACGCCGACCAGGAGACGCTCAAGGCCCTTGTCGCACCTATCGTGGCCAAGGTGGGCAAGATCAAGAGAGTCGAGGGCGACCGCGCAGATTAAGCTATTTTTCGTTCTGCTTCCTTTGTCGCTGCCAACCATGTTATGAACAATAGTCTATTAAAACAGCGACAAGTCATTTTGTAACATACTTTATTTTGGGTAGTTAATGCAATGTTATTTCCTTTACTTGACTTCTTCGCTTTGTATGCTTTTACCCTACGCTTTTAGGGAACTTGCGGGCGAAGGGACCCTTGCCGCGAGCGCTGAGTGCGGAACTTCAGCAGCCTGCTGGCAGTGCCGTTGCCGACAAGAAACCTCATCGCAGCTAGTCGCAGCACACTTAGGTTGTTGAGCGAACTCGAAAATGAAGTAAGGGCGCGACACTTGTCGCAGCACGCTTAAGCCGTTGAGCGTGCTCGAAACAAAGTAAGGGCGCGGCTAGCCACGAGTTGGTTCCTCCGCGCACAGGTTTTCCATACAAAGTGCGGTCGTTCAAGGAAGATAACTTTAAAATTTAAAAATTTGATTGCTCAGACTTTGGCGACTTAGCTTTTGTGTCGTTTGCTTCCCGGCAAAGGCAATGCTTTCTTGAACGGCGCTTGGTCCATACCACTGTCTCCTTCCCCCCCGGCAAACTTGTGCGCGAGGAAAACTTCTTCTGCTTGAGATAAAAGAAAAGGGAGGAAACATAGATATGGAGCCTTGCGGCTCGTTATTGCTTACCGGGGATGCGTTCTGCATAAGGTGTCAGATAGTACATGCAAGAAAAATGAAAAGGCATGAAATGACAAGTTGTGTGATGCACATAAGTTTTACTGATGCACGGGGTCTGCGCCCGGCTTTGTACAAAGGTTTACATGCAACAGCGGCAAGACTTGTACAAAAGGTGGTTGCGGGAGCGGATCACGGCAACCGCGCCTCATGGGTAAAACTTGCGAAGGTGCTCAATGTTCCAGGAGTTGCTCACCGGTAAGCCCTCTTCGGTCTCAAGGCGGACAGCGCCGGGCCTTGTGACTTGTCTCACCCGATAAGGGCCTTCCCACTTCGGCGTAAACTTGTTGGAATTATTGGCAGACTGAACGCGCCGAAGAACAAGGTCGCCTTCCTCGAGACTTCTGGCTTTAATTTTGCGGCTATGGTAGCGGCGCAAAGATTGCTAGTATCGAGAACCTCGTACAGCAGCCTGAAGACGGTCCTCCTCAAGGAGCAGTGCGTCATCTTGCCGCAGCTGCTCTTGCTCGAGCTCATCGTAAGCGAGCACTTGAGGCGACCCGTATACGAGTTCCGTGGGGAGAACTGTCTCTGCTCCATAGACAAGAGCAAAGGGTGTCTGTCCAGTGGCTCGATTTGGTGTCGTCCTGATTGACCAAAGAGCCGCCGGCAACTCTTCAATCCAGTTTCTACCGCATTTGTGCAGCCTGTCGAAAGTTCTTGTCTTGAGTCCACGCAGCACTTCAGCGTTTGCTCTCTCCGCTTGACCGTTGCTCCTCGGGTGAGCAACAGAAGCGAGGCAGACCTTGGCGCCAAGGTCTTGGACGTATTGCACGAAGGTGCGACTTGTGAATTGTGTGCCATTGTCGGTGATGATCCTGTTAGGGATTCCGAAACGGCAAACAATCGACCTGAAGAACTTGACTGCTGACTGTGCGGTCACCTTTCTCACTGGTTCCACTTTCGGCCACTTTGTGAACTTGTCGATAGCAACGTGCAAGAACTCAAAGCCCCCGGCTGCGCGGGGAAAAGGGCCGAGGATATCGAGCCCCCAGACCGAGAATGGCCAGGACAAAGGGATCGTCTGGAGAGCTTGAGCTGGTTGATGTATCTGCTTGGAATGGAACTGGCATGCTTCACACTTGGTTACTTGCGCAGTTGCATCTTGGAGGGCTTCTGGCCAAAAGAAACCTTGCCAGAACGCCTTGCCGGCAAGTGCTCTTGCGCCAATGTGGTGACCACATATGCCTCCATGTATCTCTACCAACAACTTCTGCCCATCTTCCCGGGGAATGTACTTCAATTTGACACCGTTGAGTCTTGTTCTGTACAGTTCATCGCCGACAAACTGATACATACTTGACCGCCGGGTTATTCTTTCTGCTTCTTCTGGCTCTTCGGGAAGTTCTCCTGTTTGAAGGATACGGACAATCTGATGTGCCCATGATGGAGCCTGAGGCTCAACAACAAGGACTAAAGGCATCAGTGCTGCTGCGGGAACGTCAGCTTCTACGGCAAGAACCTGTGGCTTGGCCGGAGCTTGACGTTCCTCGGCAAGCTTGCCGGGGCAAAACTGGTCGGGAACGCCTGCTTCAACTGTACAAACCCTAGGGTCTGTAGGAGCAGACTGTTCCTCAGCAACTTTATTGTTGATTTTGGGGACCTTGTTGGCGGCGGTTTCAGGGAGTTCTGCCGGCAACTAGTCACCGGAAATCAACTTTCTCTTCTTACTTTGTCCAGTCGATGGTGTTACGGATGGTTGAGCTAGCTTGAGCACAAAGATCCCTGGTTCCACAGGTAGCTTTAGTGCAGCACACTTTGACAGGCCGTCTGCGATGTCGTTTTGAGCTCTTGGAACGTGCTACATCTGCAAGCCTTCAAAGTGTTCTTCAAGCATTCTCACTTTGTCGACGTATGCCTCCATCAGCGGACTCTGGTAGCTCTTGTTCACTTGTCGGACGACCAACTGCGAGTCACCTCGCACAATAAGCTTCTTGATCCCAAGTTCCGCTGCGATTCTGAGGCCGGCAAGCAAACCTTCACACTCTGCAGTATTGTTCGTTGCTTGCTCCTTGGGAAAGTGCATTTGGACGACGTATTTGAGGTGTTCTCCGGTGGGTGCGATAAACTGCACGCCGGCACCAGCGCCTTGCAACGAGAAGGCTCCATCAAAGTACATTATCCATTCCTTGATTGCTTCTTTGACGAGGACGCTCGTCTCTGGTTTCTCTTCGTCCGGTGTTGGCGTCCATTCTGCTATGAATTCAGCTAATGCTCAGCTCTGAATAGTTGAAGTACTTTCAAACTTGAGGCCAAAGCTTGACAGCTCCAGTGCCCACTCGACGATCCTGCCTGTCGCTTCTGGATTTTGCAGTATCCTCTTCAGCGGAAAGCGAGTGACCACTATTATCTCATGTGCTTGGAAGTAATGGCGCAGCTTTCTCGAGGCCATGAGGAGGCCGAAAAGCAGCTTCTGCACCCCAGAGTATCTTGACCTAGCCCCCTGCAAGAGGGAACTGACAAAATAAACTGGGCGCTGCACCATCTTCTTCCGCACCTCTTCCTGCATCTGCGCAGACCCATCCTTGTCGGGACCAGAGCTTGACGGGGAAGCCCCCTGCTTGTCACTGGATGTGCTTGCCGGGGCTGTGGGCTCCTCATCTGCCTCCCTCTCTGCTACCAACGCAGCACTAACCACTTGATTGGTTGCTGCTAAGTACAGCAGCAACTTCTCTTGTGGCCTAGGTGCGACAAGTATTGGAGTGGAGGACAGGTACCTTTTCAAGTCTTGTAGCGCTGCCTCCGCTTCCGGAGTCCATTTCATTGGACCTGCCTTTTTCAAGATTTTGAAAAACGGCAGGGCGCGTTCTGCGGACTTAGAAATGAACCTGCTGAGAGCAGCCACACAGCCGGCAAGCCTTCGTACATCCTTGACGCGCTTCGGAGCTTTGATCTGCTCGATGGCTTTGATCTTGTCGGGATTGGCTTCAATCCCCCTCTGGGACACGAAGAACCCGAGAAGCTTACTAGAGGGGACTCCGAACACGCACTTCTCGGGGTTAAGCTTGAGTTGTATCTTGCGCAGATTCGCAAAGGTTTCATCTAGATCTTGAATCAGGGTAGCCCTGTCCTTGCTCTTGACCACTATATCATCCATGTAAGCTTCTACATTCCTGTGTATCTGTGGCTCAAAAGCAGTGTGGACTACCCTCGCAGACGTTGAACCGGCATTCTTCAACCCAAACGGCATGCGTATGAAGCAATAAGTGCCACATGGAGTAATGAATGCGGTCTTCTCTTCATCTTCTTCAGCCATAAATATCTTGTGGTATCCTGAATATGCATCAAGAAATGAAAGCAACTCACATCCAGCCGTGGAGTCAACAATCTGGTCAATGCGCGGCAAGGGAAATGGATCTTTGGGACAAGCTTTATTCACATCGGTGAAGTCTATACAAAGCCTCCACTTCCCATTTGCTTTGCGCACGACAACAGGGTTGGCCAGCCACGTGGGATGAAGTACACCTCTGACAAGGCCTACCGCTTCCAGCTTCTTGATTTCTTCTGCAATAAACTCTTGGCGCTCCACCGCTTGCTTTCTAACCTTTTGCTTGACGGGCCGCGCGTGAGGACAAACGGCAAGCTTGTGCTCAATCACTTTCCTGGGAACACCGGGGATGTCAGACGGTAGGCATGCAAACACGTCGACGTTCGCCCGTAGGAAAGCAACGAGCGCACTTTCCTATTTAGGATCGAGCGTGGCACTGATGGTGAAAGTACCACAAGTGCCGTCCTCCTTGGCGGACACCTTCTTGGTTGTGGGTGGAGCTGCCATCGCCCTCTTGCACTTGCCGGTGGAGCTCGATGGTGCGTCCTCGACGGCAGCTCAGCACTCCGAGGAGGTGCGTTTGCCGGAGTGGGCCCCAGAGCTCTTGCCGGACTTGGTCTTGTTCTTCCTCCCGGGAGCTTCAGTGGCAAGTGTTTTGCTGTCGGTTGCGGCTGCTGCGTCCCGGTAGATCTTGTCGGCACAGATAAGCGCGTCCTTCTTGTCGCCGGGGACAGAGATGACGTTTATCGGGCCTGGCATATTTAGCATGTTGTAAGCATAATGAGAGGCTGCCATGAATTCGGCGAGCGCTGGACGGCCAAGTATCCCATTGTAAGGCAATGGGATATCGGCAACGTCAAAGGTGATCCTCTCAGTCCTGAAGTTCAGCTCCCCGCCAAAAGTCACTGGCAGTGTGATTTTCCCCTTCGGCTTGCTCCTTCCCGGGTTAATCCCTTGGAATGTGCCGGTTTCCTCGAGCTCGCTGTCGGGGATCTGGAGTTTCCGGACCACAGCAGAGGATATCAGATTCAGGCCGGCCCCGCCATCAACCAAAATCTTGGTGACCTTGAGGTTGCGGATAGTTGGTGAAACCAACATCGGCAAGCACCCGACCGCAGTTGTGCGATCAGGGTGGTCTTCAATGTCAAAGATGATGGGCGTGCTAGACCACTTCAGAAGTTTGCGCGACTCGACGGGTGGTTCAGCCGCATTGACTTCCCGCACCCATTGTTTGAGTTGGCGGAGGGAAGTATGCACAGAAGTTCCACCCACTAGTAGATAAAGGGGGATCAGACCCGGTTCATCTGGGCCTTTAGCCCCGGTTCTGTAACCGGGACAAGAGGGTCGGTACTAATGCTCTGACCCTTTAGTCCCGGTTCAATCCAGAACCGGGGCAAAAGGGTGTCCACGTGGCCTGTGCACGGAGTCCAGGCAGGAGGGGCTTTAGTCCCGGTTGGTGGTACCAACCGGGACCAAAAGGCTCCCACGCGTCAGCATTTCTGTGGCTGTGGTTTTTGTTTTTTTTTTGAAAGGGGAGGGGGGGGTTTAGGTTTTGGGGGTTAATTTAGGTGCTTGATATATTGTGTTAGCTAGCTAATTAATAGAGAGAAGTGTTCTCTCTTATGTCCGTGCTTTTGGTCGACGCTACATACTACACATACGTATATATATGAACTAGAGTAGTCACGCTAGCTAGCTACTAAGCAAACGAAGGAACAGAAGATCTCGTATATATAATCAACATATATATATATGCATACAGAGAGAAGTAATAATATCGACCACCTCTCTTTCTCCGAGAGATTGGTCGAACAACAAGTTCTCGTATATCTATCCGACACTACCGGGCACATATATACAATAATTATCTCTTACAAAAATAATCTCCTAACACATGGATGCAGGGTCCACATAGTATTCTCCGTCTTCAGCGATCACGTGTTCAAGGAAGAATGCCGCCAATTCCTCTTGAATTGCTCGCAGACGATCTGGTGTTAGGAGTTCATCCCGCATCCGAAACATCTAATTTGAAGTAGGGGGTCAATACATGAAATGATGCTATAAATTTGTGAATATTATTGATTGCTTACGCACTTTAAATTGTTCATCAGTGTAGCCCCGCTCACAGGTCGTGTGGCGGATGGACTCGCAAATGTAGTATCCACAATAATCATTCCCGGGTTCCTGCCACAACCACTTTACAAGAAATAGAGCTCAATCAAACTGATAAGCAAGAATGCCAAATTGGTATTGATGAAACTAGCTAGCGCTTGAATCAAGATATAGGAGATGCGCGCGCGGAACATGCTACTATATTGTACTTACTTTCGGGTATCTAAATTGTAGCTTCTTCGGCAGTCCCGGAGCTTTTTTGATGAATGTTTTCAAAGCCCTGCCAGACAAAGGAAACAATTAGTTGATATCAGAAATGAAGTTGCTGATATATATGCATGGTGGATAATATTGATCGATTTAACTTACCTGGCTAGTATTTGAGTCATGTCCGCATACTCCTCGGGATCTTTACGTTTAGAGTCGAAGACAGTTACTATTCCCTTCTCAAGCTTAATCTCTAAGAGAATATAGTGGAAGCTGCGCACGAATGCATGAGATCATTACATCACTATAAACTTGACTGATATATATAAGGGAAACCAAATATGCAGAAGACATTAACACTCACTTGAAGTTGTAAGGAAAGAGTATTATATCTTTGTTTTCATTTACCACCAACGATCGTAGCAAGTTGGTCTCGGTATCGCCGGGACGCAATTTAACCTCGGTTGCATCTATGAGGTATGTGTTAATAAACCCAATATCACCTACTTGTCTTTTCTTCAATTCGACGATCTTCAATCTTCATAATATAGTGAGGATAATTATAAATACATGCAATGAAGATCAGCTATATAGAGAGACTTAATGACAGAAGTAGTACTACTTACAGACAGTAGCAGGTGATCGTTGTTTTATCGAGGGCCAATTGATTGAAAAATTGATAGAACTCCTCAAATGGAACAGGCAACAGGTCAATTCCAACGAGGTCATGCTCCGGTTTAACTGTCAAATACAAGTTATTCCTCCCCCCAGACTCTCTGCAGATTTTCAAGTACCAATCATGCAATCTTCGCATATTCGTTGATAGAGATCTTTCATTTTTGACGAGAGGCTTCCCGTACTCGTATCTTTGCATCTGCACTTCCATGAAATCATAGTGGACATCGTCGGACGCGTAATCTGCAAGATTGGTATAACCGGGCACCATCCTCGGATCATTAGCGACCATGTCGCTAGACACCTTGAGCGGGGGGCACGATTGGTTCGCTTGTTCACCGAGCTGGGCAATTTGTTTCCCAGCTCGCCCTTCTGCTAACCTCTGACCACTTTTTGTACTTCCGGACCGCTTGGCATCTTGAAATGTCTTTTGAATAATGCGGTCATAGTTGCCCTTCGGCTTACTTTTCGCTGGTTGCTTCAGGGCAGCAAGAGTGCGCTTTGCTTTCACCGCATCTATCTTCTCCTCTGGAGGTGGATGTCTCTGTGCTTTCAACCCTTGAAAAAAGTCCTTCACTTCGCCTTCAGCGATCTTCGTGTTTTCCTCGTCGGACCTCTCGTACGGTAACTTCTCTAGAGGCGTGAGAGAAGGACCGAATCTGCATCGCCTCCCGCCTCTGGCTGTACTGGTAGACGTCGCCGGACCAGACGAAGTGGCTGTCTTTTTTACTTGCTTAGGCGCCGGAGCAGGAGCAGCCGGAGCGGCGGCAGGTCTCTTCCGCCCTTGCTGATTAGGCGAAGGAGGAGCTGGCTGTCTGCTCGGGCGCGCCGGCGGCGAAGGAGGCGGAGTGCCGCCACGCGCCGGCGGCGAAGGAGGCGGTGTGCCGCCACGCGCCGGAGAAGGAGCCGGAGTGCCCTGATGGTCACTCGCCGGAAAAGGAGGCGGTGGAGGAGGCGGAGTGCCCTGACTCGTCGGAGGAGGAGGAGGAGGCGGAGGCGTCCAGTTCAGAATGTTGATTAGGTCCTTCCGCCATAGGCATGGAGTCTTCAATGAAGAACCCAGCCGAGTCTCCCCTTCACCGGTAGGGTGGTCAAGCTGGAGCTCCTCAAATCCCTCCGTTATTTCGTCGACCATCACCCTAGCATATCCTTCTGGAATCGGCCGGCAGTGAAAAGTGTCGTCTGGTCCAGAAGGATAAACAGAGCCAGCAGCCGCCTTGACCTTCAGATTCATCCACTGTGCCATAAGGTGGCAATTTTGTGCCTGCGTGATAGCATCCACAGGATTCCTGGCAGTAGCCGTCAAGGCAAGCTCTGGCTGAGGCAGCTCGGTGGAAGCCACGCTGCTTCTCCGCTGAGATGGCGGGGTAGCTTCGGGGGAAGCTTCGGCAATTCTTTCCCGATCTGCTTCCCGTTCCTCTATCGCTTGTATTCTGGCCCGCAGCGCCTGGATTTCGGTCATCTCCATTTTCTTCCTCCTGTCGTGGCATTTGTAGCCTCCTGCGTCCGGAAACCCTGCACGCCACGGAAGGGAGCCTAGCGTGCCTCGTGTCCGTCCAGGGTGCTCAGGATTCCCGAGGGCCATTGTCAGCTCGTCGTTCTCTCTGTCGGGGATGAACGTCCCTGCATGCGCTGCTTTGATATACTGCCGCATCTTCCTGAGTGGTGTTTCCAATTGCTTGTCCGTCCAAATGCACCACCCTGTTACAGGGTCCAAGGATCCGCCAGCCCCGAAGAACCAAGTCCGGCAACGTTCTGGCCAGTGCATTGTCTCTGGTTCGATCCCTTTCTGAAGCAGATCATTCTCAGCCCTGGCCCACTTAGGCCGGGCTACGAGGTAGCCGCCCGACCCCGTGCGATGGTGATGCATCTTCTTTGCAGCATTTATCCGGTTTGTCTCCGACATCTTCTGACTCTTTTCTGACTTCTTATGGGCCACAAATGCGGGCCAGTCATCTTTGATCTTCTCATATATGCCCACGAATTCTGGAGTCGTTTTCTCTCTGACAAACGTATTCAGTTTTTTCTTCCATGCCCTGAATTGGTCTGCCATCTTCTGAAGTGCAGCAGACTTGATTAAGTCCTCTATAACTGGCTTCGCCGGATCAACCTCTCGCGGTAGGACGAAGTTTGTCTTCAGCTCAGTCCAAAGATCTTCTTTCTGCATATCAGTGACATAAGTCACCTGAGCGTCGTTTGAAGCCGGCTTTAACCATTGATGGATGCTGATCGGGATCTTGTCCCTAACCAGAACCCCGCACTGATTAACAAATGCGTTCTATGTGCGGATGGGTGCAGTCGGCTCGCCGGAGCGCGAGATTTCTAAGATCTCAAACTTTTCATCCGGCCTCAACTTTTTCTTCGCTCCTCGTCTCTTTACCGAAGATTTGCTCGATCCGGAGGGCTAGAAAAGGAACAAAGACGAGAGTTAATGAATGAATCAATTAACTAGTCAGCACATGCTTAACTAACATATATACCTCCTGGCCGGACTCGGTTCGGTCACCGGAGCCAGCATCACGGTCTCCTTCTTGCACCGGCATTGGGTCACCGGAGCCGTCCTCACGGTCTACTTCTTCCATGTGCATTGGGTCACCGAATTCATCAATATCATAGCCTAGATCTTCCAGCCGCAGCTCTTGTTCGACCTGCTCATCGGTGTCGTTGAGATACGTTCTGACGGCATTTTGTCCGTCTGCGATTATGTCCATCAACATCGCTTCTTGTGCTAGGTCTCGGGTGTTGTCGTCCATTGTTTCTACAAATATTTACAACATGCCAATTATTATTCAAACATGACAGATGGATATATTAATGGCAAACGTAGAACTAGCTTCAACCCTCGACTGCTCGGCGATCCACAAACCCTAGACCCCCTCATGTCACATTTTGTCTAGCTATAGTGTCAAAGGATTCAACAAAACCAATACTTCATCATTAGGCGAAAGTAACAGTAGCATGATGGTACGAAGCTCTCCAAAGTTGTTTTGGAACGAAGTCCCAGATAAGATAATCCGTAACAAAAGACGGATTATCCTATCAGGAACTCCGTTCCAAAACATCTTTGCATAACTTTGTACCAAAATGCCCCGGTTACTTCTGGCAAATGATGAAGTCATGGAATTCTTCAATACTTTGACACTAGCTAGGCAACCTCTCTCGACCCCTCGACCCCCGACTGCTCGGCGATCCACAACCTTAGACCCCCTCATGTCACATTTTGTCGAGTGTCAAAGGATTCAACAAAACCAATACTTCATCATTAGGCGAAAGTAACAGTAGCATGATGGTACGAAGCTCTCCAAAGTTATTTTGGAACGGAGTCCCCGATAGGATAATTCGTAACAAAAGACGGATTATTCTATCAGGAACTCCGTTTCAAAATATCTTTGCATAACTTTGTACCAAAATGCCCCGGTTACTTCTGGCTAATGATGAAGTCATGGAATTCTTCAATACTTTGACCCCCGACTGCTCGGTGATCCACAACCCTAGACCCCCGACTGCTAGGCAACCTCTCGACCCCTCGCCCTTCGGCCTCTCGATCGGTCCCTCGACGACCCTCGACCCCTCGACCTTCGGCCTCGGTCCCTCGACGACCCTCGACCCCGCCCCCCCCTAATGTCGAAGTTATCGGGGAGAGGGTGTATACATATCCGATAAAAAAAGAGGAAGAAGAAAAAAAAGGAACCGCTAGAGGAGAAGATCGAAGAAAAAAAAGAAAAAAAAAGGAGAAGAAGAAAGGAATAGAGGAGAAGAAGAGAAAATTTCTCTTCTTCTCCTCTATTCCTTTCTTCTTCTCCTCTTTTTTTCTTTTTTTTCTTCTTCTTATTTATTTCTCCTCTTTCTTCCTCTCCTTCTTCTTCTTTCTTTTCTCTTTCTTATTTTCTTCTTTCCTATCCTTCTTTTTCTTTTTTTTCTTCTTCTTATTTATTTCTCCTCTTCTTCCTCTCCTCTTCTTCTTTCTTTCCTCTTTCTTATTTTCTTCTTTCCTATCCTTCTTTTTCTAAATTTGTAACTTTTGCATATATATATATATAAAACTTTCTATATATATTTAAACAAAAAACTATATAGCTAGCCACATACACATATATATACATCACATATACACACATCACATATATACAGCAACTTCCTAAGAAAAAATATATTTATATACACATAAATATATATTTAACATATATATTTAATTAGCAAATTCCTAAGAAAAAAAAAGATATACACATACATATAAATACAGCAACTATATATACAGCAACTATATATACTGTAATTTATATAAACATATATACATATATATACACAACAACTATATATATATATATACAGCAATATTAAACATATAAAAAAAAGGGAGCCGGCCCTCACATCGGCAGGGCTGGGCGGCGCGACGGCGGCGGGGCGGGGCGGCGACGAGGCGGCGTCGGGGCGGGGCGGCGCGACGGCGGCGGGGCGGGGCGCGCGGCGGCGCGGGGCGACGGGCCGGCCGGGGCGCGGCGACGGCGCGGGGCGGGGCGACGGCGCGGGGCGCGGCGACGGCGCGGGACGGAGCGACGAGGCGGCGTCGGGGGCGACGGCGACGGGGCGACGGGGGCGACGGGGGCGACGGCGACGGCGACGGGGAAGAGCAGATCGAGGGAGGCGTCGGGGCGGGGAAGAAAGAAACTGCCCAAAATTTCGCAAGTCCTGGTTATATAGGAGTGGCATTAGTCCCGGTTTCAGCCACCAACCGGGACTAATGCCACCCTTTAGTCCCGGTTGGTGCCACCAACCGGGACCAAAGGCCCTGTGCTGGCGCGGGTGCGGTGGGATGTTTAGTCCCTCCTCGCTAGCTGAGGGAGCTCGAGAGTGGTTTATAAGGGCTGCTGCTCCCACCCTCTCGAGCTCCTCTCAAATGCAGGCTTCTGGGCCTAACTCTGCGCGCTGCCCTGTGAGCTTGCTGGGCCTTATATTACAGGTGGATCCTGTGCTATAGGCCTTGCAGGCTCACTGGGCAGCGCCCAAATTTTTTTTTTCCTTTTTTGCTTTATTTATTTCTAAGTTGTTTTTTGCTGCATTTAGAGTTGCTTTATTTATTTTATTTTCTTTGTTTAATTCTAAGTTGTTTTTTGCTGTATTTAGAGTTGCTTTATTTATTTTACTTCCTTTATTTATTTTCTTTGTTGCTTTATTTATTTTATTTTGTTTATACTTAATTACAACAAAATACTTATTGTTGCTATTTATTTTTCAAGTTTGTTTTGTTTTGTTTTGTTTTGTTAGTGCAAGTAGTATTGAAATTTGAATAGTACAAACGGACAATGGTATCATACTCGTTTGTTACAAAGTTGGCATGGTATCATCATAATAGTTGCGGAAATAACTCTTCACTTTTTCTTCGCTTGTGTCATTTGCTTATTGCGCCGTAACCATGGATAATCTTCATCGTTTATCAGGATGCTTGGGTCAGCCTTGACTTTGAAGGGAGAAATTTCATGAAACTTTTCATAATCTTCAGACATGTCTGTCTTGCCCTCCACTCCCAGGATGTCCCTTTTTCCTGAAAGAACTATGTGGCGCTTTGGCTCATCGTATGATGTATTCGCTTCCTTATCTTTTCTTTTTCTCGGTCTGGTAGACATGTCCTTCACATAGATAACCTGTGCCACATCATTGGCTAGGACGAACGGTTCGTCATTGTATCCAAGATTTTTCAGATCCACTGTTGTCATTCCGTACTGTGGGTCTACCTGTACCCCGCCTCCTGACAGATTGACCCATTTACACTTAAAAAAAGGGACCTTAAAATCATGTCCGTAGTCAAGTTCCCATATGTCCACTATGTAACCATAATATGTGTCCTTTCCCCTCTCGGTTGTTGCATCAAAGCGGACACCGCTGTTTTGGTTGGTGCTCTTTTGATCTTGGACAATCGTGTAAAATGTATTTCCATTTATCTCGTATCCTTTGTAAATCAATACAGTCGAAGATGGTCCCCTGGACAACAAGTACAACTCATCACAAACAGTGTTGTCACCTCTGAGACGTGTTTCCAACCAACTGCTGAAAGTCCTGATGTGTTCACGTGTAATCCAGTCGTCGCACTGCTCCGGGTGTTTGGAGCGCAGACTGTTCTTGTGTTCATCGACATACGGGGTCACCAATGTAGAGTTCTGTAGAACTGTGTAGTGTGCTTGAGACCAAGAATAACCGTCCCTGCATATTATTGAGTCCCTTCCAAGCGTGCCTTTTCCAGTCAGTCTGCCCTCGTACCGCGATTTAGGGAGACCTATCTTATTAAGGCCAGGAATGAAGTCAACACAAAACCCGATGACATCCTCTGTTTGATGGCCCATGGAGATGCTTCCTTCTGGTCTGGCGCGGTTACGGACATACTCCCTCCGTCCCAAAATTCTTGTCTTAAATTTGTCTAGATAGAAAAGTATGTAACACTAAAACATGACTAGATACATACGTATTTAGACAAATCGAAGACAAGAATTTTGGGACGGAGGGAGTATTTCTTTAGGACTCCCATGAACCTCTCAAAGGGGAACATATTATGTAGAAATACGGGCCCCAGAATGACAATCTCGTCGACTAGATGAACTAGGACGTGTGTCATGATATTGAAGAAGGATGGTGGGAACACAAGCTCGAAACTGACAAGACATTGTGCCACATCACTCCTTAGCCTTGGTACGATTTCTGGATCGATCACCTTCTGAGAGATTGCATTGAGGAATGCACATAGTTTCACAATGGCTAATCGGACATTTTCCGGTAGAAGCCCCCTCAATGCAACCGGAAGCAGTTGCGTCATAATCACATGGCAGTCATGAGACTTTAGGTTCTGGAACTTTTTCTCTGCCATATTTATTATTCCCTTTATATTCAACGAGAAGCCAGTCGGGACCTTCATACTGAGAAGGCATTCAAAGAAGATTTCTTTCTCTTCTTTCGTAAGAGCATAGCTGGCAGGACCTTCATACTGCTTCGGAGGGATGCCGTCTTTTTCGTGCAAACATTGCAGGTCCTCCCGTGCCTCAGCTGTATCTTTTGTCTTTCCATACACGCCCAAGAAGCCTAGCAGGTTCACGCAAAGGTTCTTCGTCACGTGCATCACGTCGATTGAAGAGCGGACCTCTAGGTCTTTCCAGTAGGGTAGGTCCCAAAATATAGATTTCTTCTTCCACATGGGTGCGTGTCCCTCATCGTCATTCGGAACAGCTAGTGCGCCGGGGCCCTTTCCGAAGATTACGTGTAAATCATTGACCATAGCAAGTACGTGATCACCGGTACGCATGGCGGGCTTCTTCCGGTGATCTGCCTCGCCTTTGAAATGCTTGCCTTTCTTTCGACATTGATGGTTGGTCGGAAGAAATCGACGATGGCCCAGGTACACATTCTTCCTGCACTTGTCCAGGTATATACTTTCAGTGTCATCTAAACAGTGCGTGCATGCGTGGTATCCTTTGTTTGTCTATCCTGAAAGGTTACTGAGAGCGGGCCAATCGTTGATGGTCATGAACAGCAACGCCTTTAGGTCAAATTCCTCCTGTTTGTGCTCATCCCACGCACGTACACCGTTTCCATTCCACAGCTGTAAAAGTTCTTCAACTAATGGCCTTAGGTACACATCAATGTCGTCGCCGGGTTGCTTAGGGCCTTGGATGAGAACTGGCATCATAATGAACTTCCGCTTCATGCACATCCAAGGAGGAAGGTTATACATACATAGAGTCACGGGCCAGGTGCTGTGATTGCTGCTCTGCTCCCCGAAAGGATTAATGCCATCCGCGCTTAGAGCAAACCATACGTTCCTTGCGTCCTTTGCAAACTCCTCCCAGTACTTTCTCTCGATTTTTCTCCATTGCGACCCGTCAGCGGGTGCTCTCAACTTCCCGTCTTTCTTACGGTCCTCACTGTGCCATCGCATCAACTTGGCATGCTCTCTGTTTCTAAACAAACATTTCAACCGTGGTATTATAGGAGCATACCACATCACCTTCGCAGGAACCCTCTTCCTGGCGGGCTCGCCATCAACATCACCAGGGTCATCTCGTCTGATCTTATACCGCAACGCACCACATACCGGGCATGCGTTCAGATCGTTGTATGCACCGCGGTAGAGGATGCAGTCATTAGGGCATGCATGTATCTTCTGCACCTCCAATCCTAGAGGGCATACGACCTTCTTTGCTGCGTATGTACTGTCGGGAAATTCGTTATCCTTCGGAAGCTTCTTCTTCAATATTTTCAGTAGCTTCTCAAATCCTTTGTCAGCCACAGCATTCTCTGCCTTCCACTGCAGCAATTCCAGTACGGTACCGAGCTTTGTGTTGCCATCTTCGCAATTGGGGTACAACCCTTTTTTGTGATCCTCTAACATGCGATCGAACTTCAGCTTCTCCTTTTGACTTTCGCATTGTGTCCTTGCATCGACAATGACCCGGCGAAGATCATCATTTGGTTCCTCTTGATCTTCAGCAGCTTCACCCGTTGCAGCATCATTGGGCACATCGTCTGGTTCCTCTTGATCTTCACCAGCTCCCCCCATTGCAGCATCACCGTATTCAGGGGGCACATAGTTGTCATCATACTCTTCTTCTTCGCCGTCTTCCATCATAACCCCTATTTCTCCGTGCCTCGTCCAAACATTATAGTGTGGCATGAAACCCTTGTAAAGCAGGTGGGAGTGAAGGATTTTTCGGTTAGACTAAGACATCGTATTCACACATTGAGTGCATGGACAACACATAAAACCATTCTGCTTGTTTGCCTCTGCCACATTTAGAAACTCACGCACGCCCTTAATGTACTCGGAGGTGTGTCTGTCACCGTACATCCATTGGCGGTTCATCTGCGTGCATTTATATATAATTAAGTGTGTCAAAAACCATTACAGAACATCATAAATAGATAATTAAGTGACCAAATGGATAAAAGTTCATCATCACATTAAAACCAAAGTACATACATATATAGTTCTCATCTAACAACATATATAGCTCTCCATACACATCGAAACTATGTAAAACATTTCAACGCGAAAACAAATGCTATCATAATCGCAACCAAGGTAACAATTGATCCAACGGCATAATGATACCAAGCCTCGGTATTAATGGCATATTTTCTAATCTTTTTAATCTTCAACCGCATTGCATCCATCTTGATCTTGTGATCATCGACGACATCCTCAACATGCAACTCCAATATCATCTTCTCGTCCACAATTTTTTTTATTTTTTCCTTCAAGAATTTGTTTTCTTCTTCAACTAAATTTAACCTCTCGACAATAGGTTCCATCTTGATCTTGTGATCATCGATAACTTCCGCAACATGCAACTCCAATTCCATCTTCTCCTCCTCCATTTTTTCCAATTTTTTCTTTAACGAAATGTTTTCCTCTTCAACTAAATTTAACCTCTCCACAAGAGGGTCGGTTGGAATTTCCGGTTCAACTACCTCCTAGACATAATGAAACATCTATGCATGTCAGGTTGGTCGGCATAACTATCATAAGCACTAAAACAAATAGTTATAAATTAAAGATAATATACCACATCCGAATCGTAGACCGGACGAGGGCCCACGTGGGCGGATATCAAAACCATCGCACTATATAATAACAAGCAATAATAAACGTAAGAAAATTAGACAAATATCTATCTAAAGCAATAATAAAAGTAAGAAAAGCATGGACATAACAAGAGGCTCACCACGGTGGTGCCGGTGACGAGATCGGCGGGGGCGATCGACGGCGGCGAAGACGGGGACGGGACGTGACGGACCGCTAAACCTAGACAAATCTCGGAGAAAATAGAGCTTCGAGAGCAGAAAAGCTTAACTAGTGTGGCTCGGGCATTCCACCGAACATGTTGTGTGCATAGGAGGTGAGCTAGAGCACCACTAACCCCTCTCCCCTCGGCCAGAAAAAAAAACAGAGCAGTGAGCTCTGCTCTTGAGTGAGGGGGTTTATATAGGCAACTCACTGGTCCCGGTTGGTGCTACAAACCGGGGCTAAAGGGGTGCCTTTGGTCCCGGTTCATAAAACAAACCGGGACAAATAGTGGTGGGCCAGGAGCAAGAGCCATTGGTCCCGGTTTTTAGCTCCAACCGGGACCAATAGGTCCAGACGAACCGGGACCAATGGCCCACGTGGCCCGGCCGGCCCCCTGGGCTAACGAACCGGGTCCAGTACCCCCATTGGTCCCGGTTCTAGATTGAACCGGGGCTAATGGGCTGGACCAATGCCCTGTTTTCTACTAGTGACCGTCTACGCACAAAACCTCTGTTGCCTTCTGGAACTCATGCTCGCTGTTATCTCTGTCCTCCATGTCTTCGTCGTCGTCTTCATCTCCGTCCTTGTCGCGGCCGCGGGGAGGTCTATCTCCTTGCCGCTGCTTGGCCTTGCCGCGGCGTCCTCCCCGGCCATTGAATGGCCGCTTCTTGCCGGACTCTCCTCCACCTCCCTGGGCTTTCTCCTTGTCGCGTCGCTCGTACTCAGCTTTTTGCTGCTCGACGAGGTACTCGACCCTTTTGCAGTTCTGGAGGTCGTGGCCCTTGGTGCGGTGGATCTTGCAGTACTGCTTGTCGGAGCCGTCCTGCTTGTCGGCGGCCGCCATAGCCTCCTTGCCGGAGCTGCCAGCCTGGGCTTTCTTGGCGCCAGCCTCCTTGCCGGACTGCTCAATGACCAGTACTTCTTTTCTCTTCTTTTTCCTGTTGTTTCGCCGCTGGTTCTTCCTTGCTGGGGCGGCATCCTCACTATCTGTTCCCCCTGCTCCAGTATCCTCTCCGGGGAGTCTCCTCCCTTCCTCAGCGCGTGCACACTTGTCGGCCAGGGCATAAAGCTCACTGACGTCTCGGATCTTGCACATCGCCATTTCCTCCCTCATACTGCGGTTACGCACGTTCTGGTGGAACGCGCTAATAAACGCGGCAGGGTGGACGTCTGGGATGTTGTTCTGGACGCGACTGAATCTTTGGATGTACTTTCGCAGGGACTCTCCTTCCTTCTGGGCGAGTATATGAAGATCACTCTCCTGGCCATGGGGTTTGTGGCCGCCCGTGAAGGCGCCGACAAACTGATGGCACAAGTCGGCCCAAGAAGAGATGGAGTTTTCCGGCAAGTGCATGAGCCAAGATCTGATGTTTGGCTTGAGCACTAGCGGGAAGTAGTTCGCGAGTATCTTCTCGTCTCGTCCCCCGGCAGCCTGCACCGTGATGGTGTAGATGCTGAGAAACTCTGATGGATGAGTCTTGCCGTCGTACTTCTCGGGTACGTCGGGCTTGAAGTTCTTCATGCTGGGCCACTGGACTCGCCGCAGCTCACGGGTGAACGCAGGACAACCCGCCGTGTACGGCAAGTCGCCTGGTTCTCCGGGCGCGTGCATGTCGACAGCGGGCCCAGCGCGCTGGTCGGATTGTCGCCGCGCTTCTCTTCGACGCTCGATGCGAGTTCGAGCGTCTTCTTGTCGTCTGTCGTCAAGGACTTGGCGTTGATCGCGGCGAGCTCGTGGATCTGACGACGCCGTGGAGTCGTCGTCGATGTTGATCCGGCGAGTCGGCGATTTCGGCCTTCGAGGCAGGGAGTGCACGGTAGTTGCACCCCCGGCGGTCTTGTCGCCATCAGCCCGCGCCTGGCTAACTTGCCGCGGTCGCGATGTCGTCGGCTGCTGCGGAGTGTCGTTATTGGCGAAGGCGATGAGGCTTTGGATGGTGGCCCTCCAGTCGTCGGCCTTGTCGGTCGCTGGAGGGAAGTCGAGGAGTAGCTGAGCTCGAGCTAGAGCTTCTGCTGGAGTGGCGGGGAGCGGTAGCGAGCGGTGCGAGGAGCGAGATATGCTCGGACTTCTAACAGCGTTAGAAGGAGCAGCGTCTCGTCCCGGCGACCGCGCCTTGCTCGTGCCAGCACGTTGGCCTTGAGCGTCCCGCGTACCGCCAGCTTGACCTTGGCCCAGCAAGCATATGGTACCTTGTGTACCACGTCGCTGCCGGTCCGGCGCCTCCTGAGACGGGCGCGGAGCATGTACGGACGCCAAGGTCTTGGAGTGCGCTCGGTCGTCCGTCTTATCCTTGGACTTGGCGGCGCCGTGAGTTTCCTCGCCGGCGTCCGTCCTTCCGCCGCCGTCTACCCCACCAGCCGTTGGCTCCGGCGGTGGTGGGATTGACGCGGACGGGCCTGCTGCCTCCGAAGCCTTCTTCTCCGGCGGCATGTTGATGAAGTCGATGAAGTTGATGAGGTTGGTGGAGATGTCGCCCGCGTGAACGCCGGATCGGGTTCACACAACCTCGACGCCCCCTACCTGGCGCGCCAAAGATGTCGGGGAAACTGATCGCCCACGAACACCTATGGGACCGGAGCCCCTTTTCGGTACGGCAAGGGAGCGGAGGGTGCACGAAGAGCGAATCGAGACGAACACGCGAGCAGTTTACCCAGGTTCGGGCCGCACGGATGCATAAAACCCTACTCCTGCCTTGGTTTGTATTGCGTTCTTGGTTCGGGAGCAAGAAGAGCTACAGTGCCTATAGCTAGCAACACCGAGCGTGAGAGTGATCGATCCTCGGAACCCCCTCTACGTTGCGCATGGGCCTCCTTTTATAGATCAAAGGGGTCACCGACAGGTGGCAACGTAGGTGAGGGTAAAAACGTAAAAACGGTGGTAGTTGGAATAGTGTATGCATAGTGCTCTGTACCTAACCCTGACGGCAGGGGACAAGGGCATTAAATGCCCGTCGCCGTCGCCCCAAACAGTGCAAAAAAGTGTCCGTCAGGGCATCTCCGTCCGCCACGAAGGTGGCCTCGTCATCGCAGCTCGCCACCGTGTACCCCAGGCTGCACAGCCTTCCGCCACGTGTGCCTGGAAGGGCCCCAGGGCGACGCGTGGGCGGATGAGCTGGAGCGCGGGTACTTAGTGGAAGCTTTCCGCAGCAAGTGCCTTGCCGCGGCCGCCATCTTGTCGCGCCTGGGAGCTTGTCGCTCTCCGGGCCTTGCCTGGACGCGTGGCGCGTTGCGGCACGTCTCTTGAAATGCCGTGTTTGGCCTTCCCGGCAAGCTCCTCTTGCCAAGGTCTTGTACCAAAGAGGTGGTCTTGAGCCTTGAATGGCCTTCCCGGCAAGCTCCTCTTGCCAGGGCCTCGTTTCTTTAACTTGAATACTTTGTTCTTGAATGGCTTCAGAGGAACCTCAGTGGGCCTTGGTGGGCGCGCGGCAGACCCTGCCACGGGACGCTGCAACTGCCCGTGCACAAGTTCGGGATACTAAGGTACCCCTACTTTAGTACACCGACACACCCGATCACTATCTTTCCCTAGATGACACTAACATGGAGTCCACTCGATTGGTAGCAACCTCCGTGCCCAACATTTCACATCTTAAAATTGTGGAGCCTCGCTCCCATATTCATCACATACCACTGGTACGGGGTACCAACGGTGTGTCCGGTGCCCTGTGAAAATAGGCATGGCCGCCTATCCAAGCATGACCCCGTCCCGAGAGTGACATCGTGTCACCCCCGTCACTAGTAATGCGTGCACCATGCTAGTACCGGCCTAGGTAATCAATAATGCCCTTTCCCATATAAGGGTAGAGTGGTTGCCCATGTAAGGTTGGAATAACGGTCGCAACTTAAACCAATCCGTTTTGAAAAGAACACACACACTTGCCTCGGTACACCACTTCATCATCAAGTGGTTACCCAACTCATCATCTCCCTCGGGCATAAGTTGCACCCGACGGGGTTTTTGAAAAGTCTTTTGAAAGTACTATGCCTCCACCATCATGCATATTCCCGTCCCACTTGCATAGCCACTACCATAGCAACCTATCTAATCCCACCCGCATAACCCTCATAGGAAGGTAGGGTCATGCTTGATGCAAGTTTCAATAGGAAAGAAACAAGGTGACCCACACAGGTGGTCATCACCTCAACATGATTCAGGTACATTGACAATAAGTGCTATATGACATGCGTAAAAATGGGGTTTCTTAGACATGGTTAAAGGGCTGCTTGCCTTGGTTGGCTTGGTCTTCAAAGTCTTCAAGTCCTTCTCCTTCTTCTTCTTCAGCAACTTCGTCAAACACGATATCTAATCGTCGCAAGAAAATAACGGAGAAATAAGACAATAATAAAAACAGAAAAGTCAAAGTGCTCAGAAAAATGTCAACTTATTTTTATGAAATAATATGGGAAAAACTAAGAAGGGGAAAATTCTTAGTTTTGGATTTGGAGTGATAGAATAGGATGAAGGGATTTTTAAACATAGGTTTCATTGTTCAAATTTGAATAGTACAGAAAAGGTTCACGAATATGTGTGAAAGTTACATCATTAACTAGGTTGGAATATTACATGATTTTAGGAGTTGGAATAAATTAATTTGGATAATTATTTTATCATGTGGATTTATTAGAAAAATCCACAGAAAAAAAGAAAAAGGCCATTGTGCAACTGGGCCAGAACGGCCTCAGTGCACAGGCCCAGAGGGGTTTCGGCCTGGGCAAGCCGAGCGGCGCCCGCGTGCCAGGTTTAAACCTAACGGGCGGGGCCCAGCTGCTAGTGGGAGAGAGGGGAGGCGAGAGGGATGGGAGGTCGATAGGCGGGGCCCGCCTGTCATCCCTAACCCGCGTACAGATGGCCGGCGAGCTCTCCGGTGGGAATACATGGCATGGCGGGGCGAGCGGAGGGCAGGTCTGGACTCAGTGCATAGTCGCTGTTCGGGTGATGGAGGAGATGGTCGCTGGAGCTGTCGGGTTCACCGGCGACGAGGATGCACGGCGGAGGGGCATCGGGCGGTGCTTGTTCCGGCCGTTCCCGACTGAGAGGAAAGGGTCAGTGGAGTGCGGGGGTTCCAGATCAGGGCTCAGGAATAGCGGGGACGGCTCGAACCGAGCGGAGGACAGCGAGCCGCCGCGTCGGAGCTCGAGATCGATCTCAAGCTCGAGAGCTTCTGGGAGAGAGCTGGGAGTGCAGGGGGGTGTTTGGGTGTGTCAAGAGGTGAGTGGTGGAGAGGAGAGGCCTCGGGGACGCCTTTATATAGGCGGGCGGCGGTCCACCAAGGAGGTGTGCGCCGGCGAGCTCGTTGCGGTCGACACAGGTCATGGGGCTCATCGGGGCGTGTCTGGGGTGCTCATGGGCTTAGTCTAGGGCGGTGGGGAAAGAAGAGAGAGAGAGCAGAGGGCGCCCGAGGAGCTACGCGTGTGAGCGCGCTCACTGGTGCGCTCGGGTGGTCGCCGCGTGTGCGAGCTGGGGCGAGAGGAGGGAGAAGGAGGAGGGGGACACGACCATGGCGTGCCGTGGACGTTGAGGCGCCTCGGCTGGCGCGATGGGGAGAGCCAAGGTGGCCGGAGGCGCTTGGCCAGGAGCTTTAACAGTGCCAGAGTGCACTGTAGCATGCTCCAGAGCGCGTGTATGGCTGGCACCGCCATTGTTTATGCCCTATGGGCGTGGCCACTAGTGTCTGGAAGGTAAGGGAGGCAATAAACAACACGTGAATGGCATTCGATACTCTAGGGGGCTGCTACTTCTCGAGCTTGCGTTGTATTCCCTCGAAGAGGAAAGGGTGATGCAGCACAGTAGTGTAAGTATTTCCCTCAGTTTTTGAGAACCAAGGTATCAATCCAGTAGGAGACCACTCGCAAGTCCCTCGCACCTGCACACACAAATAAGAACTTCGAAGCCAACGAGATAAGGGGTTGTCAATCCCTTTACGCTCACTTACAAATATGAGATCTGATAGATAGGATAGTTCGATATTTTAGGTATTTTTGGATATAAGAACAGAAAGTAAAAACGGAAAAGTAAAGTAGATTGTAGATTGATATGTTGAGTATAGACCCGAGGGCCATAGGTTTCACTAGTGATTTCTCTCATGATAGCATAATTCTACGGTGGGTGAACGAATTACTATCGAGCAATTGATAGAAAAGCGAATAATTATGAGACTATCTAGGCATGATCATTGTATATAGGCATCACGTCCGTGACAAGTAGACCGAAACGATTCTGCTTGTACTACTATTACTCCACACATCGACCGCTATCCAGGATGCATCTAGAGTATTAAGTTCATAAGAACAGAGTAACGCCATAAGCAAGATTACATGATGTAGATGGATAAACACAAGCAATATGATATAAACCCCATCTTTTTATCCTCGATGGCAACAATACAATACGTGCCTTGCTGCCCCTACTGTCATTGGGAAAGGACATTGCAAGATTGAACCCAAAGCCAAGCACTTCTCCCATTGCAAGAACTATAGATCTAGTAGGCCAAACCAAACCAATAATTCGAAGAGACTTCCAAGGATATTATAATCATACATACAAGAATCCAGAAAAGAACCAAATATTTCTCATAGATAATCTTGATCATAAACCCACAATTCATCGGATCTCGACAAACACACCGCAAAAAGAAATTACATCAAATAGATCTCCTCGAAGACCGAGGAGAACTTGGTATTAAGATCCAAAGAGAGAGAAGAAGCCATCTAGGTACTAACTATGGACCCGAAGGTCGGTACAAGCACTCTGTGGTAGATCCCTCCTCCGGCGGAGCTCCGGAACAGGCCCCAAGATGGGATCTCACGGGACAGAAAGTTGCGGTGGTGGAATTAGGGTTTTCTCTCCGTCTCTGATGTTTTCGGGGTACATAGGTATATATATGAGGAAGGAGGGCACCGAGGGACAAACGTGGGGCCCACAAGGCAGTGAGCCGCGCCCTGTAGGGGGGGCACGCCCCCACCCTCGTGGACGCCACGTGTGCCCTATTCCGTGGTTCTCAAGTCTCCCGTGAAGATTTCGCTCCAAAAATATCTCTCGCGAAGGTTTCATTCCGTTTGGGCTCCGTTTCATATTCCCAAAAATAGCAATCTGGACTGGGCCTTTGAGTTAATAGGTTAGTCCCAAAAATAATATAAAAGTGTATAACAAAGCCCATTAAACATCCAAAACATTATAAATAATAGCATGGAACAATAAAAAATTATAGATATGTTGGGGACGTATCAAGCATCCCCAAGCTTAATTCCTGCTCGTCCTCGAGTAGGTAAATGATAAAAATAGAATTTTTGATGTGGAATGCTAACCAACATAATTTTCAATGTAATTCTCTTTATTGTGGCATGAATGTTCAGATCTGAAAGATTCAAGAAAAAAAGTCTATATTGACATAAGAAATAATAATACTTCAAGCATACTAAAAAAGCAATCATGTCTTCTCAAAATACCATCGCTAAAGAAAGTTATTCCTACAAATCATATAGTCTCGCTATGCTCCCTCTTCATCACACAAAATATTCATATCATGCACAACCCCTGTTTCAGCCAAGCACTTGTTTTCATACTCAATTTTTTCAAACCTTTCAACTCTCACGCAATACATGAGCGTGAGCCATGGATATAGCAGTATGGGTGGAATAGAATGGTGGTTGTGGAGAAGACAAAAAGGAGGGAGATAGTCTCACATCGACTAGGCGTATCAAAGGGATATGGAGATTCCCATCAATAGATATCAATGTTAGTGAGTAGGGATTTCCATGCAACGGATGCACTAGAGCTAAAAAGTATGAAAACTCAACAAAAAACACTAAGTGGGTGTGCATCCAACTTGCTTGCTCACGAAGACCTAGAGCATTTGAGGAAGCCCATCGTTGGAATATACAAGCCAAGTTCTATAATGAAAATTCCCACTAGTATATGAAAGTGACTAAACATGAGACTCTCTATCATGAAGAACATGGTGTTACTTTGTAGCACAAGTGAGGAAAAAGATAGTAGCATTGTCCCTTTTTTAGTTTTTTTTATTTTCCTTTTTTCTTTTCTATTTTAGGCCTTTCTTTTTCTTGGCCTTTCCTTCTTTTTTTCTTGAGGACAGTGCTCTAATAATGATGATCATCACACTTCTATTGATTTACAACTCGATACTAGAACAAAGTATGACTCTATATGAATGCCTCCGGCGGTGTACTGGGATGTGCAATGAAACAAGAGTGACATGTACGAAAAATTATGCATGGTGGCTTTGCCACAAATATGATGTCAAGTACATGATCATGCATGGAAATATGACAATATAAAGCGTGTCATATGAACGGAACGGTGGAAAGTTGCATGGCAATATATCTCGGAATGGCTATGGAAATGCCATGATAGGTAGATATGGTGGCTATTTTGAGGAAGGTATATGGTGGCTGTTTTGAGGAAGGTATATAGTGGGTGTATGGTACCAGCGAAAGTTGCGCGGTACAAGAGAGGCTAGCAATGGTGGAAGGGTGAGAGTGTGTATAATCCATGGACTCAACATTAGTCATAAAGAACTCATATACTTATTGCAAAAAATTATGAGTCATCACAACAAAGCAATCAACGCATGCTCCTATGGGGGAGGTTGGTAGGAGTTAAACATCGCACGCCCCCGACCTCCACACAAAGGATGACACTCTACAAATACATCATGCTCTAACTTCGTCACATAGCGGTTCACCATACGTGCATGCTACGGGAATCACAAACTGTCGGGGAAACTGGTCGCCCCACGAACACCTATGGGACCGGAGCCCCTTTATGGTACGACAAGGGGGCGGAGGATACACGAAGAGCAGATCGAGGCGAGCAAGCGAGCAGTTTACCCAGGTTCGGCCGCACGGATGCGTAAAACCCTACTCCTGCCTTGGTTTGTTATCGAGTTCTTGCTTGGGAGCGAGGAGAGCTACAGTGTGCTCTAACCGCTGGTGAGACCGAGCGTGAGAGTGATCGAGGATCGGAACCCCCGCTACGTTGCGCATGGGCCTCCTTTTATACGTCGAAGGGGTCACCGATAGGTGGCAACACAGTTGGGGGTAAAAAAAGTAAAAAGAGTGGTAGTTGGAACATTATTTGTACAGTGCTCTATACCTAACCCTGACGGCAGGGGACAAGGGCATTGAATGCCCGTCGCCATCGCCCCAAACAGTGCAAAAATTGGCCGTCAGGGGCGCCACCGTTCGCCACGACGGTAGCCTTGTCATCACAGCTTGCCACCGTGTTCCCTGGCTGCACAGCCTTCCGCCACGTGCGCCTGGGAGGGTCCCAGGGCGACACGTGGGTGGATGAGCTGGAGCGTGGGTACTGAGTGGAAGCTTGCCGCGGCAAGCGCCTTGCCGCGATCGCTATCTTGTCGCGTCCGGGATCTTGTCGCTCACCGGGCCTTGCCGGGACGCGTGGCGCGTCGCGACAAGTTCTCTTGAGGTGCCTTTGGTTGGCCTTCCCGGCAAGCTCCTCTTGCCAGGGTCTTGTGCTTTGAGTGGTTTTGCGCCTTGAGTGGCCTTCCCGGCAAGCTCCTCTTGCCGGGGTCTTGTTTCTTTAACTTGAATACTTTGTTCTTGAATGGTTCCAAGGGAACCATTGAGGGTCTTGGCGGTCGCTTGGCTAGCCCTGCCGCGGGACGCTACAACTGCCCGTGCACAAGTTCGGGATACTAAGGTACCCCTACTTTAGTACACCGACAGGAGCCCCCGGGCCAGGGCCAGACACGCTGCCGAGCGCTGTTGGGCCAGGCCCAAAATACTGTACGGGCACGCGCGGCCTGCAACACGCCGTATCCAGTTCCGTATCCACGGCGCCCTGTCGGTGTACTAAGATAGGGGTACCTTACTACCCCAACTTGTGCACGGGCAGTAGCAGCTTCCCGTGGCAGGGTCTACCACGTGCTTGCCGGAAACCTCTCTGATCCTTGTTTAAGCCATTCAAAAACAAAGTATACAAGACAGAAGATCAAGGCCCCGGCAAGTGGAGCTTGCCGGGAAGACCGTCCCAGGCCCAAGATTACCTCATTAGCTCAAGACCCTGGCAAGAGGAGCTTGCAAGGAAGATCAGAAGATTACCTCTTAGAAGACGCGCCTCGGCGCACCCTGCGCCCCGGCAAGACCCAGGGAGCGACAAGCTTCCCGGCCCGACTAGATCAAGACCCCGGCAAGGTGCTTGCCGGGGGAAGCCTGCCCTGTGTACCCGCGCTCCAGCACATCGACCCACGCGTCGCCCTGGGGCCCTTCCAGGGACGCGTGGCGGATGGCGGTGCAGCCTGGGGGACACAGTGGCACTCCACGGTGACGAGGCTGTCGTCGTGGCGAACGGAGACGCAAGGGCGGGCGCTTTTGGGGTCGACGGTGACGGGCATTTAATGCCCTTGTCCCCCACTGTCAAAGTAGGTGATGACCACTGTTCATGCACTGTTCATCCACTGTTCCCGCACTGTTACAACTACCACCACAATTACATTTTTACCCCTTCTTCTACGTTGACACCTGTCGGTGACCCCTTGAGCTATAAAAGGAGGCCCATGCACAACGTAGAAAGGGTTCGGAACCTAGATCGCTCATTCGCTCGGTGTAGCTAGTTCTTCAAGCTCCCGAGCTCCCCAACTCAATACAAACCAAGCAGGAATAGGGTTTTACGCGTTCATCGCGGCCCGAACCTGGGTAAACTGCCTGCGTGAGCTCTACGATCTGCTCTTTGTGCTCCCTCCGCTCCCTTACCGCACGAACAAAGGGGCTCCGGTCCCATAGGTGCTCGTGGTGGACAGTTTCCCCCGACATCTTTGGCGCGCCAGGTAGGGGGCGTCCAGGTTGTGCGAACCTGATCCGGAGTTCACGAGGGCGCATTCTTCATCAACCTCTCCAAATTCGTCAGCTTCATCAGCAACAGCAGTATGGCCCCGAAGAAGAAGGCTTCGGAGGTCGGAGGCCCGTCTGCGTCTGTTCCACCGCCACCAGAGCCAACGGTGGGTGGAGGAGACGCCGTCGGAAGGGTGGTCGCCGGCGAGGAAACTCGCGGCACCACCAAATCCAAGGACAAGACGGACGACCGAGCCTCGGTGTCCGTAGATGCGCCACGTCCATCTCAGCAGACGTCAACCCAGCAGCGCCGTGGTACAGGAGGTACCATCCGCTTGCTGGGGCAAGGGCAAGCCGGAGGTTCGCGGGATGCTCCGGACCACCGTCCGGGCACGAGCAAAGTGCGGTCACCGGGGCGGGAAACTGCTCCTTCTAACCCCGTTAGGAGTCCGAGCATATCCCGCTCCTCGCGCCGCTCGCCCCCGCTCCCCTCCTCTCCAGCAGAAGCGCTCGCAAGAGCGCAACTTCTCCTCGACTTCCCTCCAGCGGCAAACAAGGCCGAAGACTGGAGGGCAACAATCCAAAGCCTCATCGCCTTCGCCAATAACGACACACCGCAGCAGCCGGCGACCTCGCGGCCACGGCAAGTCGAGAAGACGAAGGCCGATGGCGACAAGACCGCCGGGGGTGCAACCACCGTGCACTCCCCGCCGCGGAAGCAGAAGACGCCTCCCCGCCGGATCAACGTCGACGACGACTCCACGGCATCGTCGGATCCGCGGGCTCGTCGGGACCAGCGCCAGGTCCTTGACGATCGGCGACAAGAAGACGCTCGGACGACAATCGAGCGCCGCCGAGAAGCTCGGCGACAATCAGATCAACGCGCTGGGACCACTGTTGACACACACGCGCCCGGTGAACCAGGCGACTTGCCGTACGCGGCAGGTTGCCCTGCGTTTACCCATGAGCTGCGGCGTGTCCAGTG
Organism: Secale cereale; assembly: GCA_902687465.1. Taxonomy (NCBI): domain Eukaryota; kingdom Viridiplantae; phylum Streptophyta; class Magnoliopsida; order Poales; family Poaceae; genus Secale; species Secale cereale. The sequence continues at coordinate 58,147,125 of LR738709.1, read as the reverse complement.
GCCCAGCATGAAGAACTTCAAGCCCGACGTACCAGAGAAGTACGACGGCAAGACGCACCCCTCGGAATTCCTCAGCATTTACACCATCGCGGTGCAGGCTGCCGGGGGGCGCGACGAGAAGATACTGGCGAACTACTTCCCGCTGGTGCTTAAGCCAAATGTCCGTTCTTGGCTTATGCACTTGCCGGAAGGCTCCATTTCTTCTTGGGCGGATCTTTGCCACCAGTTTGTTAGCGCCTTCACGGGCGGCCACAAACCCCACGGCCAGGAGAGCGATCTCCACATCTTGGCCCAGAAGGAAGGAGAACCCCTGCGCAAGTACATCGAACGCTTCAGCCGCGTGCAGCACAACATCCCCGACGTCCACCCTGCCGCGGTTATCAGCGCGTTCCATCAGAACGTGCGTAACCGCCGCATGCGTGAGGAGATGGCCATGACCAAGATACGGGATGTCAGCGAGCTCTATGCTCTGGCTAACAAGTGCGCGCGCGCCGAAGAGGGGAGGAGACTCCCCGGGGAGGATGCTGGCGCAGGGGGAAGCGACAGCGAGGATGCCGCCCCGGCAAGGAAGAGCCGGCGGCGGAACAATAGGAAGAAGAAGAACAAGGAAGTGCTTGCCGTCGAGAAGTCCGGCAAGGAGGCTCCCGCCAAGCAAACACAGGCTGGCGGCTCCGGCAAGGAGCCTGCCCCTGTAGCGGCAGCCGACAAGCAGGACGGCTCCGACAAGCAATACTGCAAGATCCACCGCACCAAGGGTCATGATCTCTCCAACTGCAAGCGCGTCGAGTACCTCGTCGAGCAGCAGAAAGCTGAGTACGAGTGGCGCGACAAGGAGAAGGCCCAAGGTGGCGGAGGAGAGCTAAGCAAGAAGCGGCCATTCAATGGCCGGGGAGGACGCCGCGGCAAGGCCAAGCAGCGGCAAGGTGACCGACCTCCCCGGGGCCGCGACAAGGACGAAGAAGACGACGACGATGACATGGAGGAAGAAGATAACAGCGAGCAGGAGTTCCAGAAGGCCACGGAAATCCTGTGCGTCGACGGCGGCGCCTCTCTGCATACTTCCCACCGCCAACTCAAGCAGTGGGTGCGGGAAGTAAATGCAGCTGAGCCGCCCGTGGAGTCACGCAGGCTCCTCAAATGGTCCAGCACGCCCATCATTTTTGATCTTGAGGATCACCCTGACCGCACCACTGCGGTCGGGTGCTTGCCGATGTTGGTCTCACCAACCATCCGCAACCTCAAGGTCACCAAAATGTTGGTTGATGGCGGGGCCGGCCTGAACTTGATCTCCTCGGTTGTGATCAAGAAACTCCAAATTCCAGATGGCGAGCTCAAAGAGACCGGTTCGTTCCAAGGAATAAACCCGGGAAGGAGCAAGCCCAAGGGGAAGATCACCCTGCCAGTGACCTTTGGCGGGGAGCTGAACTTCAGGACGGAGAGGATAACCTTCGATGTTGCCGATATCCCATTGCCATACAATGGGATACTTGGACGTCCTGCCCTCGCCAAGTTCATGGCAGCTTCCCACTACGCCTACAATGTACTCAAGATTCCGGGGCCGATAAGCGTCATCTCTGTCCATGGCGACAAGAAGGACGCGCTTATCTGCGCCGACAAGATCTACCGGGATGCAGCAGCTGCAGCGGAGAGCAGCCCACTTGCCGCTGAAGCTCCCGGGGGGAAGAAGACCAAGACCAAGTCCGGCAAGTGCTCTGGGACCCACTCCGGCAACCGCACCTCTTCGGAGTGCTACGTTGCCGTCGAGGACGTTCCATCGAGCTCCACCGGCAAGTGCAAGAAGGGGATGGCCGCTCCACCGGCAACCAAGAAGGTGTCCGCCAAGGAAGACGGCACAGGTGGTACTTTCACCATCAGTGCTACGCTTGACAGCAAATAGGAAAGCGCGCTCGTTGCCTTCCTGCGGGCGAATGTCGATGTGTTTGCCTGGCAACCATCTGACATCCCCGGTGTTCCCAGGAAGGTAAATGAGCACAAGCTTGCTGTTTGTCCTCATGCGCGGCCCGTCAAGCAGAAGGTCAGGAAGCAAGCCGTGGAGCGCCAAGAATTCATTGCCGAAGAAATCAAGAAGCTAGAAGCAGCAGGCCTGGTTAGAGGCGTGATCCATCCGACGTGGTTAGCAAATCCAGTTGTCGTGCGTAAGGCCAACGGGAAGTGGAGACTGTGTATAGACTTCACCGATGTCAATAAAGCATGTCCCAAGGATCCATTTCCTTTGCCACGCATTGACCAGATTGTTGACTCCACTGCCGGATGTGAGCTGCTCTCTTTTCTTGATGCATATTCAGGCTACCACCAGATTTTCATGGCCAAAGAAGATGAGGAGAAGACTGCATTTATCACTCCATGTGGCACATATTGCTTCATACGCATGCCCTTCGGATTGAAGAATGCAGGCTCAACATTTGCAAGAGTGGTATACACTGCTTTTGAGCCAGAGATCCACAGAAATGTAGAGGCTTACATGGATGATATCGTGGTGAAGAGCAAGAGCAAGGATACCCTGATCCAAGATTTGGAAGAGACATTTGAGAACCTGCGCAAGATCCAACTCAAGTTGAACCCCGAGAAGTGCGTCTTTGGAGTCCCCTCCGGCAAGCTTCTCGGGTTCTTTGTGTCTCAGAGGGGGATTGAAGCCAACCCCGACAAGATTAAAGCCATCGAGCAGATCGAAGCCCCGAAGCGCGTCAAGGACGTAAGGAGACTTGCAGGTTGTGTGGCTGCCCTCAGTAGGTTCATTTCAAAGTCTGCAGAACGCGCCCTACCTTTCTTCAAAATCTTGAAGAAGGCAGGTCCTATGAAATGGACTCCGGAAGCGGAGGCGGCGCTGCAAGACTTGAAAGGGTACCTATCCTCCACTCCAATACTTGTCGCACCTAGGCCACAAGAGAAGTTGCTGCTGTACTTAGCGGCAACCAATCAAGTGGTTAGTGCTGCGTTAGTAGCGGAGAGGGAGGCCGACGAGGAGTCTACACCACCGGCAAGCGAATCTAGCGACAAGCAGGGGGCTACTCCGGCAAGCTCTGGCCCCGACAAGGACAACTCTGCGCAGGAACAATTAGAAGTGCGAAGAAAGATGGTGCAGCGCCCAGTGTATTTTGTGAGTTCCCTCTTGCAGGGGGCTAGATCAAGATACTCTGGGGTGCAAAAGTTGCTTTTCGGTCTCCTCATGGCCTCGAGAAAGCTGCGCCATTACTTCCAAGCACATGAGATAACAGTGGTCACTCGCTTTCCGTTGAAGAGGATATTGCACAATCCAGAAGCAACAGGCAGGATCGTCGAGTGGGCACTGGAGCTGTCAAGCTTTGGTCTCAAGTTTGAGAGTACTTCAACCATACAGAGCCGAGCTTTGGGAGAATTCATAGCTGAATGGACCCCAACGCCCGATGAAGAAGTTCCAGAAACAAGTGTACCCGTACAAGAAGCGACAAGTGAATGGGTAATGTACTTTGATGGTGCCTTCTCGTTGCAAGGCGCCGGTGCCGGCGTCGTACTCATAGCGCCCACCGGAGAGCACCTCAAGTATGTTATCCAGATGCACTTTCCCAGGGAGCAAGCAACAAATAATACTGCTGAGTATGAAGGCTTGCTCGCCGGCCTCAGGATTGCGGCCGAACTTGGGATTAAGAAGCTGATTGTGCAGGGAGATTCTCAGTTGGTGGTCCGACAAGTTAACAAGAGTTACCAGAGCCCTTTGATGGAAGCTTATGTAGATGAAGTGAGGAAGCTTGAAGAACACTTTGAAGGTCTGCAAATGGAGCACGTTCCAAGAGCTCAGAATGACATCGCAGATGGCCTTTCAAAGTGTGCCGCAATGAAGTTACCTGTGGAGCCAGGGACCTTCCTGCTCAAGCTGACTCAGCCATCCGTCACACCATCAATTGGGCAGCACAAGAAGAGAAAGTTGGTCTCCGGCGACTACTTGCCGGCGGATCTCCCCGAGGCCGCCGCCAAGGTACCCAAGATCAACGATCAGAACGCTGGGGAACAGTTTGCTCCTGCAGATCCTAGGATCTGTACAGTTGAAGCAAGCGTTCCCGACAAGCTCCGCCCCGGCGAGCTTGCCGGGGGACCATCAGCTCCGGCAGAACCAGAGGTTCTTGCCGTAGAAGCTGGGGTTCCCACAGCGGCCCTCATGCCTTTGGTCCTTGCCGTTGAGCCTCAGGCTCCGGCATGGGCGCAGCAGATCGTCCGTTTTCTGCAAACTGGAGAACTTCCCGACGACCCAGAAGAGATAGAGAAGATAACCAGGCAGTCAAGTATGTACCAATTCGTGGACAACGAGTTGTACAGAAGAAGACTCAATGGTGTCAGGTTGAAGTGCATTTCCAGAGAAGATGGACAGAAGCTGTTGGCAGAAATACATGGAGGCATATGCGGCCATCACATTGGGGCAAGGGCACTTGCCGGGAAGGCGTTCCGGCAAGGGTTCTTCTGGCAAGAAGCCCTCCAAGATGCAACTGCACAAGTAACCAAGTGTGAAGCGTGCCAGTTCCATGCCAAACAAATTCATCAGCCAGCTCAAGCTCTCCAGACGATCCCTTTGTCCTGGCCCTTCTCGGTCTGGGGGCTCGATATCCTCGGCCCCTTCCCCCGTGCTGTCGGGGGCTTTGAGTACTTGTACGTTGCAATCGACAAGTTCACAAAGTGGCCAGAAGTGGAACCGGTGAGGAAGGTGACAGCACAGTCAGCGGTCAGGTTCTTCAGGTCGATTGTTTGCCGTTTCGGGATCCCTAACAGGATCATCACCGACAACGGCACGCAATTCACTAGCCGCACCTTCATGCAATACGTCCAAGACCTTGGCGCCAAGGTCTGCTTCGCTTCTGTTGCTCACCCGAGGAGCAACGGTCAAGCGGAGAGGGCAAATGCTGAAGTGCTGCGCGGACTCAAGACAAGGACCTTTGACAGGCTGCGCAAGTGCGGAAGAAACTGGATAGAGGAGTTGCCGGCGGCTCTTTGGTCAATCAGAACGACACCAAGTCGAGCCACCGGACAGACACCCTTTGCTCTAGTCTATGGAGCAGAGGCAGTTCTCCCCACGGAACTCGTATACGGGTCTCCTCGAGTGCTCGCTTATGATGAGCTCGAGCAAGAGCAACTGCGACAAGATGATGCATTGCTCCTCGAGGAGGAACGTCTCCAGGCTGCTGTACGAGCTGCTCGATACCAGCAAGCCTTGCGTCGCTATCATAGCCGCAAGGTTAAGGCCAGGAGTCTCGAGGAAGGTGACCTTGTTCTTCGGCGTGTTCAGTCCGCCAAGAATTCCAACAAGTTGACGCCGAAGTGGGAAGGCCCTTATCGGGTGAGACAAGTAACAAGGCCTGGCGCTGTCCGCCTTGAGACCGAAGAAGGCTTACCGTAGAGCAACTCCTGGAACATAGAGCATCTTCGCAAGTTTCACCCATAAGGCGCGGTTGCCGTGATCCGCTCCGGCAACCACCTTTTGTACAAGCCTTGCCGCTGTTGCATGTAACCCTTTGTACAAAGCCGGGCGCAGATCCCGTGCATCAGTAAAGTTTTTGTGTTTTGCACTATCTGCCTTTTTCCATGCTTTTCTTCGAAATTCGCATGCATTATTTGGCATCTTGTGCAACACACATACCCGGTAAGCATTAGCATGCCGAAAGGCCGTATACTTGTTTTCCCTCCTCTTTTTCTTTCCCCCTTAAGCAGAAGGAATGTTCCTCGCGCACAAGTTTGCCGGGGGGGAAGGAGATGGAGGATGAACCAAGTGCTGTTCAAGAAAGAGAAGCCTTGTCGGGGAAGCAAGCAATATATGAAAGCTAAGTTACCAGAATTCGAGCAATTCAAATTTTTAAATTTTTAGTCATCTTCCTTGGACAACCACACTTTGTATGGAAAACCTGTGCGCGGAGGAACCTACCCGTGGCTAGCCGCACCCTTATCTTGTTTTCGAGTACGCTCAACGACTTAAGTGAGCTGCGACAAGTGTCGCGCCCTTGCTTCGTTTTCGAGTTCGCTCAGCAAGCTAAGTGCGTCGCGACTAGCTGCGGCAAGGTTACTTGCCGGTAAGACCTTGGCCAGCAGGCTGCTCAGAGTCCAGCACTCAGCGCTCGCGGCAAAGGCCCCTTGCCGGCAAGTCCCCTAGAAGCGTAGGGTTAAAAGCATACAAAGTAAATGACCGAAACAAGGGAGATAACACTGCATCAATTGCTCGAAAATAAGATAAATATATTACAGAGATAACTTGTCGCAATGACTAATAGTTTCATGTTCATGACACACTTTGCAGCAACAAAAGAAATAAGAAGAAAGAGGCCTAGTCTACGCGATCGCCCTCACGCCTGGAGATCTTGTTCACCTTGGCGATGATGTGGGCGACCTGCGCCTTCAGCGCCTCCATATCTGCGTCGGCCGGCAAGCTGCGGAGGACGTTGACAAGATTTATACCAGGATTGCGGTAGACAATCTTCGTCAGGACGCGCTCCAGGGTACCCGCGCAGAGCTGGCGTGACTCCTCGGCCAGCTGCACGGGGAGCTTCTTCTGTAGACTTGCGAGTGCCGGCGCGACCCCTCTGAAGAAGAGACTGAGCTTGGCGCTGTGGGGGAGATTTGGATCCGGAGAGTACATGAGATGCTCAACCCTCAGCGCCATCAGCTCCTTGTCGATGCTAGCTGCAGAAGCCACCAGATCTTCGGTCCATACTTCAACGGTCCGGCGGAAGTTCTCAGCTGAAGTGGCGGCGCTCTCCACCAAGCCTCGCTCCTTGCGGAGCTCGTCCTTCAGCTTGGTTTCGCGGTCCCGGACGGCGTCGAGTGAATCTTTCAGCGTAGAGACTTTCAGCTCCAGATCTGCAATCGAGTCCTTGGCGGCCTTGAGCTCGTCGCCCTGCTTGGAGAGGCGTACCTGGAGTTCTGAGTTGGTATGGGCGTCCTTCTCGCGCTCTATGTTGAGCGCGGTGACCCTCTCCGTGCTCGCTTTCAGGTACTCCTCGAGCTGCACCTCCTTAGCTTCGAGATCCTTCTTGGCGGTCTCCGCGGTGGCTGCAGCGGCCTTCGCTTCCTTCAGCTCTCCGCCAAGGGCCTGCTCCCGGGCGGCAAGGTCGTCCTCGTGAGAGTCGAGGTCGACCTTCCGCTGGTTGAGCGCTCCTTCTCGCTGGGACAGTGCTTCTCCGGCGAGTCGCTGCTGCTCCTCGGCCTCGGCCTTCTCCAGGAGCCACTCTTGGTACTCTCCAGCAAGCCTCTCGCGCTCCTCCGCCAGGTCGCGGAGGGCCGCCTGGTTGGCAGCACGGAGCTCCGCGGCGCGTTTCTCCATATCTGCTGCGGCCTTGGCGGTGAGGGCTTCCCGAGACTCAAGTTTCGCCTGCCTGGCCCGGTAAAGGGCCAGGAGCCAGTGGAGCAACTTCTCCTCCTCGGGCTCGTCGCTCCCGCCAGGCGCCTCGATGATCTTCAGCCCCGCGGAGGCGAGGACCTCCCCATCGAATGTCTCTCCCTCCTCGGGGGCTCGCAACGAGGATCCCCACGGCACCTGTATGAAGACGCCGTTGGGAGCCTCAAGGTAGAAGGCGGACTGCTCCTTCTCGGTGGAGGGATCGGCGGCCGGCGCAGCGCTAGACGCTCCTGCCGCCTCCGGGCCGGCAGTGTGGCCGCCGTCCCCCTCCCCGGCCGCTGCGTCCGCAGTCGGGGCAGTCTCCTCAGCCGCAGGCTCGTCGGCTCCTGCCATGTCTTCGACGACAGGGGCGTTGCCGTCGTCGCCCTGCGCGCCTTCCTCGCCGACGACCTCGGTCTCCATCCGGTCCGGCGCGGGAGGATCTAGAAGAAGAAGAAAAAGAGAAGAAAAAGTTCAAGCAAATATCCAAAAAAAAAGACAAGTCCAAGAAGACGAGGTTGCAAGACTTACCTTGGCGGACTTCGTCGACGACAGGCTCCCTCGCCGGGGAGCTCTCCCTTGGCGGGGTGGCCGCCCTCGCCGGGCTGCTCGCCCTTGGCGGGGTACTCGCCCTTGGCGGAGTACCCGCCCTTGGCGGAGCGCTCTCCCTCGCCGGAGAGTTCGTCCTTGGCGGGGACGGCGGGGCCTGCGGCTCCTCGGGAGTGGTCTCCGGGCGCTCCTGTGGCTGCGGCTCCACCTCTGCACATGACAATCAAGACAAAACAGAGCAACAAGATGTTAGTATCGAGCAAAGACCTCATGCGCGCCCGACGAGCGGAAAGTTCGAGACCAAGACTTACGCTGGGGGCTGCGCTGGGGGCTGCTCCTCGGAGCAGCGCTTGGGTCCGGCAAGTTCGTCGCCGGCGCGTCCCCTGTCGCCGCGACGGGCGAGTCGTCCTCGACCTCGACCACGGGAACCTTGGCCTTCTTCGCCGCTCACTGGGCCAGGGTCCTGAAGTCAAAGCAAGAAGCAGAATCAGAATCATCAAAGAAAGAATCAAGACAGAATTGAAGAAGCTGCAAAATACAAGTGCTTACTCCTGTTCCTCGTCGTCGTCGTCGCTCAGGGCGGAGAAGTCGAACTCCACCTGAGGCGCGTCCGCGCGAGGAGCGGGAGGAGAAGGCTCCCTCGGGCGCTTGGCGGTCCCCGGGACTGGGGGCTCCGAAGACCCAGCCTCTGTTGGCGCCGAGGCCCGGGGAGCAGGCGGAGCAGCCGCTCCGCTCTGGGAGGCTCCTCCTCCGCTTGGCGCGGGTGCGCGGGGCGCCTCCGTCGCGGTCTGGCTCGTTCTGGTGGCGCGCGTCGCCTGGCGAGCGGGCTGCTGTCGGGGCGCCTGCGTCCTCGTCGCCGTAGCCGCCTTGCGGAGGCGCTTCGGCGGTGTTCGCTTGGGACTTGCCCGGGGCGGGGAGCTCTCCGAGGACGAGGAGATGTCGTCGTCGAGCCCCAGAGATCCGCCAGCGTCCTCGTCGGCTCCGGCGTCCTCCTCCTCCTCCTCCTCGGTGGGTTCGCTGGGCCCAGCACACTGCCCCGCGGCCTTGCTCCTTCCGGTGGCTCCGCTCCCTCCGGCGCCTCTGCTTCCTCCGGCAACCTCGCCTCTTGCCGCGGCCTCGCTCACCACTCCGGGGATCCCGGCATGCCTCAGAGAAGGGACCCCGGCGAGCTCGTCGGGCGGAAGCTTGAGAAGTCTCCGGATCTCTGCCTCCTCGGCCTGGCACGACGCGTCCTCGGCCTCTGCCTCGTCGACGGTGAATCCAAATTCTCCTACCGCTGCAGCTGCGGCGGCCTCTTCTACCCGGGTAGCGATATAAGCTATCTCCCGATCCGTGGTGGCCCGGGTAAGACCCTTGATCTCATCGGTGTTCTTCGGCACCTCGACCAAGTTATCGAAGAAGCTCATGATGGCGTCCGGCGTGGGTACTATCCATGTTCGGTCAACGCCATGTGAGTCACACGCGGGCATCATCGCCCGCAAGGCGTCCCGGGCGGTGCTGTTGCATAGTGGTACTACTCCCCGGGGAGATCTAAACCACTCCGGGTGAGCCGGGTCGTGCTTAAAAAGCTCCCGAAGCATTCCCTTCAGCTCCAGCACCGTGAAGTTGTAATTCAGCCCAGGGCGCAACCTCATTACGTCTGCCGCATTGCCGAACTCCCATGCTGGCCTCTTCCTTTCCTGTAAAGGAGCAATGCGGCGGCGGAGGAAATCAGCTCCTACCTCTCCAATGGTCAACTTGGCTACCCGGAGACGAAGAATCCTGACAAGGGCAGCGTTGAGCTTGATGTCATCGGCATCCAAATCACTCCAGTCCCTGCCGCGCACTATAGCAGTTGTGCGCGGCGCAGTGAAAGGCTGCGGCTCGTCCTCCACTATCCAGCACCAATCCGCGCGCCACTCCTCCCACTTGCCGCGGAGCTCTCCTTTCAGATAAGATTCCTTCTTGTTCAAGCGGAAGACCCAAGAGATCCCCCCGGAGAGGGGGGCGCCGGCCTCTGCTCTGGGCATGAAGAAATGCCTAAAGAGTGCTACGTTTGGATAGATCCCTATGTAATTTTCGCACAGATGTGCGAAAACCGCCATCGTGAGGATGGCGTTGGGGGTGAAGTCTAAGAGATGGAGGTTGTATGTATTCATGATATCGCAGAAAAATTCAGAGAATGGAGGACAAAGGCCGCAGTGGAAGAAGACAGCAAAGAAGAAATACCCGCTGGGGTACAGATCTCTGGCGGCGGCCGGGTAGACTCGGGTGCGGGGATGCGCCTTGGTCTTCTTGGCCCAGAACAGATAGTACTTGTTCCAGAGCTCCCGCGCGCTGAGCCTCGGCGCGAAGACGACGTTCCTCTTCCGCAGGGCGACAAGCTTTGCCGCCTGCTCGGATTTCTCCCTCTTGGTCTTCTCCGCTTTCGCCTTCTCGGCCTTCGGAGCCATGGCGGGGGCGGCAGAGGAAGGGGCGGGAAGCTCGACGGCGCCGCGGATGCGGAAAAGGGCGGAGGAGATGAGGAGGCGGAGCGCAGAGGGGGATTTCTGGAGGAGGAAGAAGCAATGAAGACGAAGTAAGGTAACGGCCCCTGCTTCCTCTGCTTTTAAGGGGGAAGTGGGGGACGCTCCGCATTTCCCATTAAAGAACATGGCCACGTTCCCTCCCACGACGCCGCAATCGACGCGTGCCGTTAGGGAGGGACGCGGCGGATGCGGAAGGGGAATTACGGCTCGCCGTGGGCCGCGCGTGCCCGTGCACTGTTTTGGGCCTGGCCCAACAGCGCTGGGCACCGTGTGTGGCCCAGGCCCGGGGGCTCCTGTCGGTGTACTAAGATAGGGGTACCTTACTACCCCAACTTGTGCACGGGCAGTAGCAGCTTCCCGCGGCAGGGTCTACCACGTGCTTGCTGGAAACCTCTCTGATCCTTGTTTAAGCCATTCAAAAACAAAGTATACAAGACAGAAGATCAAGGCCCCGGCAAGTGGAGCTTGCCGGGAAGACCGTCCCAGGCCCAAGATTACCTCATTAGCTCAAGACCCTGGCAAGAGGAGCTTGCAAGGAAGATCAGAAGATTACCTCTTAGAAGACGCGCCTCGGCGCACCCTGCGCCCCGGCAAGACCCGGGGAGCGACAAGCTTCCCGGCCCGACTAGATCAAGACCCCGGCAAGGTGCTTGCCGGGGGAAGCCTGCCCTGTGTACCCGCGCTCCAGCACATCGACCCACGCGTCGCCCTGGGGCCCTTCCAGGGACGCGTGGCGGATGGCGGTGCAGCCTGGGGGACACAGTGGCACTCCACGGTGACGAGGCTGTCGCCGTGGCGAACGGAGACGCAAGGGCGGGCGCTTTTGGGGTCGACGGTGACGGGCATTTAATGCCCTTGTCCCCCACTGTCAAAGTAGGTGATGACCACTGTTCATGCACTGTTCATCCACTGTTCCCGCACTGTTACAACTACCACCACAATTACATTTTTACCCCTTCTTCTACGTTGACACCTGTCGGTGACCCCTTGAGCTATAAAAGGAGGCCCATGCACAACGTAGAAAGGGTTCGGAACCTAGATCGCTCATTCGCTCGGTGTAGCTAGTTCTTCAAGCTCCCGAGCTCCCCAACTCAATACAAACCAAGCAGGAGTAGGGTTTTACGCGTTCATCGCGGCCCGAACCTGGGTAAACTGCCTGCGTGAGCTCTACGATCTGGTCTTTGTGCTCCCTCCGCTCCCTTACCGCACGAACAAAGGGGCTCCGGTCCCATAGGTGCTCGTGGTGGACAGTTTCCCCCGACACGCCCTCCCATAACGGCACGTGTCAATCGCGGCGTCGTGGGAGAGATCGTGGCCTGTTTCTTTAATGGGGAAAATGCGGAACGTCCGCCTCCTCCCCCTTAAAAGCAGGGGAAACAGGGGCAGTTCCTCCCATTCGCCCGTTGCTTCTTCATCCTCAGAAACCCCCGCCGCTCCCCTCCTTCCCGAAGGCCGAAAGAGAGCACCGCCCCACCCCCTCCGCCGCCACCAGCACCACCAGCGCCGTCGACCTCCTTCACCGCTTCAACCATGGCCCCGAAAGGCGAGAAGGGGAAGTCCGCGAAGTCGGCCGAGGCGCTGCGGCTCGCAGCAATGCGGAAGAAGAAGGTGGTCTTCCCGCCACAGCTTGACGCGGAGGAGCTGAAGGAATCCTTTTACCTCTTCTGGTCGAGGGAGACGAAGGCGCACCCGCGCACCAAGGTACTCCCCGCCGTACCCGCTGAGTTGTTCCCGAATGGCTACGCCTTCTTCGCGTTGTTCTTCTACTGCGGGCTCTGCCCGCCATATTCTGAGTTCTTCTGCGACATCATGAATACCTACGGGTTTCATCTTCTTGACTTCACCCCCAATGCCGTCTTGACCATGGCCGTTTTCGCACATCTGTGCGAAAACTTCGTCGGAGTTTACCCCAATGTTGCTCTTTTCCACCACTACTTCACGCCCCGAGTCGAGGCAGGGTCGCCTTTGTCTGGTGGAATCTCTTGGATCTCTAGGACGCATAAGAAGGAAGCCCACTTGACGGGAGAGCTCCGCGGCAAGTGGGATGAGTGGAGAGCCAATTGGTGTTGGATCGTAGAGGATGACCCGCAGCCCTTTACCAACCGGCGCCAAGCCCCAGTAGTACGCGGCAACGACTAGAGCGACCTGGCCCCGGAGGATAGCAGATTGAAGATCGCTACCACTCGGATCCTTTGCCTCCGGCAAGCCAGGCTCACTGTTGGCGCAGTTGGAGCTGACTTTCTCCGCCGCCGCATCGCCCCCTTGCAGGAGAGGAAGAGGGCCGCCTGGGAATTTGAGAACGCAGCAGACATCATGAGGCTGCGCCCGGGCCTCAATTGGAATTTCACTGTCCTGGATCTCAACGCGATGCTCCAGGCTTTGTTCAAGTACGACTCCGACCACCCTGAGTGGTTCGCGTTGCCGGCGGGCGTAGTCCTGTTGTGCAACAACTCGTCGCTCAGCGCCATCCGTGCGGCGATGCCGCTGTGTGATTCCCACGGCATCGTCCCCACTTGGCAAGAGCCTTCTGACGAAGCTGTGCAAACGTTCTTCGACAACTTGGTGGAACTGCCCATCAAATCCGACGATAAGAAGAGCCTCACCCGCGACACCACCGACCAGGAGATGGCATATATTGCCACCAGGCTGGAGGAAGCAACGGCAGCTGCGGTCGCAGGCGAGTTTGGGTACACTGTGGAGGAAGCGGAGGCAGCGGAGGCGACAAGTCTTGCCGAGGAGGAGGAACTTCGCAAGGCGGGAAACCTTGCCGGGAAGGTTGTCGAGACAAGTGAGCCCGCCGAGGAAGGTGCAGAGTCGAGCAAGCCCGCCGAGCAAGGCGTCGGTTCCAGTGAGCCTGCCGAGGACTCGAGCGGCTCACTGGAGATCGGCTCCTCCTCCTCGTCCTAGGGCAGTTCGCCACCACCAGCAAGTCCTCCAGCTCCGACAAGAAGACGCCTCCGCAAGGCCGCAGACGTGACAGGGCGGCAGGCTGGACAGCAACCGCAGCACCGCGCGGCGCGTGCCACCGCGACAAGAAAGGCCGCCAAGGGAGTGCCTCACGCTTCAGCAGCGGCTGGAGGAGGGTCTTCCCGGGCTGGCGCCACTGCTCCTGCCGCCCCTCGTTCCTCGGCGACAACCGGAACGGGGTCTTCTCAGACCACCGCCCCTGCTCCCGCCAAGCGGCCAAGGGAGCCCACTCCCCCTGCTCCTCGCGCCGGGATGCGCGAGCCGGACTTTGATTTTTCCGCGCTCAGTTCCGACGAGGAGGAAGAAGAGTAAGTCTTCGCAATTCTTGTTTCCCTTTTATTTTCTGTTGCTTTGTCTTGTATCTCCTTTGCCTAACTCCGAAACTGCCTTCTTTTCAGAACTCTGGCTCAAAGGGCAGCGAAGAGGGCCAAGGTCCCGGTGATCGACCTCGAGGACAAGCCCGCCGCAACAGCAGGGGGTGCGCCTGAGACGAGCTTGCCGGACCCGGCAACTGTTCTTCGGAGCAGCCCCCAGCGCAGCCCCCAGCGTAAGTTTTATTGTCTAATTTCCGCTTGTCGGGCGCGTGTGGGTCTTCCATCCTTGCTGATATCTTGTTTGTTGACTTGTGTAGGAGTTGAGCAGCAGCACCAGGAGCGCCAAGAGATCGCCCCCGACGAGCCGCACGTCTCGACTTCACCGCAAGGAGGAGCCCCCCGGCAAGGGAGAACACCCCGCCAAGGGTGAGCGCCCCGCCAAGGGCGAGCGCCCCGCCAAGGGCGAGCACGCCGCCAAGGGCGAGCACCCCGCCAAGGGATGGCGCTAGCGGCCCTCCGCCGGCAGGAGCTACCACCACGCCGCCGAGGGAGAGCTCCCCGACAAGGAACCCCGCCGAAGAGGAGGTCCGCACCGGTTAACCCTTAGACTTGTCTTCTTTCAAATCTTCTTTTTTGGATATTTGCTTGACTGTTTTTCTTTTCTTTCCTTCCGTCAGACCCGTCCGCCGCAGAGCAAATGGAGACGGAAGTGGCCGTCGAGGAGGACGCGCGTGGCAACACCGGCGACGCCGCCGCTACTGAATGGGCGGCCGATGCTAACGAACCCGCCGCCGACGAGGCAGCCAAGGCCGCTGGCGCGGTAGCTGAGGAGGGGCCTGACAGTCGCACTGACGGCCCTGAGGCCGCAGGAGCGTCAGGCGCTGCGCCGGCTGCCGATCCCTCCGCTGCCGCAGCCGAGCCAGGCGCCTATCTGGAGACCGGCAACGGTGTCTTCATCCAGCTCCCGTGGGCGTCCATGTCCCAGGCGCTAGTCGAGGGAGAGGTCTTCGACGGGGAGGTCCTTGCCTCCGCCGGACTGAAGTTCGTCGACGCGCCAAGAAGCAGCAGCGAGCCCGAGGAGGAGCGGCTTCTGCGGAGGCTTCTGTCCCTTTACCGCACCCGGCAAGCCAAGCTGGAGTCCCGAGAGGCTCTGGCCGCCAAGGCGGGTGCTGACTTGGAGAAGCGGGCAGAAGAGCTTCGAGCCATTAAGCAAGCAGCTCTCCGATCCGTGGCGGAGGAGCGGGAGCAGCTCGCCAAGGCGCATCAGGCATTCATTTTGGAGAAGGCTAAAGCAGAGGAGCAGCAGTGGCTTGCCGCCGAGGAGCTCTCTAGGCGAGAAGGTGAGCTGACGTAGCGGAAGGTCGACCTCGACAGCCATGAGGACGAGCTTGCCGCGCGCGAACGGTCGCTTGGCGGAGCTTTGGAGGAGGCAAAAGACGCCGCCGCAGCTGCCGAAACCGCCAAGCGAGAGTTGGAGACGAGGGTGGCGCAGTTGGAGGCCAATCTGAAGACGAGCGGCGAGGAGGTCGCCGCACTCAAGCTCGAGAGGGAGAAGGACGCACACAGCCATTCCGAGCTGCAGGTCCGCCTCTCCGAGAAGGGCAAGGAGCTCGCCGTCGCCAAGGACTCCATCGCTGATCTGGAGCTGAAGCTGGCCACCCTCAACCAGACGCTGGACGGTGCCAGGGAGCGGGAGGCGACCCTGAAGGAGGAGATCAGGGCCGAGAAGGCATTGCTGGACAGCACCGCCATCTCCCAGAACACCTTTAGGCAGACCGTCGAGCTCTGGACGGAAGGCCTTGTCAACGCCGCTGCGGACATCGACAAGGAGCTGACGGAGCTGGGGGCGGAGCACCTCGGATACTCCACCGACGAGGGTCTCCCCCACAGCGCCAAGCTAACTCTGTTCTTCAGGGATATGGAGATGGCCCTCCAGCAACTCCGGGAAAAGATCCCGAAGCAGCTGTCGGACGAATCACGCAGGCTCTGCGCGGGGGCCTTGCAGAAGGTGCTGATGAAGGTGGTCCACCGCAACCCGGGCATCAACCTCGCCAACGTCCTCAGGACTCTGCCGCCCGACGCCGACCAGGAGGCGCTCAAGGCCCTTGTCGCACCCATCATGGACAAGGTGGGCGGGATCAAGAGAGTCGAGGGCGACCGCGCGGATTAGTCTTGCTCACTTTCTTCCTTCCTTGCCGCTGCCAACCATGTTACGAACAATAGTCTATTAGAGTTGCGGTATGTCATTTTGTAATATAACTCTATCTTAGGTGGTTAATGCAACGTTATTTCCTTTACTTGACTTCTTTCGCTTTGTATGTTTTTACCCTACGCTTTTTAGGGAACTTGCCGGCGTAAGCACCCTTGCCGCGAGCGCTGATTGCGGAACTTCAGTAGTCCGCTGGCGGTGCCGCCGCCGACAAGAAACCTTGTCGCAACTAGTTGCAGCACACCTAGGTTGTTGAGCGGGCTCGGAAACAAAATAAGGGCGCGACACTTGTCGCAGCACGCTTAAGCTGTTGAGCAAACTCGAAACAAAATAAGGGCGCAACTAGCTATGAGTTGGTTCCTCCGCGCGCAGGTTTTCCATACAAATTGCGGCCGTTCAAGGAAGATAACTTAAGAATTTAAAATTTTGATTGCTCAAACTCTGGCAACTTAGCTTTTGTGTTGTTTGCTTCCCAGCAAGGCAACGCTTTCTTGAACTCGGCAAGGCCAAACTTCTTTGAACGGGACTTGGTCCATACCACCATCTCCTCCTCCCCCCCCGGCAAACTTGTGCGCGAGGGAACCTTGCTCTTCCTTGAGAAGAAAAGAAAGAAGAGAAGATGCAGATATGGAACTTTGTGGCTCGTTATTGCTTACCAGGATTTGGCGCTGCACAAAATGTCAGATAGCACATGCAAGAAAAAAAATAGAAAGCATGAAATGACAGGTTGTGCGAGGCACATAAACTTTACTGATGCACGGGGTCTGCGCCCGGCTTTGTACAAATGATTACATGCAACAGCGGCAAGACTTGTACAAAAGGTGGTAGCCGGAGCGGATCACGGCAACCGCGCCTTATGGGTAAAACTTACGAAGATGCTCAATGTTCCAGGAGTTGCTCACCGGAAAGCCATCTTCGGTCTCTAAGCGGACAGTGCCGGGCCTAGTGACTCGTTTCACCCGATAAGGGCCTTCCCACTTTGGCGTCAGCTTGTTGGAATTCTTGGCGGACTGAACGCGCCGAAGAACAAGGTCGCCTTCCTCGAAACTTCTGGCTTTAACTTTGTGGCTATGATAGCGATGCAAAGCTTGCTGGTAGCGAGCAGCTCGCACAGCAGCCTGAAGACGGTCCTCCTCGCGGAGCAGCGCGTCATCTTGTCGCAGTTGCTCTTGCTCGAGCTCGTCGTAAGCGAGCACTCGAGGCGACCCGTATACGAGTTCCGTGGGGAGAACTGCTTCTGCTCCGTAGACTAGGGCAAAGGGCTTCTGTCCAGTGGCTCGATTTGGCGTCGTCATGATCGACCAAAGAACCACCGGCAGCTCCTCGATCCAGTTTCTTCCACACTTGTGTAGCCTGTCGAAAGTTCTTATCTTGAGTCCGCACAGCACTTCAGCGTTTGCCCTCTCTGCTTGACCGTTGCTTCTCGGGTGAGCAACAGGAGCGAAGCAGACCTTGGCGCCAAGATCTTGGACGTATTGCATGAAGGTGCGACTTGTGAATTGTGTGCCGTTGTCGGTGATGATCCTGTTAGGGATCCCGAAACGGCAAACAATCGATCTGAAGAACTTGACTACTGACTGTGCGGTCACCTTTCTCACTGGTTCCACTTCTGGCCACTTTGTGAACTTGTCGATGGCGACGTACAAGAACTCAAAGCTTCCGGCTGCGCGGGGAAAGGGGCCGAGGATGTCGAGCCCCCAGACCGAAAATGGCCAGGACAAAGGTATCGTCTGGAGAGCTTGAGCTGGTTGGTGTATCTGTTTAGAATGGAACTGGCATGCTTCACACTTGGTTACTTGTGCAGTTGCATCCTGGAGGGCTTCTGGCCAAAAGAAACCTTGCCGGAACGCTTTGCCGGCAAGTGCTCTTGCGCCAATGTGGTGGCCACATATGCCTCCGTGTATCTCTGCCAACAGCTTCTGTCCATCTTCCCGGGGAATACACTTCAATTTCACACCGTTGAGTCTTGTTCTGTACAGTGTGTTGTCGACAAACTTGTACATACTTGACTGCCGGGTAACTCTCTCTGCTTCTTCTTGCTCTTCGGGAAGTTCTCCTGTTTGGGGAAAAGGGACGATCTGCTGCGCCCATGCTGGAGCTTGTGGCTCGACAACAAGGACTAAAGGCACATCTGCTGCTGCGGGAACATCCGCTTGTACGACAAGAACTTGTGTCTCAGCCGGAGCTGGATGTTCCCCGGCAAGCTTGCCGGAGCAAGACTTGTCGGGAGCGTCCGCTTCAACTGTACAAACCCTAGGGCTTGCAGGACCAGACTGCTCCTCAGCATTCTTAGTGTTGATCTTGGGGACCTTGTTGGCGGCGGCTTCGGGAAGCTCTGCCGGGAGGTAGCCACCAGAGATCAACTTCCTCTTCTTGCTCTGTCCAGTTGATGGTGCTACGGATGATTGAGTTAGCTTGAGCACAAAGATTCCTGGTTCCACAGGTAGCTTTAGTGCAGCACACTTTGACAGGCCATCTGCGATGTCGTTTTGAGCTCTTGGAATGTGCTCCATCTATAGGCCTTCAAAGTGTTCTTCAAGCTTTCTCACTTCGTCGACGTAGGCTTCCATCAACGGACTCTGGTAGTTCTTGTTTACTTGGCAGATGACAAGCTGCGAGTCTCCCCATACAAACAGCCTCTTGATCCCAAGGTCTGCCGCGATCCTGAGACCGGCAAGCAAACCCTCATACTCTGCAGTGTTGTTTGTCGCTTGCTCCTTGGGAAAGTGCATCTGGACCACGTACTTGAGGTGCTCTCCGGTGGGCGCGACAAGCAGCACGCCGGCACCGGCGCCTTGCAGCGAGAAGGCACCATCAAAGTACATTATCCATTCATTGCTCGCTTCTTTGACGGGGATGCTCGTCTCTGGAATCTCTTCGTCTGGTGTTGGCGTCCACTCTGCTATAAACTCTGCCAATGCTCTGCTCTGGATAGTTGAAGTGCTTTCAAACTTGAGGCCAAAGCTTGACAGTTCCAGTGCCCTCTCAACAATCCTGCCTGTTGCTTCTGGATTTTGCAATATCCTCTTCAGCGGAAAGCGAGTGACCACTGTAATCTCGTGTGCTTGGAAGTAATGGCGCAGCTTCCTCGAAGCCATGAGAAGGCCGAAAAGCAATTTCTGCACACTCGAGTACCTTGATCTAGCCCCCTGCAGAAGGGAACTGACAAAGTAGACCGGGCGCTGCACCATCTTCTTCCGTATCTCCTCTTGCATTTGCGCAGATCCGTCCTTGCCGGGACCAGAGCTTGTCGGGGAAGCCCCCTGCTTGTCGCTGGATGTGCTTGCCGCGGCCGCTGGCTCATCATCCGCCTCCCTCTCCACTACCAACGCAGCACTAACCACTTGATTGGTTGCCGCTAAGTATAGCAGCAACTTCTCTTGTGGCCTAGGTGCGACAAGTATGGGAGTGGAGAACAGGTACCTCTTCAAGTCTTGCAGTGCTGCCTCCGCTTCCGGAGTCCATTTCATTGGACCCGCCTTTTTCAAAATTTTGAAAAACGGCAGGGCACGTTCCGCAGACTTAGAGATAAACCTGCTGAGAGCAGCCACGCAGCCGGCGAGACTTCGCACATCCTTGACGCGCTTCGGTGCTTCGATCTGCTCAATGACCTTGATCTTGTCGGGATTGGCTTCAATCCCCCTCTGGGACACGAAGAACCCGAGAAGCTTGCCGGAGGGGACTCCAAACACGCACTTCTCGGGGTTGAGCTTGAGTTGAATCTTGCGCAGATTTGCAAATGTTTCATCTAGATCTTGTATCAGGGTTTCCTTGTCCTTGCTCTTGACCACTATGTCATCCATGTAATCTTCTACATTCCTGTGTATCTGTGGCTCGAAAGCTGTATGGACAACCCTCGCAAATGTTGAACCCGCATTTTTCAATCCGAAAGGCATGCGTATGAAGCAATAGGTGCCACATGGAGTAATGAATGCGGTCTTCTCTTCATCTTCCTCAGCCATGAAAATCTGGTGGTACCCTGAGTATGCATCAAGAAATGAAAGCAACTCGCATCCGGCGGTGGAGTCAACAATCTGGTCAATGCGCGGCAAGGGAAATGGATCTTTGGGACAAGCTTTATTCACATCGATGAAGTCTATACAAAGCCTCCACTTCCCATTCGCTTTGCGCACAACAATAGGATTGGCCAACCACGTGAGATGGAGTACGCCTCTGACTAGGCCTGTTGCTTCCAACTTCTTGATTTCTTCTACTATAAACTCTTGGCGCTCCACCGCTTGTTTCCTAACTTCCTGCTTGACGGGCCGCGCGTGAGGACAAACAGCAAGCTTGTGCTCAATCACTTTCCTGGGAACACCGGGGATGTCAGATGGTTGCCATGCAAACACATCGATGTTCGCCCACAGGAAAGCAATGAGCGCGCTTTCCTATTTGGGGTCAAGCGTGGCACTGATGGTGAAAGTACCACCAGTGCCGTCCTCCTTGGCGGGCACCTTCTTTGTCTCTGGTGGAGCTGCCATCGTCTTCTTACACTTGCCGGTGGAGCTCGATGGTGCGTCCTCGACGGCAGTGCAGCACTCCGAAGAGGTGCGTTTGCCGGAGTGGGCCCCAGAGCTCTTGCCGGACTTCGTCTTCCTCCCCCCGGGAGCTTCAGCGGCAAGTGTCTTGCTGTCTGTTGCGGCTGCCGCATCCCGGTAAATCTTGTCGGCACAGATTAGGGCATCCTTCTTGTCGTCGGGGACAGAAATGACGCTTATCGGGCCTGGCATCTTGAGCATGTTGTAGGCGTAGTGAGAGGCTGCCATGAACTTGGCGAGCGCTGGATGGCCGAGTATTCCTTTGTAAGGCAATGGAATATCGGCAACGTCAAAGGTGATCCTCTCGGTCCTGAAGTTCAGCTCTCCGCCAAATGTCACTGGCAGTGTGATCTTCCCCTTTGGCTTGCTCCTTCCCGGGTTGATCCCTTGGAACGTGCCTGTTTCTTCGAGCTCGCTGTCGGGGATCTGGAGTTTACGGACCACAGCGGAGGAGATCAAGTTCAAGCCGGCCCCGCCATCAACTAACATCTTGGTGACCTTGAGGTTGCGGATGGTTGGTGAAACCAACATCGGCAAGCACCCGACCGCAGTTGTGCGATCAGGGTGGTCCTCAATATCGAAGATGATAGGCGTGCTGGACCACTTCAGAAGTTTGCGCGACTCGACGGGTGGCTCTGCTGCATTAACTTCCCGCACCCACTTCTTGAGTTGGCGGTGGGAAGTATGCAGAGAGTCACCTCCGTCAATGCACAGAACCTCTGTGGCTTTCTGAAACTCATGTTCGCTGTTCTCTCCATCATCCATGTCTTCGTCTTCGTCGTCGTCTTCGTCCTTGTACTTGACGGCGCCGTGAGTTTCCTCGCCGACGTCCGTCCTTCCGCCGGCGTCTACCCCACCAGCCGTTGGCTCCGGTGGTGGCGGGATCGACCCGGACGGGCCTGCTACCTCCGAAACCTTCTTCTTCGGCGGCATGCTGATGATGATGCTGAAGAATCCGCTCACGTGAACGCCGGATCAGGTTCACACAACCTCGACGCACCCCCTACCTGGCGCGCCAAAGATGTCGGGGAAACTGGTCGCCCCACGAACACCTATGGGACCAGAGCCCCTTTATGGTACGGCAAGGGGGCGGAGGATACACGAAGAGCAGATCGAGGCGAGCACGCGAGCAGTTTACCCAGGTTCGGGCCGCACGGATGCGTAAAACCCTACTCCTGCCTTGGTTTGTTATCGAGTTCTTGCTCGGGAGCGAGGAGAGCTACAGTGTGCTCTAACCGCTGGTGAGACCGAGCGTGAGAGTGATCGAGTATCAGAACCCCCGCTACGTTGCGCATGGGCCTCCTTTTATAGGTCAAAGGGGTCACCGACAGGTGGCAACACAGTTGGGGGTAAAAAAGTAAAAAGAGTGGTATTTGGAACAGTGTTTGTACAGTGCTCTATACCTAACCCTGACGGCAGGGGACAAGGGCATTGAATGCCCGTCGCCGTCGCCCCAAATAGTGCAAAAAGTGGCCGTCAGGGGCGCCACCGTTCGCCACGACGGTAGCCTTGTCATCGCAGCTTGCCACCGTGTTCCGCTGGCTGCACAGCCTTCCGCCACGTGCGCCTGGGTGGGTCCCAGGGCGACACGTGGGTGGATGAGCTGGAGCGTGGGTACTGAGTGGAAGCTTGCCGCGGCAAGCGCCTTGCCGCAGTCACTATCTTGTCACGTCCGGGATCTTGTCGCTCACCGGGCCTTGCCGGGACGCGTGGCGCGTCGCGACAAGTTCTCTTGAGGTGCCTTTGGTTGGCCTTCCCGGCAAGCTCCTCTTGCCAGGGTCGTGTGCTTTGAGTGGTTTTGTGCCTTGAGTGGCCTTCCCGGCAAGCTCCTCTTGCCGGGGTCTTGTTTCTTTGACTTGAATACTTTGTTCTTGAATGGTTCCAAGGGAACCATTGAGGGTCTTGGCGGTCGCTTGGCTAGCCCTGCCGCGGGACGCTGCAACTGCCCGTGCACAAGTTCGGGATACTAAGGTACCCCTACTTTAGTACACCGACACAAACTTTAACACAAGTATTTCTCAATTTCATAATAACTCCACTAGCATGACTCTAATGTAACTATCCTCATATCTCAAAACAATTATCAAGTATCGAACTTCTCATCATATTCAATGCACTTTATATGAATTTATTTACTACAATCATCTTGGATGCCTAACATCTTAAGGCTAGTTTTATAGCCAAAGTACATTACCATGCTGTTCTAATAGACTCTCAAAAGGATATAAGTGAAGCATGAGAGATCAATAATTTCCACAAAATAAAATTACCATCGTGCTCTAAAAGATATAAGTGAAGCACTAGAGAAAACTATTTAGCTCAAAAGAAATAAGTGAAGCACATATAGTGTTCTAACAATTCCTAGGTCATATTTATCTCTCTCAAAAAGGTGTGTCCAGAAAGGATAATTGTGGCAAACTAACAAACAAATACTCAAATTATACATGACGCTCCAAGTAAAACACATATCATGTGGTGAATAAAAATATAGTCCCGATTATAGTTACCGATAGATGTAGACGAAAGAGGGGATGCCTTCCCGGGGCATCCCCAAGCTTAGGCTTTTGGTTGTCCTTGAATTTTACCTTGGGGTGCCTTGGGCATCCCCAAGCTTAGGCTCTTGCCACTCTTTGTTCCATAGTCCATCAAAGAAATACTCAAAACTTGAAAACTTCACAACAGAAAACTTAGACAAAAATCTCGTGAGCTCCGTTAGTGTAAGAAAACAAACCACCACTCAAATGTACTGTAATGAACTCATTATTTGTTTATATTGGTGTTAAACCTACTGTATTTTAACTTCTCTATGATTCATACTCCCCAATACTACTCATAGATTCATCAAAATAAGCAAACAACACACGAAAAACATAATCTGCCAAAAACAGAACAGTCTGTAGTAATCTGTAACTTTCGCATACTTCTGTAACTCCAAATAAAATGAAATAAATTGTTAAACGTGAGGAATTTCTCTATTAATCATTTGCTAAAAGAATCAACTAAATAGCACACTCCAATAAAATCTGATGACTATTCTAGCGAGCCCTAAAGCTTCTGTTTTTTACAGCAAGATCATATAAACTTCACACAAGTCTTCCCAAAGGTTCTACTTGGCACAAACACTAATTAAAACACAAAACCACATCTAAACAGAAGCTAGAGGCAATATTAATTCCTAAACAGAAGCAAAAACAAAAAATATAAAATTGGGTTGCCTCCCAACAAGCGTTATCGTTAACGCCCCTAGCTAGGCACGATACAAGGATAGATCTAGGTATTGCTATCTTTGGAAGGCAATCCATAGGTGGCTCTCATAATAGATTTATAAGGTAATTTAATTTTCTTTCTAGGAAAGTGTTCCATGCCTTTCCTTAACGGAAATTGGAATCTAATATTTCCTTCCTTCATATCAATAATTGCACCAATCGTTCTAAGGAAAGGTCTACCAAGAATAATAGGACATGAAGAATTGCAATCTATATCAAGAACAATGAAATCTACGGGCACATAATTCCTATTGGCAACAATAAGAACATAATTTATCCTTCCCATTGGTTTCTTAATGGTTGAATCTGCAAGATGCAAATGTAAAGAACAATCATCAAGCTCATGGAAACCTAACAAATCACACAAAGTTTTTGGGATAGTGGAAACACTTGCACCCAAATCACACAAAGCAAAGCATTCATGATCTTTAATTTTAATTTTAATAGTAGATTCCCAATCATCATAAAGCTTTCTAGGGATAGAAACTTCTAATTCAAGTTTTTCTTCATAAGATTGCATCAAAGCATCAACTATGTGTTTGGTAAAAGCTTTATTTTGACTATAAACATGCGGAGTGTTTAGTACGGATTGCAACAAGGAAATACAATCAATCAAAGAGCAATTATCATAATTCAATCCCTTGAAATCCAAAGGAGTGGGTTCATCACTATGCAAAGTTTTAATCTCTTCAATCCCACTTTTAACAATTTTAGCATCAAGATCCAACAACTCCGAATCATTGGGACACCTTTTAATTAAAGTAGACTCATCTCCAATCCCATCTTTATCAAGATTCATAATAGAAAACAAGGATCTAATTGGAGACACATCAATAACTTTCAGATCTTCATCTTTATTTTCATGATAACTAGAAGAACACGCTTTTATATAACTCTCTTTTTTAGCATGCATCCTAGCGGTTCTTTCTTTGCATTCATCAATGGAAATTCTCATGGCCTTGAGAGACTCATTGATATCGTGCTTAGGTGGAATAGATCGAAGTTTCAAAGAATCAACATCAAGAGTAATTATATCCACACTTCTAGCCAATTCATCAATCTTAAGCAATTTTTCTTCAAGCAAAGCATTGAAATTCTTTTGCAAATTCATAAACTCCTTAACACTAGTTTCAAATTCAGAAGGCATCTTTCCATAAGAGCTATTGTAGGAATTACCATAATTATTAGAGCAATTACCACTAAAAGGCCTAGGATTAAAGTTTCCTCTATAAGCATTGTTACCAAAATTATTCCTACCAACAAAATTCACATCCAAAGATTCATTATTATTTTCAATCAACATGGATAAAGGTATATCATTAGGATCAGAAGAACCACTCTTAGCAGCAAATAATTTCATGAGTTCATCCATCTTTGCACTCAAAACACTAATCTCTTCAATAGCATGCACTTTTTTACTAGTAGATCTTTCGGTGTGCCATTGAGAATAATTAACCATAATATTATCTAGGAGTTTGATAGCTTCTCCTAAGGTAGTTTCCATAAAAGTGCCTCATGCGGCCGAATCTAAAAGATTTCTAGAAGCAAAATTCAAGCCAGCATAAAAGTTTTGAATAATCGCCCATAAGTTCAAACCATGTGTAGGGCAATTACGTATCATTAATTTCATTCTCTCCCAAGCTTGTGCAACATGCTCATGATCTAGTTGCTTAAAATTCATAATATCGTTTCTAAGAGAGATGATTTTAGCAGGAGGAAAATACTTAGAGATAAAAGCATCTTTGCACTTATTCCACGAATCAATACTATTTCTAGGCAAAGAGGAAAACCAA
Source organism: Secale cereale (assembly GCA_902687465.1). NCBI lineage: Eukaryota > Viridiplantae > Streptophyta > Magnoliopsida > Poales > Poaceae > Secale > Secale cereale. The sequence goes on along the minus strand of LR738709.1, from coordinate 58,121,631 downwards.
GTTTTAGCATGCTATCTAAGTGAAAACGGGAATACCATAAATTTAACATTATCATTAGCTGTATCCCTCTTCTTTTGTATATCACACAAATCAACAAAGTTGTTTAGATGGGTAGCGGCATCTTCACTAGGAAGGCCGGAAAATTGATCTTTCATGACAAAATTCAACAGAGCAACATTGATCTCACAAGATTCAGCATCGGTAATAGGAGCAATCGGAGTGCTAATAAAATCAATATTGTTGGTATTGCAGAAGTCACACAATTTGGTATTGTTCTGAGCCATAGTGACAAGCAAGCAATCCAACACACAAGCAAACAAGAAGCAAGCGAACGATAAACACACGGCAAAAAGAAGGGCAAATAAAACGGCAAGGGTGAAGTGGGGGAGAGGATAACGAGAGTCAAATAAATGTAATGCAAAGGATAAGGGTTTGTGATAGGTACTTGGTATATGACTTTTGCGTAAGCCTCCCCGGCAACGGCGCCAAAAATTCTTCTTGCTACTTCTCGAGCTTGCGTTGTATTCCCTCAAAGAGGAAAGGGTGATGCAGCACAGTAGCGTAAGTATTTCCCTCAGTTTTTTAGAACCAAGGTATCAATCCAGTAGGACACCACATGCGAGTCCCTCGCACCTCCACAAACAAATAAGAACTTCGCAGCCAACACGATAAGGGGTCGTCAATCCCTTTACGGTCAATTACGAAAGTGAGATCTAATAGATAGGATAGTTTCATACTTTTGGTATTTTTGGATATAAGAACAAAAAGTAAAGACGGAAAAGTAAAGTAGATTATAGATTGATATGTTGAGAATAGACACGAGGGCCATAGGTTTCACTAGTGGCTTCTCTCATGATAGCAGAATTCTACGGTGGGTGAATGAATTACTGTCGAGCAATTGATAGAAAAGCGAATAATTATGAGACTATCTAGGCATGATCATTATATATAGGCATCACGTCCGTGACAAGTAGACCGAAACGATTCTGCATGTACTACTATTACTCCACACATCGACCGCTATCCAGCATGCATCTAGAGTATTAAGTTCATAAGAACAGAGTAACGCCTTAAGCATGTTGACATGATGTAGAGGGATAAACTCAAGCAATATGATATAAACCCCATCTTTTTATCCTCGATGGCAACAATACAATACGTGTCTTGCTGCCCCTACTATCACTGGGAAAGGACACCGCAAGATTGAACCCAAAGCCAAGCAATTCTCCCATTGCAAGAACTATAGATCTAATAGGCCAAACCAAACCAATAATTTGAAGATACTTGCAAGGATATTATAATCATACATAAAATAATTCAGAAAAGAACCAAATATTTCTCATAGATAATCTTGATCATAAACCCACAATTCATAGGATCTCGACAAACACACCGCAAAAAGAGATTACATCGAATAGATCTCTTCGAAGACCGAGGAGAACTTGGTATTGAGATCCAAAGAGAGAGAAGAAGCCATCTAGGTACTAACTATGGACCCGAAGGTCTGTGGTAAACTACTCACAACTCATGGTGAGGCGATGGTGTTGATGTACAAGCACTCCGAGGTATATCCCACCTCCGGCGGAGCTCCGAAACAGGCCCCAAAATGGGATCTCATGGGAATAGAAGGTTGCAGCGGTGGAATTAGTGTTTTCAGGGTACATAGGTATATATAGGAGGAAGGAGGGCACCGGGGGATAAACGTGGGGCCCACGAGGCAGGGGGGTGCGCCCTTTAGGGGGGTGCGCCCCCACCCTCATGGATGCCATGTGTGCCCTATTCCGTAGTTCTCAAGTCTCCTGTGAAGATTTCGCTCCAAAAATATCTCCCCCGAAGGTTTCATTCTGTTTGGACTCTGTTTGATATTCCTTTTCTGTAAAACCCTGAAATAGGCAAAAAGCAGCAATCTGGACTGGGCCTTTGGGTTAATAGATTAGTCCCAAATATAATATAAAATTTTATAACAAAGCCCATTAAACATCCAAAACTTCATAAATAATAGCATGGAACAATCAAAAATTATGGATACGTTGGAGACGTATCGTGGGTTTCTAGAATGAGAGGGGGTTAATAGAGAAGAGTGCAAGGAGCTGTCCAGAGCGGTAAAAGAGGTGGTTTCACCCCTCAATCATTGAGCTGGGGCGCAGCCATGGTTACTGGAGGTAGAAGAGGTCTTGGTGGTGCTGTGGTAAAAAATTGAGCATGTTTGGATTAGTGGAAGAAGCTAAAGTTGCTGTTTTGGTAATTGGGCAGAAGGTGTTTGTAGCTTGTTTGGGCAAGCAAATGGGTTTCATTTGGCATGAGACTCCACAGGGTGAAATGGCACATATAATTAGGCCCTTCCACCAAATTAGATCTCATTTGGGCAAAGTTGCCAATGCAACTTTTGTAAACCCTAGAAATCAACAGAAAAGCATTTAGCAAGATCTAGTCATGCAAATCCATTCCCCTTGATGCACCACTTGGTGTAGTGTCATCATTTGGGGTAGTGGACATGTCCACAAAGTTTGGGGGCATTTGGAACAAGTTGGTAATGTAAAGATGTTCAAATTTGAATCAGAACAGAAATGGTTTTGGGGCACTTTTGTGAACCAAAACATTTGGATTGAGCTGATACTTTGCAAGGTCATCATATTATGAGTATGTGACTTGCTAGAATTTTCCTGGAATTTTCAGAGAATATAACTTTTGTAAATATTTCAAAAGCTTGAAATATCCGGAAAATTGATCTTTCATGACAAAATTCAACAGAGCAGCATTGATCTTACAAGATTCAGCATCGGTAATAGGAGCAATTGGAGTGCTAATAAAATCATTATTGTTGGTATTGCAGAAGTCACACAATTTGGTATTGTTCTGAGCCATAGTGACAAGCAAGCAATCCAACACACAAGCAAACAAGAAGCAAGCGAACGATAAACACACGGCAAAAAGAAGGGCAAATAAAACGACAAGGGTGAAGTGGGGAAGAGGATAACGAGAGGCAAATAAATGTAATGCAAAGGATAAGGGTTTGTGATAGGTACTTGGTATATGACTTTGGCGTAAGCCTCCCCGGCAACGGCGCCAGAAATTCTTCTTGCTACTTCTCGAGCTTGCGTTGTATTCCCTCAAAGAGGAAAGGGTGATGGAGCACAGTAGCGTAAGTATTTCCCTCAGTTTTTGAGAACCAAGGTATCAATCCAGTAGGACACCACGCGCGAGTCCCTCGCACCTCCATAAACAAACAAGAACTTCACAGCCAACACGATAAGGGGTTGTCAATCCCTTTATGGTCAATTACGAAAGTGATATCTAATAGATAGGATAGTTTCATACTTTTGGTATTTTTGGATATAAGAACAAAAAGTAAAAACGGAAAAGTAAAGTAGATTGTAGATTGATATGTTGAGAATAGACACGAGGGCCATAGGTTTCACTAGTGGCTTCTCTCATGATAGCAGAATTCTATGGTGGGTGAATGAATTACTGTCGAGCAATTGATAGAAAAGCGAATAATTATGAGACTATCTAGGCATGATCAATATATATAGGCATCACGTCCGTGACAAGTAGATCGAAATGATTCTGCATGTACTACTATTACTCCACACATCGACCGCTATCCAGCATGCATCTAGAGTATTAAGTTCATAAGAACAGAGTAATGCCTTAAGCATGTTGACATGATGTAGAGGGATAAACTCAAGCAATATGATATAAACCCCATCTTTTTATCCTCGATGGCAACAATACAATACGTGCCTTGCTGCCCCTACTATCACTGGGAAAGGACACCACAAGATTCAACCCAAAGCCAAGCACTTCTCCCATTGCAAGAACTATAGATCTAGTAGGCCAAACCAAACCAATAATTCGAAGAGACTTGCAAGGATATTCTAATCATACATAAAATAATTCAGAAAAGAACCAAATATTTCTCATAGATAATCTTGATCATAAACCCACAATTCATAGGATCTCGACAAACACACCGCAAAAAGAGATTACATCGAATAGATCTCCTCGAAGACCGAGGAGAACTTGGTATTGAGATCCAAAGACAGAGAAGAAGCCATCTAGGTACTAACTATGGACCCGAAGGTCTGTGGTAAACTACTCACAACTCATGGTGAGGCGATGGTGTTGATGTAGAAGCACTCCGAGGTAGATCCCTCCTCCGGCGGAGCTCCGAAACAGGCCTCAAAATGGGATCACACGGGAATAGAAGGTTGCGGCGGTGGAATTAGTGTTTTCTCTCCGTCTCTGATGTTTTCGGGGTACATAGGTATATATAGGAGGAAGGAGGGCACCGGGGGATAAACGTGGGGCCCACGAGGCAGGGCGGTGCGCCCTTTAGGGAGGTGCGCCCCCACCCTCGTGGATGCCATGTGTGCCCTATTCCGTAGTTCTCAAGTCTCCTGGGAAGATTTCGCTCCAAAAATATCTCCCCCGAAGGTTTCATTCTGTTTGGACTCTGTTTGATATTCCTTTTCTGTAAAACCCTGAAATAGGCAAAAAGCAGCAATCTGGACTGGGCCTTTGGGTTAATAAATTAGTCCCAAAAATAATATAAATTTTTATAACAAAGCCCAGTAAACATCCAAAACTTCATAAATAATAGAATGGAACAATCAAAACATATAGATACGTTGGAGACGTATCATGGGCTTCTAGAATCAGAGGGGGTTGATAGAGAAGAGTGCAAGGAGCTGTCCAGAGAGGTAAAAGAGGTGGTTTCACCCCTCAATCATTGAGCTGGGGCGCAGCCATGGTTACTGGAGGTAGAAGAGGTCTTGGTGGTGCTTTGGTAAAAAATTGAGCCTGTTTGGATTAGTGGAAGAAGCTAAAGTTGCTGTTTTGGTAATTGGCCATAAGGTGTTTGTAGCTTGTTTGGGCAAGCAAATGGGTTTCATTTGGCATGAGACTCCACAGGATGAAATGGCACATATAATTAGGCCCTTCCAGCAAATTAGATCTCATTTGGGCAAATTTGCCAATGCAACTTTTGTAAACCCTGGAAATCAACTGAAAAGCATTTAGCAAGATCTAGTCATGCAAATCCATTCCCCTTGATGCACCACTTGGTGTAGTGTCATCATTTGGGGTAGTGGACATGTCCACAAAGTTTGGGGGCATTTGGAACAAGTTGGTAATGTAAAGATGTTCAAATTTGAATCAGAACAGAAATGGTTTTGGGGCACTTTTGTGAACCAAAACATTTGGATTGAGCTGATACTTTGCAAGGTCATCATATTATGAGTATGTGACTTGCTAGAATTTTCCTAGAATTTTCAGAGAATATATCTTTTGTAAATATTTCAAAAGCTTGAAATATCCAGAAATAGTTTTTGAGGGATTTCCCCAATATTTTGAACATGACCATGTGTTGAAACTCTTATATATGGACAATATCTGTCCTATGAGTCTCCCTGAATTTTCACAAATATTTTTGAAGCATTAAAATAATTTTTACCTATTAAAGACCATTTCTAGCCTAAAGAAAAAGCCTTTAAATAAAATAGGAAAATAACTTTTAAAATTATACTTTTGAGGTTTATGGGAGTCCTATACCTAATAAGATTCAAACATACCTTTTCAAAGATTTTTTATGACCCTAAATCAAGTACTTGCAGTGCAAATCTCAATTCAGGGGTTTTTGGAAAACTAATTTTAGAAAATACTATTTGGCCAAAATATTTTTTTAAGAATATACTATACTGTTCCTATACACATGGTATGATCATTGGGCAGAAGTTTGGCGCAAGGAGATGAAGTATAGAAGGCGAGGTGTCGGGGGAAACTGTCCACCACGAACACCTATGGGACCGGAGCCCCTTGTACGTTGCGGTAAGGGAGCGGAGGGAGCACAAAGAGCAGATCGAGGAGAGCACGCGGGCAGTTTACCCAGGTTCGGGCCGCGATGGACGCGTAAAACCCTACTCCTGCTTGATTTGTATTGAGTTAGTGAGCTCGGGAGCTTGGAGAACTAGCTACACCGAGCAAGAGAGCTACCAAGGTTCCGAACCCCTTCTACGTTGTGCATGGGCCTCCTTTTATAGCTCAAGGGGTCACCGACAGGTGTCAACGTAGAAGAAAGGGTAAAAATGTAACTTTGGTGGTAGTTGTAACAGTGCGGGAATAGTGCGTGAACAGTGGATGAACAGTGGTCATCACCTACTTTGACAGTGGGGGACAAGAGCATTAAAAGCCCGTCGCCGTCGACCCCGAAAGCGTCCGCCCTTGCGTCTCCGTTCGCCACGGCGGTAGCTTCGTCACCGTGGAGTGCCACCGTGTCCCCCAGGCTGCACCTCCATCCGCCACGCGTCCCTGGAATGGCCCCAGGGCGACGCGTGGGTCGATGAGCTGGAGCGCGGGCACACAGCGTGGGTCTCCCCCGGCAAGCGCCTTGCCGGGGTCTTGATCTTGTCGGGCCGGGAAGCTTGTCGCTCCCCGGGTCTTGCCGGGGCGCAGGGTGCGCCGAGGCGTGCCTTCTAAGAGGCAATCTTCTGGTCTTCCTGGCAAGCTCCTCTTGCCAGGGTCTTGAGTTAATGAGATAATCTTGAGCCTGGGACGGCCTTCCCGGCAAGCTCCACTTGCCGGGGTCTTGGTTTTCTGTCTTGTATACTTTGTTTTTGAATGGCTTAATGAGGATCAGAGAGGTTTTCGGCAAGCACGTGGTAGACCCTGCGACGGGAAGCTGCCACTGCCCGTGCACAAGTTGGGGTACTAAGGTACCCCTATCTTAGTACACCGACACGAGGCTATGTTGACTTTAAAAGAGCACTAGAAATCAGAGAGAGAAATATTCAACTCCAAATAAAAGCCAAATGATGCAACAGTTTTTGTTGGACCAAATTTTCATGCTTTATTAAAGCAATAGCCATGCTACAAAATGCAGGGTGTGACAGTATGGAACACTTAGACTACTAGATGCACATGAACATGCCATCATGATCATATATAACACGGGTACTTTGACAACAGACGATAATAATACATCGAAGAACATCACCATCCCCAGCATGTACTACCAACCAACATGACATAAGAGAATAATACCATCAAGTAGCACATACTAACAAGGTGCATAAGGGCATAGCATGAAGATGAACATGGATTCACAAGCATAACCGAAACAACGATTTCACTAGTAAATGAGCAAACAATTCACTAAATATTCAAGTAGAAAATCATGTCAACTACAAGTCCATCATGCAAGTGGCTGTCGTCACTTGCCTGGGGTTGCGGGATACTCCGGGGAGACATGCGGTGAAGTCGCGGAATGATTCGCCGGACGGTTCTCTCTCGGAGGGGGATGATTAGCAGAAAGGGTATAAGGTTCACTTTCATAGTGGTACCACATGATGAAAATGATACCAACAGATAGACCTCGACGAGACGAAGAAGTAGGCTTTGGATTCACCTAGATCGGAGCTACGGTTGAAGAAATAGGCGCGTTTGAAGTCTAGGGACCAATCTATAAAAAGAATATCCAAAGACAAGTCACTGGCGGGCTAAACAGAAAATGCACTTCCGAGAATACGCCTTCCAGTAAAGAAAACATATTCTGCTATAAAGAACAATAGAACTACGTTTTCCTTCTGGGAAGACGTATACCTAGGAACACGCTTCCACTTATCCCGCGCAGGCCCGAGGCTTCTCTCGCTGAGGAGTGAGTCCCGCCTTAACAACTCCCTCTACCCCTCTCCTCCTTCTTCCTCCCGACACAGGCAGAATAGAGGCGAGGCAGGGGCGAAGCAGAGGCACTGCCTGTGATGGGGCCCGCCGGCTCCGGCCATGTCCGGCCAGGCGGAGGCCACCGACGGGCACGGGAGGCCACAACGCACCCATTCAGAGGGCTAGCGGGCGCCATGGAGGAGAGGAGGGCTGGCACCACGCGAGGAACAGAGAGCTTGGTGGAGGCGGTTGATCTTGGGGCACGCGGACCAGGTGGCTCCGGTGATGAGTGGGTGCAGTGGAGAGCCTCGCCGGAGAGCGAGGGACATGATGGAGTAGTCGGAAGGGGGAGAGGAGGGCTAGGCTAGCCGGGACCAAAGAAGAACCGCGGTGGCCATGGCGGATGAGGATGGAAACGACAAGCTCCAATGGTGGAATGGGGAGAATGATCTGCCCTGGGGCTGCGGGATGTAACAAAGGGCTGTATATAGGCATGGGAGGGCTTCTAGAGAGCTCAGGAGCTCTATAGCTCGCTGCCAATGGAGGTGGGGGCGCTGACAGGTCATGGGTACGGCTAGAGGAACTCAACAAAGGCGAAACAAGAGCGGGGAAGAGCCCAGGGCGATGCAGGAGCTCACGAGGAAATTCTAGGACAAGGATGGGCATTAAGACAAGGAGGAAGAGGGCGGCTACAGGGCACGTGGTCGGCCAGAGCGTGAGATATGGCTTGTCTACCCTGTGGTCACCGCGTGAACTAGCGCAAGCGGCATGTTTTGGCCAGTCCGGCCATGTCTATTAGATGGACCTTACTGCCCATAGTTGAAAGAAAGAAATAACTTAGTCCAGGGGCAAAGAAGAGATTAGCTCCTAGCTCCAAAGCAGATCAATAGCAAAGTGTTTGTTGCCTGGTGTGTATCACATGCTTGCAGATGGACTCGGGTCTTTCACATAGCTTGATCATAGGATAAGGTGGCCGTGTTGGAAAATTATCAGCCAAAATGGAGGTCTCAAGAGGATACTTGCTGTAGAAAGGCCCTACTGTTTAGAATTGGAAAACATGAAGTAGCACTCACTCAAATGCTTTGCATGAGCTGGAATTTGGAGGAGATGATTTATTTGATGATATGAAGCTTCTGTAAAAGTTTCATGCCATTTGGAAATACCAAAGTGGCACTTGCTTCACAAAGATTCAATCTGAACAGAAACTTAAGAAAACTTCACAAGGCAAATGGCTGGATGAATTGAGCCAAAACTTGGTCGAGAGAGTTAGTATGGATGGGAGCATGTCTTGGTAAATTTGCTGCTTAAATAAAGCAATATAAAATATAGTTTCTTCACAAACTGAAAATCTGACTAGAAACCAGGAATTGAGGTTGTGCCCACAAGGATGGATGGAATTATCTAAAATTTGGAGGATATCTATGATTTCATATAATTAAGGATGTGGAAAACTTTCAACACATTTGGATATGCCGGGATTATACCTCCTTCACAAAGTTCCTTTTTGAACAGAAATTTGGAAAATAGCTGCAAAATATTTAGTAGGAAAATTGAGTTCAATCTTGGCATGGGGCAATGATATGGACTGGAAAATGTGCCGAAAAAGTTTGGGGTCAAACAAGCAAAGATAAATGGCACTTCCTTCACAAAGTGCCATTTAGGGAAGAATAGGAAAATAATTATTTGACTATTATTTTTGACCGTGGCAATGATTTTTTTTGCCATATTTGAGGATTACATTACCCAGATAATTTATGAGAATAATTTGGCAATTTTGGGAGTGACGGAAATATAGGTTGCTTCACAACCTAGGGCAAATAGGATTATTCCTTTAATAGAACAGAAATATTCCCAATAAAAAGAATATTGTGATTTGGGCTGGGATGAGAATGACATGAGCTTGGGAGGGTTTTGAGGATGATAAGCGACTATGAAACCTAGGACGACATGATCTTCCCAAGTTTTAGGATCATTGAGCCACGGAAAAACATATCCAAAACAATAGCTCAAAGGAAATCAAAAGAAAAAGAAAAAGGAAAACTCCACGGTGTTACAACCCCCCCCCCCCTTAAACAAATCTCATCCTTGAGATTTGGTTGCTCAGGGAACAAGTTAATATTCCGACTCAAGGAAACCGTTTCCAACTCAGGTTTCCCTTTTTCCTCATATTATGTTCCCACTGGATTTTTACATGACTGGCTGCCTTGCTCTGGGGTGGTTTGCTTCACCATACCTGACATTCTGACAGGACTCACCTTATTTGTTCATGTTTGCACTGGTTCAAATTTCTTTCATATCTGCTGACTTAGCTGAGATCCAAAATATTATCATAATAGACATCCGTGACCTTCTCGATAGTGATGCTCGATGGAGATGTTATTCTTGTATCCAGTACCGAGAATATTTCATGGGGTTGTGAACACATCTTCTCAAGGAACAAGGTATCTCTTCTTTCCAGGCATCGAGTTCCTCAAATATATGCATGTCTCTGGGCTCAAACAAGTGATGTGAACCATACCTCTATTGGTTGTCTTGCTACTTCATTATTAATTTCTTTATCTGGATCCTTAGCTGAAAGAGCGTGGCCTTATATGCCCTTGATTATTTTTGCGACCCTAGGAGCTTTCATATGCAATATTTTGGCAATCGTACCTTGGCATTGTGCATGTATCGAGTCAGAGGATATTTTCCAGGTTCACATGTGCATGCACGGATCTCATTGTTGTCGTTAATTATACAGGACAGTGTCAACCTTAATAATATCACTTGTCGGGTGTGATGAGGCTGACCTCGATAACCACTACCAAGATGGTGGTTACAATGTTGTCTTTCTTCAAGGCTTATCGATTCTTGCATCACCCACTAGTTTTCCTTCTCTTGCATAGCCACTGAGGTTATCGGAGGCTTACCTTGAATTTTTACTTGTATGAGTGACTTGCATGAACTCGACAGCATGCTCACCGTATGTATAAATATCTGATTCTCTAGGCATACTTTTGTTCCGACTGGCTCTTGTTTCTAACCCTGCTGTTGCAGACCTGATTCTTGGAAACATTGCCATAAGCAAACGAATCATTATTTTAATACCTTGCATTAGTACCGTACTAAAGAGGATTGAAAAGCAAGCCATAGAGAGTATCTTGTTGAGGAAGAATGGATGGCTTGTGCTCGAAGCTTTTAATTAGACAGCTTGCTGAAGAAGACCGGGTACCCTACCTCGGAAGCTACCCCCCTTAGTGACTTGCTAGGGAAGAATCGGTACCTTATGTTGGAAGCTCTTGCTGAGGAAGACTGAATATCTTGCACGGGAAGTCATTCATACCTCACTTGGGAAGATTGAGGAGTCTTGCCTGGTACGCTTCACTGGTTTACTTTTCTTTGCGAATGGAATGCCATACATATATATATTCTGGACACTCCGACTGTTGATTACTTGTATGACAAATATTGCCTGGCTATCCTTCTTGCTGAATTCATCGCATATTTGGACTATCTTTAGGGTGTAGCATGTTTCAAATCTTACTCATAGCAGAATCAAACCATACTTTTGATTCGAAATGTTTGGTTCGCCTTCTACCCAACTTTGTTCTCCTGTTGGGTTAATCATCGCTCGAGTGAAAATGTCTCTCTGACGGGTACCTGATGTTGAAAGTCTGAGTAGGATATAATTTGTATTCAGACCGGATGTGTGCAATACTAAGCTGTCAGCTGAAAATCTCATTGTGCTTAATTGAGCTTCCTGGTGTATATACACTTTCTCATTGATTTTTCTGGTCCAGTGTTTGTTGGTGAGAAACTTTCATAAGGGGAAAATAGGGGAACACCAAAGATTCAAATGAAGAAGCACAAGAAACAATCGATTGCAACAAAGCACAAGGCATACACATATATTCAAGCAACATCACATATTACTACTTCTCACATCAATAATATGCATGCATACTTAAGCTACACCAACGCTGGTGCAACATTGGTGTAACCAAATCTCGCGAGAATCTCTGGTACGACGATCTAATATGTTGTGGCGGTGTGCATGAAAGTGAATCCATGTGTGGAAGGAGTTGGTGTAACCAAAGCTACACCAATGCTGGCGGAACACTGGTTGCATCTGGATTGATACGGAGGTGGGAACGGACATGGTGATCATGCGACGAGACACGGAGGTCCCGACCACATCATCATCAAGTGGACGGAAGGGAAACCGTACACGTCCAAATAATAGGATGAAATGGTAGGATAGTGGTGGAAAACTAGGCTTGATTGCATTTCCCTTTTCTGATAACAAAGATCATTAAGGGTTGCCAAAATGGCAAGTTGAAGGGCACGATTTGGGATACAGGCAAGTCTATCACCGAAACAATATGGGTGACTCGCGGAAGGATAATGATATGATACCCGCAAATGGTTCCTAGAACAATTGGTGCCTGGGCATAACTCTGCTGGGACAAAGATGACGCCGATCACCGAAGAGCAGGTATACAAAGAAGGAGGGTGCAGGTAGTGGATCGAAACCACCTACACTCACAAGATAGATCGTTCGTGACGAAATAAGTCTGTATGCATGCTATGCGGCAAGCAAATGCAAAACCAAATGCATCACGCAAATACAAACAAATAGACCTTATACTATCATTTTCTTACGTTCGTGCAGACTAGGACGTTCTACAGCCATACCTGCTCTGATACCAACCGTTGCCCCAACCCGGCTCAGAGAGACCGGAACAGCCTGTATTCCAGCCCAGAGACCAAGTATTTTGGAATAAGATACTGCTTGACATAGAACAAATTAGGTCTTTATTACAAATACTCGGGGATACAAGGGTTCGGATATAACCTATATCGACACGACAACATTAAGCCACCCACGGTTGCTCTATGCTAGCAGTAGAACAACACATAGCAGCGGAATAACTTCTAGCAGCGGAACAACGATGACGACTATGGACTCCACTCTGTAGGGACTCTGGCTCTAACGTTTATCCTAGCTCGCAAACTCAAGATCCTCGGCAAACAAATGAACAGATAAGGCATGACCTGCAAACTGGCATGACACGCCAGGTCAGTACATTGAGTGTACTTGCAAGATCACAGCAACCAAAGAAATCAAGACAAACAATAGCATGGCAATTACAGGTTACTTAGCAAGGATGAACATGATACAGCTAGAGCAACTTGGCATGCACATGGAACAAGATAGCACTAGAATAATACCAGATGAGCATGGCATGAACATATGATGATACTAGCATACAACATGTTAACAATATGATGCACCAACTTACTTTGTTCGGGGTTACCTCGTAACCACCACATGAACCATTTACCATCATGGTCATCACACGATCACCTCAGGATCAAATCAATCTTGGTATTAACAATACCGTAGTATTCATTGCATGACCAAAATGAGCTTGATCTTTGCCATTGATACCATAAACCTCGACCATCTTAGGTATCCTCGATACCAATGTGATCCTCTTGTGATCACATAAGAATAAACCACTTCTTTCATCATCGAACCGGGGTTGTTTATTACTAAGGTTATTATTACGGTGACCCATAGTGTGACCTACTACTAACTGGGCCCCTATCCGCGGGTGCGGCTATCGATAGATTATACACACTCTGCAAAGGTTAGCACACTATACCAACACCACTGAACCCAAGGCCTCATGCTCTCATTCGGGTGGACCAACGGCGTTCCGACAAAACTGATATATTGTGATGAAACTCTCCCGCCACTGCGAAAAACTCCCCTTTGGGAAAAGTCATGGGTGGCCCCGATGTCACCTCGTGACATCCAACGACCACCGTCGTGGGAAAACAAAATAGTCCCAAACGGGGACAACCCGGGTACAACAACAACGGGATCACAAGGCTTATGTCAGCCTACCCGATGAGGGTAGCACGCGCCCATAAACTTCCCTAGTTGGAGGCACTAGTGAGAGGCATGACAATAGACTGCATTAGGGCCTTCCCAAAAAGGACAATGTGGTTGCACTGGTCAGTACGATTTTGATGGCACTATGACTCAGCCAACAGGTGTTCAAGTTTAATTAATGTCCGGTTAAACTTGAATGCAGAAGATGCTGAGTCATAATATGATGAAATAATAATGCACATGAGCATGATATTAACATAAGCATGGAGGAGCAACATAACCATATGAATCAGTAGCATCAATAATACGCAACACTTAGACTGCTAGATGCAGATGAACATGGCATCATGATCGTATATAACATATGTACATTCATAACAGACAATAATAATGCATCGAAGAACATCACCATCACCATCATGTACTACGAACCAATATGACATAAGAGAATAATACCAGCAAGTAGCACGTACTAACAAGGTGCATAAGGGCATAGCATAAAGATGAACAAGGATTCACAAGCATAACCGAAACAACAACTTCAGTAGTAAATGAGCAAAAAAATATTAAGTACTGAAGTAAAAAAACATGGCTACTGCAAATTGATGACCCACAAGTATAGGGGATCAATCGTAGCTCTTTTTGATAAGTAAGAGTGTCGAACCCAACGAGGAGCGGAAGGAAATGACAAGTGGTTTTCAGCAAGGTAATGTCTGCAAGTGCTGAAATTGTAAGTAACAGAGTAGTTTGATAGCAAGATAATTTTATAACGAGCAAGTAACAATAGTAGTAGCAAAAGTGCAGCAAGGTAGGTCAATCCTTTTGAGGCAAAGGACAGGCCAAGACGGTCTCTTATAATAAGCAAAGCGTTCTTGAGGGTACACAATAATTTCATCTACTCACTTTCATCATGTTGGTTCGATTAGTGTTCACTACTTTGATAATTTGGTATGTGTGTGGATAGGTGCTTAGTTTCTTTTCTTAATTCAACAAACCTCCTACTTATGATTAACCCTTCTCCAAGCATCCGCAACTACAGGAAATGCATTAAGAATAAATTCTAACTATAGAATTAAATTTTTTGATCCAATCGGTCCCTTACGGAATGGCGCATATACTGGGGTTTAAGCTTCTGTCACTCTCGCAACACATCATCTAATTACTACTACACAATGAATTCCCTTAAGCCCAAATATGGTGAAGTGTTATGTAGTAAACGTTCACATGACACCACTAAGGGAATCACAATATACATACTATCAAAATATCGAACACATATCCAATTCACATGATTACTTGCGACATGATTTCTCCTGTGACCTCAAGAACATACGTAACTACTCACAAATGATAAGTGATGACTGCTAGAACTACGTCGGTATTTCCCCAAAGAGGAAGGGATGATGCAGTATAGCAGCGGTATGTATTTCCCTTAGTGATGAGACCAAGGTTATCGAACCAGTAGGAGAACCAAGTAACACAACATAAATGGCACCTGCACACAAATAACAAATACTCGCAACCCAACATGTAAAAGGCGTTGTCAATCCCTTTCGGGTAACAGACGTGATAGAGTTGTAAATATTGATAGATTGATTGATAAATAAGATAAATTGCAGCAAAGTATTTTTGAGTTTTTGGTTTAGTAGATCGGAAAATAAAAGCAAAGGAAAATAGATCACAAAGGCAAATAATATGAGAAAGAGACCCCGGGGCCGTAGATTTCACATGTGGCTTCTCTCGAGAAAATAGCAAATGGTGGGGAAACAATTACTGTTGGGCAATTGATAGAACTTCAAATAATCATGACGTTATCCAGGCAATGATCATTATATAGGCATCATGTCCAAGATTAGTAGACCGACTCCTTCCTGCATCTACTACTATTACTGCACACATTGACCGCTATCCATCATGCATCTAGTGTATTAAGTTCCTGAAGAAATAGAGTATGCAATTAGAATGATGACATGATGTAGAAATAGACCCCCATTGTTTTATCCTTAGTAGCAACGATACTTACGTGGCGGTTCCCCTTCTGTCACTGGGATCAAGCACCGTAAGATCGAACCCACTACAAAGCACATCTTCCCATGGCAAGATAAAGAGATCAAGTTGCCCAACAAAACCCAATATCGGATAAGAAATACGAGGCTATAAGCAATCATGCATATCAGAGATCATAAGAATACTCAAATAACTTTCATGGATATAAGAAGATAGATCTGGTCATAACCTCAAAGTTCATCGGATCACAACAAACACACCGCAAAAGAGTTACATCATATGGATCTCCAAGAGACCATTGTATTGACAATCAAAAGAGAGAGATGAAGCCATCTAGATACTAACTACGGACCCGTAGGTCTACAAGGAACTACTCACGCATCATCGGAGAGGCACCAATGGAAGTGGGGAACCCATCCGTGATGGTGTCTAGATTGGATTTGGTGGTTCTGGACTATGCGGCGGCTAGATCGAATTTTCGTCGACTCCACTAGGGTTTCTAGAATATTGGGGTATTTATAGAGCAAAGAGGCGGCCCGGGGGGTTTGCAAGTCCCGTATGATTTGAGTCTTTGCTTTTTAGTTTGCCACAATCATCCTTGCTGGACACATCTTTTGAGAGAGTTACACATGACTCGGAATTTATTATAATACTCTATGTGCTTCACTTATATCTTTTGACCTAGATAGTTTTCCTCTAGTGCTTCACTTATATCTTTTAGAGCACGGTGGTGGTTTTATTTTGTAGAAATTATTGATCTCTCATGCTTCACTTATATTATTTTGAGAGTCTATTGGAACAGCATGGTAATGTGCTTTGGTTATAAAACTAGTCCTAATATGATAGGCATCCAAGAGGGGTATTGTAAAAACTTTCATATAAAGTGCATTGAATACTATGAGAAGTTTGATACTTGAGGATTGTTTTGAGATATGAGAATGGTGATATTAGAGTCATGCTAGTAGAGTAATTGAGATTTTGAGAAATACTTGTGTTGAGGTTTGCAAGTCCCATAGCATGCACGTATGGTAACCGTTGTGTGACAAATTTGAAGCATGAGGTATTTCATTGAGTGTCATCCTTTGTGTGGAGGTCGGGATCGCGCGATGTTTCAGTCCTACCAACCCTTCCCCTAGGAGCATGCGTGTAGTACTTTGTTTTGATGACTTGTAGATTTTTGCAATAAGTATGTGAGTTCTTTATGACTAATGTAGAGTCCATGGATTATACGCACTCTCACCCTTCCAGCATTGCTAGCCTCTCTTGTACCGCGCAACTCTCGCCGGTACCATACAACCACCTTATACCTTCCTCAAAACAGCCACCATACCTACCTATCATGGCATTTCCACAGCCATTCCGAGATATATTGCCATGCAACTTACCACCGTTCCGTTTGCTATGACACGCTTCATCATTGTCATATTGCCATGCATGATCATGTAGTTGACATCGTATTTGTGGCAAAGCCACCATGCATAATTTCTCATACATGTAACTCTTGATTCATTGCACATCCCGGTACACCGCCGGAGGCATTCATATAGAGCCATCATTTGTTCTAGTATCGAGTTGTAATATCGTGTTGTAAATCAATAAAAGTGTGATGATCATCATTGTTAGAGCATTGTCCCAAAAAGAAAAAGAAAAAGAAGGAAAGGCCAAAGAAAAAAAAGGCCCAAAAAAAGAAAAAAAAAGAAAGATAAAAGGGGACAATGCTACTATCTTTTTCCACACTTGTGCTTCAAAGTAGCACCATGATCTTCATGACATAGAGTCTCTTGTTTTTTCACTTTCATATACTAGTGGGAATTTTCATTATAGAACTTGGCTTGTATATTCCAACGATGGGCTTCCTCAAATGCCCTAGGTCTTCGTGAGCAAGTAAGTTGGATGCACACCCACTTAGTTTCTTTTGTTGAGCTTTCATACATTTATAGCTCTAGTGCATCCGTTGCATGGCAATCCCTACTCACTCACATTGATATCTATTGATGGGCATCTCCATAGCCCATTGATATGCCTAGTTGATGTGAGACCATCTTCCTCTTTTGTCTTCTCCACAACCACCACTCTATTCCACCTATAGTGCTATAACCATGGCTCGCGCTCATGTATTGCATGAAAGTTGAAAGAGTTTGAAAAAATTTAAGTATGAAACAAGTGCTTGGCTGAAACCGGGGTTGTGCATGATTTGAGCATTTTGTGTGACGAAGATGAAGCATAGCCTAACTATATGATTTTGTAGGGATGAACTTACTTTGGCCATGTTATTTTGAGAAGACATGATTGCTTTGTTGGTATGCTTGAAGTATTATTATTCTTATGTCAATATAGACTTTTGTCTTGAATCTTTCGGATCTGAACATTCATGCCACAATAAAGAAAATTACATTGAGAATTATGTTGGTTAGCATTCTACATCAAAAATTCTGTTTTTTATCATTTACCTACTCGATGACGAGGAGGAATTAAGCTTGGGGATGCTTGATACGTCTCCAACGTATCTATAATTTTTTATTGTTCCATGCTGTTATATATTCTGTTTTGGATGTTTAATGGGATTTATTATACACTTTTATATTATTTTTGGGACTAACCTACTAACCCAAGGCCCAGTGCAAATTGTTGTTTTTTTGCCTTATTTCAGTGTTTCGCAGAAAAGGAATATCAAACGGGGGCCAAACGAAATGAAACCTTCAGGAGAGTTACTTTTGGAACAATATCAACACAGAAGACTTGGAGTACATGTCAGGGAGCGAAAGATGTGGCCACGAGGGCGCCCCCCCCCCCACCCTCGTGGGCAACCTGTTGCTCCACCGATGCCCCTCTTCAGCCTATATATACTCTCATACCCTGAAAACATCGAGGCACCAGACGAAACCCTAATTCCTCCGCCGCAAGCTTCTGTTCCCATGAGATCCCATCTTAGGGCCTGTTCCGGAGCTCCGCCGGATTGGGCATCGATCACGGAGGGCTTCTACATCAACACCATAGCCTCTTCGATGAGTTGTGAGTAGTTTACCATAGACCTTCGGGTCCATAGTTATTAGCGAGATGGCTTCTTCTCTCTCTTTGGATCTCAATACAAACTTCTCCTCCATCTTCGAGGAGATATATTCGATGTAATCTTTTTGCGGTGTGTTTGTCGAGATCCGATGAATTGTGGGTTCATGATCAATATTATCTTTGACCAATATTGGATTCTTTTCTGAAATCTTTTATGTATGATTATAATATCCTTGCAAGTCTCTTCGAATTATTGGTTTGGTTTGGCCTACTAGATCTATAGTTCTTGCAATGGGAGAAGTGCTTGGCTTTGGGTTCAATCTTGTGGTGTCCTTTCCGTGTGACAGTAGGGGCAGCAAGGCACGTATAGTATTGTTGCCATCGAGGATATAAAGATCGGGTTTATATCATATTCCTTGAGTTTATCCCTCTACATAATGTCATCTTGCTTAAGGCGTTACTCTGTTCTTATGAACTTATTACTCTAGATGCATGCTGGATACCGGTCGATGTCTGGAGTAATAGTTGTAGTTACAGAATCGTTTCGGTCTACTTGTCACGGACGTGATGCGTATATACAATGATCATGCCTAGATATTCTCATAACTATGTGCTTTTCTATCAATTGCTCGATAGTAATTTGTTCACCCACTGTAGAATTCTGCTATCATGAGAGAAGCCACTAGTGAAACCTATGGCCCCCCGGTCTAGTCTCATCATATTATCTTTCATCAACTATTTACTTTACTTTACTTTGCTTTATTTACTTTTTCTCTATATCAAAAATACCAAAAATATTATCTTATCATATCTATCAGATCTCACTCTCGTAAGTGACCGAAAAGGGATTGACAACACCTTTTATCGCGTTAGCTGCGAGGTTCTTATTTGTTTGTGTAGGTGCGAAGGACTCGCGCGTGGTCTCCTAATGGATTGATACCTTGGTTCTAAAAAACTGAGGGAAATAGTTACACTACTGTACTGCATCACCCTTTCCTCTTCGAGGGAATACAACACAAGCTCGAGAAGTAGCAATCACTTTTTGTTGGATGATGATTATGATGATGACATGATTTTATGACACTATTTGTATGTATATGCTATGATTACATTTGTATGTGTATGATATACTAAAGATTATTGTATAAAGCCTGTTGAAATACAAAACAAATATGAAAAAAAAAATCAGAAACAAATAGAACTAGCAGTAGCGAGGGAAACGAAGTTAGCAGCAGCACGCTCCTACCAGTAGCGCGGTCTAAATCATGGCGCTGCAGCTATTAGCAGTAGCGCTTTATAATAAAGAACGCTGCTGCTAAACAGCTATAGCAGTAGCGTGTGTGGGAGAGCGCTACTGGTATATGTTAGTTGTAGCGTCGTATCAGTAGCGTAGGTACTCGCGCTACTGATACACCTAAAACCCGCGCTACTGCTAGGCTTTTCCCTAGTATTGTAAATTTCTTCTGTTATCACTTCATCACAATTATCAGATTCATGAATCTCAAGCAAAACTTCATAAAGATAATCTAGTGCGCTCAATTCACTAGCAATTGGTTCAACATCATTGGATCTTTTAAAAAGATTGGCAAGTGGATGAGGATCCATAAACGCTTTCCTTATGATTTCTAATAAAATACCCAATTATACCAAACAACCAAGCAAAATAACCAAGTAAGACATAAGGGCAAACGAAAATAGATTTGGCGAGAGAATGACAAACGAAAAAGAGGGCGAATAAAAACTGCAAATATTTGTGAAGCTGGGGAGATGAAAACGAGAGGCAAATGGAAAGCAATGTAAATTGCGAGGATATGAGATTTGTGATTAGGAACCTGGTATACGTTGAAGGTGCTCCTCGGCAACGACGCACGAAATTCCTTTTGATGACTGTTAGAACTATGTCGGTATTTTCCCAAAGAGGAAGGGATGATGCAGTATAGCAGCGGTAGGTATTTCCCTCGGTGATGAGACCAAGGTTATTTAACCAGTAGGGGAACCAAGCAACACAACGTAAACGGCACCTGCACACAACTAACAAATACTCGCAACCCGACGTGTAAAAGGGGATGTCAATCCCTTTCAGGTAACGAACATGATAGAGTTGTAAATATTAATAGATTGATTGATAAACAAGATAAATTGCAGCAAAATATTTTTGGGTTTTTGGTTTAGTAGATCTGAAAATAAAAGCAAAGGAAAGTAGATCGCAAAGGCAAATATATGATAAAGAGACCCGGGGGCCGTAGATTTCACTAGTGGCTTCTCTCAAGAAAATAGCAAACAGTGGGAAAACAATTACTATTGGGCAATTGATAGAACTTCAAATAATCATGATGATATCCAAGAAATGATCATTATATAGGCATCACGTCCAAGATTTGTAGACCGACTCCTGCCTGTATCTACTACTATTACTCCACACAGTGACCGCTATGCAGCATGCATCTAGTGTATTAAGTTCAGGGACAAAGGAGTAATGCAATAAGAACAATGACATGATGTAGACAAGACCTATTTATGTAGAAATAGACCACATCATTTTATCCTTAGTAGCAACAATACTTACGTGTCGGTTCCCCTTCCGTCACTGGGATCGAGCACCGTAAGATCGAACCCACTACAAAGCACCTCTTCCAATGGCAACATAAAGAGATCAAGTTGCCCAAAAAACCCAATATCGGAGAAGAACTACGAGTCTATAAGAAATCATGCATATAAGAGATCAAAAAAGACGCAAATAACTTCCATGGAAATAAAAAGATAGATCTGATCATAAACTCAAAGTTCATCGGATCCCAACAAACACACCGCAAAAGAGTTACATCATATGGATCTCCAAGAGACCATTGTATAGTAATCAAAAGAGAAAGATGAAGCCATCTAGCTACTGACTACGGACCCGTCGGTCTACAAGGAAATACTCACGCATCATCGGAGATGCACCAATGGAAGTGGTGAACCCCTCCATGATGGCGTCTACATTTGATCTGGTGGTTCCGGACTCTGCGGCGACTGGATCGAAATTCCGTCGACTCCCCTACGATTTTTGGAACATTGGGGTATTTATAGAGCAAAGAGGCGGTCCGGGGAGCACCCGAGGTGGGCACAACCCACCAAGGCGCGCCAAGGCTTCCTGGCACACCTGGGCTTCCTGGCGCGCCCTGGTGGGTTGTGCTCCCCTCGGAGCACCCCCCCCCCCGATGCTACCTTGACCCATTGGATGTCTTCTGGTCCAAAAAAATCCTCAAAATGTTTCGCTGCATTTGGACTCCGTTTGATATTGAGTTCCTGCAATGTAAAAAACATGCAAAAAACAACAACTGACACTTGGCACTATGTTAATAGGTTCGTACCAAAAATGATACAAAATAAATATAAAATGATTGTAAAAGATCCAAGAATGATAATATAACGGCATGGAACAATCAAAAATTATAGATATGTTGGTGACGTATCAATAAGCATGCTCAAGATCCGAGGGGTATTAAATAGCATATTGGATTTGAACATATAATCTTCCACCAAATAAACCATATAGTAATCAACTACAAGATGTGATCAACACTACTAGTGACCCACAAGCACCAATCTAAAGTTTTGGTAACAAGATTGAACACAAGAGATGAACTGGGGTTTGAGATGAGATGGTGATGTTGAAGATGTTCATGGAGATAGCCCTCCCCAAGATGGGAGAGTTGTTGGTGATGATGATGACGATGATTTCCCCCTCCAGAAGGGAAGTTCCCCCTGCGGAATCGCTCCGCCAGAGGGCAAAAGTGCTCCTACACAAGTTCCGCCTCGAGACAGTGGCACTCCATCCCGCAAGTCTTCTCCTTATTTTTTCTACGTCAGAATGGCTTATATACCAGAAGATGGGCACCTGGTGGGCCCCCTCTGAGTGAGCACAACCCACTAGGGCGCGCCTAGGCTCCCTGGTGTGCCCAGGTGGGTTTTGGCCACCTGGTGGGCCCCCTCTGGAACTTATTTGCTCCAATATTCTTCAAATATTCCATAAAAATTCTCCGTGAAGTTTCAGCTTGTTTGGAGTTGTGCATAATAGGTGGCCTGAAGTAGCTTTTTCAGGTCCAAATTTCCATCTGCCGGAATTCTCCCTCTTGGTGCATACCTTGCAAATTATGAGAGAAAAGGCATTAGAATTACTCCAAAAACCATTATTATACATAAAAACAACATAAATAACAGTAAGAAAACATGATGCAAAATGGACGTATCAACTCCACCAAGCTTATACCTCACTTTTTCTCAAGCGAAAACCGAAATCGAAAAACATGTCCGCATGCTTTGAGAGAGAGGTGTCGATAAAAACAAAATACGGATATAGAAACATCATGTTGATCATTATAAAAGCAACAAATTTAAACATAAGGCTTTTATCAAAGGACTTTTATCATATACTTCTCATGAACAAGTATAGTTCATCACACAATTGAAGTATAAAGCAAAAAATCTATTAGAAGCCAACAAACTATGTTTTCAGTCAACTCTGAAACTACAATTCATCATCTTTTCAGGAATGGTCACGTATCGGAGCCTTTAGGCAAGTCCACATACTCAACCATCATATAGTCTTCCATGATTGCTAACACTCACCGCATACACATGAGCAAAACGTTTCAACCGTACACATAGAAAGATAGGGGCTTATAGATTTGCCTCTGAGTGTACTCACCTCAAGGGTGATGTCAACAATAATAACTCATGCCACCCATATTCAACTGGATATATGTGCCTAAATTTTTCCTCACCACATGATGCTTCCCGAAGGATAAAATAAAAAGGAATAGAGAGAAAACTTTGACTCTTTGCATAAAAGTAAAAGATAGGCCCTTCGCGGAGGGAAGCAGAGGTTTCCATGCGCTTATTTGTTTGTATGCTAAACCCCTTAGTGCAAAAGAATGTCATGTTGCATTGCCCCTTGTGATAGCAACCTTTTTTATGCAGTCTGTCACTTTTATTCTTCACCATCACAAGTTCCTGCAACGCTCAGTTTTCTCTTACACTAAATGATCTCACACATTTAGAAGCAATTTTATTGGCTTATTGCACCGATAACAACTTAATTGAGGGATATTACTCAATCCATAGGTAGGTATGGTGGACTCTCGAAAAAGGATTGGGTTTAAAGGTTTTTGGATGCACAAGAAGTATCTCTAGTTAGTGCGGAATTTTTGGCTGTAAAAGATATTGAGCAAGCACCACATGTTAAAGGATCTATGACAATATGACTTCTATGTGAATATGAACAAACATAAATCATTAAGTTGTCTTCCTTGTCCAACTTCAACAATTTTGGCATACGATATTTTGATGGGGGCTCATAATCACAAAACATTTCTAGCATAGTATATTTATATGTGAATCTTCTCTTCCCTTATTGATTCTTTCATGAGTTGCACCATTGACCAATGCTATGTTTGCCAATCTCTAATAAAATTATCTACTCATACTTTTCCTTATGTGGTGCCATCACCTACAGTAAGATTAGCATATGTATTCTTATTTTATTTCCTTTCTTTTATTTATTTACTTATAAACTTTCATTTTATTGCAAAAGGAAGGTAAAGAAAGCAAAAAACTCAAAACTAGACTTTATTATATATCTTGCACACGATTACAAGGATAGATCACTAAAAAAACTCTCAAAAAGAAAGGATCGAACTAAAATTTCATTTATTCTAAAGCAAAAGATTGAACTAAAATAAGTAAAGGTAAAAGGATACTGGAGCTGATACGATACCGGGGCACCTCCCCCAAGCTTGGCGAAAGCCAAGTGGGGTGCCCATACCCGATACTCAATTTTCTTTTGGTGATGAAGAAGATGGTGGTGGTGATGATGTGGAGGGTTTATCCTTCTTCCTTGGCTTATTCTTGAGGATGGAATTTTCCTCTTTCAGTTCGCCGACCTCATATTCAAGCTCCAGTACACTGTTGCATAAATCTTGCTTATTCTCCTGCAAAAGACGGTAAGGTATGAACTGAATCTTAGGCCTCTTTGGGTTCTTTGGAAGACTTGACTTCTTGAATTCCACATGCATATCTACGGTGGTAATGGAAGTTCGTCCTCATTTGAGCTCGTCTCCTCCCTTTCCCTAGGATAATAGTCTTCCTCTTCCTCCGTAGTCCAGCCATAGTGCTCTACATCCCCATAGGACTTGGGGTTCGAGAAGAAATCAGCAGCATAGCTTTTGCCCTCGGAGTCTTGAGATGACATGATTTCAGATCTGACAGGAGAACAACAAGAAAAGAGAACATAATATTTCTCCGTGATACGGTGGTCAATAGGTTTGGGGGGTATATAAAGATTTTTTATCTTGGGAAACAAGCAAACTGTAGAAAAACGGAGTCCGGAAGGTGCCCGAGGTGGGCACAACCCACCTGGGCGTGGCTCGCAAGCCAGGCTGGTGTCTTGTTCCCACCAGGGTATGCTTCCTGGAAGTTTCTTATTTTCCTAATTTTCTAAATATTCCAAAACTGATAAAAACTACTTTGCATATTTTTCGGAGTCTGTTTACTTACCGTATCACGTACCTCCTTATTTTCACGATTCTGGAGTGTTCCTAAAGGATTCTTTTATGTGTTCTGCTGGTGTCAAAGTTTGGATAATATTTTTTTCAACATTAATAGGCATACTTGAAATATAATGCTTTATTCGTTGCCCATTAACAACCTTCGGGTTAGTACCTTCGGCATTATTTATTTTGATAGCTCCAGACCGATAAACCTCCTCGATGACATAGGGACCTTCCCATTTAGAGAGGAGTTTTCCTGCAAAGAACCTGAAATGAGAGTTATACAAAAGAACATATTCTCCAACTTTGAACTCACTCTTTTGGATTCTTTTATCATGCCATCTTTTAACTTTTTCTTTAAATAACTTGGCATTTTCATAAGCTTGGGTTCTCCGTTCATCTAATGAGCTAATATCAAATAACCTCTTTTCACAAGCAAGTTTGAAATCATAGTCGATTTCTTTGATCGCCAAAAATGCTTTATGTTCTAACTCAAGAGGCAAATGACAAGCTTTTCCATAAATCATTTTATAAGGAGACATGCCCATAGGATTTTTATAAGCTCTGCTGTAAGCCCAAAGTGTATCATCTAATTTCTTAGACCAATTTTTTCAGGACCTATTGACAGTCTTTTGCAAAATTAATTTTATTTCTGTATTACTAAGCTCAACTTGACCACTAGACTGAGGATGATAAGGTGATGCAATTCTATGGTTAACATCATACTTGGCAAGCATTTTACGAAAAGTACCATGAATAAAATGTGAACCACCATCAGTCATTAAATATCTAGGGACTCCAAACCTTGGGAAAATAACTTCGTTAAGCATTTTAATTGAGGTGTTGTGACCAGCACTACTGGTTGGAATAGCTTCTACCCATTTAGTAACATAATCAACAGCAACAAAAATATGTGTATACCCATTAGAGGAAGGAAAAGGTCCCATGTAATCAAATCCCCAAACATCAAATGGTTCAACAACAAGTGAATAATTCATAGGCATTTCTTGATGCTTACAGATATTACCCATTCTTTGACATTTATCACAAGATAAGATGAACTTACGGGCATCCTTGAAGAGGGTAGGCCAGTAAAATCCAGATTGCAATACCTTATGAGCAGTTCTATCTCCAGCATGATGCCCTCCATATGCTACGGAGTGACATTTCAGAAGGATTCGTCCCTGTTCATGCTCAGGTACACAACGTCTAATAATACCATCTACTCCTTCGTTATAAAGATCGATGTGGGTCATCCCAAAAGTAGTGTCTTAAATCATAAAAGATTGTTTTCTTTTGTTGATATGTAAGCTAGGAGGTAAATATTTAACAAACAATGTAATTAGCATAGTCAGCATACCAAGGACTATTATTAGCAACATTTATTGCAGATAACTTGTCACTAGGAAAACTTCATCAATAGGTAGTGGGTCATCAAGCACATTTCAAGCCTAGACAAGTTATCAGCTACAGGGTTCTCAGCTCCTTTTCTATCAATGATATGCAAATAAAATTCGTGAAGCAAGAGTACCCACCGAATAAGTCTAGGTTTAGCATCTTTGTTTTCCATAAGATATTTAATAGCAGCATGGTAAGTGTGAACAATTACTTTTGAATCAACAATGTAAGATCTAAATTTGTCACAAGCAAACACCACTGCTAGGAATTCCTTTTCAGTAGTAGCATAAATCTTTTGAGCATTGTCTAGAGTCTTACTAGCATAATGAATAACATTTAGTTTCTTATCAACTCTTTGTCCTAGTACAGCGCCAATAGCATAATCACTAGCATCAAACATAATTTTAAAAGGCAAGTTCCAATCAGGTGTTTGAACAATAGGTGCAGAAATTAAGGCTTTCGTGAGTGGTTCAAAGGCTTCAAAACAATCATCACCAAAAAAACAAATTGAACGTCCTTTTGCAAAATATTTGTAAGAGGCCTAGAAAATTTAGAGAAATCTTTAATAAATCTCCTATAGAAACCAGCATGACCTAGGAAACTATGAATACCTTTGATATCCTTAGGACATGGCATTTTCTCAGTTGCATCAACCTTAGCTTTGTCCACTTCAATACCCTTTTCACAAATCTTATGGCCCAAGACAATACCTTCGTTAACCATAAAGTGGCACTTCTCCCAATTCAAGACAAGGTTTTTCTGTTCACATCTCTGCAAAACTCGATCAAGGTTGCTTAAACAATCATCAAAATACTTCTCGTAGACAAAGAAGTCATCCATGAAAACCTCTACAATCTTTTCACAAAAGTCATTGAATATAGCAGTCATACATCTTTGAAAGGTTGAAGGTGCATTGCATAAACCGAAAGGCATATGTCTACAACCATAAGCTCCAAAGGGACTAGTAAAGGTGGTGTTTTCCTGATCAGGTTGAGAAACATGTATTTGTGAAAAACAAGAGTATCCATCAAGCAAGCAAACATGTGTGTGCTTAGATAATCTTTCTAGCATTTGATCAATAAAAGGGAGAGGGTAATGATCTTTTATAGTTGCTTTATTTAGTTTTCTAAAATCAATTACAATTCTATAGCCTGTAACAATTCTTTGTGGGATAAGTTCATTCTTATCATTAGGAACAATAGTAATACCTCCTTTCTTAGGAACACAATGAACATGACTTACCCATCTACTATCAGCTATAGGATAGATTATACCTGCTTCTAGAAGTTTTAATATTTCCGTTCTTACCACTTACCTCATCTTCGGATTTAACCGACATTGATGATCAACAACAGGTTTAGCATCAGGTTCCATATTAACCTTATGTTGACATAGAGTAGGACTAATTCCCGTTAAGTCATCAAGAGTATATCCATTAGCAGCTCGGTGCTTACTTAGAACTTTCAATAATCTTTCCTCTTCATGTTATGAAAGGTTATCACTAATAATAACAGGATATATCTTCTTGTCATCAAGATAAGCATATTTCAAAGTGTCAGGCAATTGTTTTAGTTCAAACACAGGATCACCTTTAGGTTAAGGAGTACCTCGTAGAGTTTCAATAGGTAAATTGTGTTTATGCATAGGACGTTGTTCAAAGAAAATATCATCTATTTCATTTCTTTCATGCATATGTAAATGATTTTCATGGTCTAGCAAATATTGTTCTAGAGGATTACTGGGAGGCACATCAATAGAAGCAAGACCAATTATTTCATCCTTACTAGGCAATTCTTTTTCATGAAGCATTCTATTAAACTTGGAGAAATTAAATTCATGAGACTCATCACCAAAGCTAACACGGACAATTTGTTTCTCACAATCTACTTTACCATTAATGGTGTTCAAGAAAGGTCTACCAAAGATAATGGGACAGGAGTCATCTTCTAGGGAATCAAGAACAAGAAAATCAGTAGGGTGATTTATTTTCCCACACATGACTTCAACACCTCTAACAATCCCAATTGGTGATATAGTATCTCCATTAGCAAGTTCAATAGTTACATATATGTCTTCTATCTCCGCGAGTGCTATGTCATTCATAATTTCTTGGTATAAAGTGTATGGCATAGAACTCACACTAGCACCTATGTCACATAAACCATGATAACAGTGATCTCCTATTTTGACTCAGACAACAGGCATGCCAACAACAGGCGTAACATCCCAAATTTTCAATTTGGAATGTTATACATAGATCATATTGCATTTCATGATTTTTGCATTTTGTTGTGGCGTTCCTCGAAATTCTAAGCAACTCAAGGACCTACGGAGAGAGTTGGGAATTTTACCGTTTTCGTATTTGAGTTCGCTCGAATACCGGTACGACGACAGTGTGATTCTAATTATTTTTCTCTCCTAAAAATATTTCTAAATACAAAATATGAGCGGAGATAATATGACTTCTCCAAAATAACAGAAATATTGGAGGAGAAATATTAAAATCACTTTTGGTATTTTTCTGGTTTTATTTGCGAATTTATTTGCATCGGAAAAATGCGCGTTTTTCAAAATTGCATTTAGGTCCGGGAAAAATGTTCACTTTGTCCTAAATATTATTAGAGGACGGTGAAAATTTATTTCGGGATTATTGGAGTCCGTTTAATATTTGTTTCGTTAGTTTTTCTGCGCCAGGACTTTATTTAAAAAAAAGTGAACCGGCTTAGACTCGTATAGGATTGGGACTCTGGGCTTTATAAGCCAGCCACCCCGGCCCAAGTCGCCAGCCTGCCTCGCCCCAGCCGCCCCGCAACCCTAGCACCGCCCCGCCGCCTGCCGCCGCCGCTGCTGCCACCGCCGCCCCGCCCCCGTGACGCCGCCGCCACACCTCCCGCCGCCACCGCCTGATACGTCCAAAACATATCTATAATTTCTGCTTGCTCCATGCCACTTTTGGTTGATATTGCTATGATATTTATACACTTCCATACATTTTTGATCATATTTGGACTAACCTACTAATCCAGTGCACCCCAGTGCCAGTTTTTGTTTTCGGCTGTTTTTGTATTTCAAGTTTTCACATTACGAGAACTGTCAAGAAAAATCCAGAAAAATATATAAAAATCAGCGTTCCAGAACCTACCTTGCGCCCAAAGTATAGTCGGGGGGGGGGGGGCACCAGGGCCCAGGCGCCCTGGCGGCGCCCCCCCCCTTGGGCCGCGCCGGGGGGGCGCCTGGGCCCCCCGAGCCCCGTCTGGTGCCCCCCTTTAGCATATATTTAGAGCGTCCTTCGAAACCCTTGGGACGGGAACTCTTTTTCGTGATCTCATCTCTGTTCCGCCGCCGCCGCCGCTTCCAAGATCCGGAGCACCAGGAGAACTCTTCCCGGCACCCTGCCGGAGGGGAGGATCACCATCGGGAGCCTCTCCACCACCATGGACGCCTCCCGGATGAGTTGTGAGTAGTCTCCCTTGGACCATGAGTCCATGACCAGTAGCTATGTGATGTTCTCCTCCCGTTCTTGTGCTTCACTAATTAGTCCTCGTGAGCTGCCCTACATGATCGAGGCACATATGTAATCCTTATGCTGTTGCTATGATGAGTTTGCTGGGATCCGATGGATTATGAGATTATGTTCAGATTGTGATTGAGTAATATATTTGATCTACCTCTTTTATATTTATGTTCATAAGTAATTCTTGCATGTTCCGCGTTATTATTTATTGCTTTGGCCAAGTAATAGGTAGTGACTCCAAGAGGGAACTTTATGCTCGATTGTGGGTTCATGCCCCTCGATGACTAGCTTGAGTGACAGAAACATGAGTCTAGGGGATGTGCTGTTGCCACAAGGGGGAAAACAACGGTGCTTGTGCCCGCGGGTGCAAGGATTGTTTACTTTACGCAAAGTTCTTTTAATGCAGTTGTCTGTTGCTTTGAGTTTACACTATGGGTGGGGCTCGCAACTTAATACCAGCGAGATGTTCTGGATAGATATCACAAGGTGGATGATTAGTAGTAGATATTGATGGATTTCGGTCTACTTACTTTGGCGTACCGCCCATGCTTTGAACCTCAACCTTTCTTGCAATGTAGTCAGCATTGGTTTGCGTTCGTGGTCCTGTCAATTGCCCAGCTGTAATTCGTTTACCTCACATAGTTGTTTTATCGTCTTTTGGGAGAGAGACATCACTAGTGAACATCATGAGACTCCGGTCCATATTACCATCATTAATCACATCCGCTATTTACTTTTCGCTTTTACTTACTATTGCAAACATTATCTATCACTACTATCATTTGCGTTTAATCCTTTGTGAACTACAAGGCCGGAGGGATTGACAACCTCTCTGTACTCGTTGGGAGCAAAGTTATTTGTATCTGTGTGCAGGTCCACGTTGATTGCTAATATCTGGCGCCGTTAGCAGTTGACAACTACTTGTTGAACCTAGGAGTCTCTAGGGATTCGATCCTTGGCATCTTTGCTAAGGGAAAAACTTCCACAACACTGCATCTCACACCTTCCACTTGGGGTAACCAACGAGAGGTTAGAGGCCCATCAGGGAGTTTTTCTGGCGCCGTTGCCGGGGACTCCACTCTTCAAGATAGGGGAGTTGCACGCTATCTTTTACCTTTGCTTTTAGTCTTGTTAGTTTACCCTTCAGTTTTCTTTATGTCTTTCACTAGTTATGTTTATGGACAACCTTGCTATTGGATCGTTGCTTGCGGGAAGACGCCCCACACCTGTGGTGGTTTCTCCTCCCCCTACTAAAATTGTGCCCTATAAAATACCAGCTGGTATTATCAATTATGTTTTGGCTAATCGTTATGCAGGAGACAGACATCCCGGTGAACACTTGCTATATCTGTCACAACTATGTTCATTATTTAAGCTTGCAGGTGTATCAAGGGAGTTTGTCATGAGGAAATTGTTCGCCGTATCACTTATAGATAAGGCTTCAGATTGGTATAAGCTTCTCGATAACTCGCACTTGCTTGATTGGCAAGAGCTTATGTCTCTCTTTTATACTAAGTTTTATCCTCTTCATGATACTTATGTGGAGAGTAAGAGTACCTTTTTGCATGTGGATCATGGTAACAATGCTTTATGTGATGCATATATAGTTGAGTTTATTCGTGATCCCACTGAAAATTATTATGAGAAGGGAACATATGCTTATAGATATTTCAATAATATCAAGTTCCCTTTCTTTATGTTGAAGGTTTTGAAGCTGCACTTGTTTTGTCTTCCTATGCTTATTGCTTTGTGCTTCAATGAATTATTCTATTGCAATATTCCTATGCATAGGAAGCATGTTAGGCTTAAATGTGTTTGGTATTTGCTTCTTGATGCTCTCTTTTGTTCTTCAACTCTTATTCCTACGAGAGCATCATTAAAGTCTTATGCCTAGCTTAAAGGCATAAAAGAAAGCGCTTTTGGGAGGCAGCCCACATGAATAAATTTTTTATTTTGCTTTTGTTGTGTCTTGATGTTGTTTACTACAGTAGCATCATCATTGTATCTTTGCTTTTCATATTTGTGCCAAGTATAGCCTCTGATTGCTAGAAAGTTCAAAAGTTGTGAGGTGCTGTCCAGGAAACAGATTCAGTCCTTGGATAGAAAAATTCGTATAAAATCACCAGATCATCTTTTTGGTCTGAATATTTTCGACAGCGTTCTCTATATAATTGTCTTTCGTGCGTATGTTCTGAGTTTTTTGATTTGAGTTGCAGAAGTACACCGAACAAATCATTTACTACCTGCTGTTCTGTTTTTCACAGATTCTGTCCTGTTTTGCCTTTCCTTCATTTTGCAAACCAAGAGCTTGCTTTTTCTTTGCAAAAACCATTTGGAAATCTTGAGAAACAGTAGAACTTCAAGAATATATTTATTTCCAGCAAGGAACAATTATTTTATTAAGGGTACTAACCTCGCTAATCAGATTATGATGAGTTATGTATGAAGGGAGTTTTCAAGTGTGCGAGGGAAGATGATAAAAAGATTCAGGAGTGTCAAGCGCTCAAGCTTGGGGATGCCCCCGTGCACCCCCAAGAAATATTCAAGGAGACTCAAGCGTCTAAGCTTGGGGATGTCCCCGTGCATCCCCTTCTCCATCAACATTATCAGTTCGTCTTTCGTTCCACTATATTTTTATCACTTCATGTGTTATGTGCTATGCTTGGAGCGTCTTGCTTTTAGTTTTCTTTTTTGTTTTTCATAACGAGTCGGAACTCAGCGTTCTTTATGTGGGAGAGAAACACGCTCCACTTCTACCTAGAACATAACATAGAATTTTCATGTCTATCTTTGTTGTGTGTGTTCTTTGTCTTTTAATAGCTACTATCATGTTCAGCTCTTAGTATTCATGCTTATCTTTTCAAAGAGCTTTTGTTTAGTTGGTTGCTTGAACTCTCTTTAATTATCATGCTTATCGTATTAAGAGAGTTTGCTTCCGTTGCATTGGTTGATATGTCTATGATAAAGATGCTACGTGCATAATGGCGCTTAGTAGTTCAGGTTTTCTTGTGGTTAGTCTCAAATAGCTGGGGGATTCCCAATGTGTTATTGGAATACCAACATGATTTGTTTGCCTATGATGTGGTATGGTTTAGTAATATCTTCGTTCAAGAATTTATTTTTATTGACTTGGCGTATGCTCACGCATATTTAAGACTGTAAAGAAAGTCTGTCAAGCCTTGATGATCTTTTACTTCTGAGTAGCGATATAACTTCCATGCCTGATTCAATATTGCTTTGTCGCTCTGCATGATTATGACCATCATTGCTCTCTTAGTTGGTCGCTCCCAGTCTTTTGCTAACCTCCACCTGTACTAAGCAGACTAACTTTGCAATACATAGCTCATGGGAAAGTAGCTTAAAAACTATTGTGGTAAAGAATATGTTGCATATGTATCTTCTTTCTTATAAGTTGCTTGCTGAGCGGTAACCATGTTTCTGGGGACGCCATCAACTGTCACACTTTTGTTGAATATCATGTGAGTTGCTATGCATGTTCGTCTTGTCTGAAGTAAGGGTGATTTGCCATGGGTTGAATGAGTATGCATATTGTTAGAGAAGAACATTGGGCCGCCAACCAAAGCCACGTATCATGGTGGAAGTTTTAGCTTGGACATTAATCCTCAATCTCTTATGAGAATATGCTTATGCATTAAAGAGGAGTCCATCATCTATTTTCTATGTTGTCCCGGTATGGATGTCCTCAAGTTGAGATCTATCAAAAATGAGAAATCAAATGCGATTTATCTCCTTGGACCTTTGTACAGGTGGCATAGAGGTACCCCTTTGTGACACTTGGTTGAAACATATGTAATGCAATGATAACCCATGGAAATCCGAGCTAATTAGGACAAGGTGCGAGCACTATTGGTATTCGATGCATGAGGCTTGCAACTTATAGGATGTCTTATGCATGACACATATGAAGTACTACTACCGTTGACAAAATTGCTTCTATGTTTTCAAAATAAAAAAAAGGCTCTAGCACATAACCATTCTTTTACTTTTCGAGTCTCCACATTCTTTTTTCAAGCACCAACTACTGAGAGCATGATTGTCATTCTAAGTGTAATGTGCATTGTTCCAAAGTAGCATTGTCTTTTGCATGATTGTGATATCGTTTATTTTGAAATCATTGTATCTAGTCATCACTTAAACCTTGAAGGTGCCCCTGCATTTATGTTTTGATTCACTAAAGGGGGCAAGCTAGATATCACTTTATCATATTTGCACATCATGTTCATTGCAAATATATTTGATGCTTCAATGTCATTTTGTAAAACTTTCAGTCATTTGTGATTTTCTCATGAGGCAACTTAATTACTATAGAATCATTGTCTCAGTAAGCTTTTGTAATATGACTATAAAAAGTCCTATATGGTTAATAGCATGTCACCACAGAAATTATTCTTGTTATCATTTACCTACTCGAGGACGAGCAGGAATTAAGCTTGGGGATGTTGATACGTCCAAAACGTATCTATAATTTCTGCTTGCTCCATGCCACTTTTGGGTGATATTGCTATGATATTTATACACTTCCATACACTTTTGATCATATTTGGACTAACCTACTAATCCAGTGCACCCCAGTGCCAGTTTCTGTTTTCGGCTGTTTTTGTATTTCAGGTTTTCACATTACGAGAACTGTCAGGAAAAATCCAGAAAAATTATACAAAAAATCAGCGTTCCAGAACCTACCTTGCGCCCGAAGTACAGCCGGGGGGGCCACCAGGGCCCCAGGCGCCCTGGCGGCGCCCCCCCCTGGGCCGCGACGGGGGGGCGCCTGGGCCCCCCGAGCCCCGTCTGGTGCCCCCCTTTGGCATATATTTAGAGTGTCCTTCGAAACCCTCGGGACGGGAACTCTTTTTCGCGATCTCATCTCTGTTCCGCCGCCGCCGCCGCTTCCAAGATCGGGAGCACCAGGAGAACTCTTCCCGGCACCCTGCCGGAGGGGAGGATCACCATCGGGAGCCTCTCCACCACCATGGACGCCTCCCGGATGAGTTGTGAGTAGTCTCCCTTGGACCATGGGTCCATGACCAGTAGCTATGTGATGTTCTCCTCCCATTCTTGTGCTTCACTAATTAGTCCTCGTGAGCTGCCCTACATGATCGAGGCACATATGTAATCCTTATGCTGTTGCCATGATGAGTTTGCTGGGATCCGATGGATTATGAGATTATGTTCAGATTGTGATTGAGTAATATATTTGATCTACCTCTTTTATATTTATGTTCATAAGTAATTCTTGCATGTTCTCCGTTGTTATTTATTGCTTTGGCCAAGTAATAGGTAGTGACTCCAAGAGGGAACGTTATGCTCGATTGTGGGTTCATGCCCCTCGATGACTAGCTTGAGTGACAGAAACATGAGTCTAGGGGATGTGCTGTTGCCACAAGGGGGAAAACAACGGTGCTTGTGCCCGCGGGTGCAAGGATTGTTTACTTTACGCAAAGTTCTTTTAATGCAGTTGTCTGTTGCTTTGAGTTTACACTATGGGTGGGGCTCGCAACTTAATACCAGCGAGATGTTCTGGATAGATATCTCAAGGTGGATGATTATTAGTAGATATTGATGGATTTTGGTCTACTTACTTTGGCGTACCGCCCATGCTTTGAACCTCAACCTTTATTGCAATGTAGTCAGCATTGGTTTGCGTTCGTGGTCCTGTCAATTGCCCAGCTGTAATTCGTTTACCTCACATAGCTGTTTTATCGTCTTTTGGGAGAGAGACATCACTAGTGAACATCATGAGACTCCGGTCCATATTACCATCATTAATCACATCCGCTATTTACTTTTCACTTTTACTTACTATTGCAAACATTATCTATCACTACTATCATTTGCTTTTAATCCTTTGTGAACTACAAGGCCGGAGGGATTGACAACCTCTCTGTACTTGTTTGGAGCAAAGTTATTTGTATCTGTGTGAAGGTCCACGTTGATTGCTAATATCTGGTGCCGTTAGCAGTTGACACCTACTTGTTGAACCTAGGAGTCTCTGGGGATTCGATCCTTGGCATCTTTGCTAAGAGAAAAACTTCCACAACACTGCATCCCACACCTTCGACTTGGGGTAACCAACGAGGGGTTAGAGGCCCATCAAGGAGTTTTTCTGGCGCCGCCTCTAACCCCTCGTTGGTTACCCCAAGTGGAAGGTGTGAGATGCAGTGTTGTGGAAGTTTTTCCCTTAGCAAAGATGCCAAGGATCGAATCCCCAGAGACTCCTAGGTTCAACAAGTAGGTGTCAACTGCTAACGGCGCCAGATATTAGCAATCAACGTGGACCTGCACACAGATACAAATTACTTTGCTCCCAACGAGTACAGAGAGGTTGTCAATCCCTCCGGCCTTGTAGTTCACAAAGGATTAAACGCAAATGATAGTAGTGATAGATAATGTTTGCAATAGTAAGTAAAAGCGAAAAGTAAATAGCGGATGTGATTAATGATGGTAATATGGACCGGAGTCTCATGATGTTCACTAGTGATGTCTCTCTCCCAAAAGACGATAAAACATCTATGTGAGGTAAACGAATTACAGCTGGGAATTGACAGGACCACGAACGCAAACCAATGCTGACTACATTGCAAGAAAGGTTGAGGTTCAAAGCATGGGCGGTACGCCAAAGTAAGTAGACCGAAATCCATCAATATCTACTACTAATCATCCACCTTGAGATATCTATCCAGAACATCTCGCTGGTATTAAGTTGCGAGCCCCACCCATAGTGTAAACTCAAAGCAACAGACAACTGCATTAAAAGAACTTGCGTAAAGTAAGCAATCCTTGCACCCGCGGGCACAAGCACCGTTGTTTTCCCCCTTGTGGCAACAGCACATCCCCTAGACTCGTGTTTCTGTCACTCAAGCTAGTCATCGAGGGGCATGAACCCACAATCGAGCATAACGTTCCCTCTTGGAGTCACTACCTATTACTTGGCCAAAGCAATAAATAACAACGGAGAACATGCAAGAATTACTTATGAACATAAATATAAAAGAGGTAGATCAAATATATTACTCAATCACAATCTGAACATAATCTCATAATCCATCGGATCCCAGCAAACTCATCATAGCAAAAGCATAAGGATTACATATGTGCCTCGATCATGTAGGGCAGCTCACGAGGACTAATTAGTGAAGCACAAGAACGGGAGGAGAACATCACATAGCTACTGGTCATGGACTCATGGTCCAAGGGAGACTAATCACAACTCATCCGGGAGGCGTCCATGGTGGTGGAGAGGCTCCCGATGGTGATCCTCCCCTCCGGCAGGGTTCCGGGAAGAGTTCTCCTGGTGCTCCCGATCTTGGAAGCGGCGGCGGCGGCGGAACAGAGATGAGATCGCGAAAAAGAGTTCCCGTCCCGAGGGTTTCGAAGGACGCTCTAAATATATGCCAAAGGGGGGCACCAGACGGGGCTCAGGGGGCCCAGGCGCCCCCCCGGCGCGGCCGAGGGGGGGTGCCGCTAGGGCGCCTGGGGCCCTGGTGGCCCCCCCGGCTCTACTTCGGGCGCAAGGTAGGTTCTGGAACGCTGATGTTTTATATAATTTTTCTGGATTTTTCCTCACAGTTCTCGTAATGTGAAAACCTGAAATACAAAAACAGCCGAAAACAGAAACTGGCACTGGGGTGCACTGGATTAGTAGGTTAGTCCAAATATGATCAAAAGTGTATGGAAGTGTATAAATATCATAGCAATATCACCCAAAAGTGGCATGGAGCAAGCCGAAATTATAGATACGTTTTGGACGTATCACCATCGCACCCCGCCTCGCCGCCCCGCCAGCCCGCCGGACCACCCCGCCGCTGGAGCGCCGGAATCCCACCGGAGTTCGTGCCCGAGGTAGTTACGTTTTTTTTTGTAAGAACCGCTCGGTTTTTTGTAAAACCGTATATCCGTTTTATTAGATTAGATCGGATCGGTTTTCGTCGGTTTAGTTATTTAGCGGACGTTCGTCTGTACGTTCGTTTTAACGAACGGTTTTCGTCAGTTAGCCACAGACTGCGAACGTTCGTTCGTTAGCCTGTTCGTCCGTTTTCTTTTTCGGGGTATTTATCCGCGATTATTCCGATCGCGATTTCTGCCCTGATTTTGTTTTTCGTTTTTCTTTTCGCTCGAGAGTCGGAATCAGGTGATTCAAAATCCTAGATCTTCGTCTCGATGCCCTCTTTACGTTTAATCAACTTGAACAAAGTTTTGGATACTGTAAAATTTGACTTTAGGCCAATTAGTAACCGGAGCTCGTTTCTTTCGCAGTTTGAGTTTCGTTGCTTCTTTCGAGTTGATTCTTTTTGCAAACCAGAGTTCTTAAGTTGAACTTTCTGGTTAGATCTCTTATTTGAGTTTTACCCGTGCATTAGTTAAGTACTTATTGTGTGCTTGTTTGATTGCGATAGAGTACCCGGAGTGCGCCGCTTGCTACTTTGAGTCTCTAGGTTTTGTGGATCATCAGCAAGGCAAGTAACACTTTGATCATACTTTCCAATTACCCAGTTTTCATTGCATTAGTCCAACCCTCACACATTGCATGAGTAGGATCAATTAACTTGTGGGATTGGGAAGTAGATTGAGGTAGTACCTATTACCTGCATTACATTGAAACCTTTGGGAGTCACTTCTACGTATGCTGTTAGGACATGCTATGCTCGTAGACGTGGATTGGGTGAGTGAAATCCATGACAGATGTGAGTTTGTTAATTAATGGTTCAACTTAAGGTGGCAACATTAATACACATCTGGGTGGATTGAGGCATCTGGGTCTTCCAGTGATTGCATGTTTTTCTTTTGGGCCGCCACCCAGGCTCAAAGGGATCATGAGATTTTTCATACTAGAAACTTCCGTGTGCAGTCACATGCCAATATGAGCTCTGGCATAGTTGAGTAAGTT
The DNA here is from genome assembly GCA_902687465.1 of Secale cereale. Taxonomy (NCBI): domain Eukaryota; kingdom Viridiplantae; phylum Streptophyta; class Magnoliopsida; order Poales; family Poaceae; genus Secale; species Secale cereale. The sequence continues at coordinate 58,082,731 of LR738709.1, read as the reverse complement.
GTGGGAAACCTTTCCATGATGGGCTAGCAGATGTAGTGGGTTTTGTAGGTGTACCGGCCTATCTATCTAGTTAAGGGGACCTCTTCGGAAAGACTGTGTCTCGGTCATCCGTTTCTCAAACACCATGCAGTGCGAGAAACCAAACGGAGGCGATCGAGTCTTGTGGGGAAAAGTGCACAAACCTCTGCAGAGTGTACAAACTGATCATGATTAGCCGTGTCCCCGGTTACGGACGTCTTGAGTGTCTAGTACTTGGATTATCATGTGAATCTCATCATGTTACTTTAATTAATTTTGTTGGGTTTAAAGATTATTTTAATTGGGGTTGAGAGGATGTCTATCTTCTCAACGATGTTTCAACTACAATGGTAGTTAATTAAAATATATTCCTTTGAAGTAGGGAAAAATTGGCTTTACGCAAAAACTTAACCATAGAGCTTTCCACCAGCCATATTGCATATAGTATAACTTTACTTCCATTGCATTCTCTTGTGTTACTTTGCCAGCATATTCAATGTGCTGACCCGTTTTCGGGTTGCAACGTTTCATGTTGCAGACTTTTCAGACAACGAGTAAGGTGCCTTTTTTGGTCGTGGTTCTATACTCAGTGATGCCGCTGGAGTTGATGGACTCACTTATCTTCCAAGCCTTCCGCTGTTATCGTATTAGATGGCCTTCAGCCATATTATTTGTAATAAATTCATCATTGGACTATCGATGTAATAAGTGTGTGATTGCTACTCTGTTATAAATCCTTCAAGTACTGTGCGTGTCAGCATTACTGATCCAGGGATGACACTGATGCATAGAGATCAGACTGTTTGAGGTCTGGTCGCTACAAGATGGTATCAGAGCACAGGCTGACTGTATGACACGACCACTAAGCTAAAACCCTAGAGTACTATTCACTCTTCTCTTTTCTGACTCCTCATCTTTTCTACTCTTTAGGATGGTGGATGCAAAGAACAGCTTCATGCAACCGGATGATGATACACCATTTGGACGACACCTGAAGGAAGTCACCATATATCTAAACATTGGACTACCAAGTTTCACCGGAACCTACAATAGCACTCTATCTGAGGAGGAGCGTTGGTTGATGCAATCCCAAGTTCTAGGAAGGACGTTCGCACCCGTCACCTCACTCATAGCATTTTCCTTTAGTGCGCCTACATGGAGCCTAGGAAAGAGCATGGCCACCCACATTGCTATGGGAAGGATTGGAGAAGTCTACAAGCAGGAGCTAAAGGACACCATCTACCAGATTTGTGGACGCCGAGATGAGAATTGGGATATGATCAGCACCCGGAAGGATAGATCCATTGCTGCGTTCATTCAGGAGTTGAACCATCACATTCGTCGCTAGGAGCACCGGATGTGTGCAGGGATGATAGATTTGCAGAAAGCCCTAAATAGGAATTTGGAGCTAGAGGAAGAACTCAAGTCTACACGCGACGGATATGAGGAAGAGATGAAAATACTTGTGGAGAAGAATGATGACCTGAAACGGAAGTTAGGGATACTCATGGGGGAAGAAGACGAGGAAGAAGAACCCAAGGAGATTCCACCGGAAGACTATATCATTATAGATGACACAGATTGGGAAGCCGAGGATAGCAAGGACGAAGACTATGAAGATGAAGCTGGAGCAGATATTATGGAATCCTCTGCCGATCAATATTTTTAGATGACCACCCTGTGACTAGTAGTTTACCTCCATATATTAGATTTAGAGCACTATTGTAACGATCGTTAGATTTGTAAGATTTTGTTTGAAATTGATTGGTGTGATATGATTGTGTGTTTGCCACATGTGCATATGGGTAGTGATTTTCCCTTAGACCTCTTTTCTATTCTAATCTCTTCCCTCTACACCCATCAGATGCCTCCAAGACGTGAATTTGAGTTTCCCCCTGAGCTCACCCAGTTGATCCAGCAGCAGAACACTCTGATGCAACTTCTTGTCCAGACCACTCAGAACAACCAGAACAACAACAACAACCCTCCACCACCACCACCCATGGACAACCTGACACGTTTCTTAAGGTTGCAACCACCCGTGTTTGCTAGCAGCATCGAACCAATAGTGGCTGATGACTGGCTACGCAAGATTGGAAGGGATTTGACCACCGCCAATTGCTCGGCTGCTGAGAAGGTGCGATTTGCCGCACACCAGTTGTCTGGACCAGCCGCAGCATGGTGGGAGAATTACACAACCACTTACCCCGTAGCCAATGTGACTTGGGATCAGTTTCAGCAAGCTTTTCGTATCGCCCATGTCTCAACTGGAGCTATGAGTATGAAGAAGCAGGAGTTTCGAAATTTGCGCCAAGGCAACCATACTGTGGCCCAGTACGTGGATGAGTTTAGTACCCTATCTCGTTATGCCCCAGATGATGTGGCCACAGATGTCGCTAAGCAGGAGAGATTCATGGAAGGGCTGAATGATGAGATGAGTGTACAGTTGATGGTGTCAACTTTCAATAACTATCAGGAGTTGGTTGACCGCGCCCTAATGATTGAAAGGAAGCATCAACAGATTGAAAGTCTCAAAACGAAGTATGGGCAAGGAAAGTATAATTTTGGAGCTCAGCAGAAGCCCCGTTTTACCCCTAAAGCGGTAGGACAGTTTCAGTATACCCATGGAGGAGGTAGCTCGCACAATCACAATGGCACCAAGAATGGAAATGGAAATGGGAATGGAGCCAATGGAAACCAGAACCGCCCTACACCGTCCACACCCACCAAGAGGGATTTTAGCCATGTCATTTGTTACAAGTGCGGGAAGAATGGACATTATGCCAATGAATGCCCAGAAGCTAAGAATGGGAACTGCAATGGAAGCGCCGCGAAGAAGCCCAACCCGTTCAACAAAGGACAAGTGAACCACGTGACCATGGAGGAGGTAGAAGAGCAAGCAGATGCTGTTGTCGGTAAGTTTTTGGTTAAGACATTTACCGCAATAGTTATTTTCGATACTGGTGCATCGCATTCATATATTTCAAGGGGATTCGTAAATAGACATAGGATGTCCACCCGAGTTCTGAAGACCCCCATGTTAGTAAGTTCACCTGGAGCAGATTATATGGCACACCAAGGATGTTTTCAGACGCCATTGACCATAGGATGCTATACTTTCCCCTCTGACCTAATAGTTCTGGAGTCACAAGGATTGGATGTGATATTAGGTATGGATTGGATATCGAAGTATGGAGGTAACATTGACTGTGCCAGCAAGTCAATTTTTCTCACCACCCCGGAGGGAAAAAGGATTAAGTATGTATCTAGGCATTCGCCTACAAGGACTCAAGTACATTCTCTCACGGGAGTTGTTCAGGAGGAAGTGCCAGTAGTGAAGGATTATCCGGATGTGTTTCTAGAGGAGTTACCTAGCATGCCACCGGATAGAGATATAGAGTTTTTGATTGAACTTTTGCCAGGCACCGGGCCAATTTCTAAGAGACCATACAGGATGCCCGCAAAGGATTTGGAGGAGATAAAGAAACAGATTAAGGAGTTACTAGATAAAGGATTCATACGCCCAAGTTCTTCGCCTTGGGGTTCGCCAGTACTTTTAGTAGAGAAGTAGGATGGATCGTTAAGAATGGTTGTTGATTACCGAGGACTGAATGAAGTAACGATCAAGAACAAGTACCCATTGCCGATGATCAATGATCTGTTCGATAGATTGCAAGGAGCTAAGATATTTTCCAAGATCGATCTGCGATCAGGGTACCACCAATTGAAGATCCGAGAGCAGGATATACCTAAGACGACCTTTACCACTAGGTATGGGTTGTACGAGTATACCGTTATGTCGTTTGGTCTGGCGAACGCACTGGCATACTTTATGAACCTGATGAACAAAGTGTTTATGGAGTATTTGGATAAGTTCGTCGTAGTGTTCATAGATGATATATTGATCTTATCGAAGGATGAAGAGGAGCATGCAGAGCATTTGCGTTTGGTGTTGGAGAAGCTCAGAGAACATCAGTTATATGCCAAGTTTAGCAAATGCGAGTTTTGGTTGAAGGACGTCGGATTTCTCGGACACGTTATATCCAGAGAAGGAATAGCAGTAGATCCCGCTAAGGTGGACACTGTGACCCATTGGGAAGCACCAACAACAGTTGGAGAGATCCGGAGTTTTCTCGGACTTGCATGATACTACCGGAGATTCATCGAGAATTTCTTGATGATTGCAAAGCCTATGACGGGGTTGTTAAAGAAGGACACCAAGTTCAGTTGGACAGAAGAATGTGAGGCCAGTTTCCAGGAATTAAAGAAACGTTTGGTCTCATCCCCTGTGTTGGTTCTGCCAGATCAACATAAGGATTATGACGTGTACTGCGACGCTTTACGTCGAGGACTTGGAGCTGTTCTTATGCAGGAAGGAAGAGTTGTTTCGTATGCTTCACGACAACTGAAACCTCATGAGCTGAACTATGCCACCCACGATTTGGAGTTAGCAGCCGTAGTGCATGCATTGAAGACGTGGAGACATTTTCTTATTGGAAACCATTGTGAAGTATATATGGATCACAAGAGTTTGAAGTATATATTCACTCAGAAGGAGCTGAATCTTAGGCAAAGGAGATGGCTGGAACTCATTAAGGATTATGACATGAGATTGCATTATCACCCCGGAAAGGCTAACGTAGTAGCCGATGTGCTAAGCCGTAAGAGCCATGTCAATACCCTAATGATGGATGAATTTCCAAAGGAGTTAGCCGAGGACTTACGAGAACTACGTTTGGAGATAGTTCCGAGAGGCTATGTAGCAACATTAGAAATCCAGTCTACCCTGATGGATAAAATCAGAGAAGCTCAGAAAGCTGACAAGGAGGTTGTCGCTCTAAAGGAGAGGATGAGCGAAGGAAAAGCTAAAGGTTTTCGTGAGGATGAACACGACACCTTATGGTTTGAGGACCGCGTTTATGTGCCCAATGACCCGGAGATCAGGAAGTTAATTTTACAGGAGGCCCATGATTCACCATATTCGATTCACCCAGGAAATACTAAGATGTATTTGGATTTGAAGGACATTTTCTGGTGGACCAGTATGAAGAAGGATATTGCGGAGTATGTAGCAGTTTGTGATGTATGTCAGAGAGTAAAGGCAGAACATCAGAAGCCAGCAGGATTGTTACAACCTATGCCAATACTCGAATGGAAGTGGGAGAAGCTTGGCATGGATTTTATCACCGGATTGCCCAGGACCAAAGCAGGATATGATTCAATCTGGGTAGTAGTAGACCGATTGACGAAGGTAGCCCACTTTATCCCTGTGAAAACCAAATATACTATTGCAAAGTTGACAAAGATATACATGACCAGAATTTTATGTCTGCATGGAGTTCCGAGGAGCATCATATCAGATAGAGGAACCCAGTTTACCTCAAAGTTCTGGAATCAGTTACATGAAACTTTGGGTACCAGACTAGAGTTTAGCACAGCTTTTCACACGCAGACAGATGGACAGACTGAAAGAGTCAATCAGATTTTGGAAGATATGCTGAGAGCATGTGCATTAGATTATGGATCTAGTTGGGATGACAACTTGCCCTATACGGAGTTCTCCTACAACAACAGTTATCAAGCCAGATTGAAGATGGCACCGTTCGAGGCATTGTATGGAAGGAGATGCCGAACACCGTTGATATGGGACGAAGTTGGAGACCGACAGTTGTTTGGACCAGACTTAATCAAAGAGTCTGAGGAGAAGGTGAAGTTGATTCGAGATAGACTGAAGGTAGCTCAGTCCAGGCAGAAGAGCTATGCAGACTCGAAGCGCAAGGAGATAGCCTATGAGATCGGAGATAGAGCATACCTGAGAGTATCGCCTCTGCGAGGAGTTAAACATTTCGGAGTTAAAGGGAAGTTAGCCCCGAGATTTGTGGGACCTTACCGTGTTTTGGAACGCATGGGAGAGGTTGCCTATAAGTTAGAATTGCCCGAAGAATTGTTAGGAGTGCACGACGTGTTTCACGTTTCGCAGTTTAAGAAGTGCCACGCGGAGATGGCCGATATACCGCTTAGAGACACCGTACCCCTGGAAGCAATTCAGTTGGACAGCGATCTGACTTACGAGGAGAAGCCTGTTAAGATTCTCAAATTTTCGAGCAGAGTCACCCGCAGTAAGGTTATCAAGTTTTTCAAAGTTCAGTGGAGTCACCACACCGAGGAAGAAGCCACCTGGGAACGAGAAGATGATCTACGCAAGGACCACCCACACCTATTCTCTAGCCAAGTCGAATCTCGAGGCCGAGATTCATTCTAAGGGGGGTCGGTTTGTAACATCCCAAATTTTCAATTTGGAATGTTATACATAGATAATATTGCATTTCATGCTTTTTACATTTTGTTGTGGCGTTCCTCGAAATTCTAAGCAACTCAAGGACCTACGGAGAGAGTTGGGAACTTTACCGTTTTCGTATTTGAGTTCGCTCGAATACCGGTACGAGGACAGTGTGATTCTAATTATTTTCCTCTCCTAAAAATATTTCTAAATACAAAATATGATCGGAGATAATATGACTTCTCCAAAATAACAGAAATATTGGAGGAGAAATATTAAAATCACTTTTGGTATTTTTCTGGTTTTATTAGCGAATTTATTTGCATAGGAAAAATGCGCGTTTTTCCAAATTGCATTTAGGTCCGGGAAAAATGTTCACTTTGTCCTAAATATTATTAGAGGATGGTGAAAATTTATTTCGGAATTTTTGGAGTCCGTTTAGTATTTCTTTCGTTAGTTTTTCTGCGCCAGGACTCTATTTAAAAAAAAAAGTGAACCGACTTAGACTCGTACAAGATTGGGACTCTGGGCTTTATAAGCCAGCCACCCCGGCCCAAGTCGCCAGCCCGCCTCGCCCCAGCCGCCCCGCAACCCTAGCGCCGCCCCGCCGGCAGCCGCAGCCGCCGCCGCCGCCTGCCGCCGTCGTTGCTGCCACCGCCGCCCCGCCCCCGTGCCGCCGCGCCGCATCCCGCCGCCGCCGCCGCACCCCGCCTCGCCGCCCCGCCAGCCCGCCGGAGCGCCGGAATACCGCCGGAGTTCGTGCCCGAGGTAGTTACGTTTTTCTAGTAAGAACCGCTCGGTTTTTTGTAAAACCGTAGATCTGTTTTATTAGATTAGATCGGATCGGTTTTCCTCGGTTTAGTTATTTAGCGGACGTTCGTCCGTACGTTCATTTAACGAACGGTTATTGTCAGTTAGCCGCAGACAGCGAACGTTCGTTCGTTAGCCTGTTCGTCCGTTTTCTTTTTCGGGGTATTTATCCGTGATTATTCCGATCGTGATTTCTGCCCTGATTTTGTTTTTCGTTTTTCTTTTTGCTCGAGAGTCGGAATCAGGTGATTCAAAATCCCAGATCTTCATCTTGATACCCTATTTACGTTTAATCAACTTGAACAATGTTTTGGCTACTATAAAATTTGACTTTAGGCCAATTAGTAGCCGGAGCTCGTTTCTTTCGCAGTTTGAGTTTCGTTGCTTCTTTCGAGTTGATTCTTTTTGCAAACCGGAGTTCTTAAGTTGAACTTTCTAGTCAGATCTCTTATTTGAGTTTTACCCGTGCATTAGTTAAGTACTTATTGTGTGCTTGTTTGATTGCGATTGAGTACCCGGAGTGCGCCGCTTGCTACTTTCAGTCTCTAGGTTTTGCGGATCATCAGCAAGGCAAGTAACACTTTGATCATACTTTCCAATTACCCAGTTTTCATTGCATTAGTCCAACCCTCACACATTGCATGAGTAGGATCAATTAACTTGTGGGATTGGGAAGTAGATTGAGGTAGTACCTATTACCTGCATTACATTCAAACCTTTGGGAGTCACTTCTACGTTTGCTGTTAGGACATGCTATGCTCGTAGACGTGGATTGGGTGAGTGAAATCCATGACATATGTGAGTTTGTTAATTAATGGTTCAACATAAGGTGGCAACATTAATACACATCTGGGTGTATTGAGGCATCTGGGTATTCCAGTGATTGCCTGTTTTTCTTTTGGACCGCCACCCAGGCTCAAAGGGATCATGAGATTTTTCATACTAGAAACTTCCGTGTGCAGCCACATGCCAATATAAGCTCTCGCATAGTTGAGTAAGTTGTGGGAAACCTTTCCATGATGGGCTAGCAGATGTAGTGGGTTTTGTAGGTGTATCGGCCTATCTATCTTGTTAAGGGGACCTCTTCGGAAAGACTGTGTCTCGGTCATCCGTTTCTCAAACACCATGCAGTGCGAGAAACCAAACGGAGGCGATCGAGTCTTGTGGGGAAAAGTGCACAAACCTCTGCAGAGTGTACAAACTGATCATGATTAGCCGTGTCCCCGGTTACGGACGTCTTGAGTATCTAGTACTTAGATTATCATGTGAATCTCATCATGTTACTTTAATTAATTTTGTTGGGTTTAAAGATTATTTTAATTGGGGTTGAGAGGATGTCTATCTTCTCAACGATATTTCAACTACCATGATAGTTAATTAAAATATATTCCTTTGAAGTAGGGAAAAATTGGCTTTACGCAAAAACTTAACCATAGAGCTTTCCACCAGCCATATTGCATATAGTATAGCTTTACTTCCATTGCATTCTGTTGTGTTACTTTGCCAGCATATTCCATGTGCTGATCCGTTTTCGGGCTGCAACGTTTCATGTTGCACTTTTCAGACAACGAGTAAGGTGCCATTTTAGGTCGTGGTTCTATACTCAGTGATGCCGCTGGAGTTGATGGACTCACTTATCTTCCAATCCTTCCGCTGTTATCGTATTAGATGGCCTTCAGCCATATTATTTGTAATAAGTTCATCGTTGGACTATCGATGTAATAAGTGTGTGATTGCTACTCTGTTATAAATCCTTCAAGTACTGTGCGTGTCAGCATTACTGATCCAAGGATGACACTGATGCACAAAGATCAGACTGTTTGAGGTATGGTCGCTACAACAGGTCTATGTTTATCCTCTTTATCGGGTTTGGCAATTCTGGCAGGTTCTTCACAAAAGTAAATAACATGCCCGTTTACATTTTCTTCCGAGAGATACTTAACCATAGGAATATTAGGTTCTACTTTAATTTGTTCATCTGATTTAGGTGTTCTAATATAACTTTTGTTAGCCACAGTTGAAACATTAGCATGTTCCTTTATCCTAACAGGGAAAGGTGGTTTCTCGATATAAGCAGTAGGCACAACTGGATCAACATTATATATTGTAGTTTCTTCCTTAGCTAGTATCGGTTCTCTAATTTCTTCTGTAATAGGTGGGTGATATATAAACCACTTCTCTTTAGGGAGATCAACATGAGTAGCAAATGATTCACAAAATGAGGCTACTATCTCAGAGTCAAGTCCATATTTAGTGCTAATCATTTGAAAAGCATCGATATCCATAAAATATTAACGCAATCATAATTAAGCTTAATACCTGACTCTTTACCTTCGTCGAGTTCCCAATCTTCAGAGTTGCGTTTATTTCTTTCCAAAAGATCCCATCGGAATTCAATAGTCTTCTTCATAAAAGAACCAGCGCAAGAAGTATCAAGCATGGATTGATCATTACGAGAAAGCCGAGCATAAAAATTCTTGATAATAATTTCTCTTGAGAGCTCATGATTGGGGCATGAATATAACATTGACTTAAGCCTCCCGCAAGCGAGAGAAATACTTTCTCCTTCACGAGGCCAAAAATTATATATGTAATTCCGATCACGATGAACTAGATGCATAGGATAATTTTTTTGATGAAACTCCAATTTCAATCGGTTCCAGTTCAAGCTCCAATATCATCGCATAGCCTATACCATGCTAATGCTTTTCCCTTCAAATATAAAGGTCAAACCTTCTTCATTACTTGATTAAAGATCGTGGATGTCGCCTAGAGGGGGGTGAATATGTTCTTTAAAATAATTACGATTTAGGCTTGAACAAATGCGGAATAAACCTAGCGGTTAATTTGTCAAGCACAAAACCTACAACAACTAGGCTCACCTATGTGCACCAACAACTTATGCTAAGCAAGATAAACAACTAGGTGATAACAAGATATATAGCAAGGAACAATATGGCTATCACAAAGTAAAGTGCATAAGTAAAGGGCTCGGGTAAGAGATAACCGAGGCACGCGGAGACGACGATGTATGCCGAAGTTCACACCCTTGCGGAGGCTAATCTCCGTTTGGAGTAGTGTGGAGGCACAATGCTCCCCAAGAAGCCACTAGGGCCATCGTAATCTCCTCACGCCCTCGCACAATGCAAGATGCCATGATTCCACTAAGGGACCCATTAGGTCAGTCATCGAACCCGTACAAATGGCAACCCTTGGGGGCAGTCACCGAAACCGTACACTTTGGCAACCCTTGGGGGCGGTTAACTGAACCCGTCAAATTGCTCGGGGTGATCCCCACAACCTAATTGGAGACCCCGACGCTTTTCCGGAGCTTTACAACACAATGATTGAGCTCCTGACACCACCAAGGTTGGGGCTACCTCCACAACTTAATTGGAGGCTCCCAACGACACCACGAAGCGTCACCACAATGGAATATGGCTCCGAGGTGACCTCAACCATCTAGGACGCCAAGAAGAACAAGCTCAAGGGTAACAAGCACCCAAGAGTGATAACCTTCTCAACTTCACTTCCACGTATCACCGTGGAGAACTCAAACCGATGCACCAAATGCAATGGAAAGGGCACACGGAGTGCTCAAGTCCTTCTCTCCCAAATCCCACCAAAGCAACTAATACTAGGGAGGGAAATGAGTGGAAGAACGAAGAAGAGAACACGAAGAACTCCAAGATCTAGATCCAAAGGGTTCCCCTCACCTAGAGGAGAAAGTGATTGGTGGAAATGTGGATCTAGATCTCCTCTATTTTTTTCCCCAAAAACTACCAAGAATCCATGGAGGGATAGAGAGATGGCAAGCTCGAAGAAGGTCAACAATGGCGGAAGAACACGAGATCAAAGGATAAGGCTCAATGGGGAAGAAGACCCCGTTTTATAGGGGGCAGAAAATCCAACCGTTATCCCCACCAACCAGCCCGCAGCGAGCGGTACTACCGCTGGCTGTAGCCGTACTACCGCTCGGCCCAGTGGTACTACCGCTGGGACCTTACACATCGCCAAAGAGAGAAGAACAGAGTGAGAAAGACCTAGAGCGGCACTAGTAGCGGTGGTGGGGTGGTACTTCCATTTATAAGCGGTACTACCGCTCCCATTGCCACTCCTACTACCGCCCAACCCAACATGAGAAGCGACGTTCTCGAATCAAGGCGGCACTAGCGTGGAACCGGAGCCGTACTACCGCTTATATCCATGGGCAGTACTACCGCTGTGAACCAGCGGTACTACAACTTGTGGCTTTAAGCGGTACTACCGCTCCGGCCCAGCGATACTACCGCAGGAGCAACAAGAAAGCCCGGAACTGCCAGAACTTGTGCAAATGAGCTCCGAATTGAGCTAACTCAAGCTTATTGGATAGAGGAAGACGAGTAGCATCAAAACAACGAGTAAGAAGAGGCAAGGGAGGTATGCCTAGGATATAGAGGAGTGAGCCCTCCATCAGAGAAGAACGACATAACCTCCAACATCGAAAACATCATAGAAGATGCATGAGTGAACTCCATTTTCGATGAACTGGAGCTTGTCATCAAGATGACCATAAGCTCCGAATCTCACAAGGGTAAGAACCAAACAAGAACCAATAAAGATGATGCAAGGATGCAATGGTTTGAGCTCTCTACGAATGATACGATCAAGGTACTCATCGAGAGCCCCCCTTGATAGTACGACAATCGATAACCCGGTCCCAACTACCACCATGAGACCGGTAAAATAGTAAACCTATCAAGGGCAAACCTTTGCCTTGCACAAAGTCCACTTGAGCTGGATGATGATGATCTTGACCCCCTCAAGCTGGACCACCTTTATAGATTGCGTTGGCTCGGTGAAGACTAGTAGATTGCTCCCCAGTACTCCACTATGGGTGACCCACTCTTCGGCGCATCTTCACAAGTCCATTGTCACCACAATGGACGGCAAGCTTCAAGCACTTGATCTCGTCATGGTGCTGCACTTGAACTTGCACACACAAACTTGGTGACGATCACCACTTGATGTCATCCTCCAAGGGTTGTATAATATCTTCTCTTGACACCAGCCCATGGAAACATACCTAACCCCACATAGAACTCTCACATAGACCATGGGTTAGTACACAAAGCGTATAGGACAATGCTTACCTTACCATGGGATCACTTGGTCCCTCTCGGTACATCTTCTATGCTTTGTATGTTGATCAACTTGATTCACTCTTTGACCTAGTCTTGATCAACCTTGAAAATTTCCAACTCTCTTCATTCAGATAATGTCTTGAAGGTAAACATGAATGATCACACACTCTTATTCTTCAGGACATGCTTGCAATAAGCTCAACACTCACAAGACCAATCTTCGGATAATTCCTTAATAGCGCCTTTGTCATCACCAACTCTCCTCGAACCAAACCTTCAAATATAACTCAAGGGAACCATTAGTCCATAGAAATTGCCATCAATTACCAAAACCAAACATGGGGGCACCGGATGTTCTTTCACTTGATCTCCGGGTAAACCAGCAAGCTTAAACAATCCACAAATTTATTCCACATATATCAAGTGCATATCAGGATGTTCGGTTTCGTCTCCTGCATAAGGATTATCTAGAAGTTGTTCTATCATACCCGAAGGAATTTCATATTCAATATTTTCAGTAGGTGCAGCAGGTTCAGGGGTAGCTAATTGTGGTTCCGGTCGACGTTAAGATACCCCGAACGAACCGCTCAAAGGATTGTTCTCCATAGTAACAAGTGACAATAAATTTCAGCACACTATATGAATGTTTCATTACCAATTTCCACTTACCAAAAGCGCTTCACTCCCCGGGAACGGCACCAAAAAATAGCCTTGATGACCCACAATTATAGGGGATCAATTGTAGCTCTTTTCGATAAGTAAGAGTGTCGAACCCAACGAGGAGCAGAAGGAAATGACAAGTGGTTTTCAGCAAGGTAATGTCTGCAAGTGCTGAAATTGTAAGTAACCGAGTAGTTTGATAGCAAGATAATTTTGTAACGAGCAAGTAATGATAGTAGTAGCAAAAGTGCAGCAATGTAGCCCAAACCTTTTGAGGCAAAGGACATGCCAAGACAGTCTCTTATAATAAGAAAAGCGTTCTTGAGGGTACACGGGAATTTCATCTAGTCACTTTCCTCATGTTGATTAGAATCGTGTTCGCTACTTTGATAATTTGGTATGTGGGTCGGTCGGTGCTTAGGTGATGTTCTTACGTGAACAAACCTCCTACTTATGATTAACCCGCCCGAAAGCATCTGCAACTACGGGAAATGTATTAAGAATAAATTCTAACCATACCATTAAACTTTTGGATCCCATCAGTCCCTTACGGAATAGCGCATAAACTGGGGTTAAAGCTTATGTCACTCTCGCAACCCATCGTCTAATTACCACTGCACAATGCGTTCCATTAGGCCCATATATGGTGAAGTGTCATGTAGTCGACATTCACATGACACCACTAAGGGAATCACAACATACATACTATCAAAATATTGGACACATATCAAATTCACATGATTACTTGCGACATGATTTCTCCCGTGGCCGCAAGAACAAAGGTAACTACTCACAAATGATAAGCATGCTCAAGATCAAGGGGTATTAAATATCATATTGGATCTGAACATATAATCTTCCACCAAATAAACCATATAGTAATCAACTACAAGATGGAATCAACACTACTAGTCACCCACAAGCACCAATCTATAGTTTTGTTAACAAGATTGAACACAAGAGATGAACTAGGGTTTGAGATGAGATGGTGTAGCTAAAGATGTGGATGGAGATGGCCATCCCCAAGATGGGAGAGTTGTTGGTGATGATGATGACGATGATTTCCACCTCCGGGAGGGGAGTTCCCCCGGCGGAATCGCTCCGCTGGAGGGCAAAAGTGCTCCTGCCCAAGTTCCACCTTGAGACAGTGCGCTCCATCCCTAAAGTCTTCTCCTATTTTTTTCTAGGTCAGAATGGCTCATATAGTAGAATATGGGCACCGGAGGTGGGCCTGGGTGAGCACAACCCACCAGGGCGCGCCTGGGCTCCCTGGCGTGCCCAGGTGGGTTGTGCACACCTGATGGGCCCCCTCTGGTACTTATTTGCTCCAATATTCTTCAAATATTCCATCAAAATTCTTCGTGAAGTTTTAGCTTGTTTGGAGTTGTGCAGAATAGGTGGCCTGACGTAGCTTTTTCAGATCCAGATTTCTAGCTGCCGGAATTCTCCCTCTTGGTGCATACCTTGCAAATTATGAGAGAAAATGCATTAGAATTACTCCAAAAGGCATTATTATACATAAAATCAACATAAATAACAGTAAGAAAACATGATGCAAAATGGACGTATCACAAATCTATCATGCAAGTGGCTGTCGTGGCTTGCCTGGGGTTGCCGGATACTCCGGGGAGACGTGCGGTGAAGCCGCGGAATGATTCGTCAAACGGTTTTCTCTAGGAGGGGGCTGATTAGAAGCAAGGGTTTAAGGGTCACTTACACAGTGGGACCAGCTACTAAAAATAATACAAACAGATAGAGCTCGACAAGACAAAGAAGTGGGCTTTGGATTCACCTCAATCGGAGCTATGGTTGAAGAGATACAGGCGTTTGAAATCTAGGGACCAATCTAAAAAATAATAATATCCACAGACAAGTCCCTGCGGGCTAAACAGAAAACGCACTTCCGAGAATGTGCCTTCCAGTAAAGAAAAAGTATTCTGCTCTGAAGAACAATAGAACTACACTTTCCTACTGGCAAGACGTATACCTAGGAATACGCTTCCACTTAACCTGCGCGGGCCCGAGGCTTCTCTCGCTGACGAGTGGGTACCGTGTGGACTTCTTCCTCTACGCCGCTCCTCATTCTTCCTCCCGACGCAAGAAGAACATATGCGAGGTAGGGGCGAAGCAGAGGCGCTGTCGGCGACTGGCCCGCCGGGTTCGGCAATCTTCGGCCAGGCGGAGGCCATCGGTGGGTGTGGGAGGCCACGACGCACCCATTCAGAGGGCTAGCAGGCGCTAGGGAGGAGAGGAGGGGAGGCTCCGCGCGAGGAACAAAGAGCTCGGTGGCGGTGGTTGATCATGGGGCACGCGGCCCAGGTGGCTCTGGCGACGTGTGGGTGGGGTGGAGAGGCTCGCCGGACAGAGAGGGACATGATGGAGTGGTCGGAAGGGGGAGAGGAGGGCTAGGCTCGCCGGGACCGAAGAGACCCATGGCAGCCATGGCGGATGAGGATGTAAACGGCGAGCTCTAGTGGTGGAATGGGAAGAATGGTCAACCGTGGGGCTGCGGGAGGGAACGAAGGACCTTTATATACATAGGTAGGGCTTCGAGAGAGCTCGCGAGCTCTCTAGCTCGCTGCCAATGGGGGTGGGGGTGCTGGTCAGGTCATGGGCACGACTACCGATGCTCGACGATGATGAAACAGGAGCAGGGAAGAGCACAAGTCAAGGATGAGCTCGAGACAAGGAGGAAGGGGGCGGCTACATGGCATGCAGTCGGCCAGAGCGCGTGATTTGGCTTGTCTACCTCGTAGTCAACGCGTGAACTGGCGCAAGCGGCTCGTTTTGGTCAGTCCGACCTTGTCCAATAGATGGACCTTAGAGCAACTCTAGCAGACCCCGCATCCGCCCCCGACCAGCAAAATAACCGCCAAAATGCGGGTGCGGGCCAGAAAGCCTGCCCGACCAGACCCCGCATCTTGCCCCCGCCCACAAAATATTTTAGGGGGCGCTGCAAATTTCCGGCCCCAACCTGGGAAAATGCGGGTTTCCCCCTCGCGGCTGCGGTGCCCTGCATCACAGAGAAGCAGTTGGCGGGAGGGACATTTCAGCCCGCGCTCTTTTCCCCCTACCTTCCGTCGCCGCCCTCCCTTGCTTCCGCCCGCCCGCCGCCGGCGATTCCGGCCATATCTGCGGGCGGAATCGCTCCGCGGGGCCGCCCACACCCTCCCGCACCGAGCCGCTGCATAGCCTCTCTGGATCCAGCGAGAAGAGTCGCCCCCGAGTCACCGCCGCCGCTGGGATTGACCACCGCCTAGCGCACCACCGGTTAGTCCCCTTTTTATGATTCTCGCGAGTTGTGTAGTAGATTGACGCGCCGGCGTGCGTGTAGATGGAGTTGACCCCGTTCGAGAAGTTCTTGCTATCTGATTCGTCCGATTCAGACGACTCAGATGTGGAGACCATGCTTGCGAACTTTCGGCAGCAAACATTGGTCATGGCGCTTGCCGTGAAGGAGCATGAAGACGAGTACCGAAAGAGGAGGGGAGGATCTACTGTCGGGCGTCTATGCATTCTGCGGAATCTGTAACACCCCAAATTTTTTAACCATGATTTAATTATTAAAATTTTGCCAGGAACTTAAAATTTTCTTATCTGGATTTTATTTTGATTTCAGTACCATTATTTTCTTTTGTATTGTGGAATGTTTCCCTCAAGGGGAACCTTTCAAGAATATTGTTGGACTTGTATACCTTCTCAAGAACATTTCTTTTATCAGTGGAAATATTTCTGTAAATATTTTCCCTAAAGCTTTATTGCTTTTAGTTGATTTCTCATAAGTTTGGAGTCTCTTTTGCACTGCAACCATTTGAAAAATGCATCTAAAAATTCCACCAAAATTTGGAGATGTTGGTAGAAGTATATAATTCATTCCTATGCAAAAACCCATTGGTGTTCTTTGGAAAAATTGAGCAAACAATCCTCATCTTCATTCTGGTTCAGTTTGGTGGTTTGTACTGCAACCATATTTTGTTTTGCTCTGGTGCCCATGAGATTTTTCCTGCTATTAGTATACCCTACCAAACTCTTAAGTCCAGGAGTTTGAGACCATTGGAGTATTTTTGGTCCATGCAATGATGGCATACACTTTTTGTCCAGATTTGGTTTTCTCAAAAATTTGCACTAGGGAGTTTCTGCTCTGGCCAAACTAACCTTGCCACCCTCTTTATCATCTAAAGAGACTCTGGTCTGGAGCTTTTGACCACCAGAAGAGATGCCTAGAAGCCCATGGCATTCTGTCGAGCACCTTGTGTTCATGGACAGTTCTGGCATGGTTTTGTATTTGCATAGTGATCTTACCCCTCTGGGCAAATCAGTTTGTCCACTAAACTCCTAGTTAACTCTAGCATGGACCTGTTAAACCCCAGCCTCACCCTAGACCTCTAGCACGCTCTGGCATTTCACCGAGCACCTGCCGTGCATGCCCGGAGCGCGAGCAGAGCGCGCGTTTTGCACGTGCTCGCGCCCGAACCGACACGCCCTGGATAAGCCTCCCGAGCTCGTCCTAATCCCCTCTCCTGTCCCCTAGTGCGGCCCTACTCGCCCTGTTCCTCTCAGAGCGGCAGCGTTGGCGCTTTGGCGGCACACCGGCGCCCGTGACCGGCTCTGGCATGGACGGCGCCGCCCAAGCCTCCTCCGTTCGCCAGCTGCCCTCGTGAGCAGGCCGTCCTCATCCCCTAGCTCCCACAGCCACGCCGTGCACCGCTAGCCTTCGCCACGTCGCCCTGCCGCAACAGAGAGGCGGTTCGCCGCCGTTCTTATCCACAGCCGTCGCCGAACCGACCTCCCCCGCCTATAAAGAGGAGCCCCGAGCCCGTCCAGACCCCCAAGCAGCCTCAAGCCATCTTCCTGGAGCTCCCGTAGCCAGAAATCGAGGGAGGGAGGCCGTCTTCCTCATCTCCGGTAGCTTCGGCCGCCGCCACATTCTTGTACCATGCGTCGCGAGCAGAGCCCCCCTAGTCCTTCTATCGCCACCATCCGCCTCCCCTCGACCGTACGGAGCCGCCCCACCTCTCTAGCCCGATCAAGAACCACCGTAGCTCGAAGCCCTCTTTCCAACCGAGACCGCCGTCCGCCGCGAAGCCCGTCACCGACGCATTCCTCCACCTCCGTCTCCTTCTCGACCACCGGAAGGACCGCCCCAGTCCGGCGGATCCATCCCCGCGCTCGAACGCCCTCAAGGCGCCACCGTTCGCCGGCGTTGCTCACCGGAGCTCCGCCTCCTTTCGGCCAGAGGAGGAAGAAGACTGGTTGGACCAGTCAAACCTGACGGGTGGACCCGCGGGCCCACCGTCAGTGGCTCTAGCCGTCCCGCCGAGGCGCTTAAGTGAAGGCGTAAAGCGTCGGGTACGTTTTCTCTTTGCAGAAAACGCTTTCCCCATCGAAACGTTTTCCTTTTTCTGTTTATTTATAAAACAGAATTTTGACTAAACTTTGACTGGGCATATCTTTTTAAATAAAACTCCAAATGAGTTGATTCTTTTTCCTACCACTCTCAAATTTCACCTAGTTTATTTTAAGATTTATTTCAAAAATAATTAGGACAACTTTTTGTTCTGTTTTTAAAGTTTGTGTTAATTTGAATATTTTCAAAAATAGGAATTTGGAGGGAAGATCAAAACTTTCAAAAGTTTTGGAGTGCCCTCACCTCTCTGCACCTTGAAGGCAAGCATCTTGAACACAGATATGATATTGGTTGAATGCT
>LR738709.1:58025453-58063067 GCA_902687465.1 Secale cereale | reverse complement strand
GCATGTTCGTTATTATTTTCTTATAAGCCCTTTATGTGGTGTCGCTCAGACGCCCGACTGTGGCATGTTCGTTATTATTTTCTTATAAGCCCTTTATGTGGTGTCGCTCAGACGCCCGACTGTGGCATGTTTATTATTTATTTATTTTCTTATAAGCCCTTTATGAGACGTCGCTCAGATGTCCGACTGAGGCATGCTTTATTTTTATTGTCCTTTCGAGGCGTCGCTTCAGACACCCGATCGGTGCATTTTATTTTTATTCTTTGATTGCTTATACATGGTTTATAAGAATAACATGCCTGTGTGTGTCATGAATTTTATTTCGTGACTGACGAAGCTATCATGGAATATTTCAGAGCATGAATGTCATTTGTTATATCGTGCCTGTGTTCATAATGTTTGCGAGTACATTCAAAGTACTCACTGGCTTGTCCCTGGTTATTGTCTTGGCCAGATTTCTTGCCTGGAGAGGAGCGCTACGAAGGCAGCCCCGGAACCTAGGCAACGGTGATAGCAGCCCCGCGAAGATAGGAATTATCCAGGTCAGCTGTTCCTGTGGGAAATGGAGTCCCATAGACGCTGATGTATCGCAAACCGCTTCCGCCATCAACCACTAGGAACCTTTTTGTTGTACTCATGGACCAGAATGGTCTTGTACTACATATTTTGTATTTTGCTTGGAATTTCTGTATCAAGTTTGTGTCTCATCAGCTAACAGTAATCCTGGGGCTGGTGGGCACAAGGGCCGTTTTACTAGGAAATTATTATCCTGGAAAACCGGTCCTGACAACCTTGGTATCAGAGCCAGGCTGACCATTGGCTAATCCTATCTTAGCCAGGTCAATAAACCTAGGTTAAACAACCCACCAAACCTTATTCTAAACCCAGCCAAACCTCTCGTGCAGGATAGCCCACACTGTGACCCCGACAGCTTTTGGCAGTCGGTGCCCAACCTATCGGTCTATCCATAGGCCGTGCGCCTGTGCCAACACCCGAGTTGTCCCATCCACAAGCGTGCGATGGAAGACCCGGCTGACTTATAAAGGAAGCCTTGCCCCAAAACTCAGCACATCACAGCCTCATTCCCAGTTCGATATCCAACCACCAGGATGCCAGGTCCCCGCGTTCACAACGAGACCACCGCAGTCGAGCTCGAAGGCTTCATAGCCATCCTCGCCAATCTCACCCGTCGTGCCTTCGGCACCATCGAGCCGCCGGAATATGTCGTGTACCAAGAGCACACGAGTAATTCCATCCATCACTTCTGGGCCACGGCGCACATCTACGGGAGAGGCATCACATCGGAGCGTCCCTACCGGTTTACCGGGAGGACGACCTCCGACGAGCCCCAAGCCATCCAACTTGCAGCCCGAGAGGCTATAGTTCATCTTCGGCACCTGTCGCCGAGGGTTAACTGCCGCTCATTCTACTACTACCCTAGTCGTGAAGGCTATGGTAGACCGACCCAGGTCGCCAACGGAGACCATGAGTCGGACCCTGCCCTGGTGCATCTAGTGCGCTACCTGGAAGCGCAAGAGGCACTATTTGATTAGGTCACCCTTGACCTGATTGAGACCCGCATGACGCTCGCTCGCCTGACCCCGGCAAGGAGCGAAGTCGCAACCGCCACCGACACCCCGATAGTGCTGCCTGGAAGGCCGGTTGAGCCCCCAAGCTCTGACCATGCCATCCACCCGGACAATGCCACCGCCTCACCCGGAGATCTCCGTCGTCTCTTGGAGGCCTACTCCAATGGAACGGTGACCTCGACACCCCGCGAAGGCCACCACCGCTACTCCAGCCCTGTAGCTCCCCATCCTACCCCGGCCAGCTCCGACGCGGAAGCACCCGGAGAGGACTCGGCATCCGCAGGACACGCCCGGCTAGATCTCAACCAGGTGGACTGAGTCCACCAGGATTGTTGTCAAGCCCTAGTGGCCGGTTTCCCCTTTAGTTCCGTAGTAGCCGTTGTGTGGCGTAGTGAGCTTGTAACCACTTGTGTGTCAACCCCTCATAGTATGTGTGATCTGGCGTGAATTGTTTGATGAGTGGTTGCAGATTAAAATTCTAGACGTGACCCCTAACCGACATGCACAGTAATATGTCACCTATCTTTTGGGGATTGAGGCCTGAGACTTTGACTTAGACAGCCCCGCGCCGGAGTCGGTGCCTCTGTCGTACGGCACCACTTCATGTTTCGCGGCCCAGGCTCTCTATAAGAGGCCACCCTCATTTTTCCACACCAGCAACCATCAGCATCGAGCACTACCTTTCTCATTCACCCATCCATGTCTCACCCCGGAACTTACCTGAGGACCCCCGACGCAAACCCTGGTAGTTTCGTTAAGATATTATGGGATTTTTCCCGCAATACTCTTGGCTCCACCCACCCACCCCTGTATGAGCTGTTCAAATCGAGAATCACTCCTGATCTCTCGAAATATTGGGCAGCTGTACATATTCCACCAGCAGATTTAAACCAAGGCCCTCCCTATGTGATTTTCATCGGGAGATCCATGCCAACACCAGGCATGGCCATTGAGTCTGCTGCGTATGAAGCAGTCACCCGTCTTCGATTTGCGGTACCTTGTGCCAGCACAAGAGAATACTGCTATTTCCCAAGCCGCGCTGCTTTTGGAGCAGAAGCTATGTTCCGCTGTGGGCGTGCGGAAAGCGATCCAGCCCTGGCCTATCTCATTCAATATGTGATGGCCCAGGAGCGTTTCACCCAGCAAATACTGGAGTATCTCCACAACCTTGCTGTTCTGAATCCCCGGATCACCATTGGCGGACCCCCTCTGCCAACTCAGGAGGGACACATCCTTCGATTGCTTCCTCAACTTCCTCCGCTCCCTCCGGAAGAAGAAGGATGTATTCCAACACCGGGAAGCCTTCCGTTTTCTCCGATAGAAGAGGAATGTGCCCCAGTGCCGGAGACATTTCCTCAGGACCCTGTCCATTTTCCGTAGACGTAACTGCTATGTTTGTTACCCTAGCACTTATTTATGTATTACAGCTTATGCGTTGTATTCTAAGTTTGTGCGATGAATTTAATGTTTGTTTTTGACTAATGTGAGTAGATTTTACTACTGTTCATTTTGATTGGCTGCCTCCGCTCTCAGTAAATCTTGCAGTTAGATTTTTCTTTGAGCCGTTGCAACACATAAATTCTTCGTGACATACACGCGGCACCACGACAGCAGGCTCACATCCACTACCACTCAACAGCATGCACTAATTGCATAACCACGTACACATTTTGCACCTAGCTAATCACCTCGCTATCACACCACAGTCTCTAAAGGAGAAATTTGTGGGTGATTTTTGTTTCGAATACAAGTTGCCTCCAGCACACTGATAGCAGTCAGAACTTAACGACCACAGTTAATCCTCATGATCACCTCTGCCGCGAATAGCTAACACTCGAGCAGCAGCATCACGGCGATCACTGAGGATCATCGCGCACAAGAGCACGGAGAACCCCAGCAACGCCACCAATCCTCCGCACACCAGGATCACGTACCAATCCGGCATCACCTCCGCCATTAGAACCTCGTCGCGAGCTCCTGCAGACAGAAATGGAGGAGAAGGAAGGAGAAGAGAGACGAGGCCAGGTGAGAGGAAGAAGAGAGGAGCACCGCGGTCATTTTATAGCTCGAGATCGGTGTACGGTGGGCGAAGTCCACCAGCGCCGCTCGCCGCTCGGTCGCCGGTGTTCGGAGGCGAATCCGCGAGCAGTGCCGACAGCGCACTGGCCCGCGAGGTGAGTGCACGCTGCACCGGCAGCTAGCACGCCGCGCACTACCGCAGTACGGCCTAGATGCCCTACGCGCTAGGCGTCGCCGGTGGAGAAAGCGCAGTCGCGCGCGAGAGAGAAGAAGAGGAGAGCCAGAGGTAGGAGGAGAGACTGACAGTGGACCCCGGGTCCACCTGTCAGCCAGAGAGAGCTCTATGCACTCGGGTACGACCAGCGTAATTTGTGAATTTAGACGGTTGTTCTAATTTTACCGTAGCCGATAGTGGTAATTTCTCGGTTTTCCCAACCATAGCTTTTCTTCACATAGCGCCAGTACCCAACTGTAGTTGTGCCAATTGTTTGCCCTCTCGCCGTAATCTCAGTGTTTAATATATTCGTTTTCCTTTGGATTAATGCTTTACGGTAATAGGATGGATATTTTGAGATCGTCCTTAGCAAATCTCGAGGACGAGATTTTTCTTAAGGGGGGTGGTGTTGTAACACCCCAAATTTTTTAACCATGATTTAATTATTAAAATTTTGCCAGGAACTTAAAATTTTCTTTTCTGGATTTTATTTTGATTTCAGTACCATTATTTTCTTTTGTATTGTGGAATGTTTCCCTCAAGGGGAACCTTTCAAGAATATTGTTGGACTTGTATACCTTCTCAAGAACATTTCTTTTATCAGTGGAAATATTTCTGTAAATATTTTCCCTAAAGCTTTATTGCTTTTAGTTGATTTCTCATAAGTTTGGAGTCTCTTTTGCACTGCAACCATTTGAAAAATGCATCTAAAAATTCCACCAAAATTTGGAGATGTTGGTAGAAGTATATAATTCATTCCTATGCAAAAACCCATTGGTGTTCTTTGGAAAAATTGAGCAAACAATCCTCATCTTCATTCTGGTTCAGTTTGGTGGTTTGTACTGCAACCATATTTTGTTTTGCTCTGGTGCCCATGAGATTTTTCCTGCTATTAGTATACCCTACCAAACTCTTAAGTCCAGGAGTTTGAGACCATTGGAGTATTTTTGGTCCATGCAATGATGGCATACACTTTTTGTCCAGATTTGGTTTTCTCAAAAATTTGCACTAGGGAGTTTCTGCTCTGGCCAAACTAACCTTGCCACCCTCTTTATCATCTAAAGAGACTCTGGTCTGGAGCTTTTGACCACCAGAAGAGATGCCTAGAAGCCCATGGCATTCTGTCGAGCACCTTGTGTTCATGGACAGTTCTGGCATGGTTTTGTATTTGCATAGTGATCTTACCCCTCTGGGCAAATCAGTTTGTCCACTAAACTCCTAGTTAACTCTAGCATGGACCTGTTAAACCCCAGCCTCACCCTAGACCTCTAGCACGCTCTGGCATTTCACCGAGCACCTGCCGTGCATGCCCGGAGTGCGAGCAGAGCGCGCGTTTTGCACGTGCTCGCGCCCGAACCGACACGCCCTGGATAAGCCTCCCGAGCTCGTCCTAATCCCCTCTCATGTCCCCTAGTGCGGCCCTACTCGCCCTGTTCCTCTCAGAGCGGCAGCGTTGGCGCTTTGGCGGCACACCGGCGCCCGTGACCGGCTCTGGCATGGACGGCGCCGCCCAAGCCTCCTCCGTTCGCCAGCTGCCCTCGTGAGCAGGCCGTCCTCATCCCCTAGCTCCCACAGCCACGCCGTGCACCGCTAGCCTTCGCCACGTCGCCCTGCCGCAACAGAGAGGCGGTTCGCCGCCGTTCTTATCCACGGCCGTCGCCGAACCGACCTCCCCCGCCTATAAAGAGGAGCCCCGAGCCCGTCCAGACCCCCAAGCAGCCTCAAGCCATCTTCCTGGAGCTCCCGTAGCCAGAAATCGAGGGAGGGAGGCCGTCTTCCTCATCTCCGGTAGCTTCGGCCGCCGCCACATTCTTGTACCATGCGTCGCGAGCAGAGCCCCCCTAGTCCTTCTATCGCCACCATCCGCCTCCCCTTGACCGTACGGAGCCGCCCCACCTCTCTAGCCCGATCAAGAACCACCGTAGCTCGAAGCCCTCTTTCCAACCGAGACCGCCGTCCGCCGCGAAGCCCGTCACCGACGCATTCCTCCACCTCCGTCTCCTTCTCGACCACCGGAAGGACCGCCCCAGTCCGGCGGATCCATCCCCGCGCTCGAACGCCCTCAAGGCGCCACCGTTCGCCGGCGTTGCTCACCGGAGCTCCGCCTCCTTTCGGCCAGAGGAGGAAGAAGACTGGTTGGACCAGTCAAACCTGACGGGTGGACCCGCGGGCCCACCGTCAGTGGCTCTAGCCGTCCCGCCGAGGCGCTTAAGTGAAGGCGTAAAGCGTCGGGTACGTTTTCTCTTTGCAGAAAACGCTTTCCCCATCGAAACGTTTTCCTTTTTCTGTTTATTTATAAAACAGAATTTTGACTAAACTTTGACTGGGCATATCTTTTTAAATAAAACTCCAAATGAGTTGATTCTTTTTCCTACCACTCTCAAATTTCACCTAGTTTATTTTAAGATTTATTTCAAAAATAATTAGGACAACTTTTTGTTCTGTTTTTAAAGTTTGTGTTAATTTGAATATTTTCAAAAATAGGAATTTGGAGGGAAGATCAAAACTTTCAAAAGTTTTGGAGTGCCCTCACCTCTCTGCACCTTGAAGGCAAGCATCTTGAACACAGATATGATATTGGTTGAATGCTTACTAGGAGTAGTAAGATATGTTTATGTCACATGAAATAATAAGTTTTGCATATGATGACAAGTCATGCATGAATGCATTTGATGAGAAGATGATTTGCTGTGAACAAGTAATCTACGTGTGTAGTGGTTACTGCCTCATGCCACGTATGCCTGAGCTGGCCCGGACAAACTTCTGGGAGAAGTTTTGTCATGGGTAAATTATGACTGTGAAAATGGCACCTCACGGTGACGAGAAAGGTCAGTGAGGGCATGACGAGACATGATGGGCGGTGAACCTGTTGGTGTGAAATGTATTTGTTATGCTAATCATGCAGGTGTTGCTTTAACCTCCCGAGTCGACCGTAGATCGAGTCTTGTTCCGGTAACCCCCATTCTTGTTTCGTACTACCACTTGTCCCTGCCGTAGGTAGGGTACAGTCCAGTAAGTTGTCAACCCCTTGCTTGGCACACACCGTACAGAGAGGCCATGGTGGAAGATACCGGCTGCATCCGGTAGGCAGGCCACCTGGTCCGGGGGCATGGGTGTTTCCGGTTGGGACCGAGGGGGTAGCTCCCCTAGTTTGCGCGCATTATAAATTCTGTGATCCCATGCTACTCGAGGTTGTAGCCTCCCCACTTAGAGTTTGGCTTGACAGGTGTCGTGGGTGATTCCAGTCACCGGTAAGTTAAGCTGGTGTGTGCGGGTCAGGTGTGGTTTCAACTAAAAGACCGTAAACGGAATTAGTCCCGGTGGACTAAAGGAATCCGTTACTCGTGGGTAAAGAGTACACTCTCTGCAGAGGTTATATCTATTCGAATAGCCGTGTCCGCGGTTAAGGACTACAGTCTGGGATGGGTCAAGTGTCGGTCTTAGTGTCGGTCTTCGGAGGAAAACTGCTAAGCCAGAACATTGATCGTAACATGTGATATGTATGATTATTATTATGGACTAACCATCTGTATTGTTTGAGTATTGAGTATCCCTGGGATGGTTCTACCTCCTGGATATTTCTTGTGATTATCTTCTTATAAGCCCTTTATGTGGTGTCGCTCAGACGCCCGACTGTGGCATGTTCGTTATTATTTTCTTATAAGCCCTTTATGTGGTGTCGCTCAGACGCCCGACTGTGGCATGTTCGTTATTATTTTCTTATAAGCCCTTTATGTGGTGTCGCCCAGACGCCCGACTGTGGCATGTTTATTATTTATTTTTTTTCTTATAAGCCCTTTATGAGACGTCGCTCAGATGTCCGACTGAGGCATGCTTTATTTTTATTGTCCTTTTGAGGCGTCGCTTCAGACACCCGATCGGTGCATTTTATTTTTATTCTTTGATTGCTTATACATGGTTTATAAGAATAACATGCCTGTGTGTGTCATGAATTTTATTTCGTGACTGACGAAGCTATCATGGAATATTTCAGAGCATGAATGTCATTTGTTATATCGTGCCTGTGTTCATAATGTTTGCGAGTACATTCAAAGTACTCACTGGCTTGTCCCTGGTTATTGTCTTGGCCAGATTTCTTGCCTGGAGAGGAGCGCTACGAAGGCAGCCCCGGAACCTAGGCAACGGTGATAGCAGCCCCGCGAAGATAGGAATTATCCAGGTCAGCTGTTCCTGTGGGAAATGGAGTCCCATAGACGCTGATGTATCGCAAACCGCTTCCGCCATCAACCACTAGGAACCTTTTTGTTGTACTCATGGACCAGAATGGTCTTGTACTACATATTTTGTATTTTGCTTGGAATTTCTGTATCAAGTTTGTGTCTCATCAGCTAACAGTAATCCTGGGGCTGGTGGGCACAAGGGCCGTTTTACTAGGAAATTATTATCCTGGAAAACCGGTCCTGACAGAATCGCCATCTTTGAAATGAGATGTTGATGCAAGATTATTTTTCGGAGAATCCTACATATCCTGCACACCTTTTCCGCAGAAGGTACTGAATGCGCCGATCCTTTTTTGTGAAAATTGTTGAAGCTTGAGAGGAAAATTGCTGGTATTTCACTCAGAGAAGGAATGCCGCGGGCTTAAAGGGATTTAGTGCATATGGCGTTCCGACTGACTATGCCGATGAGTATCTTCGCATTGGTGAAGATAGCACAATTGAGTCTGTGCGTAGATTTGCGAAAGTGATCGTCCGTGTCTTTGGTCCCGAGTATCTTCGGGCACCAAATGAAGATGACACAAAGAAATTGATGGCAGCTAATGAGAGGAGAGGTTGGCCTGGGATGCTAGGTAGAATTGATTGTATGCATTGGAATTGGAAAAATTGCCCCAAGGCTTGGCAAGGAATGTATTGTGGCAAGTCTCGTGATGCAACAATTGTGCTAGAGGCCGTAGCATCTAAGGATTTATGGATTTGGCATTGCTTTTTTGGTATGCTCGGCACACTCAATGATATCAATGTGTTGCAATGCTCTCATTTGTTTGCTAGGCTTGCTAGTGGTGATGATCCTGCTTGCAACTACACTATCAATGGCCATGAATAAACAAAGGGGTACTATCTAGCAGATGGTATATATCCTCCTTGGTGCACATTTGTCAAGAGCATCAAAGAACCCAAAACAAAAAAAACAATGTGAAATTGCAAGGGTGCAAGAGGCAGCCCGAAAAGACATTGAAAGAGCATTCGGTGTTTTGCAATCTAGGTTTGCCATTGTCCGAGGTCCTGCTCGTTTTTGGGGTAAGAAATCCCTGAAGAACATCATGACTTGTTGTGTTATCCTGCACAATATGATTCTTGAAGATGAGAGAGGAATGGACTTAGAATTCTTTTACGATAGTGTGGGTAGCCGTGTCAAACCAGCTAGAGACCCAAACCGCATTACAGCTTTTCTTCACACATACAAGGAGATTAAAAATGCAGACACACACTTTCAACTTCAGGAAGATCTCATTGATCACCATTGGCAAAGGGCTGGACAGTGACTACTTTTTGTACTCATTTGTATTTGTATTCATGACAAGTTTTGTATTGCATTATTTTTCGTTTGCTACGGTGATATGAATAATTATTTGTAATGCAGATGATTATTGTTTTATGTTTGATTTGAATAATTCAGTTTGTTTTCCATTGTTGAATTATGTTGGATTTGAGATTTGCGGGCTGATGATTTGCGGGGATGCAGCGGCGCAAAGAGCATAACCCGCATAGCCGACCCGTAAAAAGGCATATTCCGCGAATATACTTTTTTACGGGTCCGTTTGGGGGGTCTGCATCTATGCCAGCCCGCGCCAGCACGCAAAAGCTGTTTTGCACAAACTGCATACGCGTTTTGTGAGCTGGCATTTTGCGGGGTCTGCTAGAGTTGCTCTTACTGCCCTTAGTTCAAAGGAAGAAATAGATCAGTCCAAGGGAAAATAAGAGATTAGCACTTAGCTCCAAAGCAGATAACCAGCAAAGTGTTTGTTGCCTAGTGTGGCTCACATCCTAGTAGATGGATTTGGATCTTTGGCATGGCTTGATCACAGGATAAGGTGACCATGTTGGAAAAATATCAACTCAAATGGAGGTCTCTAGAGGCTACTTGTTGTAGAAAGGCCCTACTGGTCAGAATTGGAAAACCGGAGGTAGCACTCACTCAAATGCTTTGCATGAGCTGAAATTTGGAGGATATGATTTTGTTGATGATATGAAGCTTCCGTAAAAGTTTAATGCCATTTGGATACACCAAAGTGGCACAAGTTTCACAAAGCTTCAATCTGAAGAAAAACTTAGGAAAATTTCACAAGGCGAATGGTGGATGAATTGAGCGAAAACTTGGTGGAGAGATTTAGTATGAATGGGAGCATGTCGTCGTAAATTTTCAACTTAAATAAAGCAATATAAAATATAGTTGATTCAAAAACTGAAAATCTAACCAGAAACAAAGAATTGAGGCTGAGCTCATAAGGATGTATGGAATGATCTCAAATTTGGAGGAGATTTATTATTTGATCTAATGAAGGATGTGGAAAAGTTTCAACTCATTTGGATATGCCTAGATTATACCTCCTTCACAAAGTTCCTTTCTGGATAGAAACTTTGGAAATTAGCTGCAAAATATTTACTAGGCAAATTGAGTTGAATCTTGGCATGGGGCAATGATATGTACAGGAAAATGTGCCCAAAAAGTTTGTGGTGAAACAAGCAAAAATAAATTGCACTTCCTTCACAAAGTGCTATTTAGAGCAGAATAGGAAAATAATTATTTGAGGATTATTTTTGAACATTGCAATGAATTGGTTTGCCATATTTGAGGAATATATGACCCAAACGATTTATCAGAATTATTAGGGAATTTTGGGAGTGTCAGAAATATAGGTTGCTTCAAAACCTAGGGCAAATAGGATTATTCCTTTAATAGAAAAGGAATATTCTCAATGAAAAAAGAGTATTGTGATTTGGGCTGGGATGAAAATGACATGAGATGGGGAGGGTTTTGAGGATGACAAGCCACTATGAAACCTAAGAAGACATGATCTTCCCAAGTTTTAGGATCACAAACCCACGGAAAAAAATCCAAAACAATAACTCAAAGGAAATCAAAAGAAAAAGAAAAAGCCAAAATCCAGGGTGTTACATGATTTAGATCCATTGGTCATGCTTCAGAGCTCTGTCAAGAAATAGGTATTGCAAAAATTGGATTGTGCAATGTGTTTTGGCTTGTTCCCCCAGGCTAAATTGTGCATGCCAAAAGGTAGCAGTTTTACCATTTCCAATAGTGGTTGTGTTCACATCAGAAGTGGTCCATATAAGTGTGGCGTCACAAGCGTGTGAAACCCTACCTCCTATTTGGGTGTTCCCATGAAATCCATGGACAATATAGTAGCAAAACTCTTTGGAATTTCTCTATATCAAGGATGCCAGCCCACCCATAGATGGTGGCCGACAAACGAGCTCCTACTTGATTTTACACTTTGCTCCTGACTCCTTGTCGGACCTGGCCCATAAAAAAGCACGTCACCTTAACTACAGTCTTCATGATTCCTTTAGGCCAAGGGGAGTAAGGAGGTAAATGGCTTGTGAATGAAGGAATGGTTTAATCAACGTGTATCTCACCTCCATGCACACTAGTTAATGATCCTCTATGTGATCTTGTACACACTTCACAAGCAATGTGCGGGAAGATCTGAGTATCACATTGAATTTAGTGAGAACAACTGGTAAGTTAAGAAGAATGGCACGAAGATATTTTTTACCACAAAAACCGCCTCACGGTCTGCATCAAAAGAGGTGAAAAGACAGGCAACCCAACCTCTCAATCTATGAAGGTGACTACTAGTTGTTGCGAAATGAAAAATCTATTGAAGTGGATCAGTAGTGAGGACAAACATGAACAGGGACAGTGGATTCCCGTAATGGTGGCATCTCTAGTATTGTATATGCTTCCCCGGATGATATTAAGCGGAACGGAGCGGTCAACCAATCACGGAACCTCGAAGGGAACCCTCTTTCTACAAAAGGTCCAATAAATGCTCTTATTGCACAGAGTCGTAAGCCTTTTTATATACAACTTGAGAAGGAGAGGCGGTGTGTTTTTTCTCTGCATTAGATAGATGATACCCATAAGTTGTGGCGGGAATTAGCTGCAACACATTTTAATAAAATTTGTTGTATGAAACACGAATATTTGGACTAATAATACATGAACTAAAACTTAAAATACATATTATATATTGTATTTGATTACGGTATATTTAATAAAATATTTATTGAATATAAGTAGCATAATATAATGAAAGAATTCCCATGCATGATGTCGTGGACCTTTGATAAGGTGTCACATACATGTTGTGAGGTGAGATGCGCATATTTTTAGATAAATTGAAGTAGTGGGTATCGAGTACTAATGGACTTTTTCACATACATGTTGAGGTGGGCCTTTGATGAGGTGGCATGTATGGCGAGGTGGCATATATGCATGTTGACATAAATAATAATGGGGATCAACTACGTAGATATATATGACAGGATTGGGAGCACGTACTGGCGTACTCAGAAGTGTGATGAGAAAGAAATGTTATAGGTTTTTCTAGTAAGCATTAAGTAAATTTGTGCAGCCCTAATTTGTTTATATAGACGAATGGCTACTAGAAGAATCAACATGTTGAAGTTGATTATTTTGTATATCACTGAGCCCTAAAAATGGCTAACATATTTTGTAATAATTATAACTAATTTACCAATGTAATCTGGGAACACGTTGCGTATAATGAGGAACCTAAAACAGTATATTTGTTACTCGTACATATATATAGTTCAATTGTTGAAACAATGTTCAGATGAATGTTTTGATTGAATATGACTAGTGAGGTAACACTAGAGGTAATTAACAAGATATTAATGAGCAAAAGATGTAGATATATTACAAGTTAACTGGTAAATTTGACATTAGATATTATGTCATAAGAGTCGGGAAAGGCTATCGTAAGGAAGAAGAAATTAGTTTGAGGAGAATTTACCGCATTAGTTTTCCCTATTTATGAAGTTGCTAATTTTGTTGCATTATACTTCCATCCATGTCACAGGCGCTATGGGGATTTTTTTTCCCCGAAAAGGAGGACTGCCCCCGGCCTCTGCATCAGAGCGATGCATGCTGCCATTTATTAATGAATAAACGTTCAACATAGTCTCGAACGAAAAAAGCCTCTCACAGAGCTAAAAAATAATCATGAGAGGGATAGCCACAACCGGCGGAAGAAAGAGAAATAGGTAACTAAATATCCAAACCGATTGAAGATAGCCCGAACTACCATCTTCCAATGAGTAGACCTATTAACCAAATGGTCCCTGGCATTCATCGGAGTGAGTAGCGACCACATATGGAGCAAAGCAGTGGCCCTGAAGATGACCTGCAAAAATTGGATATTGGTTTTCCTGTTAAAAACCAAATTGTTCATGTAGTTCCATATAGCCCATAATAAAGCACCTACTCCTACATAGATATGTTTCGCTGTCTCTATCTCTACTCCATTTAACCACGTCCCAAATAGTGTGTGAATGCAATTTGGAGGAGATATATTAAACGATATATGTACTGAGCGCCATAAAACTCTGGCCACCGGACAATCCATAAAGAGGTGTTTGATAGATTCCTCATGGTCGCAAAAACTACATCTCCGTGATCCTTCCCAATTGCATTTTGCCAAGTTGTCCTTAGTCAAAATCATTTCCTTGTGGACAAACCACATGAACAGACCTTGATTCTTAAGGGCACTTTGAATTTCTAGATATGCAAAGATCGTGGAATGAAACCCGAATTAATAATATCCAAATACATGGATTTCACTATGAAAACTCCATTCGTGGTTAGTTTCTAGTGCAGATTTTCAGTCTGTTGAGACAGGTTAACATCCATCAATCTTCTAACAAGATGGTGCCACGCTTCACAATGATTCCCCATCAATGACCTCCTGAATTGAATATTTAGAGGGTTGAATTGTAATATTGCACTAGTAGATAAAGGGTCATCAGACCCGGTTCATTTGGGCCTTTTAGCCCCGGTTCCAGAACCGGGACAAGAGGGTCGGTACTAATGCTCTGACCCTTTAGTCCCGGTTCAATCCAGAACCGGGGCAGAAGGGTGTCCACGTGGCCTGTGCACCGAGCCCAGGCAGGAGGGGCTTTAGTCCCGGTTGGTGGTACCAACCGGGACCAAAAGGCATCCACGCGTCAGCATTTCTGTGGCTGTGGTTTTTGTTTTTGTTTTTGAAAGGGGAGGGGGGGTTTTAGGTTTTGGGGGGTTAATTTAGGTGTTTCATATATTGTGTTAGCTAGCTAATTAATAGAGAGAAGTGTTCTCTCTTATGTCCGTGCTTGGTCGACGCTACATAATACACATACGTATATAGAGAGGACTAGAGTCACGCTAGCTAGCTAGCTAGCTGCTAGCTACTAAGCAAACGAAGGAAACAGAAGATCGTATAATCAACATATATATATATGCATACAGAGAGAAGTAATATCGACCACCTCTCCTTCTCCGAGAGATTGGTCGAACAACAAGTTCTCGTATATCTATCCGACACTACCGGGCACATATATACAATAATTATCTCTTACAAAAATAATCTCCTATCATATGGATGCATGGTCCACATAGTATTCTCCGTCTTCAGCGATCACGTGTTCAAGGAAGAATGCCGCCAATTTCTCTTGAATTGCTCGCAGACGATCTGGTGTTAGGAGTTCATCCCGCATCCGAAACATCTAATTTGAAGTAGGGGGTCAATACATGAAATGATGCTATAAATTTGTGAATATTATTGATTGCTTACGCACTTCAAATTGTTCATCAGTATAGCCCCGCTCACAGGTCGTGTGGCGGATGGACTCGCAAATGTAGTATCCACAATAATCATTCCCGGGTTCCTGCCACAACCACTTTACAAGAAATAGAGGTCAATCAAACTGATAAGCAAGAATGCCAAATTGGTATTGATGAAACTAGCGCTTGAATCAAGATATAGGAGATGCGCGCGTGGAACATGCTACTATATAGTACTTACTTTCGGGTATCTAAATTGTAGCTTCTTCGGCCACCTCTCGACCCCCCCGACTTCTCGGCGATCCACAACCCTAGACCCCCTCATGTCACATTTTGTCTAGTGTCAAAGGATTCAACAAACCAATACTTCATCATTAGGCGAAAGTAACAGTAGCATGATGGTACGAAGCTCTCCAAAGTTGTTTTGGAATGGAGTCCCAGATAAGATAATCCGTAACAAAAGACGGATTATCCTATCAGGGACTTCGTTCCAGAACAACTTTGCATAACTTTGTACCAAAATGCCCCGGTTACTTCTGGCAAATGATGAAGTCATGGAATTCTTCAATACTTTGACACTAGCTAGGCAACCTCTCTCGACCCCTCGACCCCCGACTTCTCGGCGATCCACAACCCTAGTCCCCCTCATGTCACCTTTTGTCTAGTGTCAAATGATTCAACAAAACCAATACTTCATCATTAGGCGAAAGTAACAGTAGCATGATGGTACGAAGCTCTCCAAAGTTGTTTTGGAACGAAGTCCTAGATAAGATAATCCGTAACAAAAGACGGATTATCCTATCAGGAACTCCGTTCCAGAACATCTTTGCATAACTTCGTACCAACATGCCCCGGTTACTTCTGGCAAATGATGAAGTCATGGAATTCTTCAATACTTTGACACTAGCTAGGCAACCTCTCTCGACCCCTCGACCCCCGACTGCTCGGCGATCCACAACCCTAGACCCCCTCATGTCACATTTTGTCGAGTGTCAAAGGATTCAACAAAACCAATACTTCATCATTAGGCGAAAGTAACAGTAGCATGATGATACGAAGCTCTCCAAAGTTATTTTGGAACGGAGTCCCAGATAGGATAATTCGTAACAAAAGACGGATTATTCTATCAGGAACTCCGTTCCAGAATATCTTTGCATAACTTTGTACCAAAATGCCCCGGTTACTTCTGGCAAATGATGAAGTCATGGAATTCTTCAATACTTTGACCCCCGACTGCTCGGCGATCCACAACCCTAGACCCCCGACGGCTAGGCAACCTCTCGACCCCTCGACCTTCGGCCTCTCGGTCCCTCGACGACCCTCGACCCCGGCCCCCCCTAATGTCGAAGTTATCGGGGAGGGTGTATATCGACATAGACATATCCGATAAAAAAAAAGAGGAAGAAGAAGAAAAAAGGAACCGCTAGAGGAGAAGATCGAAGAAAAAAAAAGAAAAAAAAAGGAGAAGAAGAAAGGAATAGAGGAGAAGAAGAGAAAATTTCCCTTCTTCTCCTCTATTCCTTTCTTCTTCTCCTCTTTTTTTCTTTTTTTTTCTTCTTCTTATTTATTTCTCCTCTTCTTCCTCTCCTCTTCTTCTTTCTTTCCTCTTTCTTATTTTCTTCTTTCCTATCCTTCTTTTTCTAAATTTGTAACTTTTGCATATATAAAACTTTCTATATATATTTAGCATATATAAACAAAAAACTATATAGCCACATACACATATATATACATCACATATACACACATCACATATATACAGCAACTTCCTAAGAAAAAATATATTTATATACACATAAATATATATTTAACATATATATTTAGCAAATTCCTAAGAAAAAAAA
Organism: Secale cereale; assembly: GCA_902687465.1. Taxonomy (NCBI): domain Eukaryota; kingdom Viridiplantae; phylum Streptophyta; class Magnoliopsida; order Poales; family Poaceae; genus Secale; species Secale cereale. The sequence continues at coordinate 58,046,577 of LR738709.1, read as the reverse complement.
AAGATATACACATACATATAAATACAGCAACTATATACAGCAACTATATATACTGCAATTTCCTAAGAAAATTCCTAAGAAAAAAAAATATACACATATATACATATATATACACAGCAACTATATATATATATATACAGCAATATATATTAAACATATAAAAAAAAGGGAGCCGGCCCTCACATCGGCAGGGCGGCGCGACGGCGGCGGGGCGGGGCGGCGACGAGGCGGCGTCGGGGCGCGGCGGCGCGACGGCGGCGGGGCGGGGCGCGCGGCGGCGCGGGGCGACGGGCCGGCCGGGGCGCGGCGACGGCGCGGGGCGGGGCGACGGCGCGGGGCGCGGCGACGGCGCGGGGCGCGGCGACGGCGCGGGGCGGAGCGACGAGGCGGCGTCGGGGGCGACGGCGACGGGGCGACGGGGGCGACGGGGGCGACGGCGACGGCGACGGGGAAGAGCAGATCGAGGGAGGCGTCGGGGCGGGGAAGAAAGAAACTGCCCAAAATTTCGCAAGTCCTGGTTATATAGGAGTGGCATTAGTCCCGGTTTCAGCCACCAACCGGGACTAATGCAACCCTTTAGTCCCGGTTGGTGCCACCAACCGGGACCAAAGGCCCTGTGCTGGCGCGGGTGCGGTGGGATGTTTAGTCCCACCTCGCTAGCTGAGGGAGCTCGAGAGTGGTTTATAAGGGCTGCTGCTCCCACCCTCTCGAGCTCCTCTCAAATGCAGGCTTCTGGGCCTAACTCTGCGCGCTGCCCTGTGAGCTTGCTGGGCCTTATATTACAGGTGGATCCTGTGCTATAGGCCTTGCAGGCTCACTGGGCAGCGCCCAATTTTTTTTTCCTTTTTTGCTTTATTTATTTCTAAGTTGTTTTTTGCTGTATTTAGAGTTGCTTTATTTATTTTATTTTCTTTGTTTATTTCTAAGTTGTTTTTTGCTGTATTTAGAGTTGCTTTATTTATTTTATTTCCTTTATTTATTTTCTTTGTTGCTTTATTTATTTTATTTTGTTTATACTTAATTACAACAAAATACTTATTGTTGCTATTTATTTTTCAAGTTTGTTTTGTTTTGTTTTGTTTTGTTAGTGCAAGTAGTATTGAAATTTGAATAGTACAAACGGACAATGGTATCATACTCGTTTGTTACAAAGTTGGCATGGTATCATCATAATAGTTGCGGAAATAACTCTTCACTTTTTCTTCGCTTGTGTCATTTGCTTATTGCGCCGTAACCATGGATAATCTTCATCGTTTATCAGGATGCTTGGGTCAGCCTTGACTTTGAAGGGAGGAATTTCATGAAACTTTTCATAATCTTCACACATGTCTGTCTTGCCCTCCACTCCCAGGATGTCCCTTTTTCCTGAAAGAACTATGTGGCGCTTTGGCTCATCGTATGATGTATTCGCTTCCTTATCTTTTCTTTTTCTCGGTCTGGTAGACATGTCCTTCACATAGATAACCTGTGCCACATCATTGGCTAGGACGAACGGTTCGTCAGTGTATCCAAGATTTTTCAGATCCACTGTTGTCATTCCGTACCGTGGGTCTACCTGTACCCCGCCTCCTGACAGATTGACCCATTTGCACTTAAACAAAGGGACCTTAAAATCATGTCCGTAGTCAAGTTCCCATATGTCCACTATGTAACCATAATATGTGTCCTTTCCCCTCTCGGTTGTTGCATCAAAGCGGACACCGCTGTTTTGGTTGGTGCTCTTTTGATCTTGGACAATCGTGTAAAATGTATTCCTATTTATCTCGTATCCTTTGTAAATCAATACAGTCGAAGATGGTCCCCTGGACAACAAGTACAACTCATCACAAACAGTGTTGTCACCTCTGAGACGTGTTTCCAACCAACTGCTGAAAGTCCTGATGTGTTCACGTGTAATCCAGTCGTCGCACTGCTCCGGGTGTTTGGAGCGCAGACTGTTCTTGTGTTCATCGACATACGGGGTCACCAATGTAGAGTTCTGTAGAACTGTGTAGTGTGCTTGAGACCAAGAATATCCGTCCCTGCATATTATTGAGTCCCTTCCAAGCGTGCCTTTTCCAGTCAGTCTCCCCTCGTACCGCGATTTAGGGAGACCTATCTTATTAAGGCCAGGAATGAAGTCAACACAAAACCCGATGACATCCTCTGTTTGATGGCCCATGGAGATGCTTCCTTCTGGCCTTGCGCGGTTACGGACATATTTCTTTAGGACTCCCATGAACGTCTCAAAGGGGAACATATTGTGTAGAAATACGGGCCCCAGAATGACAATCTCGTCGACTAGATGAACTAGGACGTGTGTCATGATATTGAAGAAGGATGGTGGGAACACAAGCTCGAAACTGACAAGACATTGCGCCACATCACTCCTTAGCCTTGGTACGATTTCTGGATCGATCACCTTCTGAGAGATTGCATTGAGGAATGCACATAGCTTCACAATGGCTAATCGGACGTTTTCCGGTAGAAGCCCCCTCAATGCAACCTGAAGCAGTTGCGTCATAATCACATGGCAGTCATGAGACTTTAGGTTCTGGAACTTTTTCTCTGCCATATTTATTATTCCCTTTATATTCGATGAGAAGCCAGTCGGGACCTTCATACTCAGAAGGCATTCAAAGAAGATTTCTTTCTCTTCTTTCGTAAGAGCATAGCTGGCAGGACCTTCATACTGCTTCGGAGGGATGCCGTCTTTTTCGTGCAAACGTTTCAGGTCCTCCCGTGCCTCAGCTGTATCTTTTGTCTTTCCATACACGCCCAAGAAGCCTAGCAGGTTCACGCAAAGGTTCTTCGTCACGTGCATCACGTCGATTAAAGAGCGGACCTCTAGGTCTTTCCAGTAGGGTAGGTCCCAAAATATAGATTTCTTCTTCCACATGGGTGCGTGTCCCTCATCGTCATTCGGAACAGCTAGTGCGCCGGGGCCCTTTCCAAAGATTACGTGTAAATCATTGACCATAGCAAGTACGTGATCACCGGTACGCATGGCGGGCTTCTTCCGGTGATCTGCCTCGCCTTTGAAATGCTTGCCTTTCTTTCGACATTGATGGTTGGTCGGAAGAAATCGACGATGGCCCAGGTACACATTTTTCCTGTACTTGTCCAGGTATATACTTTCAGTGTCATCTAAACAGTGCGTGCATGCGTGGTATCCTTTGTTTGTCTGTCCTGAAAGGTTACTGAGAGTGGGCCAATCGTTGATGGTCACGAACAGCAACGCCTTTAGGTCAAATTCCTCCTGTTTGTGCTCATCCCACGCACGTACACCGTTTCCATTCCACAGCTGTAAAAGTTTTTCAACTAATGGCCTTAGGTACACATCAATGTCGTTGCCGGGTTGCTTAGGGCCTTGGATGAGAACTGGCATCATAATGAACTTCCGCTTCATGCACATCCAAGGAGGAAGGTTATACATACATAGAGTCACGGGCCAGGTGCTGTGATTGCTGCTCTGCTCCCCGAAAGGATTAATGCCATCTGTGCTTAAAGCAAACCATACGTTCCTTGCATCCTTTGCAAACTCCTCCCAGTACTTTCTCTCGATTTTTCTCCATTGCGACCCGTCAGCGGGTGCTCTCAACTTCCCGTCTTTCTTACGGTCCTCACTGTGCCATCGCATCAACTTGGCATGCTCTCTGTTTCTAAACAAACGTTTCAACCGTGGTATTATAGGAGCATACCACATCACCTTCGCAGGAACCCTCTTCCTGGCGGGCTCGCCATCAACATCACCAGGGTCATCTCGTCTGATCTTATACCACAATGCACCGCATACCGGGCATGCGTTCAGATGGTTGTATGCACCGCGGTAGAGGATGCGGTCATTAGGGTATGCATGTATCTTCTGCACCTCCAATCCTAGAGGGCATACGACCTTCTTTGCTGCGTATGTACTGTCGGGCAATTCGTTATCCTTCGGAAGCTTCTTCTTCAATATTTTCAGTAGCTTCTCAAATCCTTTGTCAGCCACAGCATTCTCTGCCTTCCACTGCAGCAATTCCAGTACGGTACCGAGCTTTGTGTTGCCATCTTCGCAATTGGGGTACAACCCTTTTTTGTGATCTTCTAACATGCGATCGAACTTCAGCTTCTCCTTTTGACTTTCGCATTGTGTCCTTGCATCGACAATGACCTGGCGAAGATCATCATTTGGTTCCTCTTGATCTTCAGCAGCTTCACCCGTTGCAGCATCATTGGGCACATCGTCTGGTTCCTCTTGATCTTCACCAGCTCCCCCCATTGCAGCATCACCGTATTCAGAGGGCACATAGTTGTCATCGTACTCTTCTTCTTCGCCGTCTTCCATCATAACCCCTATTTCTCCGTGCCTCGTCCAAACATTATAGTGTGGCATGAAACCCTTGTAAAGCAGGTGGGAGTGAAGGATTTTCCGGTTAGAGTAAGACATCGTATTCACACATTTAGTGCATGGACAACACATAAAACCATTCTGCTTGTTTGCCTCAGCCGCATTTAGAAACTCACGCACGCCCTTAATGTACTCGGAGGTGTGTCTGTCACCGTACATCCATTGCTGGTTCATCTGCGTGCATTTATATATAATTAAGTGTGTCAAAAACCATTACAGAACATCATAAATAGATAATTAAGTGAACAAATGGATAAAAGTTCATCATCACATTAAAACCAAAGTACATACATATATAGTTCTCATCTAACAACATATAGCTCTCCATACACATCGAAACTATGTAAAACATTTCAACGCGAAAACAAATGCTATCATAATCGCAACCAAGGTAACAATTGATCCAACGGCATAATGATACCAAGCCTCGGTATGAATGGCATATTTTCTAATCTTTTTAATCTTCAACCGCATTGCATCCATCTTGATCTTGTGATCATCGACGACATCCGCAACATGCAACTCCAATATCATCTTCTCGTCCACAATTTTTTTTTATTTTTTCCTTCAAGAATTTGTTTTCTTCTTCAACTAAATTTAACCTCTCCACAAGAGGGTCGGTTGGAATTTCCGGTTCAACTACCTCCTAGACATAATAAAACATCTATGCATGTCAGGTTGGTCGGCATAACTATCATAAGCACTAAAACAAATAGTTATAAATTAAAGATAATGTACCACATCCGAATCGTAGACCGGACGAGGGCCCACGTGGGCGGATATCAAAACCATCGCACTATATAATAACAAGCAATAATAAACGTAAGAAAATTAGACAAACATCTATCTAAAGCAATAATAAAAGTAAGAAAAGCATGGACATAACAAGAGGCTCACCACGGTGGTGCCGGTGACGAGATCGGCGGGGGCGATCGACGGCGGCGAAGACGGGGACGGGACGTGACGGACCGCTAAACCTAGACAAATCTCGGAGAAAATAGAGCTTCGAGAGGAGAAAAGCTTAACTAGTGTGGCTCGGGCATTCCACCGAACACGTTGTGTGCATAGGAGGTGAGCTAGAGCACCACTAACCCCTCTCCCCCTCGGCCAGAAAAAAAACAGAGCAGTGAGCTCTGCTCTTGAGTGAGGGGGTTTATATGGGCAACTCACTGGTCCCGGTTGGTGCTACAAACCGGGACTAAAGGGGTGCCTTTGGTCCCGGTTCATATCACCAACCGGGACCAATAGTGGTGGGCCAGGAGCAAGAGCCATTGGTCCCGGTTTTTAGCTCCAACCGGGACCAATAGGTCCAGACGAACCGGGACCAATGGCCCACGTGGCCCGGCCGGCCCCCTGGGCTAACGAACCGGGTCCAGTACCCCCATTGGTCCCGGTTCTAGATTGAACCGGGGCTAATGGGCTGGACCAATGCCCAGTTTTCTACTAGTGTTGTGGTCTGTGGTAACATATACTTCTTTACGCTGGACAATATAATAGAGAGATGTATATTGTGTGGCTAGAGGCGTCTCCCCTAACCACATATCCTCCCAAAATCTCATGGAAGCACCACCTCCAATGATAAACTTGGTTCTATAAAAAAGGCTGATTTTGTTCTCACCATGCCTTTCCAAAAAGGAGAATCATTGGGTCTAACGGTTACCTGTGACAAGGTCCTAGACTGTAGGTACTTATTACGCACTATCTGGGCCCACCCTCGGTCTTTACAGATAGCTTATACAACCATTTGCTGAGTAGGCATCTGTTCTTTACCTCCAAATTTTCAATTCCAAGACCGCCTTGGTCTTTTGGCCTACAAATAATGTCCCATTTAGTAAGTCTGTACTTCCTTTTTAACTCATCTCTGCCAAAAGAAGCGCGATCGATAGAAATCCAGTCAATTCTGCACCCCTACTGGTACCTCAAAAAAGGATCGGAGGATCATTGGCATACTCATAAGTACCAAATTAATGAGAATTAGCAAGCCTCTGTATGACATAAGTTTGCCCTTCCAGCTACTTAGTTTCTTTTCAAGTTGATTTTCAATGCACTTCCATTCTTTATTAGAAAGCTTGTGATGGTGAATCGATATGCCCAAATAACTGAAAGGCAAGGAACCAAATTCACACCCAAACATTTGTTTGTAAGCTTCTTGTTCGTCCTTTGCTCTCCCAAAGGACAACAATTTGCTTTTGTTAAAATTAATCTTCAGCCCCGATAACTGTTCGAATAAGCATACCACAAGCTTCATATTTCTGGCCTTCCCCAAATCATGCTCCGTGAAAATGATTGTATCATCAGCGTACTGTAGAATTAATAGACACTCCCCCATCCACTAGATGTGGGACAAGTCCTCCTACTTGGCCATTTTCTTTAGCTCTTCCTATCGGAATTGCCAACATATTCACACCTATGTTGAACAAAATAGGAGACATCGGATCCCCCTGTCTTAGACGCTTATGTGTTCGAAAGAAATGACCTATGTCATCATTCACTTTGATCCCGACACTGCCTTTTTGCATAAAGGAATCGACCTACTTCCTACTGGAATGGTTGAAACCTTTCATTCGTAAAGCCAGCTGAAGAAACGACCACTTTACCTTATCATTTGCTTTCTCAAAATCCAGATTGAAAACCACCCCATCTAGTTTCATTGTGTGGATCTCTTGGAGAGTTTCATGAAGGACCACAATCCCTTCAAGGATGTTTCTGTCCGGCATGAAAGCAGTCTGAGTCGGTTGTACCATGCTACGTTTAATCCTTGTCAGACGATTAGTCCCCACCTTAGTGAAGATTTAAAAACTGACATTAAGAAGGTAGATGGGGAAGAACTACTCCATCCTCGCCGCCTCCTCCTTCTTAGGTAACAATGTGATCTTCTCAAATTTTAAGTGAAATAGCTATAAATGATGAGAGAACATATCATGGAACATTGGCAGTAAATCACTTTTAATGATATGCCAACAATTATTGTAAAACTCTGTCGGGAAGCTGTTTGGCCTAGGCGCCTTATTATTCTTCATATGAGGAATAGCCTCAAACACCTCTTTCTCTGAGAACAGGGTGGAAAAATATCATTCTCATCCGTCGCGACTTGAGGAATATCCTCAACCATGGACTCATCCAAGGACACGAAGCTGTCCTCCGGAGCCCCAAACAACTGCTTGTAGTAATTGGTGGATGTACAAGTTTAGATTCTCATGCCCCATGATTGTACCCTCATCCTGCTCTAGCTGAATGATTTTCTTCTTTTGGTGCTTACCATTAGCAATCATATGAAAGAACTGCGTGTTGTCATCTCCTTGGACGATTTTTCAAACCTTAGCCCTAAGTGCCCATTTCAACCCTTCTTCCCGAAGCAACTCTCGTAGTCTCTGTTCTGCCTCCTCTTTAGACTCCAGCTCCCCGGTATCTAAAATGGAGGACTCGGCATTCAGGTCGAGCTCATTTATAATGTGCAGGAGCCTTTCCTTTTCCACCTTATGAATGCCGCTCATATGCTTAGCCCAGCCTCGCTGAAACTATCTCAAGTGCCTTATCTTATTTTGCCATCTCTCCAAATTTGATCTCCCGCCTGAATCCTTTGCCCATTCCTGTGCTATAAGATCCATAAAAACCTTCCCTCTCAAATCAAGCGAGTTCAAAAGAGAAGATATTTTTATTTCCCACATGTGTCGCCTCCCCAGCGTCCACAAGAAGCGGGGTACGATCATAGATCGCACGCGGGTTAGCGCTTGCACCGTCACCAGAGGAAACTTCTATTCCATTCGACACTGGTGAGAACCCGATCCAACTTCTCATCAGTTGGGTTTGGTAGTGAATTGGCCCAAGTAAACTTTCTGCCCGAGGGTTCAATATCCCCGAGGTCAAGACTTTCAATGATATTGTTAAACATGAATGACCATCTGCCGTCAAAGTTATCGTTGTTCTTTTCATCCCTTCTCCTTATAATATTAAAATCTTATCCTACAAGAATGGGAAGTCGCTAATCTCCACAAATTCGCACTAAGTCTCCCAGAAAGTTCAGCTTGAGTTCGGGTTGCGCAACTCCATACACTGCAACCAATGCCCATTGGAATCCATCAACCTTTGATCTAACTCTAAATTTGACAGCAAATTCCCCTAAAAGCGACGCTCTGGACCTCTAACATCTCGCACTTTACCCCAAGTAAAATCCCTCTGGATCTTCCACTTGGACATAATCAGTGCCAGTCAAAATCAACTCCTCCAGATAATGTGCCAAGAAATTGAGAGGTAAAGTTATATCTACGCATCTCAAAGAGGGCTATGAAATCCAACTTCTGGTCAATAGATGCCTCCGCCAAAAACCTCTATTTAGCCAAGTCTGTCAGACCTCTGTTATTCCCAAAGATTCCTTTCATTTTTCATCATGAATTTTTTTAGCAGTCCGGATTCTTTCACTTCTACGGAGAGCGGAAGCTGGATAAATCTTCCTCTTCGAAGTGCGCTTAGGCTTATCTTGCTTAGCAACTCGGTCCATATAACCGAGCTTAGTGAGCTTACATGCATCAGGTTCCATGGGGGTCGATTCCACCTGTGAAACCAAACTTGCATCCTCTTCGAACCTTGCGGGTGAAGATGCAAGGTCTTCACAAAGACAGTCGAGAGCCCGAACTCCCAATGCACATGTTTCTGAGTCATTCAAAGGTTTCACAGCCGCTAAGTTTTGGATCATCTCCATGACCCGCTCTGCCTCGAGATCTAGGAGACCATTTACTGATTTTGCAATATATCTTCTGTTACTACCCAACGAAAACCCCAATTGATTTGCATTAAGAATAATTTCATCATCAGAAAAATGCATAATGCAATTGGAAGTATTAACTGACAAACCTGTGGTGCCCTCAATGTCATGAAGCTTGGCCGCCCACATGGCGCGCCCCAGCTACACATCATCAGCGTCCGACTGATCCTGAATACGGCTGCTCATATGTCTGTCTTCGGGCGTTGGATCTGGTATCCCTCCGACGGCGACAACATCGTCCTGTGTAGGACCAACCGGGGCAAGGCCTCCTGCCTGGTTCCTAACTGGACCTACCTCCACCACGCCAGTCAGGATATGGCAGCCTGACATGCACCTCACTGGGCTCCCCACACTTGCCGGCGTGGGAGACGCCATCTGGGGAAGCCCCACAGAAGTCTTTGGGCTGCGAGTAGCTGTCTGTCGTGGTTCTAAGTCTAACAGTAAGGGTAGGGAGTACGAATGGAGAGGAAAGACACTAGCTATGGTAATGTTGTACACAAGGTGTTTGCGAGTTCAGGCCCTTCTCAGAGGAAGTAATAGCCCTACGTCTCGGTGCCCGGAGGCTTGGTCGACTGGTATGCGTATATGTGTGTTACAGAGGTGCGAACCCTTGTTCTGGAGGAGGGGGTGGCTTATATAGTGCGCCAGGACCCCAGCCATGCTCCACGTTACCAAGGGTTTAATGTACATTAAGGCAGGCGTTACTGGTAACGCCTGCAGTAAAGAATAATTAAGGTGTTTACTACGGCGAGTAAATACAGGACCGTTGCTGTCCCAAGTGGCATTTGACCTTCGGAGGTCGAATGGCCTGGATTGGTCGAGTGGGGTTGAGTCTCCTTGCGGATGGGGCTCAGTCGAGTGGGGTGTCTTCTTGGACCGTCTCAGACGACTGCCACCACTGCCATAAGTTTTGTCTTTTGATCTTCTAGGGTAGTGACCTTGGGTGGGGTACCTTGGACTGGCTTGTGACCCTACCCTAGGTCTGTAACCTCGTCAGTAGCCCCCGAATGGATTGAGGCCTAAGCAAGAGGATGCTGAGGAAAGCTCTGGTTCTGGTTCGACGTCCCTGGGGTAGATTGTTTCGGAGCTTGTGACTTGGGCAGGCTCCCTCAGTTGTGCCTTGGTTGCCTTGATCGATTTTGAAGCCGTCGAGTGAGTTAGTTGCTTCTTGTGTCGAATGGACTTCTTGCGTCGACTGGACTTTGCCCCAAGCGTCGGGCGCCGTGAGCGCGTGCCGTTTTCGACGGGATTGGTTGCCCATCGGCCGCCGGATTCGGCGGGGTTTTCGTAATTTGGGGAAGCGCGCGGGGCGGGACGTGCCGCAGCAATCGGAGGGATGCGCTTGAAACGCCTCAATCCTCGCGCCCCCTTTTTCGCCACGTATCGCGCCAGCGTCTGTTACGGGATTTGATAAGATTGCTTGGGGCCACTGGTCAGCCACTCGACTGGGCTGCTATAAGAGCGCGCCGAGCCCGTAGCGGGGGGCACTGTGCGCCCAATCTTTCTCCTTCCACCTCTGCTTCTCCATTGTGCTCCTGCTTCTCCGCCGCGCCCCTGTTTCTTCTTCGCCTCTCTTCGCAGCGACCGCCGGCCATGGAGCGCTCGAAGAAGGCGGCGTCGGGGAAGGGGAGGCGATCTGGCCGGAGTGGTTCGTCGTCAAGGTCCGGACTCCCTGCTGGATGGATACAGGGAGATTGGATCCGGTCCACCGTCGTGCTGGAGGATCTGGAGGAGCTGGAGGAGGAAGGGTTGATCGCCCGCGGCTCCTGGCGGGCGCCGGGGGGAGAACTCGAGCCCCGGCCGTGGGAGGGTGAGTGCGTCCTCCATGCTACCCACGTCAACCGAGGTTTTTCTATGCCCCCGCATCCTTTCTTCCGCGCGTTCTTGATCTTCTTTGGTGCCCAGTTGCACTATTTTATGCCCAACTCCATCGCCTTCCTCTCTGCCTTTGTTTCTATGTGCGAGAACTTCCTCGGTTGCAGACCGCACTGGGGTTTGTTCAAACACATCTTCACCTGTCGCTCGCAAACCGTTAAGAGGGTGAACCCGAGTGATGGCAAGAGGCACGTCCTCCAGGCGTGCGGCGGGCTCGGGATCCAACTTAGGAATAGGAGCGCCTTTCCCCCCATGATCTTTCCGGAGTCGATTCGGGGCTGGCAGTCGACTTGGTTTTACTACAAGGACAGTCCGACTCGGGGTCAGTCGACTGGTCTTCCTCCATTCACTCTAGGTCGAGCCAGCCCACCTCCTTCGATGATAGTGGGTAAGGCCGAGAGGGCCGAAGTGGACATGTTGGTGGAGCGGGTCGTCCAGTTAGTCCGCGAGGGGGTCACGGGGATGGATCTGTTTGAGGCGTATCTCACGCGGAGGATCCAGCCGCTCCAAGCCCGGGACCACCGAATGTGGTTGTATTCTGGCACCGACAACTCGTCGCGAGTCCACCCGGAGGCGGCCGACCCGAAGTACGTGGTGCAGTGCTTGAAGTGCATCACTGGGAATAAGGACAACCCCAGGGGGTCTGGGAGGGTCATCCCGTTTGATGCTGACCATCTTCCTGACAAGGTTAGTCTTCTGCTTCCGAGTGACGTTCCTGTCGACTGGCTTGCAATTTGTATTGACGGGTCCGACTGATAGTTGGTTAAATTTCTTTCTTTGCAGATCTACACAGAGATGTATTTGCTGCACAACGGGGACTTGGTCTAGGAGGGCGAGGAGGGCATGGGCAACGCCGCCGAGTGGAAGTCGGAGGAGGAGACCGAGGAGAGCGAGGACTACAGCAGCGGGGAGGAGGTCGAGTCACCTCCCCGTGATGATCGTCGATCCAAGGAGAAGTACGACCCAGGAGCCGCACGTCTTCAGGTGGGTCCCTCGGGCTCTCGGACGCCCAAGCGCACTCGAACGGCCACTCCTGACCCCGCCGAGAAGATGCCCAAGCAGCCCAAGGTCACCACCACCAAGCCCCGGAAGGCCTTGCCCAGGATCAAAGTGGATGTACCCATCGCCTCCACGTAAGTGCTGCTTGGTCTTGTTTCTTTCTGCTTCTTGGAGGTCGACTGTAACTTCTGTCGACTCATCTCTTGAGTGATCCTTTCAGAGCCGTCGCTTCCATGACCTCGATGGACATCGACCGGGGTCGAGACGACGAGGAGACCGCGGACGCCGCGACATCCCGCGCAGGTGTGGGCTCTATGAAATCTGCCTTATTCTTATTTTCTTTCGCGGGTGACGGTCGACTGAACTTAGCTTGCTGCTTGACTCGAAGTGCCGCGCCTCGTCATAGAGCTTCCGGATGACGATGAAGACGAGGAGCGGTTGGGAGGGGACCGTCGGCGCACAGGGAAGAAGGGCCGGAAGACTCCTTCTGGCTCGGAGGCCCAGCGACAGGAGGATGCGGCCCGAGCCACGGTCTCCTTCGCCGTACCTGTGTCGACCGTGTGTGCCGTCGACCCATCGCCTGCGCCGATCGTCGTCCCAGCGCCCGCTCCAGTCGCCGACCCAGCACCTACACCAGCCGTTGACTCAGCGCCAGTTCGTGCCGTAGACCCAGCGCCCGTACCCGCCGTCGACCCTGCGCCCGTTGCTTCGTCAGTTCTCTTCTCTTCCTACCGCCTCCCGGAGGATCCTATGGGGGCGGCTCAAGAATCCGTTCGCCAGGCGGAGGTGATGATGGAGAGGATGAAGGCGTCGTATGAGGCCAGCATGGCGGCTTATGATGCCAGCTTTGCTCTTCGGGCCAACGTCCAGGTACGTTGTCTTCATTGAAGTAGTCTTTGGTTTCGAGAGAATCTGCTGTTTTGCTTTGTGAGACACCACACCCACTGGGTGTTCTCCTTTTTTTTTTTTTAGCTCGAGCCAGACTGATCTCGGCCGAGTGAAGCTAGTGGGGGCACGCTCAGTGCACCCACTGGGTGTAGTCCCCGATACCGTGGTCGACTGCTGGCGGTCGGCCATGGTCTTACTATAGAACTTTTCCTCCTTGCTGTTGTGTGTTTTTTTTAGCCCGAGCCAGACTGATCTCGGCCGAGTGAACAGTGGGGGCACGCTCAGTGCACCCACTGGGTGTAGTCCCCGAGACTGCAGTTGAGTATTTTGACTCGACTGTAGTCTTATAATCTTGCTTTGTCGTGTTGATGCAGAAATCTTGCGAGTTTGGGGCCAAGTTTGCAGATCTTGAGAAGAAGCAAATCCAGCTTAACCTCGACTTGCAGTTGGCTCGGGACCACCTGAAGAAGACACAGGATGATGCGGCTGGTAACTGACTCCGACCTTTTGTCGACTGACTTCTTGATAGATGTGCCTTGTGTTCCTTCATGTTCATATGTCCAGTGGCGGCTTTGGTAGGTCAACTGAAGGCGGCCTTGGAGCAAAAGGATCTTGACCTGGCGGCGGCGCAGCAGGCGCCTCAACAGAAGGCGGAACTGGCGGCGAAGAAGTTGGCTTCCGTGGGTGCGCTCGAGGTGGAGGTCATCAGACTGAGAGGCTCGCTCGACGCAGCTAATCAAGAGGTGACTCAGCTGAAGAACTCCAAGGCTGTCCTGAACGAGAAGCCCCCAAGTGAGAGGGCTGCTCTTCACTCGGAGTGGATATTTGTAACTTAGACGATTCCAAGCTACGTTGTATTTGTGGCGGAGCTCGGAAGGCAGAGCCACTTTATACTTGTAGCGTAGCTCGGAGGACCGCAGCTAAGCCCCCGAGTGAGAGGATTGCTCATCCCTCGGAGTGGATGTTTGTAACTTAGGAGATTCCAAGCTACGTTGTATTTGTGGCGGAGCTCGGAAGGCAGAGCCACTTTATACTTGTAGCGTAGCTCGGAGGACCGCAGCTAAGCCCCCCGAGTGAGAGGGTTGCTCTTCACTCGGAGTAGATGTTTATAACTTAGGCGATTCCAAGCTACATTGTATTTGTGGCGGAGCTCGGAAGGCAGAGCCACTTTATACTTGTAGCGTAGCTCGGAAGACCGCAGCTAAGCACCCACTGGGGGATTTTGAAGACCAACGTTTTTAGAGGACATCAATCGTTAAAGGATTATTGCTAACTTGTCTTTGAAACAAATTGGGAAATCTTTATTATAACTCGACCGTCGAGTGTCTCAAGTGTAAAAGCGGCGGAGCAAGTCCGCGTTCCACGAACGAGGTTCGTCTTTCTTCTTGGCTACATTGTAGAGGTGGTATACTCCGTTGTGCAGTGCCTTGGTGATGATGAACGGTCCTTCCCAGGCCGGGGCGAGCTTGTGTGGACGTTTCTGATGCACTCGAAGGACCAGGTCTCCTTCCTGGAATGCTCGGCTTCTCACGTTGCGAGCATGGAATCGACGCAGGTCCTGTTGATAGATGGTCGACCAGATCAGGGCCATCTCTCTTTCCTCTTCCAAAAGGTCGACTGCATCCTGACGAGCCTGCTCTGCCTCGGCTTCGGAGAAGAGTTCAACTCTGGGGGCATTGTGTAATAAGTCGCTCGGCAACACAGCTTCGGCTCCATAGACCATGAAGAAAGGGGTACGACCAGTCAACCGGTTTGGAGTCCTCAGACCCCATAGGACAGATGGTAGTTCAGTCACCCAAGCCCCGGCGGCATGCTTAAGATCACGCATGAGCCGTGGCTTTAGACCTTGTAGAATCAAACCATTTGTTCTTTCTGCCTGTCCATTTGACTGCGGATGTGCCACGGAGGCGTAGTCGACTTGTGTTCCTTGGGAAGCGCAGCAAGCTCTGAATTCATCCGAGTCAAAGTTGGAGCCGTTGTCTGTGATGATGCTGTGGGGAATCCATATCTGAATATCAATCCCCTGATGAAGCTGATGGCAGTGCTTGACTCGAGGTTCTTGATGGGCTTGGCCTCAATCCATTTGGTGAACTTGTCGACTGCCACCAGGAGGTGGGTGAATCCACTTCTACCTGTTCTGAAGGGGCCGACCATGTCGAAGCCCCAAACAGCAAAGGGCCAGACTAGCGGAATGGTCTTCAGGGCGGACGTCGGCTTGTGGGACATGTTGGAGTAGAACTGGCATCCTACGCATTTGTCCACGATTTCCTTGGCCATCTCGTTGGCGCGGGGCCAGTAAAACCCGGCTCGGTATGCTTTGGCCACTATAGTCCGAGAGGAGGCGTGGTGGCCGCAAGTTCCCGAGTGGATTTCATCCAAGATCAGTCGACCTTCCTCTGGATCGACGCAGCGTTGGGTGACTCCGGTGACGCTTTCTTTGTAGAGCTGACCCTGGATGACTGTGAACGCCTTGGATCGGCGGACGATCTGGCGCGCTTCTTCCTCATCTTCTGGGAGTTCTTGCCTGAGCAGATATGATATATATGGCATAGTCCAGTCTGGCGTAATCACTAGGACCTCCATGATCAAGTCGACCACGGCAGGCACTTCGACCTCAGTCAGATCTGACGCGCTGACTGGCTGCGGGGGCTCTTTCATGAAGGGGTCTTCTTTGACAGAAAGGGTGTGCAGATGCTCTAGGAACACATTCTTGGGTATAGGCTTCCGTGTCGACCCGATTTTTGCGAGGTCATCGGCTAACTGATTCTTGGCTCTGGGCACATGATGGAGCTCTAGGCCTTCAAACTTCTTTTCAAGCTTCCGCACTGCACTGCAATAACTGGTCATTGCCGGGCTCCTGACGTCCCATTCTTTCATCACTTGGTTCACCACCAGGTCGGAGTCACCGTAGACCATGAGGCGACGGACGTCGAGTGAGATGGCCATACGCAATGCATACAAAAGTGCTTCGTATTCGGCCTCGTTGTTTGATGAATCAAAATGGATTTGAAGGACGTAGCTGAGCTTGTCGCCCCTGGGAGATACCAGGACCATGCCTGCGCCAGATCCGTTCAGCATCTTGGACCCATCGAAGAACATAGTCCAATGGTCCGACTGGACTTGAGTCGGCAGCTCTTGTTCTATCCACTCGGCCACAAAATCTGCTATGGCCTGAGACTTGATGGCTTTCTTCACTTCAAACTTGATATCTAACGGAAGAAGTTCAATCGCCCATTTTGCCACTCGACCGGTCGCGTCTCGGTTGTTTAGGATCTCTGACAGCGGGGCGTCGCTGACGACTGAGATCGAATGGTCCGAGAAGTAATGGGCAACCTTTTTTGCAGTCAAGTAAATCCCGTACACAAGATTTTGGTAATGTGGATACATTTGCTTGGAGGGAGTCAAAACTTCAGATATATAATAGACCGGGCGTTGGACCTTGTATGCCTTGCCCTCTTCTTCCCGCTCGACCGTGAGTACAGTACTGAGGACTTGTCCGGTGGCAGCAATATACAGCAGAAGAGGCTCACCGCTGATTGGGGCAGCGAGCACCGGCTGGGTGGACAGCAGGGCTTTGAGCTCTTCAAACGCTACTTCGGCTTCGGGATTCCACTCGAACTTGTCGGATTTCTTCTTGAGTCGGTAGAGAGGCAATGCCTTCTCACCTAGATGAGAAAAGAATCGACTCAATGCGGCCAAGCAACCAGTAAGCTTCTGGATGCCGTGTATACGCTCGGGGCGTTTCATTCGGAGGATGGTGCTGACCTTTTCTGGGTTGGTGTCGATTCCGACTGATGCCATGTATGCCTCGACGTTCCGACTGATTTTTTTTATCAAGCATTTCTGGATCATGCGCATGAAGGTAGCGCCAGCATTTTTTAGGCCGAAAGGCATGGTGACATAACAAAAACACCCGAAGGGGGTGATGAAAGCTGTCTTTATTTCGTCAGGCCCGAACAGATGGATCTGATGGTACCCGGAATACGCGTCCAGAAAGGACAAGCGTTCACATCCCGTAGTCGAGTCGACTATCTGATCGATGCGGGGAAGAGGAAAATGATCTTTCGGGCAGACCCAATTGATGTGCTTGAAATCGATGCACATGCGGAGAGACTTGTCCTTCTTGGGGACCATAACGATGTTGGCGAGCCACTTGGAGTGGTATATCTCGCGGATAAACTCTGCTTCCAGGAGTCGAGCCACTTCTTCGCCAATTGCCTTTCGCTTCTCCGCAGCGGATCGACGGAGATGTTCCTTCGCAGGTTTCACTTTAGGGTCGACTCGCAAATGATGCTCAGCCAGTCCCCAGGGTACACCCGGCATGTCTGATGGTTTCCATGCAAAGATGTCCCAGTTCTCACGGAGGAACTGGATGAGCGCTTCTTCCTATTTGCTGTCGAGTTTGGTGGAGATGTCGATCGGTGCTGCGTTGGGGTCGATGGGGTGGATGTGCACAGGTTTCGTGTCCCCGACCGACTGGAAAGCTGACTCGGAAGCCGGCTTCTTCGCCCTTAGCAGGTCACTTGGATCCACTTTCTTCTGGTACTCCTCCATCTCTACTGCTGCCATTTGCTCGTCGGCGATCTTCGAGCCTTTCTGGAAGCATTCTTCCGCTTTCTGACGGTTCCCAGTGACGGTTATGACGCCGTTGGGTCCCGGCATCTTCAGCTTGAGGTAGACGTAACATGGTCGAGCCATGAACCTAGCGTAGGCGGGTCTACCCAGGATGGCGTGATAGGCGCTGTTTAAGTCCACCACTTCGAACGTCAGCTTCTCTTTGCGGTAGTTCTTCGACTCACCAAAAACTACGTCGAGTGAGATCTGGCCAAGTGAGTCGGCTTTCTTCCCGGGGATTACCCCGTGGAACCTCATGTTACTTTCTCTTAGCTTGGACATCGGAATGCCCATATCCCGGAGGGTTGCTGCATACAGGATATTCAAGCCACTGCCCCCATCCATCAGAACTCTGGTTAGGCGAGTGCCTTCGATAACTGGGTCGACCACCAGTGACTGCCGCCCGGGGGTGGCAATGTGCACTGGGTGATCGGACTGGTCGAATGTGATGGGGGTCTTTGACCATTTCAAAAACGTGGGGGTCGCCGGGGCAACCATGTTTACTTCTCTGTTGATGATTTTCAGTCGACTTTTGCTTTCGACGTCCGCGAAAATCACCAAAGTGGAGTTGATCCGGGGGTATCCTTCGTCCCCTTCCTTGTCTTCGGACTCTTCTGATTCCTTCTCTTTCTCAGTCAACTGATCTTTCTGGAAACTCTGGATCAAGAGCCGGCACTGTCGAGTGGTGTGCTTGGGGTACACCAGGTTTCCCTCTTCATCTTTCTTTGTGTGTATGGGGCATGGCTGGTCGAGCTTGTCATCTCCAGCCTGACCCTTTCCTTTCTTGGGGGCCCAGGAGCCTGTTGGCTTCCCTTTTCCCTTTCCTTGATTAACCGCCGCAGCCTCTTCCTGAGCGACTGTCTCGGCCTTGCGCTTGTTCTTCCGATTGGGATTCTGGTCGTCCTGCCCGACTGGTTTCTTGCCGCTGCGGAGCCGATCGGCCTCCTCACCGTTGGCGTACCGACTGGCAATCTCCATCATCTGTGACAGGGACATGTCGCCTGTTCGGCCAAACTTCAGATTCAACTCTCGGTCACGTACGCCTTCCTTGAAAGCGCACACCGCCTGGTGCTTAGATACGTTCTCCACCGTGTGATGTAAAGTGGTCCATCGCTGAATGTAGTCCCACCAAGTTTCGCTCGGCTTGTGCGCGCAGTGTTGAAGCTCTGCGAGTCCAGCAGGTCGCTTACAGGTGCCTTCGAAGGTCCGAACGAAAACTCGAGCGAGCTCTTCCCAACTGTAAATACTCCTGGGGGCCAACTGATTGAGCCACACCCGAGCGGAGCCTCCCAGCATCAAGGGGAGGTGCTTCATGGCCACGTCATCATTGCCGCCTCTGATCTGTACGACCACTCGGCAGTCTTCCAGCCAAGTGTCCGGCTTCGACTCACCGGTGAACTTGCTTACTCCTGCCGCCAGCCTGAAGTTCGGGGGGATCTCCGCGGCTTTGATAGCACTACAGAAACATTCAGGCCCAGAGGCTGGCGCTCGGCTGCCACTTGGTTGGTCTCTGCCTCGCTCTTCTCTGGACGCCCGGTTGCGGTGGACTCGACCTTGCACAAGGATAGACCTCGCATCGAAACCTGGCCGCCGGGGATCTGGGGGAATCCTCCGCTCGTCATCTTGCAGGCGCCTGCCCACGTACCGCTGGGGCGAGTGTGACCCACTTCCCGGAGGAGGGGTAGGCACTCGACGGCGATCGTAGCGTCTGTGCCGACGGTCGAGTGGATCGTCGTTCCGACCCAGATGCCGGTCTTGCCGCGGGCCACGTTCCTCACGCCTCGGGGGCGATCTTGAACTGTGGGCCGACCATACGGTGTCTGCAGCCACCGATCTGCTGTAAACCCTGTTGCGCGACTGAGAAACAGCCGCATTTTGTTCTTCAACCGTTCGGAGCAAAGCTCGGATCTGCTGAAGACCTCTTCCAGCTTCCGACTGGGAGGGTTGAATCGACTCCGCGATACGAGCCGCGGCTTCAAGGTTTTGGACTGGCGTGCGGAACACCTGAGTCTCGCGCTGACGCGATTGCCGCGGTCGTCGACTGGACTCGGGGACCAGTCGGCGGGCCTGCTCGTCGAGTGAGCGTTGGATATTTTCCAAGCGCGCGCGCTCGGCCAAGGTGGCCAAGCGCGTGGCTTCGAGGGCCAAAGCCTCCGAGGAATCTCCCACGATGGGAGTGAAGAGTGCATCTCCGTTGCGGCGACGAAGCTCGGCTCTTTGCTCGGAGGTGAGGGGTTGAGGAATGTAACCGTCGTTGTCGTGCGATCGATCGCCGCCGCTACCACCGTCCCACCGCGAGGAAATCCTGGCGGGCTGCGGCGCGAATCGACCATAAGGATTTCCGCCGCGGGATCGCTGCTCCCGCACTCGGAAACGGAATCTTCGAGCCCGGTCGACTGGTCGGCCAACCCGTAGAGGTAGCCATCGGGCTCAATAGCCGTGACTTGAGGGGTGGCCGTTTGACGAACCACCGCGTGTTTCACCCACCACTGGAGCCGCGAACGACCGGATCGTTTGCGGCGGCGTCCGGCGGAGATGCGGGATGATGAGTACCGAGTCGATGGCTGCAGCAGGAGGACGCCGCCGGCGCCGGCGCGAAAGTGCGCAGTCCCTCGGGCGGGTAGAGCCTCGACGTCGAGAGGGGCTTCCTGGAGCCATGCGGAGTCGTCGGCAATGAAGATTAGTGCGCCGAGCCGGATCTCGTGGCCCAACACCAAACCACCGCTTGACACCATGATGAAAGTGGTCGGAGGAGGAATTGCAACTTCATCAGATGTCGCTAAGACGCCTTGCCCCAAGGTGGGCGCCAACTGTCGTGGTTCTAAGTCTGACAGTAAGGGTAGGGGGTACGAATGGAGAGGCAAGGCCCTAGGTATGGTGATGTTGTACAAAAGGTGTTTGCGAGTTCAGGCCCTTCTCGGAGGAAGTAATAGCCCTACGTCTCGGTGCCCGGAGGCTTAGTCGACTGGTATGCGTATATGTGTGTTACAGAGGTGCGAACCCTTGTTCCGAAGGAGGGGGTGGCTTATATAGTGCGCCAGGACCCCAGCCATGCTCTACGTTACCAAGGGTTTAATGTACATTAAGGCAGGCGTTACTGGTAACACCTGCAGTAAAGGATAATTAAGGTGTTTACTACAGCGAGTAAATACAGGACCGTTGCTGTCCCAAGTGGCGTTTGACCTTCGGAGGTCGAGTGCCCTGGATTGGTCGAGTGGGGTTGAGTCGCCTTGCGGATGGGGCTTAGTCGAGTGGGGTGTCTTCTTGGACCGTCTCAGTCGACTGCCACCACTGCAATAAATTTTGTCTTTTGATTTTCTAGGATAGTGACCTTAGGTGGGGTACCTCGGACCGGGTTGTGACCCTACCCTAGGTCTGTAACCTCGTCACTGTCATCGGCCAATGCACACCCTCGCCGGACAAGGATCCACCGGAGAGAACCGCCCCCCTCTATGAGGCCATCCCAACTGAGGGACCATCGGGGGACAACACCAGAGCAGAGTACACTGGGCTAATGGAGCGGGACAAGGCCTCCTGCCTAGTGCCACCAACCTCTCCCTTAAGGGACGGCTGACGAGGCGACGAGAACGTGACGAGAGAAGCATAGCTCACCTGCC
>LR738709.1:57983603-58015500 GCA_902687465.1 Secale cereale | reverse complement strand
GAGCTTTTTTTTTGTTTTTGTTTTTGTAGTTGCAACCGCCCCAACCCGAGCGCAACCGCAACTCAGCACACCCGTGCGCAATTGCAAGACATATAACGTGACCGCAAGTGGGGGTCACGGTGGAGCTTTTTTTGTTTTTGTAGTTGCAACTGCCCCAACCCGAGCGCAATCACAACTCAGCACACCCGAGCGCAATTGCGAGACATATAACGTGACCGCAACCGGGCTCGCGGTGAAGGTTTTTTGTTTGTTTTTGTTTTTGTAGTTGCAACCGCCCCAACCCGGGAGGGTTGTCAACGTCGATCAAATCGGTTTCATTTCTTTTTTATTTTTATTTTTTGTTGTGGTAGTAGTTGCAACCACCAAACTCGAGCGCAACTGCAACCCAGTACAACCAAACGCAATCGCGAGACGTATAATGTCACCGCAACCGGTGGTCGAGAAGAAGGTTGTCGATGTCGGTGAAGTTTTTTTTTTTCATTAAAATTTATTTATTTATTTTATAATTGCTACCGCGCCAACCCGATCGCAACCGCAACTCAACACACCTAAGTGCACCCGCAAGACGTGGAACGTGACCACAACTTAGCAGCTTTTCTCTTGTATGTACACCGGGCCCTCATCTTCTTTCCTCCTTATTTTTCTTCAATAACATTTTTGCAAAGAGGCTGACAACTCAAAACAAACAACCGAAAAAGGCCCACAGGACAAAGGCCCAAAACGCACAAACAACAACCCATAACTTATACAAAGAAAAAGGAAACAACCCAAATAGGCCCACAGGAGAAAGAAAGAAGTCTGCCTCGGTCTGCAGGGATCGGGCTGCGACAAACAACCACCCACGTCATCAATACATCATTCGACTGAGACCATTTTATATCTCATTCGAATGTGTTCCAGGCTCTCCCATAAAAATATTAGATATGGACTGCCATTCTGGTCCAAGCACCAAATACAACTTCCACGTTGGGTGCATACTCGCGTACACTCCTAGCTAGCAGCACAGAGGAGAGAGGGTGCTCCATCCAAACTCCCAAAGTGAACCGCTATGTCATGTGTCACTAGGGCTCCACCCGCAAGAGGCGTCAAGTTATGATCCACAAAGCACCACCAACATATGAGGGCGCGGAATGTGGCGCTGCCTTTTTTTAGAACGAAGACGCTAGGGGCGTCCGGCTTTAAATTAATAAAGCCCACACAAACAGGCAAAGTATCACCAACACTTATGGCACAAAAGAAGATCAAAAGCCCAAGGCGCAAAAAAATAGATAGCCGAAGGATTGAGGGTTCACAGCCGGGCAGCGAGCATATTACAAGGCCAAAGCCTGAACATCAGAACAAACGCAGGCTCGCACAAAACAAAAGGGCACTCCTACGCACTTAGGAGGGCGGCGGCGACTCCCTAGCCATCACATACACTTGGTGGATTCTTGCTTGCGCTTGCTGCACCATCTCAGAGTCCTTCCGCCTCACTAACGGACTCCATTGCTGAGATATCCATATTCTTCTGTGCCTGAATCAGCTACGCACGCTGCAGCACCGGCAGGTTGGCCTTGGCACCCCGAGAGCGAAAGCTGGACCGCACCGGAACCGCCGCCACCACCTTGGACCGCTTGGCCTTTGAGATTGGCGCCGTCTTGGAGGCCTCCTAAAGCAGGGCATCTCCCATGGGCGGGGCGAGAGGGGAGGCGAGCGCCATGACCGTCTGGCGAGGAGTAGGTGGAGCCCCCAACTGCTCCATGGGCCTGATGCAGTCCGCGCTGACCTTGCGCACCGCCACCTTCTTGACGTGCCGCACCGAGCTGATCTTGCTGCCGTCGTGGACACCTGAGGCAGGCGAGCTCTCCGAGGGTAGCAGGAAAGTGCTTGCAGACAGGGCCAGCAGGGTGCGCTCCCCCACTAGCACGCCTGTGTCGCACGACGCCGTCATCCCCCGGCCCAGCATGGCCTCAGACACCAGCTCCACATTCGAGCCGTGCTGGTTCGGGATCTCCACCTCCATCATGACCGGCAGCGGCTACTCCTCCGCCCCCCACGCCGGAGCTTGACGGGAAGGAGCCGTTCCACGGATGCCAAGTTTGTCCCAAGCCACGGTGTCGATGGAATCATCATCCATGCTAGCATCTTGTTCGCCCTCTTTCTCCTTGTCCTAATTCTTGTCCTTGTCACCAAAGCCCGGATCTTTGCCATTGTTGGGAGGAGAGAGAGGAGGAAGTGTCGGGGCACCCCAACGAGGAGCATCAAGCTCCGGCTGCAACTTGATCGAGAAACCCTCTCCGTTGAACCAGATTTGAACCAAGCCCCTCAGCTTGGAAGGCGTGCGACAAGCAAACCGCATACGGACAGGGCCCGAGCGGATCAGAGACAGCTCATCCACCACGATTGGCCGCCCCAACATCGTGGTCGCCGCCAAGAGCAGGTCCACCCTGCGATGCTTGGGACAAGGTTTTGGATTTCGTTTTGCATAATTTACCGGGCCTGGGCGAAATGGGCGAAATTCGGTTTTTCGGATTTTTTCCGGAAAATTTCGGACGAAATGACAAACCAAAATTTGAAAATTTGAACAAAATTTGACTAAAATTTGCCAAATTATTTTAAAATAAACTAGAACAATAATATACAGAGGATTTTTTAATCAGCATATACATGTAGAAGTCATACAACAACATCCATGTACCAGAACACTATAGATCAGACTGGAACATTAGATTAACACTAGTAACCATCCAGATCTAGAACATTAGATTAAACAACAATAGAATCTATGCATCACGGTAGCCTCAAGCTCATGTGGCCGCGCTCCACGGAGTTGCTGCCATCGACAGGATTGGCCCGTGGACGGGCGTTAACGCGGCCAGGACCATCACGGCATCACCCTACATGGAAACGAGAAAAATGGAGAGGAGTGCTTGAGGAGGAGGGGACATGGGGGGCTGGAGGAGGAGGGGACATGGAGCGCTGGAGGAGGAGGACGAGACTGGGCGGAGGCGGCTCGGCCTGGGTTGCCTGCGGCCGCCGCAAAGAGAAGTGGAGACGGGGGAAACCGAAATTTAGGGTTAGGGAAGGCTCGTGGCAGTTTTTATAATCTGGAGGATAACTGTGGGCTATTCTGGACCTTGGGCTGGGCTGGAAATTCAAAAATGGCCGAAATTTTTGACCGGGCTTCCACTTATACCGGGCCCAAGCGCAATGGACGGATTTCGGACGAAATTCGTTTTTTTCGGACGAAATCCAAAACTCTGGCTTGGGAGGCACACCCCACAGCTTAACCCACACCTACGCCATGGTTTCTCCTTTTGGCGCGTCTTCGACTGCATCACGGATGAGAACGGTGATGTTGTTGATGGAGAGGAAAAGCTTGCCGCTGCGAGTAGCCATCCGCGGCATGGAAGGATTCGGGAAAACCACCGAGAAGTTGTCATCATCGATATGGAAGACCTGCCAGTCCCAGACCCCCTCGAATAGGTGCGGCAGCTCCACTTCCAGCACCTCCTTGGAGAGCAAGCCCGGGGCCGCTGAAAGAATAGCAGCATTGGCCCCGAACAAGCTCTACAGATCTGCATCTGCGTCTTCAGGGAACTGCAGGCAGAAGAACTCCTCCCCTGGGAACGCATGGCCCATGGTTGGAGCAAGAGGGGCTTGCCACGGGACGGGCAGTGAGCGGAGGCGTGGCCCTCCTGCGAGCAGTCCACACAGAGCAGCTTGAACGTGCAGGCGTTTTGGTAGTGCCCTGTCCGCCCGCATTTGAAGCACTCCGGGCCGTCCGCCTCCTCGACGGGGATGGGCTCGGCCGCCGTGCCCTTGGAGGAGGACGTACCCCCCGGCCGCACCGCCGGAGGCTTGGAAGACGACACCCCCTCGAAATTTAGCTTCTTCTTCTTCTTGGAGGCGTAGGGGTCGTCCTCCGGAGTCAGGACCTCCTTGTTGCCCAGCCATCAAATGTGGGTGCGCCACCCTCTACTGTAACGAGGTGCACATGGAGAGCATCTGGAAGTCGTTGTCCTCGAGCTTTGTGAGCTCTCCGGCTGCCACTCTGCGAGGATCTGAGAGTTAGAGGGAAAAGTGTTTGGTGGGCCATATTGTGGACCTACCATGGCAGCCCGGATAGAGCGGTTTGGGGACATCGAACCGTTTCCGCATAAGGTATGTGATGCATAATTAATAGTTAATTTGAAAAAGTAGAGCTTTCGTATAATTTGGTATGGAAAGGTAAAAGCATTTAATTGTGACCAAACTCCATTCCCCATGTGGTGCACTTGAGATGATACTCGTATGTTGATACCTCATTTGATTAATAAATGACTGTGTGCATCGCTTGATGGAGAGACCCAGGGTATTCCTCCTTTTCGTAAAAGAAAAAAAGATTCAATTATAACTAACTAGATGGGCGAACCCCCTAGCTTTATTTTGAACTATCCCGTAGACAATGTAACTATTATTTGATTATAAATAAAGTGCACCATGATGACTTTTCCTCAAAAAGAAAAGAAGAGATGGTAACATAAGCTATGACGGAGAGTCAACACACTTTTTGCGACCCCTTCCCCATTATTAAAATTGTGGGAGGTGAACTCTAAACTCTTCGGCCTTATCTCTCGTAGATTCTTGTTCCTTCCAACCAAACAACTGACACTATATCTCACACAACCTCAATTCCCATTCACATGTTTAATTATCGTCAACTAAACAGATAGGTGGAGTCAAACTTTAGTTACTTTAACTGGATAAGTAAAAGTCATATATTTGTATTTTAGTCAGAGGTAGTTAATAATATTGTAGGTTGTTGTGTTCTAAGAATACACTATAGGAGTTTGTGGTGAATGATGCCTAGCGACCTTGTTGATGTCCAGAATGACATAGTTTTTCTCTTTTGAAATGGAGGCAAAATATTTCCCTCGTCAGATTAATTAATAAGAATTTTACAATAATTTCAAGTTATCCAAAGCAGGGCACACAAACACCTACCTTCACCTCAACATGATCGACCTCGAATGCTTTGCACCCGCCGCACCCTAAAACATGGCCTCCCCTTTTCCCTTGCCTAAAATGACACTAGATATGGTTGAAAGATTCATAAAAACCCTCGCATTCCACTGATTCCAAAATTCCCATGAAGTAAACATGAGGAGGGAAGTGAATCACCTCCTCTTGTTTCCGTTCATGTTGATCACAAAATACCAACATTTGGCCAAGTTAAAGTAACCCCATTCGTATGTGTTGACATCAGTAAGCCCAAACGATACTTTTATCACATTATAAATATGCCACATGAACCTACACCTGAATAATAGAAGTTCCGGTCACTCTGGCCCGCTTTCGCAAATTGAGATAAGTCATCCTCGACACTGTGCTCTATCAGCTGTCCACACCCTTTCTTGCAAGATATAAGCCAAGAATGTATTTTGCTCTTAGATGATAATCAATTTTTCCTAAAAGCCGACTTCATTAACTAAACACTTTGTGGATTCAAGTCGAGTGGAATATACCAATGATGTCGAGTACTCTACCGAAGTAGTCAGATTCCAAACAGTTTAATTCTTGTTGTCATCACTTGCCTGTCTTGCAAACTGCCAAAGCAAAAATAAAAATCGATGATGTGTTGCACAAATAGCCCAAAATTTATCTTAATGTTGTTGCTCCATCAATCACACTCCGAAAATTCTATCTCCACGGTTAAGCTCCTATACATGTAAATTTCGAATAGCGCAATGTGTTTCCGTTTGCGGCCCCCAAGCCAAGTTTTATGCCAAAAGGCTGCAGTTTTACCATGTCCAATAGTGCTCATGGTAACATCATAGAAGAGGTCTGTATCAATGGCGTCGCAAGGGTGTCCCAACCTTACCCCCTATTCAGGTCTTCCCATGAAAGCCATGACCAACATAGTAGCGAAAGCTCTCCAGAAATTCTCTAGTTCAACGATGCCAACCCGCCCATAGATCATGGCTGACAACGAGTCCCACTTGATTTGTGTTTCCCTCTCGACAGCTTGTCGGACTTGACCCACAAAAGTGCCTGCTTCAACTAATTAACTACTATCTTCATGATTCCTTTAGTCAAAATCAGAGGGATAAAGTGGTACATAGCTTCTGAATTAAGGACCGATAACCATGCATTTCTCTCTGCCATGACATGCAAGTTAATTAATATATTTGCACATGATGTTGTACACGCTTTGCAAATGATGCACTGACAGAGGAATACCTAAGTGTGTTAGTGGGAATTGACTGTGAACGTCCCAAAAATAAAGAAGGATGCCATTGAGATCGATGCACGAACAAGGGTAGTAGGCACTAAGATTTTTTGCACATTGCTAACAAGACCAGTAACCTCATCAAAGCTTGAAAACAGGTTGCTGTTATCTTATGTGATAGGAACCATAAAAACCACCGTGAAGTCCACATAAAGGGAGGTGTGAAGACATACACCCGGACCTCTCAATCTGTGAAGGTAGCCAATAGACATTGCAAAATACAAAATCTGCTAGTTAACTTGGTCGACTTGATAGTATATGATTGGAGAAAGGTGTGAGGCACCTTCTATGAACAGTAAAATAAAAAAAAGATAGTACAATCTTGTTTACAGTAGTGCGCTAGCCAGATCCGGCGCTCCTCCCCTGCTCCTCCCTCCCCTCCCCTTTTCCGCCCTCACGCCGCCTCCTCGGGGGGCGGCCGGGGGCGGCCAGCGCGCCTGCTCTCTCGTCCTCCCCACGCTTCGTCCCTCCCCGCCGCCGCCGGTGGGCGCCCCCGGCTCTGGCCCGGGTGGTGTCGGCGGCG
Organism: Secale cereale; assembly: GCA_902687465.1. NCBI lineage: Eukaryota > Viridiplantae > Streptophyta > Magnoliopsida > Poales > Poaceae > Secale > Secale cereale. Next base: position 58,008,727 of record LR738709.1, on the reverse strand, counting down.
GCGGGATCTTCCCTCCCCGCGCGTGCGTCCTTCCTGCCCGGGGTGGGTGGCGGCGGCGATGTTTCTCGGCTAGGCGGCGGTCCGGCGACCTGGCGGCGGTGGCCGGTGGCAGACGTGGTGGAGGTGCCGCTCCTTGGTGGCGGGGCAGCTTGGTTGCGCGCGGTGGCCCGCGGCACGCCCCGGCCCAGATCTGCACCCTCGGGCCCCATTTGGGTCCTAGCGGGCCGGCCCCCCAGCGTGGCCTCGTTGTCTGCGGTGCGGTGAGGAGGATGAGCAGCTCGGATATGGGGCGGCGGCGCCGCCGGCGTGCCGGCAGCAGCGCGAGGGCGGGAGCTTTATGGGCCCACGAGGGCTCGGCCGGGCCTGTGGGCCCATGGGCCTGGTGTGCACCTGCTATTGCGTCCGGACGGCTACCGTCGCTGACGGTGGATGTTGGGCCCTCCTGCATGCCGATGGTGCTGATGCCCTAGTCCTGGCTTTGATTCTTCGACGTGTTGTCCTCTCTTCGCGGTGCCGTGGTGAGACGGAGTGAAGGCCTCACGACCACGTTGGCGCAGGGGGGTGGTTTGTTTGGTGGCAGGCTCCCGGAGCGCCCGAGGTGCGGGTTGGGACCGGGGGAAACCCTTGTCGGCATGGCCGACACCGTCGCGGTGGCGCCTGAGGGTGCCACCTGACCTTCCGAGGGGGCGTCGGGGCTACCCTTCCTCTCCCCTCGTCGTGTACCGGGGGAAACCGTTGGCAGCAGCGTCGTCATCATCGCGTTCCTTCTTGGAGGTGTTGGTAGGTGCCGGCGCTTCGGAGTCTTGGAGCCTAGTGGAAGATCCCGGTGGGCGCAGCGATCGCGAGGCTTCTTCGTTTTTGTTGATCCGCCATTGTCGGCATTTGTTTCTTTTGCGCTTTCTTTGTCGTTTCTTTGAGCGTGGCTGTGTTGTTTCCGCCCCAGCACCTATCCCTGTATATGGTTTGGGTTGTTGCTTTGTATACAAAGCGGGGGGAAACCCTTTTTCGGTAAATAAAAAAATAGAACAAATCAAAAAAATCTGAAACTTTGCAACATCAAAGATGATCAAACTTTGTAGGTTCTTGCAAGTTTTCATGCCATAATATCATGTAGAGAAAGGTGTAGGAACGAGTTTCAGATTTCAATGCTAAAAATGCTCAAAACTTCAAGCACTGAAATATTTCTCGTGTGTAGAGCTCCTCGAATGGTTTTTTGGCATGAAAACTTGCAAGCGCCTACAAACTTTCATTATCTTTGATGTTGCAAAGTTTCAGATTTTTTTTCTATTTTTTTAAATTTTACTGTTTATAGAGGGTTCCTAGGAACCCGGGAGCTGAAAAACCACTCTCGTATGATTGACATAAAAGACAGGAAAGGTTATAATAAAGAAAACAAAATGAATTTCAGGTGAAAAATTACTACAGTAGTTTGAATTCATCGCATTACTTTTGCCTATATAGGATGTTGCTAACTTTATTTCACTAATTTCTTCTTTGTCACAGGCACTACGGAGATATTGAAGAAATAAATGTCGAGGAGCCAATCGAAAGTAGGCCACCACTTTACGCACACGTTACATTTTACTCGCAGATGACACTCTTTCGTGTTCTAGATGGGAACAGGAGAGTCAAGTTCATGACCAGGGGAAAACATCTATGGGCTCGACAGTATGTGCCAAAGAAGAAGAAGAAGACTGATGTCTGATGACCAAAGCCTATCATTCAAGAACAGTCTATGCCAAGCATTCTGGAAGCATACTTGAATAGAATCTGCACTTGTAAGATTATTCTTGTGCATATCTAATTCTTGTGTGCTTTCTGAACCTTATTACACATTTGTAGCCAGATTTATGGACATTGTTTTGAACTTCTGCTGTGTGACATTCTGAGGACTCAAATTTGTACCTGTTAAGTATTATAATTCCGTATTATTGGCTGTGTCTTGATTATTGGTACGTATGATGGTGTTAAATTTTAAATTCGTTCCTCGAATGCTATTGTAGTGTATGGTAGTCATTGTATGACGCTAGTTAAATGGTAAGATCTGGTTTTTTTTTCTCTTTAGAAAGGAAGGTTGAACCTCCCCAACTTATAGTATTTTTTCCCCGCAAAAAAAAAAAAACTATAGTAATTTTTTAGCTGAGCTGAGCTCCTTGCCCCCTGCGCGGTGCGCCCCTGCCCTCCACTCAGGCGGTAACAGCCACTGCACAATCATCGTTGATCGCAATGGCGAGGGCCAGTGACCAATCACCCTTAAGAGCCTCCCAGTGCGCTCCCTCTTCGGATCGTGACTGTGCATTTATTCATCGGCCGTCGGCTTTTCTACCGTGCTTTCATTTGCCGGCGCAATCTTCCAAAGCTTGTCTGCTAAACGCGCTCGGCTTCTCGGTGCCAGCCAGCAAACCCGGCCGTGAGTCCCGTGACATATGGTGATGCTGCAGCGTCGCTCCTTGTGCTTTTAGCTTCTTCTTTGTTTGAAGCTCCATCCTTTTCCTTTATAGTATTATTAGATAATATAATGTTCATACGGAGACAAATTATATCAAGCAAAGCTGCTAGCCACACATGATGCTCAGATGGAAGAGAGGAGGCCGCCTTGGCGAGGGTGTGAGCCTCTCCATTGTGTTGTCGTTTTTCATGGATAAAGTCGATTGCTTGAAAGAGGTTCCGCTGGTGCTTGATCTCCCACAAAATAGTGACATACCGGCATGGAACTTCATCTGCTAGGCTCGCCACCACTTCTGCACAATCAGAAGCCACGGCTACTGAATCTAGGTGTAGGCCAGAGGTCGGGGACAGAACTTCTTTGCACGCTTGGGCTTCGAGGGTAGCCGGATCAACGAGGCCATCATATACCACAACCGAAGCACCAAGGTAACACCCATATTTATCTCTGGAGATCACTGCCGCCGCACCTCTGGCGCCGCTCCTAGCCAAGACGCCGTTGACGCCCTTCTGCTTTCACAAAGTTCCTTCCTAGCTCGAGCTCCACGGTATCTACTATGTGAACTCGGGGTGGACGACACGAGCGGTCTTTCGGACCGGCTCGTGGCCCGCTCGGTCCTGGCCAGCTTGGGCCTAGCCCGCTAAAAAAATCAGTCGGTCCGAACTCAAGAATCAGGCTCGACATAGCTTCGGTCCGGTCCGGGCTTGACCGAGCTGACCCCCAAACGATCCGGTCCAAGAAAAGCAGCTCGTTGGACAGCTTGGTCCGGTCCGGACCAGACCGCTGGTGGCCGGTCCAAATGACGGCTCAGACCGGGACCGGACCGTGTCCACCCTGAATCTGAACCATTAGTTCGCTTCGGGATTTGTGTGGTGAAGACGCATCACGAGCAGTGTAACTGTTTCCAGTGGTATAATTAGCAGGTCTCCCCAAACGGTAACTTCTGTACCGTCTTTTCAGCTGCCCCTCCTGTCCTATCGAAAGTCCTATCGAACAGAGAACAGATCTCTTTGGTTTCTGCTGCTTGTGACAGATAGATTAGAAAATAAGTAGGCCTATGTGCTAGGTGCTAAGCCGTCCAGGGAATAAGAATCTTGCTCCTTTTTAGGACCACGTGGGGCTAGCAAGAAAATGTGAGTTGCAAAACGACAGATAGTGAAAGATCATGAATGTCGCCTAGAGGGGGGGGGGGGTGAATAGGCACTTTTAAAATAATTACGGTTTAGGCTTGAACAAATGCGGAATAGCGGTTAATTTGTCAAGCACAAAACCTACAACAACAAGGCTCACCTATGTGCACCAACAACTTATGCTAAGCAAGATTAAAAACTACGTGATAGCAAGATATATCACAAGAAACAATATGGCTATCACAAAGTAAAGTGCATAAGTAAAGGGCTTGGGTAAGAGATAACCGAGGCCCGCGGAGACGACGATGTATCTCGAAGTTCACACCCTTGCGGATGCTAATCTCCGTTTGGAGCGGTGTGGAGGCACAATGCTCCCCAAGAAGCCACTAGGGCCACCGTAATCTCCTCACGACCTCGCACAATGCAAGATGCCGTGATTCCACTAAGGGACCCTTGAGGGTGGTCACCGAACCCATACAAATGGCAACCCTTGGGGGCGGTCACCGAACCTGTACACTTTTGCAACCCTTGGGGGCGGCCACCGGAACCCGTCAAATTGCTCGGGGCGATCTCCACAACCTAATTGGAGACCCCGACGCTTTACCGGACCTTTATACCACAATGATTGAGCTCCGAACACCACAAAGCTTGGGGCTATCTCCTCAATGACACCACGAAGCTTCATTACAATGGAATATGGCTCCAAGGTGACCTCAACCGTCTAGGGCGCCCAAGCACCCAAGAGGAACAAGCTCAAGGGTACCAAGCACCCAAGAGTAATAAGCTTCTCAACTTGTAACATGCGCGTATCACCGTGAAGAACTCAAACCGATGCACCAAATGCAATGGCAAGGGCACACGGAGTGCCCAAGTCCTTCTCTCCCAAATCCCACCAAAGCAACTAATTCTAGGGTGGAAAATGAGAGGAAGAACGGAGAAGAGAACACGAAGAACTCTAAGATCTAGATCCAAGGGGTTCCCCTCACATAGAGGAGAAAGTGATTGGTGGAAACGTGGATCTAGATCTCCTCTATCTTTTCCCCCCAAAACTAGCAAGAATCCATGGAGGGATTGAGAGATAGAAAGCTCAAAGAACGTCAACAATGGGGGAAGAACACAAGCTGAAATGATAAAGTTCATTGGGGAAGAAGACCCCCTTTTATAGGTGGGGAAAAATCCAACCGTTATGCTCACAGCGCGCACCGAGCGGTACTACCGCTCCAAGGAGCGGTACTAGCCCTTTGAAACACAACAGCGAGTAGGAAAAAAGGCCAGAAGAACCATCGGAGCGGTAGTACCGCTTGACCTCACGGTACTACCGCAAGGAGTAGCGGTACTACTGCTAAGGGTACGATCAAGCTCCAAATCTCACAAGAAGAAAACCAAACAAGAACCAAGAAATATGATGCAAGCGCAAACCTTTGCCTTTCACAAAGTCCACTTGAGCTAGATGTAGACGATCTTGACTCCCTGAAGTTGGACCACCTTTCTTGATTTCGTTGGCTCGGTGAAGACTAGTAGATTGCTCCCCCATGCTCCACTATGGGCGAGCCACTCTTCGGGACATCTTCAGAAGTTCATTGTCACCATAATTAACGGCAAGCTTCAAGCACTTGATCTTTTCGTGATGCATCACTTGAACTTGCACACCACAACCTTGATTAGATGTCATCCTCCATGGGTTATATGTGATCTACCTCTTGACGCAAACCCATGGAAAATAATCTAACCCCACATAGAACTCTCATAAATACCATCGGTTAGTACACAAAGCGTAATTGAAAATGCTTACCATACTGTGGGATCGCTTGATCCCTCTCGGTACATCTTCTATACTTTGTGTGTTGATCAACTTGATTCACACTTTGACTTAGTCTTGATCAACCTTGAATCTTTCCAACACTATTCATTTGGATGATGTCTTGAAGGTAAACATGAATGATAACACACTCTTCTTCTTCAAGACATGCTTGTAATAAGCTCAATACTCACAAGACCAATCTTTGGATAATTCCTTAATAGCACCTTGGTCATCACAAACTCTCCTTGAAACCAACACATGGACTCCAAGAAAAGCCTATCGACAAACCCTTCGAATATAACTCAAGGCAACCATTAGTCCATAGAGATTGTCATCAATTACCAAAACCAAACATGGGGGCACCACATGTTCTTTCAATCTCCCCCATTTTGGTAATTGATGACAATCACTTTCAAGAGAGTTTATATAAGGAATTATGCATCACCATACCATGCAACAATAATGTATGTGCATGAGATGCAAAAGCTTAGGAACAAAACCAAAGCAAGAGGAGATGACTAGATGACTCTCTAAACTTCTCCACAAAACTCTCTGAAACTTCTCCCCCATTGGCATCGATTGCCAAAATGGGCGAATGGCTTAGAAGGCCAATATAACTCGTGTTACTCCATAAATTGTGTATTTCTCAACTAGAGAGTGGAATGCAATACACATATCCAACGGTAAATACTTGGAGGAAGACAAGCTATATTGAGGCCCAAAGATTGCCAAAAGAATGATATGCCACAAAGGCATAACAGAGAGAGAAACAAGCACTCAAGCAATCAAACGATACCAATTGAAGCAAGCTATCAAACGATAGCAATTGAACCAACTAGACTACTGATCCTACGTGCCACATGAATAAAAGATATTATGATATGAGCAAAGGAGTGTTCTAGAGAAACTAGAGAAGCTCCCCTTGTTTTGTGCACAATTTAGTTTTGCAATATACAACACACACAAAATAGGATCGTCACCCCCTAGATCAATAGAACCTCACGACAAGTGCAAGAGACCAACAGAGCGTTCTAAAAGACACTAGTGAAGGTCCCCATGATTTGTGCACTCCTTAGAATGTTTGCATTAGGATACCAAGTGCACAAACTAGGATCATCACTCCCCCAAAATCAATAGAACCTCACAACAAGTGCAAGTGAGCATGTAGGAAACAAAGTCTAGCACTTGCAACAAACAAATGTTTGAGAAACATATAAAATATTCAACTTGGAAATAAGCTCAACCAAAAAGATGTGTGTGAGTCATGGCAAAGCACTTGAGAAGACTAATATAAGGATGAGCATTAAGCATCAACATAGTCTTTAATAGTTGAGATACAAGGTGCATGACATGTCCTTCCCACACACACAACTTAGCAAATGGATTCACAAGCTCACTAAAAAGAAATAACAAACAAGCTTGTGACAACCCATGGTGAAAAAAAAGCCTCATCAAAACGAGGGATACCAATTAGATGGCAAAGCCTTGTCAAGACAAGCATGAGGGAAATGATCTTCACCACAAAAGAGTGCATCAAGATGCAACAATGTAAGATATGCACTCAAGACACACACCTTCACGTAGCCACCAAAGAAATAATGCAAGAAAGAAAATGTGGACGTGAAAGAAGGGGATATCAATTAGATATGCAACTTTTCTCAAGTGTATAAGATTCTAATTAGATGAAGATCATGATGATATCAATCCACAAAGAAGGATGTACACGCGAAATTGTTGCAAAAAGGAAATAATAAGATATCCACAAGGAAGTCATAAATATACCAATAAGATATTTGCTTGACGACATAGCACATGGCTAGATATGGTCTTATTGTATATAAATGAGTTCCAACCACACGAGCATCAAAGACATCACAACTAGCAACAAGAGATCATTGTTGGGATGCTTTGAGAAAGGACAAGTATCACAAGAAAGAATGAATTACATGCCATGATACAACCTACACAAGGTTGATGCAAGAAATGTGTGCATGAAGTAAATGATGATACTTGTTACCGAGATACCATTGGAAGGATGTAGTAGATATCAATTGAAGGTAGATAGTTGTTCATTGATCATCCTAGCTTGACTCCAATAAGCACATGGTGACACCACCTTCCTTGTGAGTGAGCCGAGCATCCAATGCATCTCCAATTGTTCCTAGAACAACAACACAAACTAAACGGTACCCAAACTCATTTGGACCAAAGAGTTAGAAACACCAATACATAGGACAAACTCATATATAATTATGATATATATATATATATATATATATATATATATATATATATATATATATATATATATATATATATATATATATATATATATATATATATATATATATATATATATATATATATAAAATTATGAAAATGAATTTTATGCACATCTTATCCAACTGGAGACTAGGTGGAGTTTTTCCCTATATACTGGGACAAAGAAAGAAAGCATGCCAAAGAAAATACAAGAAGTAAATATGCATGCTCAAGACTTTCAAGAAACGATACCAAATGAAAAAGAAATACCAAGTGAAAATAAGATACCAAATGGAGAAATCATCACTTTGCAGATATCATTAAAGGATACATCAAGGAATGAGATATCCATTCATACACGCAAAAAGAACGATATCCAACTCCCAAAAGAGAGGATGGTTCCAAACCAATCAAACCCTCTACAAAGTTTCATGATGGCACAAGTACCAAAAAGAAACGACCTTCCTTCCACCAACAAACACTTGAAATGGATCGCAAGATGAGTGTTCTATATAAAATAGGATAGCCCCCCGAAGAGTTATGCATTATAGAGAATTTGCATTTGAATAAAAATGCACAAGATGGGATCACCACTTTCACTATATCCAGAAAACACTAGACAAGATCATGAAAACAACAAGATCCACAAGTGGCACGGAAGACAATGGGAGTTAATATAATCTTGGCAAGCAATAAGGCAAATAAAACTAAAAGACGATGTAGAGATGATCAATAATTTCCACCACATAAAAGATTACCAATTGTTAAATACAAAAGGTATTTGGAAATAATTCCCGGTGATAGAAAGCAATGATATCCAACATAATATTCACACCAAACGAAAGCAAAATGCAACTTGTAGAGCTGACATGTCACCTAGGAACAAGATAATTTACAATATCAACTCTAGGTGACAATATCTCAAATGTACACATTTTTAGGCTACTAATATGCACATAGCACATTACTCCCCCATAATGTGATACCAAAGAAAACTTAAACAAGAGGCAATAAGAGGAACCTTCAAGAGATAATTAATGGACAATTTAGAATTTGAATTTCTCATGAGAAGATATACCACATAGTGACAAGATAATCTTGTAATGTCAAAACTAGATGATATTCCTCATGTACACATATTTATAGGATTGTGAGGTGCACAAAGCACATCACTCCCCCAAAATGGGATGTTCCATTAATCTCTCACAAGAGTCAACTAAGATACATACAAGATGCACAAAGGCTCAAACCACCACACACACATACATGATGTGCAAACCAACATACACATACTTGATTTCTCAAGATAAGCAAATTGGAAGCACAACATATACACACACATGCAAGGTACAAAACCACAACATGCTAAGGGGCAAGTAACTTCAAATGTAAAAAAATTAAGCACGAGTTACCGCAAGGAGGAACATTGGATATAAGATAGAAACTTGATAATCCGAATGACTTGACTTGAGACAATATGAATGATGAAGACCCCTTAATTCTTCATAATGTAGCCAAGTCTCCAATGCCCTCCAACAACACCTATTGATCAAATTTTAGCTTGCTGGTCCCCAACCAAGTTGGGTCCTAAGAGGTTAGTCACAATAGGCTTGGCTACACAAATGGTTCTTTTCTTGACACCACTTTGAGTACCAACATACTTGGAAAACACATTTCCAACATTATCCTTCCCAAGAGAATAGACATCATCAATAATAATTGGGTTGGATAAGGTAACAATTGTGCATGAAGAAGCGACGTGACCTTTCTCACGGCATAAGTAGCAACGTCTACTCTTTGCTTTCTTCTCACTTGATTTCTCAACGAGAGAAGCATGAACTTGAGTATTCTTGGGAAGAGGCCTTTCTTCAACTTGAGGTTGAGCATGAGAATGAACTTGTGGCCACTTCCCTTATTGCTTGTCACTAATGGGCTTCTTCTCAATGGGCAAGATCTAACATGGTGCCCTTCAATTTTGCACTTAAAGCAAATAATCTTGGCCGAATTCTTGACTTGTTCTTGGCCCTTTTTCTTCTTAATGATCTTGGACTTTTTCTTCTTGTTGGAGTTGAGTCCAAGTCCACCTTTGTCATTGGGGGATTTTTGCGCACTCAAGATATTGTTGAGTGTGGACTTCCCTTCATGACACTTTTCTAAGTCTTTCTTCAAAGAAGTGACTTGGGCCTTAAGCTCTTTGATTTCCTCTACATGGTTAGTATCAACACAAGTACTAGAGGAAGTATACGCTTCATCATTAGAGCAACAAGGCAAGTAAAGTAGTTCATCACAAGAAGTAGCAACATTGTGAGTAGATGAATTACGGGGACTATCACATGGCAAGATAGCATGTTGACTTTAAGTAGTGCTAGTATCCACATGAGGCTCACTAGATGTTACCTTGATACTCACAGACTCATGAGCTATCCTTAGCACATTATGGGATACTAGAAGATCATCATGAGAGCTTGTGAGCTTTACATGACTTTCTTCCAATTTCCCATAATTGCTAGATAGCAACTCAAGTTGAGCCCTTAGCTCAACATTCTCCTTCAAAATGGATGCTTCACCAGAAATAGAGTTAGTAGCACAAGCATCGTCAATAATAGCAAGAGGAGAAGGCAACTTGGCAAGCTCTTTAGAATATGAAGCTTTAAGATGAGCATGAGACTCGGTAAGTTTGATGAGCTCACTCTTAATGACCCTTGAGCCATTTTCGACGTGCTCAAAATCCTCAAGGAGTTTAGCATGTGCAACTTCAAGCTTCTCATTTTTAGATTCAAAATCATTAGCCACCTCGAGAGCTCTATCACGGGATTCCTTTATTCTAGATAGTTCTAGAGCAAAAGTCTCCTCAAGAGATTCCTTCGTGGTATGTTAACGTTCAAGAGATTGTGAGAGGTCGGCGATCTCATTAGCATAATCCCACTCATGACCTTCCATTTTCTAAATGGTGGCCTCATGCTCCTCTAGATGAGATTCCAACTCCTCTATATATTTCTTGCCCTCCATAGCAATAGACATGATTTCCATGAAGTTGGAACGAGCAATGTTATTCTTATGAAGAGCTTTGAAAATCAATTCCCCCTTAATTTTTAAGGAGGCAACATTATCATTTTCTTCATCATTATCAACATCATCATCATTGTCATCATCACTATCACCACAAGATATATTGGGATTCAAAGTGGGAGATACCTTTGAAGCCTTAGCCATAAGGCAAAACGCAATAGATGATGATATAGGATGCCTATTCAAGACTACATCTTGTTCCATGGGGTGTTGGGTTTCCTCTACATTGTTAGCACAACAATTCGAGGAAATAGATGAATTTTTATCACGGCAACAAGATATAGCAAGCATATCATCATGAGTTTTAGTCAAGCAATTTCTAAATGATATGCAAGGACTATCAACACAAGCATGTGAAACATGTAGGGTGCTCAAAGTGTTGAAGTCCAAAGAAGATGCATTGCAATAAGATAGTGATGAAGGATCATCCACAATAAACATACTATCATCATTGCAATGACAAACACTACTCACCATATCATTACCTTGTGGCAAACCACATGTAGGTAAAGTAGAAGAAGTTGAGAAGACAACACGGTTGGAGGTGGAGGGAGGACAATCATTCCCACAATTCTTGGACACACCATATTTATGTTGAAGCTTTGTCCACAACTCATGAGCATCCCGGAACGACATGAGTTAAAATATAATTAACTTCATTGCTCAAAGCATAAAAAAGCACATCAGAAGCTTGAGTTTTGAGATAAGATTTTTTCTCATCCTCTAAAGATAATCTTTGTGGATCATTTGGAGGAGAAAGACCCATATCTACAATTCGCTCTAAATTTGGGTCCATGACCCTAAAGAAATTAAGCATGCGAATTACCCAAACATCAAAATTTGTGCCATCGAAACTAAGAGTGTCTGAGAATCCTAAGCCCCTAGTCGACATCCTTACTCTCTAGGCGGTTAAGCCCTATAAAGAGAGATGAGGCTCTAATACCAATTGAAATATCGTGGATGTCGCCTAGAGGGGGTGAATAGGCGCTTTTAAAACAATTACGGTTTAGGCTTGAACAAATGCGGAATAAACCTAGCGGTTAATTTGTCAAGCACAAAAACCTACAACAACTAGGCTCACCTATGTGCACCAACAACTTATGCTAAGCAAGAGAAACAACTACGTGATAGCAAGATATATGACAAGAAAGAATATGGCTATCACAAAGTAAAGTGCATAAGTAAAGGGCTCGGGTAAGAGATAACCGAGGCACGCGGAGACGACGATGTATCCCAAAGTTCACACCCTTGCGGATGTTAATCTCCGTTTGGAGCAGTGTGGAGGCACAATGCTCCCCAAGAAGCCACTAGGGCCACCGTAATCTCCTCACGACCTCTCACAATGCAAGATGCTGTGATTCCACTAAGGGACCCTTGAGGGCAGTCACTGAACCCGTACAAATGGCATCCCTTGGGGGCGGTCACCGAACCCGTACACTTTTGCAACCCTTGGGGGCGGTCATCGGAACCCGTCAAATTGCTCGGGGCGATCTCCAAAACCTAATTGGAGATTCCGACGCTTCCCCGGAGCTTTACACCACAATGATTGAGCTCCGAACACCACAAAGGTTGGGGTATCTCCCCAACGACACCACGAAGCTTCACCAAAATGGAATATGGCTCTGAGGTGACCTCAACCGTCTAGGGCGCCCAAGCACCCAAGAGGAACAATCTCAAGGGTACCAAGCACCCAAGAGTAATAAGCTTCTCAACTTGTAACATCCACGTATCACCATGGAGAACTCAAACCAATGCACCAAATGCAATGGCAAGAGCACACGGAGTGCCCAAGTCCTTCTATCCCAAATCCCACCAAAGCAACTAATTCTAGGGAGGAAAATCAGAGGAAGAACGGAGAAGAGAACACGGAGAACTCCAAGATTTAGATCCAAGGGGTTCCCCTCACATAGAGGAGAAAGTGATTGGTGGAAACGTGGATCTGGATCTCCTCTATCTTTTCCCCCCAAAACTAGCAAGAATCCATGGATGGATTAAGAGATAGCAAGCTCGAAGAAGGTCAACTATGGGGGAAGAACACAAGCTGAAAGGATAAAGTTCATTGGGGAAGAAGACCCCCTTTTATAGGTGGGGAAAAAATCCAACCGTTATGCTCACAGCCCGCACCGAGCGGTACTACCGCTGGGGCGGTAGTAGCCCTTTGAAACACAACAACGAGGAGGCAAAAAGGCCAGAAGAACCGTCGGAGCGGTAGTACCGTTTGACCTCACGGTACTACCGCAAGGGGTAGCGGTACTACTACTAAGGGTAGCGGTACTACTGCTTGCGAGCGGTACTAAAAAATTACATCTGTGCCTACCACCGCTGGACTTATGACGAGTTTTTGGTCCGGAGCGGAAGTAAACCACGGAAGTAAAAAATTACATGCGCTCCAAGCGGTAGTACCGCTGCAGCCCTTTTGTGGACACCAAAACTGACACAACTTTTGCAAACGGACTCCGAATTCAATGAAAGCAAGTTTGTTGGAAAGCTAACGACATGTCCTATCACAATATTGATTGAAATAACAATAAGAAGCAATTGAGAAAAGGCCCATAAGAAAATGGAGAGAACCCTTCCTCGAAGGAGACCAGTAAAACCTCCACTACTGAAAACGCAATAGAAGAAGCATGTGAACTCCGTTTTCGATGAACTCGGGCTTGTCAAGAAGATGACCATAAGCTCCAAAGCTCACAAGAATAAAACCAAACAAGAACCAAGAAATATGATGCAAGCATGCAATGGTTTCAGCTCTCGACGAACGATATGATCAAGCTACCCACTTGAGAGCCCCCCTTGATAGTACGGCAACCAATCCTATAACCCGGTCTCCAAACTACCACCATGAGACTGGTAAAATAAAGAACCTATCAAGGGCAAACCTTTTCCTTTCAGAAAGTCCACTTGAGCTAGATGTAGACGATCTTGACTCCCTCAAGTTGGACCACCTTTCTTGATTTTATTGGCTCGGTGAAGACTAGTAGATTGCTCCCCCATGCTCCACTATGGGCGAGCCACTCTTCGGGACATCTTCAGAAGTTCATTGTCACCACAATGAACGGAAAGCTTCGAGCACTTGATCTCTTCATGATGCATCACTTGAACTTGCACACCACAATCTTGATTTAATGTCATCCTCCATGGGTTGTATGTGATCTACCTCTTGATGCAAGCCCATGGAAGATAACCTAACCCCACATAGAACTCTCACAAAGACCATGGGTTAGTACACAAAGCATAATTGACAATGCTTACCATACTATGGGATCGCTTAATCCCTCTCGGTACATCTTAGATACTTTCTGTGTTGATCAACTTGATTCACTCTTTGACTTAGTCTTGATCAACCTTGAATCTTTCCAACTCTATTCATTTGGATGATGTCTTGAAGGTAAACATGAATGATAACACACTCTTCTTCTTCAAGACATGCTTGTAATAAGCTCAACACTCACAAGACCAATCTTTGGATAATTCCTTAATAGCACCTTGGTCATCACAAACTCTCCTTGAAACCAACACATGGACTCCAAGAAAAGCCTATGGACAAACCCTTCAAATATAACTCAAGGCAACCATTAGTCCATAGAGATTGTCATCAATTACCAAAACCAAACATGGGGGCACCACATGTTCTTTCAATCTCCCCATTTTGGTAATTGATGACAATCAGTTTCAAGAGAGTTTATATAAGGAATTATGCATCACCATACCATGCAACAATAATGTATGCGCATGAGATGCAAAAGCTTAGGAACAAAACCAAAGCAAGAGGAGATGACTAGATGACTCTCTAAACTTCTCCACAAAACTCTCTGAAACTTCTTCCCCATTGGCATCGATTGCCAAAATGGGCGAATGGCTTAGAAGGCCAATATAACTCGTGTTCCTCCACAAATTGTGTATTTCTCAACTAGAGAGTGGAATGCAATAACCATATCCAACAGTAAATACTTGGAGGAAGACAAGCTATATTGAGCCCAAAGATTGCCAAAAGAATGATATGCCACAAAGTATTACAGAGAGAGAAACAAGCACTCAAGCAATCAAACAATACCAATTGAAGCAAGCAATCAAAAGATACCAATTGAACCAACTAGACCAATGATCCTACGTTCCACATGAATAAAAGATATTATGATATGACCAAAGCAGTGTTCTAGAGAAACTAGAGAAGCTCCCCTTGTTTTGTGCACAATTAAGTTTTGCAATATACATCACGCACAAAATATGATCGTCACTCCCCCTAGATCAATAGAACCTCACGACAAGTGCAAGAGACCAACGGAGCGTTCTAAAAGACACTAGTGAAGGTCCCCATGATTTGTGCACTCCTTAGAATGTTTGCATTAGGATACCAAGTGCACAAACTAGGATCATCACTCCCCCAAAATCAATAGAACCTCACAACAAGTGCAAGTGAGCATGTAGGAAACAAAGTCTAGCACTTGCAACAAACAAATGGTTGAGAAACATATAAAAGATTCAACTTGGAAATAAGCTCAACCAAAAATATGTGTGTGAGTCATGGCAAAGCACTTGAGAAGACTAATATAAGGATGAGCATTAAGCATCAACATAGTCTTTAATAGTTGAGATACAAGGTGCATGACATGTCATTCCCACACAGAGAACTTAGCAAATGGATTCACAAGCTCACTAAAAAGAAATAACAAACAAGCTTGTGACAACCCATGGTAAAAAAAGCCTCATCAAAACGAGGGATACCAATTAAATGGCAAAGCCTTGTCAAGACAAGCATGAGGGAAATGATCTTCACCACAAAAGAGTGCATCAAGATGCAACAATGTAACATCCGCAATCAAGACACACACCTTCACGGAGCCACCAAAGAAATAATGCAAGAAAGAAAAGGTGGGCGTGAAAGAAGGGGATAGAATTAGATATGCAACTTCTCTCAAGTGTATAAGATTCTAATTAGATGAAGATCATGATGATAGCAATCCACAAAGAAGGGTGTACACGCGAAATTGTTGCCAAAAGGAAATAATAAGTTATCCACAAGGAAGTCATAAATATACCAATAAGATATTTGCTTGACGATATAGCACATGGCTAGATATGGTCTTATTGTATATAAATGAGTTCCAACCACACCAGCATAAAAGATATCACAACTAGCAACAAGAGATCATTGTTGGGATGCTTTGAGAAAGGACAAGTATCACAAGAAAGAATGAATTACATGCCATGATACAACCTACACAAGGTTGATGCAAGAAATGTGTGAATGAAGTAAATAATGATACTTGTTACCGAGATACCATTGGAAGGATGTAGTAGATATCAATTGAAGGACTCATTTGGACCAAAGAGTTAGAAACACCAATACATAGGACAAACATCACATACATATTATGTGACGCCCGGATAGTTAAGCTACAGTAACCCTCTACTAATGATGCCACATCACCACAATTACGGTTGATAATTTCGCGATGACTCAAACCGATTCGAATTTCAAATTTAAAACAAAGTCAAATAATTAAAGTTCTCAAAAGTCAAAAACAAAATGTTCTAAATGTGGCAAATAATCTTTACAGAATAGTGGTGAAGAAATCAACATTTATTAAGAACTTATATATCCTAAAATAAATAAAACAACACCAAAGATGATTAATTAAATATCTTTTTAATTTATAAATTATTAAACTATTTTAATTGGGAGTCAAAACTTTTGTAGGTGAGGGCTAAAAGTATTGCAATAATTTAGGTACTAATTTTGTATTTTATAAAACAAAAATTAATTAGAAAGTAAATGGAAAACAGAAAGATATAAAAAAAAAGAAAAACAAGAAAGAAAAGAAATGGGCCTAAGTGCACTGTGCACTTAGGCCTGCTAGCACAGTGGTGGGCCGAGCCCACTAGCGGGTCGTCCCCTACCTCTCCCTGTTCACGGTCGCGCTGGACGGCGCTCCCGCGTCCATGGCGCGGATGGCCACGCGTTGGCCATCCCGCGGCCACCCCCGTCGCCCCCGGCGACCTACAAGACGTCCGCGGCCCTCCCCTAACCCTAGAATCCCCCCTCTTCCCTTTCCCCTCGCTTGTCTCGCCCCCCCCGCTCAAGCCCACCGCCAATGTCGCCGTGTCATCGCCGTGCTCGTGGCCACTAGCCTCCCCGGCGCTCGGGAAGAAGTTGAGGAGCATCGTCGTCCTCTTCTACACCGTCTGCAAGCTCCAGGTCGTGCCGGAGCTCCCCGGGCTATCGCCGTCGGTCTTCTTCCCCAACCACGGCCGTCGTCGTCCACCTCGTCGATCCGCTCGCATTGAACCTCTCCAGTCGTCGTCGAGCCATCCACGAGCCTCGCGGTGAGCTGTTTCCCCTTCCCCCTCTCTTCTGCACTCGATCCCGTGGCCCTAGCCCCCTCGCCACCATAGCCGACCCTCGCCACCGCCGTTCGCCTCGCCGCCGTGGCCATGCTCTCCGTCGTGCTCGCCTGAGCACGGCATCGTGTTCCTAGTGCTTCCGAGAACCCAACGCGCCCGCGCACGCGCTTCCCCGTGGCCCCTAGCCCCGAGCTCGTTGGGCGCCCGAACGCGCCTCCGCCGGCGACGTCCTACTGCTCGTCTCCGGCCACCGCAGCCCGCAAGACCACCGCCATCCGACGCGTCGTCGTCTTGCCGTTCTAACGCGCCCGGCCGCGACCAAAATGGCGCCCTGTGGGCGATTTCCGTCGGTGCCCGAGGGCACGCCGCAGCGAACGAGCTCGCCGGCGTGATTCCGACGAGTCGCCGACCGTCGCTGAGCTGGCCTGACGCGTGGGCCCCCTTGTGTCGCTGACTGGTGGGCCCCGTTGACCCTTTGACTCGGTCAACACTGACGTGGCCCCTCTATGTCTATGACATGCGGGCCCCACGGCATAAAACGGTTAAAATAAATAGATGAATTGCTAATTAATTAATTAGTTAATTAAACACTTAATCTCTCACTGACTACTGGGCCCCACACACTAATTAACCCTTTCAGTTAGTCTAAACCCCATGTTAGTGTCCCTGACAATGACATGTGGGTCCCACTGGACCCACCTGTCTGGTCTGACTGGTCAACTGACTAGTTGACCTGATGACATCACTCTGACGTCATGCTTGCGTCATCGTTCACTGTTCTGGATAAGGTTGAATTTAGGTAAATATTAAATTCCAGAAATCAATAAAACCTTTAGAAAATCATATCTTTTAAACCATAACTCGGATAAAAATAATTTATATATGAAAGTTGCTCAGAACGACGAGACGAATCCGAATACGCGGTCCGTTCGTCCGCCACACATCTCTATCATACCGAACGTGCAACATTCCCCTCCGTTTCATCTGCCCGCAAATGCCTAACACCGGGAATACTTTCCCGGATGTTATTCCTCTTCGCCTGTACCACCGAGCACTGCGTTAGGTCACACGTAGCACTGCGTATTTCCATGTTATGCTTTGTGTGCTATTGTTTGCTCTGTTATTTATTTGTTTCCCCTTCGTTGCTTATTTTCGATAGACTCCGATACTGTGATAGACCCCGAGACCATTGATGCTTCGGTGTTCGACTACGGCTACGCTTCCGAAGATTCCTTTCGTCTGCAGAGCTTCCAGGCAAGCCCCCCCCTTTGATCACCAGATATCGCCTATTCTTCTCTCTACTGCTTGCATTAGAGTAGTGTAGCATGTTACTGCTATCGAATAATCCTATTCTGTTGCATAGCCTGTCATTGTTGCTACATTTGTTGATACCCGTACCTGCTATCCTAATGCTTAGTATAGGATGCTAGTATTCCATCAGTGGCCCTTCATTCTTGTCCGTCTGCCATGCTATACCATCGGGCCGTGATCACTCGGGTGGTGATCACGGGTATATACTATATACATACTTTGCATACACATGATGATGATTCGGAGATGGGGGCTGAAGGGGCAGGTGGTTCCACCCAGGTAGTGGTGGGCCTGGGTTCCCGACAGTCCCCTGATGGTTACTTTGTGGCGGAGCGGCAGGGCAGGTTGCGACCACCTAGGAGACAGGTGGGCCTGGCCCTGGTCGTTGTCCGCGGTTATGTCATAATAACACGTTTATCGAGATCTTGGTATTTGATCTGAGTCTGGCCATTTGGTCTATACACACTAACCAGCTACGTGGGAATAGTTATGGGTACTCGACGTCGTGGTATCAGCCGAAGCCTTTTTGACGTCAGCGACTTAGAGGCGTGCGCCGGATTGGACTGGAAAGCCTACTCTGGTATTAGGAGAGGCTAGGTCTGCTTACCGGCCGCGTACGCAACGTGCAGGTGTGCGTTGGGCGATGGGCCCGGACCCCTGCGCGCCTAGGACTTAGACCGGCGTGCTGACCTCTCTGTTGTGCTTAGGTAGGGCTGCGACGTGTTGATCTTCCGAGGCCGGGCATGACCCTGGAAAGTGTGTCCGGCCAAATGGGATCAAGCGTGCTGGGTTCTGTGGTGCACCCCTGCAGGGAAGTTAATCTATTCGAATAGCCGTGTCCCTCGGTAAAAGGACGACCCGGAGTTGTATTCCGACCTCATGACAACTAGAACCGGATACTTAATAAAACACACCCTTACAAGTGCCAGAGATAACTCGGTGGTTGCTCTCTCACAGGGTGATGTGCGGGAGGATCGCCGAGTAGGATTATGCTATACGATGTTACTTGGTGAACTTACCATCTATTCCCTTCTACTGCTTCAAGACGGAGGCTGCCAGAAGCGAGGACACTTGTTACTTCCGGCTACTCTCTTCTTCTGCTGCAAGATGGACGTTGCGAGAAGCGTAGTCTTCGATTGGATTAGCTATCCCCCTCTTATTCTGGCATTCTGCAGTTTAACCCACATATATTATCCCTTTACACATATACCTTTGCATATGTAGTGTAGATCCTTGCTTGCGAGTACTTTGGATGAGTACTCACGGTTGCTTTTCTCCCCCTTTTCCCTTTTTCTCCCTTCTTCTCGGATGACGCAACCAGATGGTGGAGTCCAGGAGCCAGAGGACCCCGATGATGCTTCTACATGGAGTTCGGCTTCGAGGAGTAGTTAGGAGGTCCCAGGCAGGAGGCCTTGCCTTTTCGATCGTTGCTACTTTTGTGCTAGCCTTCTTAAGGCAAACTTGTTTAACTTATGTCTGTACTCAGATATTATTGCTTCCGCTGACTCTTGTGTTTTCGAGATTTTGTATTCGAGCCCTCGAGGCCCCTGGCTTGTAATATAAAGCTTGTATTATTTTAATTTGTGTCTAGAGTTGTGTTGTGATATCTTCCAGTGAGTCCTTGATCTTGGCCGTACACATTTGCGTGCATGATTAGTGTACGGACAAATCGGGGGCGTCACAAGTTGGTATCAGAGCCGACTGCCTGTAGGAATCCCCCTTTCCAACTCCTTGGCCGAAGTTGAGTCTAGTCTTTGAAAAACAAATTTACTAACTTGTTGTGTGGCTTACGGGCCCACATCACCATTGGGTGGTATTAGGATCTTTTACTCCTCGTCTATACTCTGGGACTCTTATCTCTCTTTTATTCGGGATAAATGAATTTTGCTAAATCTAACATTAGGATCTCGTTATCACTTTTACCCGGAGAACACCTTATGATCGATGATCGTCTGCTGCACCAGAAGACCCTGAAGATACTCTCCGCTGTTAACCCGAGAACTTGTGTTCATCGCCTTTGCAAATCACTATCACCGATATATCCTTATGGATATCTGCATGCACTTGTCATACTCATGATCATTCCTCGTCGCTCTTGTTGTTACAAGAGGCCTCGAAATATTCTTCGTTGTCTCGAGAATCCTTTGAGTTTACTGTCTTGTAGCTTTATGTCGCATGAAAACCCTTACGGTTATTTCCTCACAATTATCGAGGACCCGTTCTTCTCGATTGTTCATGTGTCTCACAAAGTTCATCGGGATACCTTTTGATCTTTCGCAATCCTCTGCAGCCTGTTACTCCTGTAATTCTTGCCTGCTTGCATTATGGTTAATTCCATATGACTAGTAGTCTTCGTTAACATCCCTTGTCTTAGCCATTTTGAGCCTATTGATTCAATGTGTGCGTATGCACGCAGTCATCAGGTTATCCTTTATAAAATTACCCTTCCAACTCAGACGTCATTCCGGACATGAGTTGGTTCTCGGCAATTCAAACCTTTATTGATTGTCCAACTAAGTGTTTTGAACTTATCCATCCTGGATCAGAGCGTCTGCTTCTGATCCTTCGTTTTGGAAACCATAATTTCTTTCTATTTAAGCTTCATACTAATCAGGTGATTCTTGAATCTGATGCCTCTGCATTCTTCTTCCTCTGAGTGAGTACCGATACTCACATCAGCTCCGTTGTGGATCGCTCGATCCTTTGTTGAAATATTATCCGATAGTGTCCTTCGTATACAAAAAAAACCCTCGAGAAGTTCTGTCCCTCATGCATAATACCTTCGGTAAATTGTATCCTCTTCTTTGACAACCATGCTCTTCCTTGGAGCTGGTGATATTTACTTTCGAAACTTGTGGTATATGTTACTAAGATGCCCGATGGGTTGAACCTATGCCTTCCCCTAATCCGTGAAAACCCGAAAGTTTTCACAAGTCATACTCTTTCGGTGTTCCACCAGTTAAAATTCCAACACTACATTTTTATTAAAGCGAGAGGTGAATGAAATGATATGCATTGAAGAAGTGGGAGTCGACCTTGAACTTGTGTTCATGCCCATGAAAATGATGTAGACCGTCTCGGAAGCTTCTTGCAAAATGATTGTCCAGCTATACGATTCTTTCGAAATTCTTGAATTGATTACTTACAGTTATGGTTCTGACCATGCTGTCTTGATCTGATATATCTGATGGGAATTCACTCCAGTGCCTCGTCTATTTTTGGCAAGGTTGAAGTATCTACTGTCTTAGGTTAATGACCCTGTTCTACTTCTATCATGTTATACCTACGAGTATTACCCCTGGTATCTCGAAGATGTCTTGCCATTGCTCCACATCTTACGAACTTTGATGAAGTAATGTCTTTCCTTGTCGTAATCACTCTACGGGTTCTGGGTTGTTGTCAACCGAGGACACCGACTAGTGAATTTATTCTGCACTACCAATCAAATACCCCTAGTAAATTTTTTTCTGGGAAATTCTGAACTCAATCTGGTCATTCCCAGACTATCGGCTATATCCTGCTCTTTCTATCTTTGACTGTGCTACCTCGTCCTTCCCTGGTGCATGAATTCTTCCGTGTGTGAGCACGACTTACATTGAGCCTTCAACATCATGTTGCTTGTCTTGAAAGGCAACTTTGGTTCCGAGCTTGCATCTTATATATTGATCCTATAACTTGCCACTTTGTCATTCCCTTGCTTGTTGTCGTTGTTGTTTGACTGCATCCTCTTAAAACCTCCCGACAAATGTGTCGGATCACCTTCAACACTTTGACTTCTTCTGAGATGTCAACTGTGTTCGTGATGAGAAACCCCCTCCTTGCCCTCGATGATTTTCTTGACTTCATTTCATCGCGAACTTGTCCACATTATAAATACAACTTGCTCTCCAGCTAGTGTTGTGTTCTGCCTTGAAGTATTACTGTCTTTTATATCGAGAATGTTGTGGGGATTGCTCCACCTCTTAGAAATTCTCGGTATGATGATACTTCGCACCATCACCATTCTTCCTTGGTCCCCGTGTTGTTTTAATCGGGATACCAATATGCTAACAATGCTGCTTGAGTTTTGTATTTCTAGCAACCCTTTTGCTTCGAAGTTAACGATCGGCAGTTTGTTCTTAGACTGTTGGTTATGGAATCGTCACTCTAACATTGATCTTGCTACCTAAGGTCATATTTCGGGCACTCCTTTCACCTGATGATTAATGGTGTATGTTTTTCCTCGAGCATACAACATTATATCATTTGAATTGACAAAGTGTTATCTTCTTGTTCACATTATTGCGGGAATTCATTTGTCTGGAATTCTCGATGATTGTCGCTGAGCACATCAGCCACCCCCTCATCCTCTCCTTGGTTTAATGATGAACTATTGTTTCAGGAACCCGCTCCCATAGTTCAATTCCCGAGAATCTTGCAATCACATTTCGTCGATTTGTGTTGCACCTTTTCTTCTGGAACACCCTGAGTCTGAGGTATCATGACACCAATCGGATCTAAATCTCGGTCAGATATGATGGCTAGGACAACTTTCCAGGAGTTATAATTTTGGTCCTCTAATGACTCGGTAATATGATGTCATGCCCAACACCCCTGGCTGGAGGACCCATCATTATAATTTCTTTTGCAAGGATAGCCATTCTTCCAGGAGGAGATTGTAACACTTATTCTATAAGTTGTTCCTGACCAATCCTTTGTGTATCTAAGTCCGACCTTTGCTTCAAGACCATGCCAATGCTATCTCGAAGCATGCCTGCGGTACTCCGATTTTCAGCAAGAGCATTTGAAGCCCAATGCTAAATGTTTCTTGGTCAGTTATCCGAACACCGTTGTATGGTAACGTCTTGATTAATCCTCGCCTCTTTATCTGAATGTTTGTGTACTTGCTCTCCTACCCCGTATGCCATGTTCTTCTTCTCCATGGGAAGGATATACTCCTAATAATTGTGTGTAATCACAATTTTCCTTTCCATTTGTTTGTTTAACCTATCCTTGATCTACATGATCTAAGCAGTAATAATTCTCTGCTTATGTAAACACCTCGTTGTACAACTCTGTCAGAAGACATTGATTCTATCGTTGATAACATTCCGGTAACCACCGATGGATGAGAACTTTGCCTATTGGTCCGCCTCGTTTCAACAAGCGGGAAAATGGTTCTCTTCGTTCCCCGTCCTTGGTACCGACATCATTGACGACATAGATGACAAGCTATCCACTGACATGCCTCCCTGTCGTGGCTGTGCAAGATGTCATCATCCTTCCTATTTTCAACCCACATGGTGGGCCCATAACCCACAGGTCCACTGGATCGAAACCTAACTCTTCTTTACAACCCGGACTATAATGTATCCTTTGCACCTGGCTTCTTTGTGATTCACGAGCCAAATTCTACCATGTTTCAACCTGGTATCAAACACCATATTATTTTCATTGATCAAGACCCCATTCCAGCTTCTGGTTAGGCATCGAATGGCTGCCTACCCGATTGAAACTTTGGTACCATCGCTTATTGCTCTCAATGCATTCACTGAAATACTACTCATAGGGTACTTCGTATATCACTTTCTGAATTCGCCGTCGTATGCACAGACTTCGTGGAAGATACGTTCCTCCAAAGATTTTCCCCCTGGTCACATTCGTAGGACGATGGAGATCCCAAAGAAAAGATGACGATCACGATGACTTGAAAAAAAAATGAAGACATCAACGCAAGGGATCAACCCCTTCGAGAAGAGCAGCCAAGACCGGGAAGACTCGTTAGGTTTTCGCTACCAGCACTCCCCCCTACTCCACTGCTTAAATCTCGGGACGAGATTTCTTGTAGTGGAGGAGAATTGTGACGCCCGGATAGTTAAGCTACAGTAACCCTCTACTAATGATGCCACATCACCACAATTACGGTTGATAATTTCGCGATGACTCAAACCGATTCGAATTTCAAATTTAAAACAAAGTCAAATAATTAAAGTTCTCAAAAGTCAAAAACAAAATGTTCTAAATGTGGCAAATAATCTTTACAGAATAGTGGTGAAGAAATCAACATTTATTAAGAACTTATATATCCTAAAATAAATAAAACAACACCAAAGATGATTAATTAAATGTCTTTTTAATTTATAAATTATTAAACTATTTTAATTGGGAGTCAAAACTTTTGTAGGTGAGGGCTAAAAGTATTGCAATAATTTAGGTACTAATTTTGTATTTTATAAAACAAAAATTAATTAGAAAGTAAATGGAAAACAGAAAGATATAAAAAAAAGAAAAACAAGAAAGAAAAGAAATGGGCCTAAGTGCACTGTGCACTTAGGCCTGCTAGCACAGTGGTGGGCCGAGCCCACTAGCGGGTCGTCCCCTACCTCTCCCTGTTCACGGTCGCGCTGGACGGCGCTCCCGCGTCCATGGCGCGGATGGCCACGCGTTGGCCATCCCGCGGCCACCCCCGTCGCCCCCGGCGACCTACAAGACGTCCGCGGCCCTCCCCTAACCCTAGAATCCCCCCTCTTCCCTTTCCCCTCGCTTGTCTCGCCCCCCCCGCTCAAGCCCACCGCCAATGTCGCCGTGTCATCGCCGTGCTCGTGGCCACTAGCCTCCCCGGCGCTCGGGAAGAAGTTGAGGAGCATCGTCGTCCTCTTCTACACCGTCTGCAAGCTCCAGGTCGTGCCGGAGCTCCCCGGGCTATCGCCGTCGGTCTTCTTCCCCAACCACGGCCGTCGTCGTCCACCTCGTCGATCCGCTCGCATTGAACCTCTCCAGT
>LR738709.1:57957442-57983593 GCA_902687465.1 Secale cereale | reverse complement strand
ACCGCCAATGTCGCCGTGTCGTCGCCGTGCTCGTGGCCACTAGCCTCCCCGGTGCTCGGGAAGAAGTTGAGGAGCATCGTCGTCCTCTTCTACACCGTCTGCAAGCTCCAGGTCGTGTCGGAGCTCCCCGGGCTATCGCCGTCGGTCTTCTTCCCCAACCACGGCCGTCGTCGTCCACCTCGTCGATCCGCTCGCATTGAACCTCTCCAGTCGTCGTCGAGCCATCCACGAGCCTCGCGGTGAGCTGTTTCCCCTTCCCCCTCTCTTCTGCACTCGATCCCGTGGCCCTAGCCCCCTCGCCACCATAGCCGACCCTCGCCACCGCCGTTCGCCTCGCCGCCGTGGCCATGCTCTCCGTCGTGCTCGCCTGAGCATGGCATTGTGTTCCTGGTGCTTCCGGGAACCCAACGCGCCCGCGCACGCGCTTCCCCGTGGCCCTAGCCCCGAGCTCGTTGGGCGCCCGAACGCGCCTCCGCCGGCGACGTCCTACTGCTCGTCTCCGGCCACCGCAGCCCGCAAGACCACCGCCATCCGACGCGTCGTCGTCTTGCCGTTCTAACGCGCCCGGCCGCGACCAAAATGGCGCCCTGTGGGCGATTTCCGTCGGTGCCCGAGGGCACGCCGCCGCGAACGAGCTCGCCGGCGTGATTCCGACGAGTCGCCGACCGTCGCTGAGCTGGCCTGACGCGTGGGCCCCCTTGTGTCGCTGACGGGTGGGCCCCGTTGACCCTTTGACTCGGTCAACACTGACGTGGCCCCTCTATGTCTATGACATGCGGGCCCCACGGCATAAAACGGTTAAAATAAATAGATGAATTGCTAATTAATTAATTAGTTAATTAAACACTTAATCTCTCACTGACTACTGGGCCCCACACACTAATTAACCCTTTCAGTTAGTCTAAACCCCATGTTAGTGTCCCTGACAATGACATGTGGGTCCCACTGGACCCACCTGTCTGGTTTGACTGGTCAACTGACTAGTTGACCTGATGACATCACTCTGACGTCATGCTTGCGTCATCGTTCACTGTTCTGGATAAGGTTGAATTTAGGTAAATATTAAATTCCAGAAATCAATAAAACCTTTAGAAAATCATATCTTTTAAACCGTAACTCGGATGAAAATAATTTATATATGAAAGTTGCTCAGAACGACGAGACGAATCCGAATACGCGGTCCGTTCGTCCGCCACACATCTCTATCATACCGAACGTGCAACATTCCCCTCCGTTTCATCTGCCCGCAAATGCCTAACACCGGGAATACTTTCCCGGATGTTATTCCTCTTCGCCTGTACCACCGAGCACTCCGTTAGGTCACACGTAGCACTGCGTATTTCCATGTTATGCTTTGTGTGCTATTGTTTGCTCTGTTATTTATTTGTTTCCCCTTCGTTGCTTATTTTCGATAGACTCCGATACTGTGATAGACCCCGAGACCATTGATGCTTCGGTGTTCGACTATGGCTACGCTTCCGAAGATTCCTTTCGTCTGCAGAGCTTCCAGGCAAGCCCCCCCCTTTGATCACCAGATATCGCCTATTCTTCTCTCTACTGCTTGCATTAGAGTAGTGTAGCATGTTACTGCTATCGAATAATCCTATTCTGTTGCATAGCCTGTCATTGTTGCTACATTTGTTGATACCCGTACCTGCTATCCTAATGCTTAGTATAGGATGCTAGTATTCCATCAGTGGTCCTTCATTCTTGTCCGTCTGCCATGCTATACCATCGGGCCGTGATCACTCGGGTGGTGATCACGGGTATATACTATATACATACTTTGCATACACATGATGATGATTCGGAGATGGGGGCTGAAGGGGCAGGTGGTTCCACCCAGGTAGTGGTGGGCCTGGGTTCCCGACAGCCCCCTGATGGTTACTTTGTGGCGGAGCGGCAGGGCAGGTTGCGACCACCTAGGAGACAGGTGGGCCTGGCCCTGGTCGTTGTCCGCGGTTATGTCATAATAACACGTTTATCGAGATCTTGGTACTTGATCTGACTCTGGCCATTTGGTCTATACGCACTAACCAGCTACGTGGGAATAGTTATGGGTACTCGACGTCGTGGTATCAGCCGAAGCCTTTTTGACGTCAGCGACTTAGCGGCGCGCGCCGGATTGGACTGGAAAGCCTACCCTGGTATTAGGAGAGGCTAGGTCTGCTTACCGGCCGCGTACGCAACGTGCAGGTGTGCGTTGGGCGATGGGCCCGGACCCCTGCGCGCCTAGGACTTAGACCGGCGTGCTGACCTCTCTGCTGTGCTTAGGTAGGGCTGTGACGTGTTGATCTTCCGAGGCCGGGCATGACCCTGGAAAGTGTGTCCGGCCAAATGGGATCAAGCGTGCTGGGTTCTGTGGTGCACCCCTGCAGGGAAGTTAATCTATTCGAATAGCCGTGTCCCTCGGTAAAAGGACGACCCGGAGTTGTATTCCGACCTCATGACAACTAGAACCGGATACTTAATAAAACACACCCTTACAAGTGCCAGAGATAACTCGGTGGTTGCTCTCTCACAGGGTGATGTGCGGGAGGATCGCCGAGTAGGATTATGCTATACGATGTTACTTGGTGAACTTACCATCTATTCCCTTCTACTGCTTCAAGACGGAGGCTGCCAGAAGCGAGGACACTTGTTACTTCCGGCTACTCTCTTCTTCTGCTGCAAGATGGACGTTGCGAGAAGCGTAGTCTTCGATTGGATTAGCTATCCCCCTCTTATTCTGGCATTCTGCAGTTTAACCCACATATATTATCCCTTTACACATATACCTTTGCATATGTAGTGTAGATCCTTGCTTGCGAGTACTTTGGATGAGTACTCACGGTTGCTTTTCTCCCCCTTTTCCCTTTTTCTCCCTTCTTCTCGGATGACGCAACCAGATGGTGGAGTCCAGGAGCCAGAGGACCCCGATGATGCTTCTACATGGAGTTCGGCTTCGAGGAGTAGTTAGGAGGTCCCAGGCAGGAGGCCTTGCCTTTTCGATCGTTGCTACTTTTGTGCTAGCCTTCTTAAGGCAAACTTGTTTAACTTATGTCTGTACTGAGATATTATTGCTTCCGCTGACTCTTGTGTTTTCGAGCTTTTGTATTCGAGCCCTCGAGGCCCCTGGCTTGTAATATAAATCTTGTATTATTTTAATTTGTGTCTAGAGTTGTGTTGTGATATCTTCCAGTGAGTCCTTGATCTTGGCCGTACACATTTGCGTGCATGATTAGTGTACGGACAAATCGGGGGCGTCACATATTATAACATCCCAAATTTTCAATTTGGAATGTTATACATAGATCATATTTGCATTGCATATTTCTTTGCATTTTGTGCGTGGAGATCCTCGAAATTCTAAGCAACTCAAGGACCTACAGAGAGAGTTGGGAATTCCACCGTTTTGTATTTAAGTTTACTCGAATACCGGTGCGAGGATAGTGTTGGTTTTAATTATTTTTCTCTCCTAAAAATATTTCTAAATAAAATATATGAGTAGAGATAATATGACTTCTCCAAAATAACACAAATATTGGAGGAAAAATATTAAAATCACTTTTGGTATTTTTCTGGATTTATTTGCGATTTTATTTGCATAGGAAAAATGCGCGTTTTTCAAAATTGCATTTAGGTCCGGGAAAAATGTTCACTTTGTCCTAAATATTATTAGAGGACGGTGAAAAATTTATTTCGGAATTTTTGGAGTCCGTTTAGTATTTCTTTTGTTAGTTTTACTACGTTAGGACTCGGTTTAAAAAAACGAAACCGCCTTTGGGCCGTGTTCGGCCAGCACTCCTCTAGCCAGGGCCTTTATAAGCCGAGGCCCGCCAGCCACCAGCCACCAGCCCGCCAGCCCCACGCCTCGAAAACCCTAGCGCTACCGCTGCCACTCGCCGCCGCCGCCGCACCCCGCCGTCGCGCCCCGCGCCGCCGCAGCACCCCGCCGCCTGCGCCGCCGGAGCCACCGCACCCCACCACCGCACCCCGCCGGACTCGCCGCCGCAGCCCGCCGGACCTTCACCGGAGCCGCCACCGCCATCTTCTCCGAGGTATCCGCCGTCGTCGGTTTTTCTCTAAAAGCCGATCGGTTTTTTTAGGAAACCCTAGATTTGTTTTTTTAGTTAAGATTGTTTTTTTTTCGGTTTAGTTATTTAGCGGACAATGTCCGTATGTTCGTTTTAACGAACGTTGTTTGCCCGTTAGCCGCAGGCAGCGAACGTTCGTTCGTTAGCCGGTTCGTCAGTTTTCTTTTTCGGGGTATTTATCCGCGATTATTTCGATCGTGATTTCTGCCCTAATCTTGTTTTTCATTTTTCTTTTCGCTCGAGAGTCGGAATCAGGTGATTCAAAATCCCAGATCTTCGTCTCGATGCCATCTTTCCGTTTAACCTACTTGAATCAAGTTTTGGCTACTGTAAAATTTGACTTTCGCAGTTTGAGTTTCGTTGTTTCTGTCGATTTAATTCTTTTTGCAAACCGGAGTTCTTAAGTTGAACTTTCTGGTTAGATCTAGTCTTTTGGAGTTTTGTTTGTGCATCAATGCTTGTTTGCTTATGTATGCTATTGTTTGCTTGCGATAGAATACCCGGACTGTGAAGCGTGCTACTACGAGTCTTTAGGTTTTGCGAATCGTCCGCAAGGCAAGTAACACTTTGATCATACCCTTTTATTACCCAGTTTTTATGCATTAGATCAAACCCTCACACATTGCATGAGTAGGATCTTTTAACTTGTGCGACTGGGGAGTAGATTGAGGTAGAACCTATTACCTGCATTATTTTCAAACCCTTGGGAGTTACTTCTACGTTTACTCAGGTTGCCATGCTATGCTCGTAGACGTGGTTTGGGTTTGAGTGAAATCCATGACAGATGTGAGATGTTAATTAATGGTTCAACTTAAGGTGGCTACTTGAATACACATCTGGGTGGATTGGTTGCAGGGCACCTGGAGAATCTAGTGTTGTTCTAGGAAATCCCGGGGTTCGGTGTGATTGTCCTATGGAATGCCACCCATGCTCGAAGAAATCATAAAACTATTCATGCTAGAAACATCCGTGTGTAGCCACAATGCCAATATGGGCTCTGGCATAGTATGAGTAAGTTGTGTGAGCTCTTTCAGTGGTGGATTAGCAGATGTAGGGGAAAGTAGGTGTACGGGTCCACCCGGGGTAAAGAGTGAATGCTTCCGAAAGACTGTGTCTCGGTCATCCGTTTCTCAAACACCATGCAGTGCGAGAAATCCAACGGAGGAGATCAAGTCTTGTGGGAAAAGTGCACAAACCTCTGCAGAGTGTACAAACTGATCATGATTAGCCGTGTCCCCGGTTATGGACAACTTGAGTATCTGGTACTTGAATTATTGGTTGATCTCATCACTCTAAAATTTAATTTGTTGGGTTTAATAATTACTTTAATTTGGGATTGAGTTGGAGGTACCTTCTCAATGATGTTTCAACTACCATGATAGTTAAAATAAAAGTTATTCCTTTGTTGTAGGGAAAAATTGGCTTTACACAAAAACTTTAACCATAGAGCCTCCACCAGCCAAATATGCATATAGTGTAGCCTTTATTTCAGTTACTTGCATCTTCTGTGTTAACTTGCCTGCATATTCCATGTGCTGACCCGTTTTCGGGCTGCAACATATTACGTTGCAGACTTTTCAGACGAGGAGTAAGACGTTCTAGGTCGTTTTTCATGCACTTAGCTATGCCGTTGGAGTTGATGGACTCACTTATCTTCCAAGCCTTCCGCTATTATTTTGTTAGATGGCCTTAAGCCATAGACTTTTGTAATAAGTTCTCTTTGGAGACATTCGATGTAATAAGTGTGTGATTGCCACTCTGTTATAAATCCTTCTAGTACTGTGTGTGTCAGCATTACCGATCCAGGGATTACACGGAAACACAGAGACTTCGGTCCCTTTGGATCGTGGTCGCTACAAGATGGTATCAGAGCACACGCTGAATGTAGGATACGACCACTAAGATAAACCATAGGTCACTCTTCTCTACTCATTTCTGCCTTCTCTCCATTTTCTACTTCTTTAGGATGGTGGACCCACGGAACAAGTTCACGCAATCGGATGAAGACACACCTTTTGGACGACATCTGAAGGAAGTCACTAGGTACCTGAACATAGGAATACCAAGCTTTACCAGGACTTACACCGCCCCTTTACCAGAAGAAAAGCGATGGAGCATTCAAGTTCAAATCCCCGAGAGAACCTTTGCACCATCCACTGAGCCAATAGAGTTTTCTTTTGATGCGCTAACCTGGAGTCTAGGCAAGAGTATGGCAGCCCACATCACCATGGGAAGGATCGGAGAAGTCTACAAGCATGAGCTGAAGGACACCATCTACCAGATTTGTGGACGCCCAGATGAGCGTTGGGACATGATCAGCACCCGGAAGGATAGGTCCATTGCAGCGTTCATCCAGGAGTTAAACCAGCACATTCGATGACAGGAGCACCAGATGTGCGCTGGGATGACGGAATTGATGAAGGCACTAAACAGGATTTTGGAGCTAGAGAAGAACTTAAGTCTACTCGTGACGGATACGAGGAGGAGATGTTGATACTAGTGGAGAAGAATGATGATTTGACAAGGAAGCTGGGAGTATTCATGGGAGATCCAGCACCAGGAGGTGAAGAAGAGGAAGAAGAACCCAAGGAGATTCGTTCTGAAGATTATATCATCATCGACGACACGGATTCAGACCCCGATGATAGTGAAGACAAAGACTATGAAGATGAAGCTGGAGCAGACATCATGGAATCTTCCGCCGATCAATATTTCTAGATGACCACCCTATGACTAGTAGTTTTCCCCCACAAAGTAGCATCTAGAGCACTTTTGTAACGTTAGTTAGATCTTGTAAGACCTTGCTTGAAATTGATTGGTGTGATATGATTGTGTTTGTCTCATGTGCATGTGGGTAGTGATTTCCCTTAGACCTCAATTCTATTCTAATCTCTTCCCTCTACACCCATCAGATGCCTCAAAGACGTGAGCCCGGATTTGAGTTTCCCCCTGAGCTCACTCAGTTGATCCAGCAGCAAAACACTTTGATGCAACTTCTTGTCCAGAACACTCAGAACAACCAGAACAACAACAACCCTCCACCACCACCATCCATGGACAACCTGACACGTTTCTTAAGGTTGCAACCGCCGGTGCTTGCTAGCAGCATTGAACCAATAGTTGCTGATGACTGGCTACGCAAGATTGGAAGGGATTTGACCACCGCCAATTGCTCGGACGCTGAGAAAGTGCGATTTGCCGCACACCAGTTGTCTGGACCAGCCGCAACATGGTGGGAGAATTACACAGCCACCTTCCCTATAGCCAATGTCACCTGGGACCAGTTTCAGCAAGCTTTCCGTACTGCCCATGTCTCGACTGGAGCTATGAGAAGGAAGAAGTGGGAGTTTCGCAACTTGCGCCAAGGAAATCATACTGTGGCTCAGTACGTAGATGAGTTTAGTACACTATCTCGTTATGCCCTGGATGATGTGGCCACAAATGCCGCTAAGCTGGAGAGATTTATGGAAGGGCTGAATGATGAGATGAGCGTACAGTTGATGGTGGCAACTTCCAACAACTACCAGGAGTTGGTAGATAAAGCTCTTATGATTGAAGGGAAGCAGCAGCAGATTGAGAGCCGCAAGACGAAGTATGGACAAGGAAGGAATAATTCTGGAGCCCAGCAGAAGCCCCGATTCACTCCGAATTCGGGAGGGTATATGTAATGCCCCAGATGTAATACTTTCCCTTTTGGGCAATATAATATCTTTGGCTCCATCTATTCCAGTCCGGGTTCTTCGTCTTTCGGGTTTTTCGTCGTTTTGTCGTGTTGCGTGTGTGTATTCATCCATATCATGTAGTCATGTGCATTGCATTGCATTGGTGTTGTCGTTTGCATCCGGTCCCACTCGTTTCTTTCCGTTGTCCGTTTCGAGTTCCGGAGCTCTCTCACGTGTCCGTGGCATCCCCGAGGCCTACTTTGGTGTTTGGCCATGTAACGTTTCCGTTTTGGCGTGAGACTTGTCGTGCGATGTTGTTTTGGTGTGTGTAACCCACCTGTCGAATCTCGTCGCGTTTGGAGTTCGTTTGCTACACCAACAGTTATTCTCGTGGGCTGAAAGTACCTCCACTTTGAGGCCCAAGACACCCCTCCAACAGCCCACCAAACCAACCCAAACCCCTCCCATCATCTAGGCCATCCAATTCTGATCGCGTGGCCGAAAACCTCACCTCATTTGGATAACCCTAGCTCCTTGTGCCTATATAAATGTCCATCTTCCCCAATTTTTGCCTAAAAAACCCTAGTACCATCATCTCCTACCTCTAGCCGCCGGATTCCGTGCCACCTCGCCGGAGCTTCATCCCCGCCGCCGCGCCGGAGCTCGCCGGCCGGAATCCGCGCCGCCATCGGCCGCTCCTTCCTCCTTCGCCGGACCCGCCTCCGGCCAGGGCCGAGCCCGCCGCCGCCTCCTGCAACAGCCGCCGTCGGCCGCTCCTTCCTCCTTCGCCGGACCCGCCTCCGGCCAGGGCCGAGCCCGCCGCCGCCTCCTGCAACAGCCGCCGCCGGCCTCGTTCGCCGGCTGGGCACCGCCGCCGCCCCGGCCAGGCCGCGCCGCCGGCGCTGCGCCAGGCCGCCGCTCCGCCACTTCCTCCCGGCGACGGGAGCGAGCCAGGCCGCCGGCCCCTGCCGGCATCGAATGCCGCCGCCGATCGGGAGTTCCGATCCCCGATCCCCGATCCAGGCGCTAACGGGCCGACCCGTTAGTCCGACCCAGGACCCGCGCCCGATCCGCCTCTCCGCGGGCCCGATCCGCTTCGCCCGGGATCCGAAGCCCGTTTTACCCCGCTACAGTCCGCGTTGACCCCGCCGCCGTTGACCCGTTGACCACCCTGAGGTTGCTCTCTTATTCCACTAAGTCCCTGTAATTTTAGTTTCTGGAGCAGTTTTGTAACATGGATAACTTTTTGTGTGGTGGTCCGATTTGAGCAAATGATATGTCAAAATGATCGTGGAGACTTGTACTACGTTTTGTTCCATTGTGCCATGGATGTTTGAGGTCATCTAGATGCTTAGATATCTGCTGGAAGAGTGCTACTTGTTATAAACTGCTGTTAGTAGTTGTTTTCATGCCATCTTTGCAAGGTGATAACTTGGTGCATGTTTATCCAAATGATGCAAATGATATGTCCACATGTTCGTCTTGAGATGCTCTACATGTTGATTGCTTTAGCTTGCATGATAGATTTCATCTTGCCATGTTTATCTCCTTTGGAAAGTGCTATGTGGCTGTTATGTCGTTAAACTTGTTACGAGATGCCTCGTTGAGGAGCTCGTTGCTATTGATGTGGTTGTGCCCTTGATGCATGCTTAGATGTTTTGGATTCACCATCATGTGTACTTCGCTGTGGTGCTTACCACTTGTCTTGATATGCTTTGAGGTGACTTAAACTTTCTCTCAAAGATGCCATGATGTTACTACTGTTTTAACACTTAGTGAAATTTCACTAAGTCTGGAATCTGTAATTTCCAGATGCCATGTTTGCTTGTTGTTCTAGGCCAATCCATGATAGTTTTGGGGTGACTCTTGATGATTCCTTGTTGTATAAGTTGTTGGCTATCCATTCATGTTCTCACATGCTCATTTGGGTGGCTGTAGCATATTTAACTCTTGCTCCCAAGTTGCAACAAATTACTGCTGTCAGGATTTTGTTGTCAAGTTCAATATGTCATAGCTTGTTGCTATTGATCCATGGCTCCTTTGGAGATGCTCCAATGTATTTGTTTGCTGTAGGATATGTCTAGTTTATGTCCATGCTCATTGCCATGATGTTTGAGTGCTGTAGGCCATTTATCTCTTCCTCCGAAGTGGCTATGTGGCTGATATTTTCAGCTTGTGCATGTTTATTGTTTCAGGTGTAACTTTTAGCCCGTTGCTCCGTTTTGAGCAAGTCCTATATGAAACTTGTGTGATTTTGCATGTAGATTCATAATACCCTATTGTTAGCATGTTTTGAAGTATTTTGCTTGATGCATATTGTTGTGCTGTAACACTGTGCTTCCTAAGTAGACTTTCTGTGTTTCCATAGTGCATCTGTCATGCATCATGTAATTTTTTTGCGCATTGCATCTTGTTTGATTCGTTGCCTTGTGTTCTTGTGTTTGAGAAGAGCCTGAAGCTGAGACCAAGTACGAGTACGAGCACGAGGTTACTACCGAGGTTGAGAACGAGGACCCCTCTTACGATCCCATCGACAACTCTTCAGGCAAGATGACCGAACCCCGATAACATTACTATCTTTGCCTATTGCTAGAAGTCTCGATCTATAGTTTTGCCTCGATGCCCATGTTTTCCTGTCAGCCTCCTATTGTAACCATGAACCTGTTTAACCACCCTACCTATGCAAATCATTGATTGGCTATACGTAGGCTTCGCTCAGCCCCTCTTATAGCATTGTTAGTTGCAGGTGAAGATTGAAGATTCTTGCTTCTTGTTGAAGTTTGTTGGGATATCACACTATATTAATTATTAAATGAAATCATCTATATATTGGTAATGGGTGGAAGGCTAAGCCTTTTGCTTCGTGTTTTGTTCCACTCATGCCGCCTTAGGAACCGTATAAACCGGTGTTATGTTCCTTGATTATGCGTTCCTCACACGGTTGGGGTTATGGGACCCCCTCGATAAACCGCTAAGTGCCAAGCCTTTTCCAGCAAGTCCCAACATTGGTACTCCATTTGCCTAAATAACTAAAACTTGCATAGGGACTAGCTATCCCTTTTATATTTAATCAACAACCCCGGGCCAGTGCTCCACATGAGTGTTGGTCCGAACTGGGGGTCCTGCGGGGCCGCCTTGGGGAAACCCGAGGTATCTGGCATTCACCTATAGCATCACCCATCCGGTCGTGGCCTGAGACTAGATACGCGCGGCTACTGTCAGGGTGTCGGCACGCCGGGAGGATTTGCTGGATTAGCCTTACCTTAGTCGGAGTATCTTGAGCACGGGATTCCGAGGATACTCGGGCCTTCCCACCTTGGAGTTGCGACTCCGCGGATCGTGGGCTTGTCATGGGCCAAGTTGGAACACCCCTGCAGGGTTATGAACTTTCGAAAGTCGTGCCCGCGGTTATGTGGCAGATGGGAGCTTGTTAATATCCGGTTGTAAAAAACTTGACACCATGTTCCAATACACTACCAGCGTGAGTACCGTGACGGTCATTTTCCGAAACGGATTCGGGAAGTGAACACGGTGGGGTTATGTTTGACTTGCTTTAGTTAGGATCACTTAGTGATCATCTCTCGACCGAGGCACCTTCTCTTCTCGCTCTCTTTTACGTAAGCTAGGCTAGTGCTGCTGCAGACTCTTATTCTTTCTTCAGCCTTGTTCCACACCCAAGGCTTAAATAGTCGTGTTACCCGGGAACGGGATTGCTGAGTCCTCTGTGGCTCACAGTTACTTCACCACACCAGATGCATGTACGATGGTGAGCTACACAGGCGATGGGACCGATCTAGACTAGGAGTACGACGAGGAGCGTAGCCCTTACTACGTGAACTATCCGGTTGATCAGTAGAGCTTCTACTAGGATTCGATCTAGACCTGTGGTTTAAGTTATGTTTGGTATCTTGTCATTTGGATCTTTACCCTTAGATGGGCTGTGATGTTTATTTGGATGATGTTTGAACATGTAATGAATTTGTGTGACGTGGCGAGTGTAAGCCAACTATCTTTTCAGTTTTCCATCCCTATTTTTTTTACATGAGATGTGCAAAGGTACCAAACTTGCGATCATTCCAGAATGGGCTTATATCTTTAAGTCGTGCCTCGACACGTAGGAGATATAGTCCCATCCTGGGCATTACAGTATACCCATAACCATGGAAGCCACACCCACACTGGAGGAAGTTCCCACAAGCACAATGGCTCTAAGAATGGCAATGGCGCAAACAATAATCAGAGTCGCTCTACCCCGTCCACACCCGCTAAGAAGGATTTCAGCCATATCACCAGTTTCAAGTGCGGGAAGAATGGACACTATGCCACGGACTGCACTGAAGCTAAGAATGGGAACGGCAATGGAAGCGCCGAGAAGAAGCCCAACCCGTTCAATAAAGGACAAGTGAACCACGTGACCGTGGAGGAGGTTGAAGAGCAACCACATGCGGTGATCGGTAAGTTTTTGGTTAAGGCATTAACCGCAGTAGTTCTTTTTGATACTGGTGCATCGCATTCATACATTTCAAGGGGATTCGTAAATAGACATAAGTTTTCCACTAGAGTCCTCATGGCCCCCATGATAGTAAGTTCACCCGAAGCGGAATATATGGCAAATAAAGGATGTTTTCAGATGCCATTGACCATTGGACACCACGTTTTCCCCTCAGACCTAATAGTTTTGGCGTCACAAGGATTGGATGTGATATTAGGTATGGATTGGCTATCGAAGTACGGAGGTAACATCGATTGTGCCAGCAAGTCTATTTTGCTCACCACCCCGGAGGGAAAAAGGATTAAGTATGTATCTAGGCATTCGCCTATAAGGACACAAGTACATTCTCTCACGGGAGTTGTTCAGGAGGAAGTGCCGATAGTAAAGGAATATCTGGATGTGTTTCCAGAGGAGTTACCAGGCATGCCACCGGATAGGGATATTGAGTTTTTGATTGAGCTGTTGCCTGGCACCGAACCAATATCTAAGAGACCGTATCGGATGCGAGCGAATGATCTGGAGGAGATCAAGAAGCAAATTAAGGAGTTATTGGAGAAAGGATTTATTCGCCGAAGTTCATCACCTTGGGGAGCCCCGGTGCTTTTGGTCGAGAAGAAGGATGGATCTTTAAGAATGGTCGTTTATTGTCGTGCACTGAATGAAGTGACTATTAAGAATAAGTACCCACTGTCGATGATCAATGATTTGTTCGACCAGCTCCAAGGAGCGAAAGTATTCTCCAAGATAGATCTACGATCTGGATACCACCAGTTAAAGATCCGAGAGAAGGATATACCTAAGACAGCGTTCACCACAAGGTACGGGCTATATGAGTATACGGTTATGTCATTTGGATTGACTAACGCCCCTGCCTATTTCATGAGTATGATGAACAAGGTGTTCATGGAGTTCTTGGATAAGTTTGTCGTGGTATTCATTGATGATATTTTGGTGTACTCGAAGGATGAAGAGGAACATGCAGAGCATTTGTGTTTGGTATTGGAGAAACTCAGAGAACATCAGCTATACGCTAAGTTTAGCAAATGCGAGTTTTGGTTGAAGGAAGTTGGATTCCTAGGGCATGTTATATCGGGAGAGGGTATAGTAGTGGACCCCGTCAAAGTGAAGGCAGTCACTGAATGGTTGGCACCCACTTCAGTTGGAGAGATCCGTAGTTTTCTTGGACTCACGGGATACTACCGGAGATTCATTGAAAATTTCTCCAAGATTGCTAAGCCAATGACGACATTGTTGAAGAAGGAGATAAAGTTCGATTGGACTGAAGAGTGTGAAGAAAGTTTCCAGGAGTTGAAGAAACGGTTGACGACAGCCCCAGTGCTGATATTGCCAGATATACGCAAGGATTTCCAAGTGTACTGCGATGCTTCACGCTTAGGACTTGGAGGAGTACTCATGCAAGATGGAAGAGTTGTTTCTTATGCATCTCGTCAACTGCGACCGCATGAGTTGAATTATGCGACGCACGATCTGGAGTTAGCAGCTGTAGTGCACGCACTCAAAACTTGGAGACATTTCCTTATTGGAAATTGTTGTGATGTGTACACGGATCACAAGAGTTTGAAGTACATTTTCACTCAGAAGGAGCTGAACCTCAAACAGAGGAGATGGTTGGAGCTCATAAAGGATTACGATATGAAGCTACACTATCACCACGGAAAGGCCAATGTGGTTGCAGACGCTCTAAGCCGGAAGAGTTATGCGAACACCCTAGTAAAAGGGGAATTGCCACAAGAGTTAGCGGAAGGTCTCAGGGAGCTTCGATTGGAGATAGTTCCTAGAGGTTTTGTCGCAACATTGGAGGTTCAGTCTACATTGCTAGGAAAGATACGTGAAGCCCAGAAGGAGGACCAAGAGATTGCTGAGATAAAGAAGAGGATGAGTGAAGGAAAAGCCAAATTATTTCGTGAGGATGAGCACGACACCTTGTGGTTTGAGGATCAAATCTATGTTCCCAACAACCCAGAGATTAGGAGGTTTATACTGCAGGAAGCACATGATTCGCCATACTCGATACACCCCGGAAAAACCAAGATGTATCTGGATTTGAAGGAACGTTTCTGGTGGACAGGAATGAAGAAGGATATTGCCGAGTATGTAGCCGTATGTGATGTATGCCAGAGAGTAAAGGCGGAGCATCAGAAGCCAGCAGGATTGCTACAGCCTATGCCGATACCCGAATGGAAGTGGGAGAAGCTTGGCATGGACTTTATCACCGGATTGCCCAGGACCAAATTGGGATATGATTCAATCTGGGTAGTAGTGTATCATTTGACCAAAGTAGCCCACTTTATCCCCGTGATAACCACATACACCAGTGCGAAGTTGGCCAAGATATACATGACCAGGATCGTATGTCTGCATGGAGTTCCGAGGACCATTGTATCTGACAGAGGAACACAGTTCACCTCAAAGTTTTGGCATCAGTTACACCAAACTTTGGGAACGAGGCTGGAATTCAGCACAACGTTTCATCCGCAGACTAATGGATAGACCGAGAGAGTCAACCATATGGGATGACAATTTGCCCTACGCTGAGTTCTCATACAACAACAGTTACCAGGCCAGTTTGAAGATGGCACCGTTTGAAGCATTGTACGGAAGAAGATGCCGAACACCGTTGATGTGGGATGAAGTTGGAGATCGACAGTTATTTGGACCAGACTTGATCAAAGAATCTGAAGAGAAGGTTAAGCTGATTCGGGATAGACTGAAGGTAGCTCAGTCCAAACAGAAGAGTTACACAGACTCGGAGCGCAAGGAGATAGCTTACGAAATCAGAGACAGAGCATACCTGAGAGTATCGCCCCTGTGAGGAGTTGAACATTTTGGAGTTAAGGGCAAGCTAGCCCCGAGGTTTGGGGAACCTTACCATGTTTTGGAACGCATGGGAGAGGTTGCCTATAAGTTGGAGCTGCCCGAAGGATTGTCAGGAGTGCACGACGTGTTTCACGTTTCGCAGCTTAAGAAGTGCCATGCGGAGATGGTCGATATCCCGCTTAGAGACACAGTACCCCTGGAAGCAATTCAGTTAGATAGTGATCTGACCTATGAGGAGAAGCCTGTTAAGATTCTCGAATTTTCGAGCAGAGTCACCCACAGTAAGGTTATCAAGTTTTGCAAAGTTCAGTGGAGTCACCACACCGAGGAAGAAGCCACCTGGGAACGAGAAGATGGTCTACGCAAGGACCACCCACACCTTTTCTCTAGCCAAGTCGAATCTCGAGGGCGAGATTCATTCCAAGGAGGGTAGGTTTGTAACATCCCAAAGTTTTAATTTGGAATATTATACATAGATCATATTTGCATTGCATATTTCTTTGCATTTTGTGCGTGGCGATCCTCGAAATTCTAAGCAACTCAAGGACATACGGAGAGAGTTGGGAATTCCACCGTTTTGTATTTGAGTTTACTCGAATACCGGTGCGAGGATAGTGTTGGTTTTAATTATTTTTCTCTGCTAAAAATATTTCTAAATAAAATATATGAGCGGAGATAATATGACTTCTCCAAAATAACAGAAATATTGGAGGAAAAATATTAAAATCACTTTTGGTATTTTTCTGCATTTATTTGCGATTTTATTTGCATAGGAAAAATGCGTGTTTTTCAAAATTGCATTTAGGTCCGAGAAAAATGTTCACTTTGTCCTAAATATTATTAGAGGACGGTGAAAATTTATTTCGGGATTTTTGGAGTCCGTTTAGTATTTTTTTTGTTAGTGTTATTATGTCAGGACTCGGTTTAAAAAAACGAACCGCCTTTGGGCCGTGTTCGGTCAGGACTTCTCTGGCCAGGGCCTTTATAAGCCGAGGCCCGCCAACCGCCAGCCGCTAGCCCCGCGCCCCGAAAACCCTAGCGCCGCCGCCACCACTCGCCGCCGTGCGCCGCCGCCGCCGCACCCCGCCGCCACGCCCCGCGCCGCCGCCGCACCCCGCCGGACTCGTCGCCGCCGCCCGCCGGACCTTCGCCGGAGCCGCCGCCACCGTCTTCTCCAAGGTAGCCGCCGCCGTTGGTTTTTCTCTAAAAGCCGACCGGTTTTTTTAGGAAACCCTAGATTCTTTTTTTAGTTTAGATCGGTTTTTTCCGGTTTAGTTATTTAGCGGACGTTCGTCCGTACGATCGTTTTAACGAACGTTGTTCGCCTGTTAGCCACAGGCAGCGAACGTTCGTTCGTTAGCCTGTTCGTCAGTTTTCTTTTTCGAGGTATTTATCCGCGATTATTTCGATCGCGATTTCTGCCCTGATCTTGTTTTCCGTTTTTCTTTTCGCTCTAGAGTCAGAATCAGGTGATTCGAAATCCTAGAT
Organism: Secale cereale; assembly: GCA_902687465.1. NCBI lineage: Eukaryota > Viridiplantae > Streptophyta > Magnoliopsida > Poales > Poaceae > Secale > Secale cereale. The sequence continues at coordinate 57,967,037 of LR738709.1, read as the reverse complement.
CTTCGTCTCGACGCCCTCTTTCCGTTTAACCAACTTGAATCCAGTTTTGGCTACTATAAAATTTGACTTTAGATCAAATTAGTAAAGGAGTCTCGTTTCTTTCGCAGTTTGAGTTTCGTTGCTTCTGTCGATTTGATTCTTTTTGCAAACCGGAGTTCTTAAGTTGAACTTTCTGGTTAGATCTACTCTTTTGGAGTTTTGTTTGTGCATCAATGCTTGTTTGCTTATGTATGCTATTGTTTGCTTGCGATAGAATACCCGAACTATGAAGCGTGCTACTACGAGTCTTTAGGTTTTGCGAATCGTCAGCAAGGCAAGTTACACTTCGATCATACCCTTTTATTACCCAGTTTTTATGCATTAGATCAAACCCTCACACATTGCATGAGTAGGATCTCTTAACTTGTGGGACTGGGGAGTAGATTGAGGTAGAACCTATTACATGCATTATTTTCAAACCCTTGGGAGTTACTTCTACGTTTGCTCAGGTTGCCATGCTATGCTCGTAGACGTGGTTTGGGTTTGAGTGAAATCCATGACAGATGTGAGATGTTAATTAATGGTTCAACTTAAGGTGGCTACTCGAATACACATCTGGGTGGATTGGTTGCAGGGCACCTGGAGAATCTAGTGTTGTCCTAGGAAATCCCGGGGTTCCGTGTGATTGTCCTATGGAATGCCACCAAGGCTCGAAGGGGTCATAAAACTATTCATGCTAGAAACTTTCGTGTGCAGCCACAATGCCAATATGGGCTCTGGCATAGTATGAGTAAGTTGTGTGAGCTCTTTCAGTGGTGGACTAGCAGATGTAGGGGAAAGTAGGTGTACGGGTCCACCCGGGGTAAAGAGTGAATACTTCCGAAAGACTGTGTCTTGGTCATCCATTTCTCAAACACCATGCAGTGCGAGAAATCCAACGGAGGAGATCGAGTCTTGTGAGAAAAGTGCACAAACCTCTGCAGAGTGTACAGACTGATCATGATTAGCCGTGTCCCCGGTTATGGACAACTTGAGTATCTGGTACTTGAATTATTGGTTGATCTCATCACTGTAAAATTTAATTTGTTGGGTTTAATGATTACTTTAATTTGGGATTGAGTTGGAGGTACCTTCTCAATGATGTTTCAACTACCATGATAGTTAAAATAAAAGGTATTCCTTTGTTGTAGGAAAAAATTGGCTTTACGCAAAAACTTTAACCATAGAGCCTCCAGCAGCCAAATATGCATATATTGTAGCCTTTATTTCAGTTACTTGCATCTTCTGTGTTAACTTGCCAGCATATTCCATATGCTGACCCGTTTTCGGGCTGCAACATATTACGTTGCAGACTTTTCAGACGAGGAGTAAGATGTTCTAGGTCGTTTTTCATGCACTCAGCAATGCCGTTGGAGTTGATGGACTCATTTATCTTCCAAGCCTTACGCTGTTATTTTGTTAGATGTCCTTAAGCCATAGACTTTTGTAATAAGTTCTCTTTGGAGACATTCAATGTAATAAGTGTGTGATTGCCAGTCTGTTATAAATCCTTCAAGTACCGTGTATGTCAGCATTGCAGATCCAGGGATGACACGAAAACACAGAGACTTCGGTCCCTTCGGATCGTGGTCGCTACACATATATATATAGGACTCCTTTTCTGTACTCCTGGGAGTATATACTCCCATCTTCAATATACCTCATATACGCATTAATTATACCTCTTTATCATTCTCAATATACTTTATTAAATATTCTAAGATACCGCATTACGAGTTTTGTTGAAAAAATATCATTTGCGCCGTACTTTTTGTAATATACCTTTTTCACGTACAAACACATCAGTATATACGTAAACATTTAAAAATATGTAGACTCAGATGAATTTTTTTCAGGAAACTCGTTTTGGGGTATCTAATAATTACTAATGAAGTATATTAAAAATAATAAAGAGGTATAAAAGATTCATCTATGTGGTATATGAGGAGCGGGAGTACGTACTCCCGGGAGTACACAACCATTTTCCTATATATATATATATATATATATATATATATATATATATATATATATATATATATATATATATATATATATATATATATGAAAATGAATTTTATGCACATCTTATCCAAGTTGAGACTAGGTGGAGTTTTTCCCTATATACTAGGTCAAAGAAAGAAAGCACACCAAAGAAAATACAAGAAGTAAATATGCATGCTCAAGACTTTCAAGAAACGATACCAAATGAAACAGAAATACCAAGTGAAAATAAGATAGCAAATGGAGAAATCATCACTTGGAAGATATTGTTAAAGGATACACCAAGGAATGATATATACATTCATACACACAAAAAGAACAATATCGAACTCCCAAAAGAGAGGATGGTTGCAAACAAACCAAGCCCTCTACAAATTTTCATGATGGCACAAGTACCAAAAAGAAACGACTTGCCTTCCACCAACAAACCCTTGAAATGGATCTCAAGATGAGTGTTCTATATAAAATAGGATAGCGCCCCCAAGAGTTATGCATTATAGAGAATTTGCATTTGAATACAAAATGCACAAGATGGGATCTCCACTTTCACTATATCCAGAAAACAATAGACAAGATCAAGAAAACAACAAGATCCACAAGTGGCACGGAAGACAATGGGAGTTAATATAATCTTGGCAAGCAATAAGGAAAATAAAACCAAAAGACAATGTAGAGATGATCAATAATTTCCACCACATAAAAGATTACCAATTATCAAATACAAGAGGTATTTGGTAATAATTCACGGTGATAGATAGCAATGATATCGAACATCATCTTCACACCAAGCACAAGTAAAATGCAACTTGTAGAGCTAACATGTCACCTAGGAACAAGATAATTTACAATATCAACTCTAGGTGACAATATCTCAAATGTACACATTTTTAGACTACTAATATGCACATAGCACATTACTCCCCCATAATGTGATACCAAAGAAAACTTAAACAAGAGGCAATAAGAGGAACCTTCAAGAGATAATTAATGGACAGTTTAGAATTTGAATTTCTCATGAGAAGATATACCACATAGTGACTAGATAATCTTGAAATATCAAAACTAGATGATATTCCTCATGTACACACATTTATAGGATTGTGAGGTGCACAAAGCACATCACTCCCCCAAAATGGGATGTTCCATTAATCTCTCACAAGAGTCAACTAAGATACAAACAAGATGCACAAAGGCTCAAACCACTACACACACGTACATGCTGTGCAAACCAACATACACGTACTTGATTTCTCAAGATAAGCAAATTGGAAGCACAACATATACACGCACATGCAAGGTAAAAAACCACAACATGCTAAGGGGCAAGTAACTTCAAATGTAAACAATTTAAGCACGAGTTACCGCAAGGAGGAACATTGGATATAAGATAGAAACTTTATAATCCGAATGACTTGACTTGAGACAATATGAATGATGAAGACCCCTTAATTCTTCATAATGTAGCCAAGTATCCAATGCCCTCCAACAACACCTATTGATCAAATTTTTGCTTGCTGGTCCCACACCAAGTTGGGTCCTAAGAGGTTAGTCACAATAGGCTTGGCTACCCAAATGGTTCTTTTCTTGACACAACTTTGAGTACCAACAAACTTGGCAAACACATTGCCAACATTATCCTTCCCAAGAGAATAGACATCATCAATAATAATTGGGTTGGATAAGGTACCAATTGTGCATGAAGAAGCGACGTGACCTTTCTCACGGCATAAGTAGCAACGTCTACTCTGTGCTTTCTTCTCATTTGATTTCTCAACGAGAGAATCATGAACTTGAGTCTTCTTGGGAAGAGGCCTTTCTTAAACTTGAGGTTGAGCATGAGAATGAACTTGTGGCCACTTACCTTGTTGCTTGTTACTAATGGACTTCTTCTTTAATGGGCAAGATCTAACATGGTGCCCTTCAATTTTGCACTTGAAGCAAATAATCTTGGCCATATTCTTGACTTGTTCTTGGCCCTTTTTCTTCTTAATGATCTTGTACTTTTTATTCTTGTTAGAGTTGAATCCAAGTCCACCTTTGTCATTGGGGGATTTTTGCACACTCAAGATATTGTTGAGTGTGAACTTCCCTTCATGACACTTTTCTAAGTCTTTCTTCAAAGAAGTGACTTGGGCCTTAAGCTCTTTGATTTCCTCTACATGGTTAGTATCAACACAAGTACTAGAGGAAGTATATGCTTCATCATTAGAGCAACAAGGCAAGGAAAGTAATTCATCACAATAAGTAGCAACATTGTGAGTAGATGAATTACGAGGACTAGCACATGGCAAGATAGCATGTTGACTTGAAGTAGTGCTAGTATCCACATGAGGCTCACTAGATGTTACCTTGATACTCACAGCCTCATGAGCTATCCTTAGCACATTATGGGATACTAGAAGATCATCATGAGAGCTTGTGAGCTTTACATGACTTTCTTCTAATTTCCCACAATTTCTATATAGCAACTCAAGTTGAGCCATTAGCTCAACATTCTCCTTCAAAATTGATGCTTCACCAGAAATAGAGTTAGTAGCACAAGCATCATCAATAATGGCAAGAGGAGAAGGCAACTTGGCAAGCTCTTTAGAATATGAAGCTTTAAGATGACATTGAGACTCGGTGAGTTTGATGAGCTCACTCTTAATGACCCTTGAGCCATTTTCGAGGTGCTCAAAATCCTCAAGGAGTTTAGCATGTGCAACTTCAAGCTTCTCATTTTTAGTTTCAAAATCATTAGCCACCTCGAGAGCTCTATCACGAGATTACTTTATTCTAGATAGTTCTAGAGCAAAAGTCTCCTCACACTACTAGGAAAAGGGCTATAGATGAAATTGATACTAATGGCGCACCAGACAGCAAGTGCGCCATTAGTATATAGTAATGGCGCACCAGCAACAGATACGCCATTAGAGTTCGAAGTACTAATGGCGCACCTTGCTCGGAGTGCGCCATTAGTATCAAGAAGTTTTTTTTTAACTAGCGCGCCTGTCCAAACATACTAATGGCGCATCCATGAATAGTGCGCCATTACTAGTTGTAAATAGTAATGGCGCACCTGCAGTAAAGTGCGCCATTAATGCTCTTTTTTTAATGATATTTTTTATTCTGTTTTTTACAAAACTACTAATGGCGCACTTTCCCAAAGTGCGCCATTACTAGTTTGAACTAGTAATGGCGCACTGTGCATCAGTGCGCCATTAGTATGTTTTTTTTTTGCAAAACTTGTAATGGCGCACCAACTTTAAATGCGCCATTAGTAACCTTGATTACTAATGGCGCATTTGTAGCTGGTGCGCCATTAGTATGCGGGCAGCAACAAGATATTTTGGACAGCCTCTCTACCACACTCACTCCCCCCCCCCACTTCTTCATTCTCTCTACTTCCTTTCCTCTCGGGTCCCTCCTCTTTTCCACCTCATTTCCACCATATATTCATTCAAATTAAGTGGTTAAATTACCTTGTTTTGGTAGGTAAGTATGGGGGGAAGCTATATTTATGTTGTTCTCCATACAAACAATGTGCACATGCACTTTTATGGCCTATAGCTAGATCTATGTATGTTTGTGGTGTTGCATAGGTTTGTTGTGTTGCATATGTGTTTGTGTTTGGAGGTGTACCGGTATTTGAAATGCGATAGTTGCCAATATTTTCCCGGAATGTTGATTCATTTCCGTTTCGGTGAGAATTTTGGCATTAAGCATTCATTTTTGTCCTATTTTTAGGGAAAGTCATGGCAAATTTTTTCTTGGTTCTAAAATATCGTTTTGCTCTACCCCGCAGGGCGACCATGGTGCGCACGATGACCGAAGGCATCGTGAATAGGTTTTTGAGGTCCGCGAAGGCCGAGATGCTTCAAAAGAACGAGACGGAGATAAGATGTCCGTGTCGAAGATGCAAGCTGAAGAGACTTATTGCGGACCCGGATTCCAGGCAGGTGCTGGACCACCTGCTCTTGCGTGGTTTCATGGATGGCTATCGGTGGCAAGGTGATGAAGATGACTATGAAGTCGTCCATGGGGGCCGGGAAAGAAATGAGGAAGGGCAGCAAGACAACCACCGCGGCTCGGGCGGGCGAGAAGACGAAGAATCCCCAGGAGATGATCACGACGGTGATGCTGTACACAGTCATCATGTAGAAGATGCAGGACATGATGATGAGGAAGATGCCGGAGCAGACGACTGGCATGATCATGAAGATGATGATGCCGGCAGAGCAGACGACGCTGAACCATCGATGGGCTGGGTGCAGGACCCTCATATTCAAGAGCTGCTTCTCAAGCAGACCGATAACGCAAGAGCTGCCGCCCGAGAGAAAGCCAAGATGGATCAACTTGAGTTAGACGCGGTTACTCCATTGTATGAAGGATGCAGGCCCGAGGATACCCGCCTGAAAGTAACGCTCATGGCTCTGGAGATGAAGGTAAAACACAAAATGACCGACGCATGCTTCGACGAGAACATGTCATTCTGGCACAAACGTCTTCCCAAGGGGAACAAGTGCCCCACCAGTTTGGAGGAGGCGAAGAAAATCGTGTGTCCTCTGGATTTACCGCACGTGAAATACCATGTGTGCATGAACAATTGCATCATTTATCGGGACGAGCACGCGGAGTCTACCATATGTCCGGTGTGCGGCGTCACTCGATACAAGAAGAGGAAGAAAGCTCCTCGAAAAGTGGTGTGGTACTTTCCGATCACTCCTCGTCTGCAGCGGTATTTCGCGGACCCTAAGGTAGCAAAGCTTCTGCGTTGGCACGCGTATAGGGAGGAGAAGAAGCGAGAAGATGACGCAAATGATCCGGAGATAGATAAAAAAGACAAGATGCTGAGTCACCCTAAGGATGCGAGCCTTGAACTTCGAAGACCTAGAATTTGGGAACGATCCAAGGAACATCGTGCTGGGCGCGAGCACCGATGGAGTCAACCCGTTTGGCAGCCAGAGAAGCACACATAGCACCTGGCCTGTGTTTGTGTGGATGTACAACCTTCCCCCCTGGTTGTGCATGAAGAGGAAGTACATTCACATGAGTATGCTAATTGAAGGACCGAAACAACCAGGGAACGACATCAATCTGTATCTGGGGCTGCTGAAAGAGGAGCTAGACACGCTGTGGAAAACGCCAGCCAATACGTGGGACGCCGCAAAGAAAGAATATTTCCCTATGAGAGCCACGCTGCTCACGACGGTGCACGACTATCTCGGTTCCGGATATGTCGCGGGGCAGGTGGTCCACGGATTTTCTGGATGCGTCAGGTGCATGGATGACACAACGTATCGCCAGCTAGATAGAGATCCCGGGTCTTCGAAAACCGTGTTCATGGGACATCGAAGGTGGCTTCGCGACGATGACCTGTGGAGAAAACGCAAGGATCTGTTCGATGGTGAAACCGAACCCCGAGGACGCCCGCGTACGAGGAGCGGCGAGGAAATAGACGAGCTGTTGAAAAATTGGAAAGATTGTCCACTGCCGGGAAAGAAGCAAAAGGCGCCAGAGCCGGGAAAGAAGCGAAAGGCGCCAGAGCCGCTGCTGAAGGTATGGAAAACGAGGTCTATTTTCTGGGACTTGCCGTACTGGAAGATCCACCGTGTGCCTCACAGCCTTGATGTAATGCATATCACGAAGAACGTGTGCGAGAGTCTGCTTGGTACCCTGCTCAACATGCCAGAGAGGACCAAAGATGGGCCGAAAGCAAGGGCAGACTTGAAATCAATGGGCATCAGGCAGGAGCTTCACGCTATATATGATGATGATGATGATGATGATGATGAGGCGAAGCAGGACACGGAAAGTCGTCGCAAAGGCAAAAAGGCCAAGAAGACCGGAAATGACTACCCTCCCGCGTGCTTCACTCTAAGTCAGGAGGAGATCGAGCAGTTTTTCACCTGCCTCATAGGAGTACAACTTCCTTACGGTTACGCGGGGAAGATAAGCAGATACCTAGACCGGGCGAAGCTGAAGTTCAGCGGGATGAAGTCTCACGACTGTCACGTGCTGATGACGCAGATACTTCCAGTTGCAATCCGTGGTATCATGGACGCGCACGTCCGTGAAACCCTATTTGGCCTATGCAACTTTTTCGACGTCATCTCTCGGAAGTCTGTTGGCGTGAGGCAACTCAGAAGGCTACAGGAAGAGATCGTGGTGATACTATGCGAGCTTGAGATGTACTTCCCGCCCGCATTCTTCGACGTTATGGTGCATCTGCTGGTCCATATCGTGGACGATATCATCCAACTCGGGCCGACGTTCCTGCACAACATGATGCCGTTCGAAAGGATGAATGGTGTCATCAAAGGATACGTTCGCAACATGTCACGTCCAGAGGGAAGCATAGCCAGGGGCTTTCTGACTGAAGAGTGCATCTCGTACTGCATGAATTATCTAGGCATCGAGAACCCCGTTGGTCTGCCCGTCAACAGGCACCTCGGCAGGATCGCTGGATCGGGTCACCGTGAGGGTCGCCGCGAAATGCATGTCGACTTCGAGGGTCGACGCGCCGACTTTGAAAGAGCAAACCTAGTCGCGCTACAACACATAGACGTGGTCGATCCTTGGGTGGTTCAGCACAAAACCTTTATTGAGAAGACATACAATGACCGAGGCCAACAGAGGACGGACGGAGATATAATCAAAGAGCACAACTCATGTTTCACGCGTTGGTTTAAGCAGAAGCTTCTGTCGTACCCTTTACATGATGATTCTTCCGCGAAAGAACAACTCATATTCGCCTTGTCACAGGGCGCCGAGCACAACCTGATGACCTATGAGGCGTACGATATCAACGGCTACACATTCTACACCGAGGCCAAGGACATGAAGAGCGATGGTTATCAGAACTCCGGGGTAACGATGGAATCCTACACCGGTAATGACAAGGACAGATACTACGGAAGGATCGAGGAGGTCTGGGAGCTGAGCTACGCTAGAGAGAAGGTCCCGATGTTCCGTGTCAGATGGGCCAAGAGCGTCCTAAAAGAAGACCGGTATTTCACCACCATGGTTATACCCGAAGCCAAATCCAAGACCGCGGGCGCAAACGTCACCGCGAAAAATGAGCCATGGGTACTGGCTTCCCAAGTTGACCAATGCTTCTTCATTACCGACCCGTCAAAGCCCAGTCGTGTTGTCGTGAGGAGAGGCAAAAGGAAGATCATCGGAATGGATGGAGTAGCCAATGAGCAAGACTTCGACAAGTACGGCGACCCGAGGATCGAACATGACGACGATGATGAAGTAGCAGCATACACCACAAGAAGAAGCAGGACCACCCTACCTAAAGGACGTCCGTTCCACAGAAGAACTCCATTTGCGAAAAATAAGGGCAAGAAGATTGTGAACAGATAGCTAGCTAGCTAAGATCGTTTGTATTTAAATCGTAGCCTTCATTTCTCGATTGTATTTCATGGGCACTTTTTGAACTATCATGAATATTTTTAAATTTCATGGACACTCGATCTCGATCCCCCTCGTCGCCGAGAGCACCCCCCGGTCCACCGGCCGCCGACCCCTACTCAACCGCCGCCGCCGACACCCCGTACCCCTCCCCTACTCAACCGCCGCCGCCGAC
>LR738709.1:57941997-57957432 GCA_902687465.1 Secale cereale | reverse complement strand
CTAAAAATAGTAGTACTTGCTCTGAAAACCCTGTCGCCCAGGGTCAAATTGGGGCGGTCAGCTTACTGAAAATTTCGTACTGTATTTAACTGCATTTTGGGGAGGGCCTTACTGTACCCACATTCATGTAATGTAAGTAGAAACACTGATGCATGATGATCGTGGTTGATTTGATCCCTACCAAAGTGGAGGATGAAAAGAGGTGTTTCCCCTCTGGTTGTATAAGTCAGAAAATTCAGCTCACTCCCAAGGAAATAGACCATCCAGTTGGCTGCAAGTTTGGGAAATCATTGAAGATTCCAATATCTTAGATGCTGATTTTTCTTCTTCTAAAATACAGATATGCACATGCTAGTTGGCACACACAGTAGGAAACACATTGTTTATACGAAACAAGCACCTCATACAGATCTGACATAGGAGTATTTCTCAAAGGAAGATGACCAACTCTTCATATTTGATAAATCCTCTCTTGCTCAACCACTCTCACGTATCTCACTCGTTTAAGTTAACTTCTATTTTTCTGTGTGGAAAGAAATCATCTTATTGGAGGCTCTGCCCTTATGAGGTCAAGGATAGCCACTGTTACTTAAATATGCCATATTGCTGCTTGTTTCTAATTAATACTGGCAGCAACATCAATTTTTGAGTTGTTGTCAGTTTGCTATCAAGCCGGGGTATTCACTGCTGTTGTTTTACAAGCTTCAAACTATTGTTTTACAAGCTTCAAACTATTGTTTTACACATCAATTTTCTGTGTGGAAAGGAATATGGTGGTCATGTATTTGGTTCCTAGTTGTAAATATTTGAACTTCAAACTATTGTTTTACAAGCTTCTGCAACTTTTTCTTAACTGTTCATGCTGCTGTTATGAATTCACTGCTGTTGCTACTGTACTTGTCATGATGTTGTACTTGTGATGATGCTACTTGTGATCTTCTGAAATGACCCATTGGCGACTTCATTAGGCGGGGATAATGATTTTGCACGTACCCCGAGAGGCCCTTGAGTTTGCTGGAATGTTGATTAACTTCCGTTCCGGCAAATTCGGGTACTCCATATGTCCTATTTTCAGCAAAGGTCATGCTGAAATTTTCCGTGAATTTTAGCATGACTTTGCTAAAAATAGGACATATAGGGTACTTGTGACTAATGCATGGGCCGGGGTATCTTAGTGGTTAATTAGGTAGGATCAAGTGATTAGAGCCAAGTGATTAGGCCCAACTTACAATTCTCCTTCCTAGCTTAGCTTTTAGGATGCCTCGGTGTCGACAAACCATAAATTATTAAACCTTGGCTTTTAGGGTCCCTCGGTGTCGATAAAAAATGAAATGATGAAAGCTTAGGCTTTTAGGGTGCCTGGGCGACGAAAAACCCTCAATTATAAAAGCTTAGCTTTTAGGATGCCTCGGTGTCGACAAACCCTAAATGATGAGACCATGATCTTGTTCCTTGACAATAACCAACTTTTTTACCAAACTTTGTTCCTATTTAGAGAGAAACATGGCCAACAACGATGAGGCCGGCGGTTCGGGCGGGAAGGCATTCTGGGAGCTGTCCCAAGAGATGGAGGAACAACCTCACTTGTATGAGGACGCCGCCTTCCACACCGATCCTGAGACCACTGATGGTACCACGGAGGATGACCCCACTGATGCCACCACTGATGGTGCCGCCGAGAATGCCACCACTGATGATGACGGCGCACGCACAGATGGCAGCCAACCGAAGAGGCAACGGAAGGACCGGCGCCCGACCGTGCTCCGCACCCTCATGGAGGAAGTTACTGAAGTGGACCCCGACGGGAATCCAACGGCGCCCGAACGAATAGTCAAGGGGTACTCGATTCAGCTCGGGTGCATTCTCCGGAGCACCGTCTCGATCAACAGCGAGAACCTGAGGCATCCTGACAACGCGAATTACCGCAACCTCCTCTTCACGAAGCTGCACGAACGATACAAGTTCCCCGCTCAATTTGATAACACAAGCCTCAAAGGGAATAAAGTGAACAATGCTGCCCTCACGAAGATGAGCAAGGCCCTGTCTACTTGGAAAACCAATGTGAAGATAATGATCAAGAAAGGTGAGAGTTATGAGACGATCAAGCAGAAACATCCTTCGATCACCGAAGATGACTACAACGAATTCAAGATCACTTGCTCGAGCGCCTCACACTCCGAATCAAGTCAGTGGGGGAAAGAAATGCGGGAGCTCAACTTAGGGGAACACACACTCGGTCCCGGCGGTTACAGAGTGGCGGAGCCTATATGGGACAAGGAGGAGGCGGACCGTGCCGAGCAAGGCCTACCGCCCCTCTTCGATAAATACGGTGACAAGCAGACCAGGAACTTTATCAGGGCCCGGTACAAGAAGGACCCGAAAACAAAGGAGCTGACCACGGATCCGAAGACCAGGGCACTTGAGCTTGTTCTGGTAAGGAATACACCCCCGCGTAATTAGCTCCATATGGTTGCATTCTAATTAATGAAGCCAAATTTCTAAATGATTCACATTCCTTCCGCAGGCGACTGAAAGCAGTAGCGCGGGGTCGACTAAGAGCGGCCCTTGGGACACGACTCTAAATAGGGCGTTGAATGTAATGAAGAACAAGGATAAGCTCGAGAAGCCGACGTCAGCTGGTCGTGTGGCCGGCAAAGGCTTGTCGACAAAATGGTCGTCATACTATAACGCTGGTGGGCGAAAGGAGAAAAAGACCAGCTCGGAAAGCCAGGCGCGCGAGGTTCAAGAACTCAAGGCACAGGTGGCGCAGATTCCGGAGATTGTCCAAGAGCAAGTGCAACAACAGCTCGGAGCGACGATCACCGCCATTGTTCCTACCTTGATCGAGGGGTTGAGTGCGTGGATTGCTGGCGGCCAACAGGGGCCGCCCCCGATTCCCAGCTTCACGGCCAGCAACTCGCAGAACGCGATGGCGGGGCCATTGGTGTCTCCGGCGGAGGCGGCATTGGTGTCTCCGACGCCGGCACGGGAGCTTAATGCACACGTGTGTACGCCGGCCGGCACCTCTGCAGCAAGCGGCCCCTCCGTCAACTGCACGCCCGCCGTTGGCGGTGCCTCGACATTAGCCGAGCTCGACGCCATCATCACGGTAACTAATTAAGCCTCTCTCGGCCGAGGACTTCATCTCCTTGCCTTTGACTGGGCATCCCTGACGCCCTACATGTTTTCGCAGGGCGCCGCCGACGTTCCGTGCACTCTCCTGCACTTCGTGAACAACGAGTTGGTCGATGTCGCCAAGGGCAAAATCGTTCAACCGGGCCAGCCCTTGTTCCACGGTACCCAGATGCCACCCAACTTGTTTAGGGTTCAACTGGTTCGGGTGCTGCTAGGCTGCGACGACGTCTTACCTCCGATTCGACCCGTCGGGGCCGACGATGATGACGTCATGACCCTCAGCGCCTGCCTGAGCTGGCCCCTGCTTTGGCCGAAGAGCCAGATTCGTTTGGGGGCGGGGGAAACCACACCAAAGACAACACCGCCAGTCGTGCCAGCGCCAAGTCGTCCCCATGGCAAGTCCGCCGCAACGGTGCCGGACATCCCTATGCCACTGGATCCAAACATGCATATGGCACATGATCAGAACGACGACGACGACGATACATTTGCCAACGTTGATCATTACTTTGCCGATCATGGGTACGGTGACGACTTCATGGGGGCTCCTTCTCAAGAACCCAACCCAACAAAAGACGTGCGCGATCAAGCCGGTACCGCGGAGAAGCCAAGTTGCAACAGGCGTCGTCTGCCGTTCAGCTCTCAGGAGACGCCTCCAGCTGCCGATTTCACCGAGCCTCAGATAGGCGAGGTGCGAAATATGATCAGCCCCAAGACACTAAAGAAGGCGGTCTCTGAGCAGAACTCGGTCCCAATACAGGAGATCAAGAAGAAGGCACGCAAAAGAAAAACTAACAAGGGTGCGAGCCAGCCGGCACCGAGTACGATCCGTGCTCAGGACGGGCCACCTTCACCTGAGGATGTAATGAGGAGGGTGCATGTGGCGGGTAGGCCGATGCTACCGACAAATATGCTCGATGCTGCAACCGGTGCCATGCGGAGTCTGCATGACAGTGTTCTTTCTTTGGAGAAGCGGCGTCTCACACAGAAGGATGTGGCGTACCCGGTTTTCGCGGCCAAGGTGCCGGAGGGCAAGGGCTTTGTGGATAACTCCATCGGGGGTACGATCGTGCTGCGGTTTGATGACATCCACGCTATGTTGAACCTTCATCCGCTGCACTACACCTTCGTTCGGCTATTTTCGCTGAGTATGGAGATGCGGATCATTCGCGACAAGACCCCGGACATCGTGATAGTCGACCCCTTCTACATGCGTGCCAAGATCTTGGGCAGCGCTGGGGACCGGCAAGTCGCGAGTTCTTACCTCGGAGGCGTCATTCTGGCAAACCGAGATAAGGATAACTTCCTCGTGCCTTATTTTCCCGAGTAAGTCCTCCGCCTCAACCGCCCCGTAACATATGAATTCTTAGATTTCGATCGTTCTTCTTTTAACATTCCGTGTTTTCTGCAGTGACACACAGTGCACGCTCATCCTACTAAGCCCCAAATATTCCATGGCCACGTATTTTGACCCGGACCGTAAGTCGGCTGTAGACTACACAAATGTCAAGAAGGTTCTTGATGATGTTCTCGCCGGCTACGCCAAATCTGGAGGCACCTTCACCAGGACAACTCGTAAGTACGGCAAGCACGTGTTCTCCCACAACACGACGTTCTGCTGCGTCAAGCAGCCGCCTGGCGGTCAGAAGGGTGCCTACTACGCCATCCATCACATGCGGGCGATCGTACGGGACCATCATCAACTTCTGCTACCGAGTAAGCTCAAAGATTGGGCCGCGCGCGTGTCGGCAATCCAGGACACGGACATCAGACAAGATTTCTTTCGCATCCAGTCGGAGTTTGCGGAAATCATCCATCAAGATGTCCTTTGTACCTCGGGGCTGTTCTACCTCAGGAATCAACCGTCGAACAGTGACATCGACACAATGCTACAAATGCAGGCTGACAACGCCCGTGATTTCATGACTCCCACGATAGACGGCGGCTTCATCCACGCTCCGGTGCATTGAGTCGAGTCGAAAGAAGTGATCCTGTGTCTAGTTCTGAAACATCGATTGGCTCTTGTTGTAATTAAACTTTAATGAACTTGTAGTATGTCTCTTTGGTTTCGAGAGTCGTTCAACTTAGATGTAATCGATGCTATTAATGTCTTGCTTTTCTCTTTCGATCGTTCTGTTGCATACTTATATATTTCTTATGAATTGTCTGTGAATTGATACTAACGTTTCGTTTGGCTAGTGCATATATATAGCGATGCCGTCGTATGTCGTGTACAAGGGTAAGGTTCCCGGAGTCTACGACGACTGGGAGGAGTGTCGGAGACAGGTTCACCGATTCAGTGGTAACAGTTACAAAGGGTACACCACTAGGGCCGAGGCCGAATCTAGATACGCCCGCTATCTAGCGGGAGAGGGGAGGGAGCGTTGGAGGAACCGGATGAAAACGAGTTTCATCGTGATGATGCTCATCGTGACGACCGCAGCTCTCTTCTATGTGATGGTAGTTTAGATGATCGATATCGACTTGTAATGCGAAGACAAACTCGCTACTCGCGATCTCGAGACTTGTAATATATTGTTCTATCTTTGTTCGGTCTTTTCAATTCGGAGACTAATATGATCGATGAATTGTATTCGGAGACTAATATGATGAATTGTATTCAGAGATTAATCTTCTATTGTATTCGATGAATGTGTTGTTGATGTGTGCTGTCTATATTCTGTGCAATTATACATTTTGTAATCTGTGCAAAAAAACAGAAAAATAATATTAAAAAAAACCTAATATTCATACTAATGGCGCATCAGAGAAAAGTGCGCCATTAGTATGCCAAAGCATAGTAACGGCGCATTAACAGGCAGTGCGCCATTACTGTGCGGATACTACTAATGGCGCATCATACTTAGTGCGCCATTAGTATGCCATAGCACCTGGCCCCTGGGAGGCATACTAATGGCGCACTAAGGTGCACACTAATGGCCCATCCGAGGTGCGCCATTAGTATACCAGATACTAATGGGGCACCAGAGGTGCGCCATTAGTATCAAATACTAATGGCGTGCTAGTAATGGCGCACCACTAATGCGCCATTAATGGCCAAATTAGGTGCGCCATTAATAGGCCTTTTCCTAGTAGTGTCAAGAGATTCCTTAGTGGTATGTTGAAGTTCAAGAGATTGCGAGAGGTCGGTGATCTCATTAGCGTAATCACGCTCATGACCTTCCATTTTCTCAATGGTGACCTCATGCTCCTCTAAATGAGATTCAAACTCCTCTATATATTTCTTGCCCTCCATGGCAATAGACATGATTTCCATGAAGTTGGAACGAGCAATGTTGTTCTTATGAAGAGCTTTAAAAATCAATTCCCCCTTAATTTTTAAGGAGGCAACATTATCATAATCTTCATCATTATCAACATCATTATCATTGTCATCATGACTATCATCACAAGATACATTGGGATTCAAAGTGGGAGATACCTTTGAAGCCTTAGCCATAAGGCAAAACGCAATAGATGATGATGTTGGATCCCTATTTATGACTACATCTTGTTCCATGGGGTGTTGGGTTTCCTCTACATTGTTAGCACAACAATTCGAGGAAATAGATGCATTTTTATCATGGCAACAAGATATAGCAAGCATATCATCACGAGTTTTAGTCAAGCAATTTCTACATGATATGCAACGACTATCAACACAAGCATGTGAAACATGTAGGGTGCTCAAAGTGTTAAAGTCCAAAGAAGATGCATTGCAATAAGATAGTGATGAAGGATCATCCACAATAAGCATACTATCATCATTGCAATGACAAACACTACTCACCATATCATTACCTTGTGGCAAACCACATGTAGGTAAAGTAGAAGAAGTTGAGAAGACAACACAGTTGGAGGTGGAGGGAGGACAATCATTCCCACAATTCTTGGACACACCATATTTATCTTGAAGCTTTGTCCACAACTCATGAGCATCCCGGAAGGGCACGAGTTCAAATATAATTAACTACATTGCTCAAAGCATAAAAAAGCACATTAGAAGCTTGAGCATTGAGATAAGAGTTTTTCTCATCCTCTAAAGATAATCTTTGTGGATACTTTGGAGGAGAAAAACCCATATCTACAATTCGCTCTAAATTTGTGCCATCGAAACTAAGAGTGTCAGAGAATCCTAAGCCCCTAGTCGACATCCTTACTCTCTAGGCGGTTAAGCCCTATAAAGAGAGACGAGGCTCTGATACCAATTGAAATATCGTGGATGTCTCCTAGAGGGGGTGAATAGGCGCTTTTAAAATAATTACAGTTTAGGCTTGAACAAATGCGGAATAAACCTAGCGGTTAATTTGTCAAGCACAAAACCTACAACAACTAGGCTCACCTATGTGCACCAACAACTTATGCTAAGCAAGATAAACAACTACGTGATAGCAAGATATATGACAAGAAACAATATGGCTATCACAAAGTAAAGTGCATAAGTAAAGGGCTCGGGTAAGAGATAACCGAGGCACGCGGAGACCATGATGTATCCCGAAGCTCACACCCTTGCGGATGCTAATCTCTGTTTGGAGCGGTGTGGAGGCACAATACTCCCCAAGAAGCCACTAGGGCCACCGTAATCTCCTCACGACGTCGCACAAATGGCAACCCTTGGGGGCGGTCACCGAACCTGTCAGGGATATTACTAGCCGGTATAAACTGGCTAGGGAGAT
This sequence comes from Secale cereale, assembly GCA_902687465.1. Lineage (NCBI taxonomy): Eukaryota > Viridiplantae > Streptophyta > Magnoliopsida > Poales > Poaceae > Secale > Secale cereale. The sequence continues at coordinate 57,949,621 of LR738709.1, read as the reverse complement.
CTGGATTACGGTAATGTAGCTATGTTGTTATAAGCTCAGTAGAGGTTACGGCCCATGAAGGCTTAGGGCCCATGTGTAAAGTTTACGGTTTATAAACCGTCCTATCATGTAACTTGAGGTACAAGGAGGAAAGAGTAGAGACCGAGGCGGACACGATTATGAGCCGGCCTCGGGACTCTGTAAACCGGACAGGGCGTTGCCTCCTATATAAAGGACAAGCAACAATCCATCGAGAGATAGGCAAGCAATCTGCTCCCTGTTCATCGACGCCCAAGCAATACCAAACCAAACTAGACATAGGCTTTTACCTTCATTGAAGGGGTCGAACTAGTATAAACCCTATGTGTTCTTTGTGTGCTTTACCTCTTCAAGCTAACCCGCGCGATGGATCCACACCTAAGTCCTCTAAACCGGACATCTGCTGTGCTAATTCCACGATAGTTGGCGCCCACCGTGGGGCTATCGCACGATGGTTTCGAGTTCTTGAAGGGCAGCTTTGAAGGACTCAAGGGTTACGCGGTCGGCCGGATGACCAAGAGTCGCCGCGGCCGGATCTACATCGACGACGCAGGCTGGGGCCCTGAGGCCGATTCAATCGAATACGGGTACCGGGTCCCTTTCGGCGGCATCCACGTCTTCATTGGCAAGATTGGTGAACCGGGACCTGAGCCGGACATCTTCCCCAACATCGTCGAGCCGGCTCAGCGTGCGAGATCGGCCCAGATTCAGCCCGCCATGAAGCATGTTTTCGTTGGAGCGATCCACGGAGTCCAAGCCGAGGACGGATCGGTTTCTGGTGGCGAGACAGTTGTCTACTCCGACGATGAATCTTCATCCGGAGAGACCAAATCTTTGTATCTGTTGCGGGACGGTCGATCCAAGGGCGTATCCGATGGTGACAGTATTCTGGACCCCTTTGATCCGCCAAACCGGGCGGCTGTCTTTATGGCCGGATCACAATCTGCGCAGCAGCCCACGGTGACCGGGGCGTTCACAGCAGAGGTAGCTGGTGCAGGGGCGAGCAACCAAGCCCCCTCGCCATCTGACGCTCTATCCACCTTGATTGAGGAGTTGACAGCCCGAGCAACAGCAGAGGTGGCTCCTGCTAACAAGGCGCAACATGATGCAGAAATCCTCCAGTTAAAGGGCCGGATCGAGCAAGCCAGGAGGGATCTGGACGCAGAGAAGGCCGCAATGGTAACAAGGCAGGCAGAGTTGGATTCCCAAGCTTTTCGGCTCAGGATGGATCAGGTCTCTGCGCAGGAAGTAAGGAACAGAAGGTATCAGACTCGTCTACCGCCGGTCTATGAGGCGATGAATCTCTTTGGCAGGCCAGGAGCGGGAGCCAGCAATAATCTAGAAGTAAACCGGAGGGGAGCCCCAGCAACAGGCGCCCCGGTTCAACAACCAACCGCGGAGCAAAATTGTCGGGTTGTGCCCATGCCGCACGTCCCCACTCCTCCCGGCCATTACTCAAATCCCTTGGATAACATTGTCGCTGCCGCTTCACGGCTGGCCGCTTTACCCATTGAGGGAACATCTCCCGTGGCGGCGGAAGCACGCAGGGTCAAGGAATTGTTGGACACAATGTTGACACAGCAGCAGGTGTACTCCTACAGTAGGGAGAGACTTCATTCAACGCCCCGTCACAACAGGAGTTATACTAGGCATTGGGATGAACCGGAGTTGTCTAGCAGCGAGCAGAGATGTCACCGTCACAGACAAGATAATCCGGCAGGGGCAGAGGCGCACGCCCAGGAGGCAGTAAACCGGGTCAGACCTACTGCCCGCGAGGATACCCGTCAAACAACGCCGGTTCACCCAACCACAGCAGAGACGGGGGTCACGACGAGTTCTTTTGGAGTACAGTGCCTCGTTCCCGCTTTACGAAGCGTAAGGTTACCCAAGGACTTCAAAGGACCGCGCAAGGTGCCTAACTATACAGCAGATCTGGCTCCAGAGGCTTGGGTTGAGAGCTATGAGATGGCCATGGAGATGCTAGAGGTGGATGAAGCGGCGTGCGCGAAGTATTTTACCATGATGCTCGAGGGTACAATCCGGACGTGGTTAAAGGGCTTACCCCCTAACTCCATCGGATCATGGGGTGACTTGCTTCGTCAGTTTATCAAAAATTTCAAAGACACGTGCAAGCAACCGATGTCAATAGTGGACTTGGCGGCGTGTGTTAAAGGAGAACAGGAGCCTACGAGCACCTGGGTCCGGCGAGTATCAGAAATCCTATGCTCTTCCAATAGCATCAATCCTAGCACGGCGATAGTGACACTGGAAAACAATTGCCGGTTTGAATCTCTGAAGCTGAAGTTGGGACAGCTCAAGCGGGATCGTAATGACATGGGGACACTCATGAGCGCTCTGGTGAAGTATGGGGACTCTGACAACAGTAAATACCCAGAAGCGGAGGGAGACAAATCCGGAAAAGCAAATAAGGCTGGTAAACCGGCACCGGTTAATCCGGCAGGAACAAGCTTCAATGGTAAGTGAAAGGCAGAAGGTGGCTCTGATTTTGTGGCCAATACCAATGTTCAAGGAAACTTTCAGCGCCGCAAGGGTAGACTGCCTCCGCAGGGCGGCGGAGGATTCATTAATCTGGATCAATAGTTGAACGAGCCTTGCCCGAAGCACAACACAGAGGAACGCCCAGCTAAGCACACATGGGGGCAATGCCGGGTCATGATAGAGGCCATGAGCCGGGCCAAATTTAACAACGGACCACCGGGCGGCGGTTCAGGTCCCGGATTTCATGGACCGGGTCACCAGGGTAATGGCTCCGGATCAGGATATCATGGTGGCAATAATGGCTACAACCAAGGCAATCATCAACATGGTCAGGGCGGTTACAATAACCAAGGCGACCATCAGCATGGTCAGGGCGGTTACAATAACCAAGGCAACCAACAGCATGGCCAGGGTAATTACAATAACCAAGGCAATCAGCAGCGTCAGCAACAGCAGCAATCCGGATATCAGAGTAATCCGAAGGAGCTGAGTAGTGGACAGTATCATGTGTTTACTACGAGTTTGTGCAAACGAGATCAAAAAATCCTAAAGCGGGCGGTACACACGGTTGAACCGGCAACACCATGATTCCTGCGCTGGTTGAAACAACCTATTGTGTGGAGCAGAGAGGATCACCCGCCCCGGGTTGATAATCCGGGCTAGTTGGCCTTAGTGGTGGCACCACAGGTGGGTGGCTACAAATTCACTAAGGTACTCATGGACGGCGGCAGCAGCATCAATCTTATATTACAAGACTTTCCGTCGCATGGGGTTAACGGACAAGAAGCTAAGACAGTCAAATACGGTGTTTCATGGAGTGGTGCCAGGTAAATCAGCTTACCCAGTTGGGAAAATTGATCTAGAAGTTACCTTTGGAGATGAACAAGATTCCAGGTCAGAGACGATAACCTTTGAAGTGGTAAAGATCCGGAGCCCATATCATGCCCTATTTGGACGGCCGGTTTACGCCAAGTTTATGGCTAGACCGTGCTATGTTTATCTACAGCTCAAGATGCCGAGTCACAAGAGAACCATCACGGTTCATGGAAGTCGCAAGATCGCATTGGAGTGCGAGGAAGGAGACGCTGCTTATGCAGAGGCAGTATGTGCTACGGAGGAGTTGAAGTTCTATAAAGACAACGTTGATCCGGCAGATATGTCCCCGTTGAAAAAGCCAACTACAGAGCATGATCCGGCGTTGAAGTTTAAATCGGCAGAGGAAACCAAGCAAGTCGACTTTGTACCGGGCGACTCATCCAAGCAGTTCACTATCAGCGCTAACCTTGACCCCAAAGAGGAAAGCGCGCTCATCGAGTTCATCCGTGAGAACCGGGATATCTTTGCATGGAAACCTTCTGACATGCCAGGTATACCGAGGGAACTCGCTGAGCACAATCTTAATTTTGATCCGAAGTTCAAACCGGTCAAGCAGTATCTGCGCCGCTTCAATGAAGAAAGGCGCATGGCTATAGGTGAAGAAGTGGCCAGGCTTTTGGACGCAGGGTTCATAGTTGAGGTATTCCACCCAGAGTGGTTGGCTAATCCGGTTCTGGTGTTAAAGAAAAATGGAAAGTGGAGGATGTGTGTGGATTACACAGACTTAAACAAGGCTTGTCCAACCGATCCTTTTGCTCTCCCCCGTATTGATCAGATCATTGATGCTACGGCGGGATGTGAGCGGCTAAGTTTTTTTGGATGCATATTCAGGGTATCATCAGATCAAGATGGCGATTAAAGACCAGGAGAAGACAGCCTTCATCACTCCTTTTGGTGCCTTTTGCTACGTATCTATGCCTTTTGGGCTCAAGAGTGCCCAAGCAACTTACCAGCGTTGCGTACAGAACTGTCTTAAGGGGCAGATAGGAAAAAATGTCCATGCCTACGTGGATGACATTGTGGTAAAGTCAAGGAAGGAGGAGACGTTGATAGAGGACCTCAAGGAAACCTTTGATAACCTTCGGGTCTATAAGATGATGCTTAATCCGGAGAAATGCGTTTTTGGTGTTCCAGCTGGCAAGCTCCTTGGATTCTTGGTGTCAAACAGAGGAATAGAAGCCAATCCGGAGAAGATCAAGGCAATCACGTCCTTGACTAAACCAGCTTGCATCAATGATGTCCAGCGTATCGCCGGCTGAATTACAGCGTTAAGTCGATTCATCAGTCGTCTGGGATAGAAGGCAATTCCGCTTTATCAGATGCTGAAAAAGATAGACCGGTTTATATGGAGCGATGTTGCGAATGCCGTGTTTGAGGACTTGAAGCGGCAACTGGCAGAACCACCAGTCCTTGCTGCCCCTGTTGATAAGGAGCCGCTGCTGTTATACGTGGCCGCCAATGCCCGGGCAGTTAGCGTTGCAATTGTGGTCGAGCGCAAAGAAGCAGGCAAGGAATATCCGGTTCAACGCCCGGTTTATTATGTCAGTGAGGTTCTAATTGAGTCAAAACAAAGGTACCCACATTGGCAGAAGCTGGTGTATGGCGTGTTCATGGCAAACCGGAAGTTCAAGCACTACTTCCAAGGCCACCCAATAACTGTTGTCAGTTCAGCTCCGTTGGGGGATATAATCCAGAACAGAGAAGCCACTGGCAGAGTAGCAAAGTGGGCCATTGAGCTTAGCCCACACGGATTGAAGTATGTGCCACACACCGCTATCAAATCCCAAGCATTGGACAGAGTTGCAAGCACCAGGGGAAAAGACGGATCATACATACTGGACTATTCACTTTGACGGTTCAAGACAATTAGAAGGCTCGGGCGCTGGAGTTGTGTTAACTTCCCCGCGAGGTGACAGATTTTGTTATGTCCTCCGTCTAATGTTTCCTTCTACTAATAATGCAGCAGAATATGAGGCATTGCTTCATGCCCTGCGGATGGCTAAGGAGATGAACTTGAGCCGGTTCAAGTGTTTTGGTGATTCAGATTTAGTGGCACAGCAAGTATCCGGCAAGTGGGATTCTAAAGACCCTCTCATGGCAGCTTACAGACGAGAAGTTGAAGCAGTCGCAGGATATTTCAAATGATATCAGGTGGATCACATAGACCGGCAAAAAAATGAAGCAGCCGATGCTCTAAGCCGGCTGGGTTCTCAGCGTAAACTGGTGCCACCGAATACTTTTTTGGACGAGCTACACAGTCCATCAGTTCAGGTACCATCGGAGGAAGATTTGGCTGTTCCTGATCCGGAAGCGTAGCTGGTTGCGGCACTTCATGTTATTCCGCATTGGACGCTCCCTTACTTGGCATACCTAAGCCGAGGAGAGTTGCTAGATGATGAGATTGAAGCAAGGCAGATAATCCGGCGGTCCAAATCCATGACAATTGTAAACGGGGAACTTCATCATCGCAACGTTTCTGGAGCGTTTCAGCGGTGTGTATCATCCGAGGAAGGCCGTAACATCCTTCGAGAGATTCATGAAGGGGATTGTGGTCATCACGCCGGTTCAAAATCCATAGTAGCTAAAGCTTTTCGTCATGGGTTCTACTGGTTGATAGCCCATGCTGATGCGGAGGATCTAGTCCAGAAATGCGATGCCTGTCAGAAATTTTCACGGCGTGCTCTTGTTCCGGCACAGGAGCTGCGGATGATTCCAATTACTTGGCCGTTTGCGACTTGGGGGCTTGATATGGTTGGGCCGTTTAAACGATCCCAAGATCAAAAAACTCACCTGTTGGTCGCAGTGGATAAGTTCACAAATGGATTGAGGCAGAGCCTGTGAGCAAGTGTGATGCGGCAACAGCGGTTAAATTCATCAAGAAGGCAATTTTCCGGTTTGGCTTTCCACACAGCATCATCACTGACAATGGCACCAATCTATCTAAAGGAGAGATGGATGAGTTTTGTCAAAGGGAGAATATTCGCCTAGATGTGTCTTCTGTAGCTCACCCTCAATTCAATGGTCAAGCTGAAAGAGCCAATCAAGAGATTTTGCGAGGTAACAAGCCCCAGCTTATGACTCCCTTACAAAGAACTCCAGGGTGCTGGGTTGAGGAATTGCCCTCTGTCCTCTGGAGCATCAATACTACACCAAACAGGTCCACAGGTTACACACCTTTCTTCATGGTGTACGGTGCTGAAGCGGTTCTTCCAAGTGATATCCGCCATGACTCACCACGGGTGGCGGCTTATGTTGAAGCAGCCAATGAGCAAGCAAGACAGGACAGTTTGGACCAGCTGGATGAAGAGCGTGATATAGCAGCAGCAAGATCTGCAATTTATCAACAGGACCTGCGCAGATATCATAGCCGCTGGGTTAAAACCAAGACGTTCTAGGAGGGGGACTTAGTACTCCGGCTCATCCAGGACCAGACTGATATGCACAAGCTATCCCCACCTTGGGAAGGACCCTTTGTGGTCAGCAAGAACCTACACAACGGTATACTACCTGGTGGACGTTCGAGAGCACAAAGACTCACGGACATCAGAAGAAGAGACGAAGAGGCCGTGGAACATTGCCCTCCTGCGGCCTTACTATACCTGAGCCATGAGCTCCGCTTTATGTATCCTATATATATTATGATTAATAAATAAACCGGCACCCCTGGTAAACCGGGGGACCAGCCTTTTTTCTTCTAAATAAGTGTCTTATGAAAGTTAATACAGATATTTCGAACAATCTATTTTGTTATGCAGGACAATACTATAAGGGACCAAACATGACTTGCCTTTCAAGTGCAACTCCTTCATAGGAACCCTACCTCCAGGATCACTAGGGGGCTATGGATCACATATGAATCCTCACTTAAATCTCTTCTGGTCCGGTTTACATGATTGTCTTCACGTCAGCGCCCTTTGGATTACATCCATCGATTGGCAAACAATGTTCTTGTCCCTAGGAGTACTTCCTTTGATGGCAAATGAAAAATTCTTGCCCCCTTGGTTGATACTTCCTTTGATGGCAAAAGAAAAAATGTTCTTGTCCCTAGGGGTACTTCCTTTGATGGCAAATGCAAAAATTCTTGCCCCTTGGTTGATACTTCCTTTGATGGCAAAAGAAAAAAAGTTCTTGTCCCTAGGTGTACTTCCTTTGATGGCAAATGCAAAAATTCTTGCCGCTTGATTGATACTTCCTTTGATGGCAAAAGAAAAAATGTTCTTGTCCCTAGGGG
>LR738709.1:57916868-57941853 GCA_902687465.1 Secale cereale | reverse complement strand
ACTTCCTTTGATGGCAAATGCAAAAATTCTTGCCTCTTGATTGATACTTCCTTTGATGGCAAAAGAAAAAATGTTCTTGTCCCTAGGGGTACTTCCTTTGATGGCAAATGCAAAAATTCATGCCCCTTGGTTGATACTTCCTTTGATGGCAAAAGAAAAAAAATGTTCTTGTCCCTAGGGGTACTTCCTTTGATGGCAAATGCAAAAATTCTTGCCCCTTGGTTGATACTTCCTTTGATGGCAAAAGAAAAATTTCTTGTCCCTTGGATTACATCCTTTGATGGCAAAAGAAATAGTTCTTGCCCCTTGGAGTACATCCTTTGATGGCAAAAGAAAAAAATCATAGCCCTTTGGGTCGCACCCATTGATTGGCACATATGGAGCCTGACAGCTCGTAAAAAGCCTCGACTACATGGTCTTATTTGCAAAACTGTGTTTTGTGTTTTGTGATTTTTTCAAAGTTTTTTATGCTTTTTTCATCCGGAACTGGGCAACTTCAAAGTTGACCACGTAGGTACAAAAGTCTGGGTCATAGGGCACGAGCATGATTTAAGCCGGTATTTATTATAACCCGGAACAATCATTGGGTACACACCAACAGAGCCAAGAGCCTCCTCAGAATCTACAATGTTCACCGGATTAAGGATGTCAAGCATACTTAATCAAAGGTATGAAATTATTTTTGGTATAAAGCAGATACTCGTTCGATATATATATGCATATGAGAGCACTTTAATCGGTCCGGCGGTAAACCGCCAGGACATTTTTTCAGTGTTATCTATGCAGATACAGGTAATATAAATGATCAACCATAGCAGACAAGGGATTCAAATTGGCAGACGCCAAATCAAAATTATGACATCCGAGTTAAGATAAGCAATGTTTCGAGCTATTCTATTACAAGGCACTTGAAGGCCTGGACGGATTAAAGTTTTTCGGCAACGAATTATAGCAGATAAAAATAAAATGAAGTGACTTATGCTTCTTCCTGCTGCGAAGGCTGAGGATCGACTTGTTCCGGAACTTCTTCATCCTCTTGAAGCGGCTGAAAATCAGGAACGCGCCAGTCAATCTTGGATAATGCATGAAAGTACATCTCTTCAGTAATGAGATCGGACGGATCAACATCTGGGGCGAAAGTATGGGTGCGCACTGGTGGGATTAGATTTTCGGTGTCATAAACCGGCCGACCCACCCGCTCATTCTTTAAGTCATATGCCGGATGATACCTGGTCAGGTCCGCTTCATCAGCGAGCTTGCTAGCAAGAGGACGCATTTCTTTAGTCAAAGCATGAAGGTCCTTGCCAGAGAAGGCAGATCCATCCTCCTTGTTGCTAGGGTACCCGTTCATAGCTTCTTCCGGATCAAAGTACAGAACCCATGCCTTGGCTCTAGTCAGCGCTACAAGAGAACCGGCCCGTGCAGCGGATTTCTTCACTTCTTCCAAGCATACAGGCAGTATAGAAAGCTTCTCCAAAGTACCTTGGATAGTAGTGGGGGCCGCTTTATAATGGGACATCGCACTTATAATCCTTTGAGCGCTGGAATACAGCTGCTCAACCAGAGTATAAGAGGCCTTGAGTTTCTTCCGGAGGTCATCCCCAAGATGGGTGACGCGTCGCCCTGCATATGATTATTACAGTTAAACCAGAGCAAAATAAAGATTGCAGAGATGAAAGCATATAAGTACTTACCAAAGATAGCAGAGGTCATAAGCTCTATTTGCTGCCTTAAACCGGTCAGCTCTTGCGTCACCGGGTTAAGGGCCTCTTCAGCGTCCTTTGCTCTTTTTTCAAGAGCATTCCTCTGCACCTCCCAGGCTGTCCGCTCCGCTTCAAAATCCTTTTTCAATTTTTCAGCATTAGTTTAGCTCAGCGCCAGCTTATCTTTGGCCTTGGAAGAAGCAGTTTCAGTGACAACAAGTCTATTCTGGAGTTCAGCTACTTCCGCAGCCCTCCGGGTCAAGTCAGCCTATGAGAAAATCAAGTGGAGTAGATGACAATTAAGACAAGTCTCAAGCACATAAGCAAGTTATCTACTTGACACTTGGGGGCTAATGGGCAGTTGAAGTATCAAAAGATGACAATTAAGACAAGTCTCAAGCACATAAGCAAGTTATCTACTTGACACTTGGGGGCTAATGGGCAGTTGAAGTATCAAAAGAGAGATTCAGACAAGTCCCAGGCACATAAAACAAGTTATGCCCCTGGCACTTGGGGGTTAATGTGAGATTCATTTTCATACATTTGGAAGTACCGGTTGATACGTCCCAAACGTATCTATAATTTATGCTTGCTCCATGCATGTTTTGGGTGATATTGCTATGCTTTTGATACACTTTCATACACTTTTGATCATATTTGGACTAACCTATTAACTCAGTGCACCCCAGTGCCAGTTTCTATTTTCTGCTGTTTTTGTATTTCAGGTTTTCCCATTACTTAAATTGCCAGAAAAATTCCGGGAAAAATGTATAAAAAATCAGCGCTCCAGAAGCTTCCATGTGCCAGAAGTGGGGCCAGAGGGGGGCCGGAGGGGCCCCAGGCGCCCTGATGGCGCGGCCCCACCCCTGGCCGCGCCGGGGGGCCATCTGGGGGGCTCCCACCTCCTCTGGTGCCCTACTTGGCCTCCTATTTATTCTCCCGTCGCGAAAACCCTGATTCCAGAACCCTTTTCTCCAGAAGCAATTCCGATCTCCACCGCCATCGCCACCAAGTTTCGGGGGACCAGAATTCCTGTGCCGGCATCTTGCCGGGACGGGGAAGTGCCCCCGGATTCATCTCCATCGACGTTGCTTCCTCCCTCCATGATGCGGGAGTAGTTCCTCCTCGGGGCTGAGGTTTCTACCAGTAGCTATGTGTTCAATTCTCTCTCCCATGATGTGATCTTCGTTGTGATCATAGGCTATGTTAATCTAGGGTGATCCCATGATATTTCCCCTTCCTCTGTGTATTGAATTGATGTACTCACTTGTCTTTATCTAGTATAATCCCCGAGACCAAGGTGACAACGGTCTATTGGACATGGGTTAGAAGAATATTTTCATGAGTGATTTCCTCTTTTGTGTGTTGATTGAAGATTGAGAGTCTCTTGGTGCTTGTCTTTGACTATCCTGGAGATATGTTGTGGTGATTGCGGTACTCTCTTTGGATGGCCGCGGTGACATTGGGAAATCCATAGATTGAGAACTACGAACTTTGAGGTGTGCTTTTGTAGCCCTACATAATTCTCGTCCTCTCTTGACCACAAAGGAATGACCTCCGAGTGCGTCTCCATTGCAAGTTTTATGGGAAATATCATGTGATTAGACTATGTTAATGTTGTTGGGAGTTTCCACTAGTGAAAGTATGAAGCCTAGGCCTTGTTTCCACCATTGCAATACCATTTGTGCTCACGTTTACCACTTGTTTGCTTGCTGCACTTTTTATTACAGATTTATATTACTTTGCTTTGCCACTCCTATCATCCATATTTTACCATCTCTTCGCCGAACTAGTGCACCTATACAACTCCTAGTTGTATTAGGTGTGTTGGGGACACAAGAGACTTCTTGTATCTTAGTTGCAGGGTTGCTTGAGAGAGACCATCTTCAACCTCTACTTCCCTGAGTTCGATAAACCTTAGGTCATCCACTTGAGGGAAATTGCTGCTGTCCTACAAACCTCTGCGCTTGGAGGCCCAACATAGTCTACAAGAAATAGAAGCGTGTGTAGACATCAAGCTATTTCTGGCGCCGTTGCCAGGGAAGTAAGTGTTTGAAGGTATATCTTTAGATCTTGCAATTAAATCTTTTCGTTTCTTGTTTTTAGTTCCACTAGTTATGTTTATGGAAAACCGCACTCTTAGTTCGCTGCTTGGGGAAGGCCGCTTTACCACACCCGTGGTAGAGAAGTTTCCTCCAGCTATTGAATGTATCCCGTTCCAAATACCACTTGGGATAATTGAAATAATTAGGAATGATTGTTATGATGGGACAGTCAATCCTAGTATTCATTTGTTGAAACTTACAGAACTTTGTGAGTTGTTTAAGATTTCAGGTTTGACAAGAGATGGAGTCATGAGGAAATTATTTGCCTTGTCACTGAAAGTAAAAGCATTGGAATGGTATAGGCTACTAGATGACTCTCACCTGCTGGATTGGGAAGAGATCCAGTCTCTCTTTTACTCCAAGTTTTATCCTCTTCATGAAGTTCATGAGAATAGGAATTATGTTTATAATTTCTATCCTCATGACGGAGAGAGCATAGCTCAAGCTTGGGGGAGACTGAAAACGTTAATGCTAAAATGTCCTAACCATGGGCTCCCCAAAGATATGATTATTACTAATTTCTATGCGAGGCTCTCTCAATAGGATAAAGATTTGCTCGATGCTTCCTCTATGGGTTCTTTCACAAACGAAAAGATTGATGCTAAATGGGAACTCCTTGAAAGAATTCGACGCAACACTGAAGTTTGGGAGATCGACAAAGGTAAAGAGTCAGGTATAATTTATGAGTATGATTGCATTAAGTCCTTTGTTGAAACTACAAGTTTTAATAAGTTTAGTGCTAAGTTTGGGCTTGATTCTCCACTCCTTGTTGATTTCTTCAAATCTTTTGCTTCACATCTTAATATGCCTAAGGAGGATTGGATCAAGCATCATGAACCTTTAAAGAGATTTGCAAAGAAAATGAAATTGTTCATGATAATTGCAACATGCATGATCCCATTCCTAAAAATGAAGTTTTATATAAGCATGTTAATTTTTGCGGAGTGGATAGACCTTGTGAAAGGCCTATGATTGAAGAAGAGAAGTATTGTAAGCAACATAAGCATGAAAGAACACTCACTTGGGTCAAAGATTTAAATGAAATTGCTAGAGAATTGTGTGACCTTTATCCTTTTACTTGTGAACTTTGCTGTATAGAGGGTCACTTTAATTTTCAATGCATGCACTTTCAAAACATAATTGTTAACCAGTCGTGTGATAACATGATCACCCCTGATCTTTATGATGAGCTTATGTTATTTTTGATGTGTGAAGAGTTATCAGAAAAGACTTCTTGGCTAGATGTTAATGCCATAGGAATAAAAAACACTTTGCAAAATTGCCATCTCTATTGTGTTGTTAATTGCCATAAAAATGATTACATAAGTAAGATTAGAAAGGAGGGAACTTTACCAAAGTATAAAAATGTCTCTTATATTTCTGCTAATAAAAAGGAGAGTTTCTCCCAAGTTTCCCCTATTGTTTCTAATGATAAACCAGGATATGTGGAGAAGCTTCATCTCCAACCACTCCCTTCTAAGGTGAAGAAGAAGAAAAAGAAGAGGAGGAGGAAGAGGAGCAAGAAGGAAGAAGAATGGGTATCAACATGGCCTGAGCATATTCCTCCCATCAACTTTTATCCTAACAGTTGTAAGTTTAAAGAAGAAGGTGAAGTTTATTGCCTTAATTATCATCTTGATGATACATCCGTAGGTACTATTGAAGATGATTTTGATTATGATATGCATGTTACTTATTGTGATTGGGAAAATGATGATAATGCTACTTATGATCTTGAAAATCTTTTTGGTACCAACTACGAAAGTGATGATATGGAAAGCTCTAAGCTTGGGGATGATAGGATTGCAAATCCTTTACCCACTAGTGATGTGATAATTGATAATTCTTTTGCTAGTAAGAATAAAGACAACATGTTTACAAATATAGTTGCTAGCAATGATAATGCTCTTCTCTACTATGATGATGTTATAACTCCAATCTATAGTGATTATAAAGGTACCTATGACATAAGGAGAAATTATCCTTATGAAACTTGTCATAATCATGGAGGGAATTACTCCCTCGTTGAACACCATCTTCCTAATACACAATTAATCTATAGTGTTCAAGTTGTTTATGATAGTCCTACTCCCACTATTACCAATGAGAAAGATTATGCTTATGTGGAGAGTAAGAGTACCTTTTTGCATGTGGATCATGGTAACAATGCTTTATGTGATGCTTATATTGTTGAGTTTATTCGTGATCCCACTGAAAATTATTATGAGAAGGGAACATATGCTTATAGATATTTCAATAATATCAAGTTCCCTCTCTTTATGTTGAAGGTTTTGAAGCTGCACTTGTTTTGTCTTCCTATGCTTATTGCTTTGTGCTTCAACGAATTATTCTATTGCAATATTCCTATGGATAGGAAGCATGTTAGGCTTAAATGTGTTTGGTATTTGCTTCTTGATGCTCTCTTTTGTTCTTCAACTCTTATTCCTACGAGAGCATCATTAAAGTCTTAAGCCTATCTTTATGGCTATAAAGAAAGAGCTCTAGGGAGACAACCCTTGTTATCTTTGATTTCAGTTTTTTCTTTCAGTTTTTAGTGGTCTTGATGTTTGTTACTACTATAGCAATATCATTATATCTTTTCTTTTCAGCTTTGTGCCAAGTTTAGCCTCCGATTGCAAGAAAGTTCAAAAGATGTGACGTGCTATCCAGAAAACAGATTCTGTCCTTGGACAGAAAAATTCGAATAAAATCACCAGATCATCTTTTTGATCTGAATTTTTTTGACAGCATGCTCTATACAATTGGATTTCGAGCGTCTGTTCTGAGTTTTTTGATTTGAGTTGCAGAAGTGCCCCGAAAAAATTATTTACTACCTGCTGGTCTGTTTTCACAGATTATGTCCTGTTTTGCCTTTTCTTCGTTTTGCAAACCTTGAGCTTGCTTTTTCTTTGCAAAAACCTTTTGGCAATCTTGAGAAACAGTAGCTCTTCAAGATTATCTTTATTTCCAGTAGGGAAAAATTATTTTATTGTGGGTACTAACCTCGCTAATCAGATTATGATGAGTTATGTATGAAGGGAGTTTTGAAGTATGCGAGGGAAGATGATAAAAGAAGATTCAGGAGGGTCAAACGCTCAAGCTTGGGGATGCCCCCATGCACCCCCAAGAAATATTCAAGAAGACTCAAGCGTCTAAGCTTGGGGATGCCCCCATGCATCCCCTTCTCCATCAACAATTATCAGTTCGTCCTTCGTTCAACTATATTATCACTTCATGCGTTATGTGCTATGCTTGGAGCGTCTTGCTCTTTTCTTTTTAGTTTATTTAGTTTTACTTGCTGTTCTTAACAAGTTGGATCCTAGCCTTCATTGTTTGGGAGAGAAACATGCTCCACTCCACTGTAGAACACAACATAGGCTTGCATGTGTATCTTCTTGTATGTGTTCTTTATCTTTTCATAGCTGCTGTCATGCTTATCTCTTAGTTTTCATGCTTATCTTTTTAAGAGCTTTTGTTTAGGTTGTTGCTTCTGGAACTCTCTTGAGTTATCATGCTTATCTTGTTAAGAGAGTTGGCTTCTGTGGCACTGGTTGATATGTCTATGATAAAAATGCTATGTGCATAATGATGCTTAGTAGTTCATGTTTTCTTATGGTTAGTCTCAAATAGCTGGGGGTTCTTAATGTGTTATTGAAGTACCAGCATGATTTGTTTGCCTATGATGTGGTATGGTTTAGTGATATCTTCCTCCAAGAATTTATTTTGATTGACTTGGCATATGCTCACGCATATTTAAGACTGTAAAGAAAGTCTATCAAGCCTTGATGATCTTTAATTTCTGAGTAGTGATATAACTTCCATGCCCGATTCAATGTTGCTTTGTCGCTCTGCATGATTATGGCCGTCATTGCTCTCTTAGTTGGTCGCTCCGAGTCTTTTGCTAGCCTTCACCTGTACTAAGCGGTCTGACTGGTTGTGCATCCAAAATCCTTGAAACCAGTTATGCCATATGAGTCCACCATACCTTCCTATATATGGTATTACTTGCCATTCCTAACGAAGACTTTCTTGTACCATCTCAAAATTATTCAAAAGCATTTCTCTTTTGTGCCTCTGTTTTAGCTCATGAGGAAGTAGTAGGTAATTCATGATCTTCTTATGATTGGACAAATTTTACCCCGGGATTGCATGTCTAATCTGCAAACCTCTAATACGAGGAGGGACTGGCATGAGTGCGCCCAGCTCACAAAAGATAATAGCAACAAACAAACCCTCCTTCACGCTTTGTTCATGAGAAATCAGGAAACTCCGGCAGTGATAAACAAAGGAGATTAAGGGGATGTGATCATCCCCGCGTGGGAGCCGTTCCTCGAAACTTGTCCAGCATAAGAAGTAATTAGGTTATCTACTAGCATTCGTTGACGGATTATACACCTCCCAAAAGCTTTTTATCTCTGTTTTTAAAACCACAAGCTCTGGTACTTGTTTAGTCTTTGCTTCCAGCCACGGGTTTTCAACCTTGCCATCAAAATCCACGGTTCAAGAGTCTCCACCTTCTTTATTCAAAGCACCAACTATTGAGAGCATGATTGCCATTCTGAGTGTAATGTGCATTGTCCCAAAGTACCATTGTCTTCTGCATGATTGTGATGTCGCTTATTCTGAAATCATTGTATCTAGTCGTCACTTAAACTTCGGAGGTGCTCCTGCATTTATGTTTTGCTTCACTAAAGGGGGCAATCGAGGTATCACTTTGTCATGTTTGCACACCATGCTCACTACAAATCTATTGGGTGTTTCAGTATCATATTGTAAACTTTCAGTTCTTTGTGATATTCTCATGAGGCAACTTAATTACTAAAGATTCATTATCTCAATAAGCATTTGTCATGTGATTGTGAAAGACTCTTTGGTAGCATGTCACCACAGAAATTGTGCTTGTTATCATTTACCTACTCGAGGACGAGCAGGAATTAAGCTTGGGGATGTTGATACGTCCCAAACGTATCTATAATTTTTGCTTGCTCCATGCATGTTTTGGGTGATATTGCTATGCTTTTGATACACTTTCATACACTTTTGATCATATTTGGACTAACCTATTAACTCAGTGCACCCCAGTGCCAGTTTCTGTTTTCTGCTGTTTTTGTATTTCAGGTTTTCCCATTACTTAAATTGCCAGAAAAATTCCGGGAAAAATATATAAAAAATCAGCGCTCCAGAAGCTTCCATATGCCAGAAGTGGGGCCAGAGGGGGGCCAGAGGGGCCCCAGGCGCCCTGATGGCGCGGCCCCACCTGGGGGGCTCCCACCTCCTCTGGTGCCCTACTTGGCCTCCTATTTATTCTCCCGTCGCGAAAACCCTGATTCCAGAACCCTTTTCTCCAGAAGCAATTCCGATCTCCGTCGCCATCGCCACCAAGTTTCGGGGGATCAGAATTCCTGTGCCGGCATCCTGCCGGGACGGGGAAGTGCCCCCGGATTCATCTCCATCGACATTGCTTCCTCCCTCCATGATGCGGGAGTAGTTCCTCCTCGGGCCTGAGGTTTCTACCAGTAGCTATTTGGTCAATTCTCTCTCCCATGATGTGATCTTCGTTGTGATCATAGGCTATGTTAATCTAGGGTGATCCCATGATATTTCCCCTTCCTCTATGTATTGAATTGATGTACTCACTTGTCTTTATCTAGTAAAATCCTTGAGACCAAGGTGACAGCGGTCTATTGGACATGGATTAGCAGAATATTTTCATGAGTGATTTCCTCTTTTGTGTGTTGATTGAAGATTGAGAGTCTCTTGGTGCTTGTCTTTGACTATCCTGGAGATATGTTGTGGTGATTGCGGTACTCTCTTTGGATGGCCGCGGTGACATTGGGAAATCCATAGATTGAGAACTACGAACTTTGAGGTGTGCTTTTGTAGCCCTACATAATTCTCGTCCTCTCTTGACCACAAGGGAAAGACCTCCGAGTGCGTCTCCATTGCATGTTTTATGGGAAATATCATGTGATTAGACTATGTTAATGTTGTTGGGAGTTGCCACTACTGAATGTATGAAGCCTAGGCCTTGTTTCCACCATTGCAATACCATTTGTGCTCACGTTTACCACTTGTTTGCTTGCTGCACTTTTTATTACAGATTTATATTACTTTGCTTTGCCACTCATATCATCCATATTTTACCATCTCTTCGCCGAACTAGTGCACCTATACAACTCCTAGTTGTATTAGGTGTGTTGGGGACACAAGAGACTTCTTGTATCTTAGTTGCAGGGTTGCTTGAGGGAGACCATCTTCAACCTCTACTTCCCTGAGTTCGATAAACCTTAGGTCATCCACTTGAGGGAAATTGCTGCTGTCCTACAAACCTCTGCGCTTGGAGGCCCAACATAGTCTACAAGAAATAGAAGCGTGTGTAGACATCATCGGTTCACCTACAACGAAGCTAAACCGGAACTTGGGGGCTACTATGGCATAGACAAAAGTATAAAGAAAGAAAAGCAAAGACAAGTAAGGTACCTCGTATTTGTCCTTCATCATATTAACCAAGCCCAGTTCATAGTCGCGGCTGGTATGAAGCCGGTTCAAATACCCGGAATAATGTTCCTGGGCACTCAATTCGTCATAGTTGGACAAGTCTATGCTCCACTTGCTCTTCTCTTGTTGAAGCTTCTCCGCTTTAGCAGTGTGCTTGGCCAAGATGATAGGCTCGGCAGGAGTGGTAAAACCTGTCCCGGTTACCTGAACATCCGGAGAAGAAGCAGTGGTTGGCTGCGAAGGGGCAGCAGTACGAGCCGGACTAGCAGGAGCCGGGCTAGTCCGAGGAGGGCTAACCCGGACAGGACTCGCCGGTTCAAAGACATCTTCTACATTTGTATCTTCAGGAGCACCAATGTAGTCATGGTCCATGGGAGCAGGATCATCAAGCTGAATTGCAGGCTCGCTCTCTGGAGGGATGACGTCATCCGGATCAGCTACCGGATCAGCAGCAGCAGTCTCGGCAGCCGCTTTGGTGGCCTTTGCCTTTTTGCTAGGCTTGGGCTTGCTGAAAGAAATTGAAGAAGCAATCAGAATTATAAAGGAACAAATACAAATATAAACTGGATGTGGAAAGGGACTTACCCAGGTACGGTCTTCAATACAGGGACCTGTGTGGCAGTCGATTCGCCAGAGGATGAAAAAGGTGTCTCCTGATAGTTAGGATCAGACGGTTTAAGCGGTTTGCGTATAAGTCAGGCCTTTGGATGGAGAAGAGTTGGAAAAAGTAAAACCTCAGAGCGGCGCCTCCTAGCCGGAGTGAGAGATATTCCGGAAGACTCTACTACATGGCCACTATGGCGTGTAGTCCAGCGGGCTTCATGTTGCTGCTTCTTCAAAAGAAATTTGGGGTCCAGTTGAGTGTAAGGATGAGAAAAAGGGTACTTCCGGGATGCCTTACGAATTTTGGGCACCGGCGGTTCAGAATCTGAAGAAAGAGAGATTACCTCAACTTCTGCCGCTTTACTTCCTTCAGCCAAATCCTGTGAGAACACGCTGTTAAACATCAATCTGGATAAAAAGAGAGCAAAACATATCAGGATCAACTCATACCTCAGAATCCGGATCATCCTCCTCAAGATGTGAACCGAAGCCAGCGGCCGCCTTCTTCTTCTTGACAGCGCACGTCTTCCGGCGTGGCTGTTTACCTGACTTGTCCTGAGATTTTCTTTTCCAAAAAGGATCGTTGGCCTGAACGGATTAGAAACAAACAGAAGACATTAAAAAAAACTTACTGCATTCTTCCAGAGAGATATTAAGCAGTTTCTTGGCGGATTCAGTAACTTCCTTCTCAGGAAGCATTACGTCGATATGGCGTTGAGGGTCATCCGTCTTTCCGGTATACTGATACATCAGACCGGAGCGCCGGCTCAGAGGAACGATACTCCAAGCAAGCCAACAACGAACGAAATCGACTCCAGTCAAACCGTTGGCCATAAACGCCTTAAGCTTGGCAAGCTGAGGGGCAAACCGGGCTCGCTCTGAGGAACTAAGAAGCTGCGGCAGGGGATGGTCTTCAGGAAGACGATGTTCGCGGTAACCCGACAGTGGGTTTTCTCCTTCAGGCGAGGTATCCTTGCAATAAAACCAGGATTGGTTCCAGTCCTTGGGGTGTGTATGGAGAGCAGCATGAGGAAAGACCACGTCTCTTCTCTTCTGAATACTAACACCGCCCAACTCTTGATGTGGTCCGGCAGTAAACTCTGTCCGCCGGTTTAAGTGGAAAAAATCCCGGAACAAGTCCACTGACGGCTCTTCTTGAAGGTACACCTCGGAGAAGACTTGGAAATTGCAGAAGTTTGATATGGAATTTGGACCTATATCCTGAGGATGGAGTTGAAAAGCCGCCAGCACATCCCGGAATTTTTTTGAACCGGGAGGGCTAAAACCCCGGGCCAGATGATCAAAGAAAACGATAACTTCTCCTTCTTTGGGGGTAGGAGGACACTCATCCCCTGGGGCCTGCCATTTCAGAACTGTTTGGGGGCCCAGAATACCAATCGAAGTAGCATTGGTTAAGTCATCTTCCGTAATGCGGGAAGGAACCTAGTTGCAAAAACGAACTGCTTGGCAGCCTTGTGAGCAAAAGGAAAATGCTGAAAAAGCATAGTGCAAAATCCGGATTATTCAGTACTGAAGCATGAACCGGAGTGTATTATCAAATTATATCGACGGTTTAGACAGGGGACTAATGGCATTGGCAACCCGGAAGCAGATGTGAAACGAACTGCTGCCGTTTTATGATATAAAAAAAGAGAAGAGGCTAAACCGTCGAGCTCATGGTTAATTCTTTGCCAAAGGAGTATGTGATTGGTTAAACCGGTGAGTAACTTACAGATCTATCAAGACGAAGAAACATGTTTCTACAGAAGGCTAAAGTAAAAATAGATCTGAGCGGTAAGAAAAAGATGAAATATACGGAAGTCTATCACAGGAAGAACTACGAAGGATTTTAACAGGTCAAATGAATCAAAGGGGATATAAGTTTAAACTACGGAGCAGGGGCGCGTTCGAAGCAAATCCAGGGTTTGAATCTACTGCAGATATAACGTACAAGACGAAAAACAAAGCTTCGAGGTCTAATGGCGGAAGCCATGGAGGAACCCTAGATGAGAGATCTGTAGCGAGAGGAAAGGAATACCTGAGAAGGAAAGGGACGGCGGCGGAGTATTTGTACACGTTTCAGGGTGATGCAGCGGCCTGGCTGGACGATGGCGACGAGCTCGAAGGCAGCGGCGGAGCTTTGGGCGACGGAGGAAGAAGAAGTGCGGAAGGAAGGAAGATAATAAGGCTCAGCGGTATTTATAAAGACTGGAGAGATGAAACGGCAAGTGCGGGATTTGAGGAGGTCAGAGATTGGATAAAGATTCCATTGTCGCCTCGATTTTTGGGATAGCCTTTAAATAAAGGTATCAAACAGCTGTGTGCAATAAATGCGGAGGTGATGTCACGACCAAATAAAATGATTTCCGGAGATGACGTCATAGCCGGTTTACAAAGCAGAGAAGATACAAAGAAGAACTTTATGCAATATTTAGAAGACTGACATGAACAAGTTCAAATCACTCTGGGGCCTAATGTTAGGGATATTACTAGCAGGTATAAACCGGCTAGGGAGATCCGGATTACGGTAATGTAGCTATGTTGTTATAAGCTCAGTAGAGGTTTGATGGCTTCTCGCCCCTCGTTGGTTACCCTAAGTGGAAGGTTTGAGATGTAGCGTAACAGCAAGTTTCCCTTGGCAAGATACCAAGGATTGAATCCCGTGAGACTCCGAGGGTCGACAAGAAGGTGTCAATAGCGCCAGAAACTTTTGCTTGACAGGACCCGCACACAGATACAAATAACTTTGCTCCCAACGAGTATAGAGAGGTTGTCAATCCCTCCGGCCTTGTCGTTTACAAAGGATCAAACGCAAGAGATAATAGTGATAGGTATGACTGCAACTAGGAAATAAGAGCAGGAAGTAAATAGCGGGTGTGATCAGTGATGGTAATATGGACCGGGGTCCCATGATGTTCACTAGTGATGTCTCTCTCCCAAAAGACGATAAAACAGCTAAGCGAGGTAAACAAATTACAGCTGGGCAATTGACATGATTATGTGCGCAAACCAATGCTAACTATGCTGTAAAGAAAGGTAGAGGCTCAAAAGCATGGGCGGTACGCCAAGGCAAGTAGACCGAAATCCATCTGCATCTACTACTAATCATCCACCTTGAGATATCTATCCAGAACATCTCGCTGGTATTAAGTTGCGAGTCCCACCCAAAGTGTAAACTCAAAGCAACATACAACTGCATTAAAAGAACTTTGCGTAAAGTAAACTATCCTTGCACCCGCAAGTACAAGCACCGTTGTTTTCCCCCTTGTGGCAACAGCACATCCCCTAGACTCATGTTTCTGTCACTCAAGCTAGTCATCGAGGGGCATGAACGCACTATCAAGCATAACGTTCCCTCTTGGAGTTACTACCTACTACTCGGCCAAAGCAATAAATAGCAACGGAGAACATGCAAGAATTACTCAAGAACATAAATATAAAAGAGGTCAATCAAATATATTACTCACACACAATCTGAACATAATCTCATAATCCATCGGATCCCAATAAACTCAGCATAGCAACAGCATAAAGATTACATATGTGCCTCGATCATGTAGGGCAGCTCACGAGGTCTAATCCATGAAGAACAAAGAGGGGAGGAGAACATTACATAGCTACTGGTCATGGACCCGTGGTCCAAGGGAGACTACTCACAACTCATTCGGGAAGCGTCCATGGTGGTGGAGAAGCTCCCGCTGGTGGTTCTCCCCTCCGGCAGGGTGCCGGGAAGAGTTCTCCTGGTGCTCCCGATCTTGGAAGCGCTGCGGCGGCGGAACAGAGATGAGATCGCGAAAAAGGTTTCCGTCCTCGAGGGTTTCGGGACGCATGCAATATATATGCCAAAGGGGGGCACCAGAGGCGGAGGTGGGGCCCCAGGCGCCCCCCTGGCGCGGCCAGGGGTGGGGCCGCGCCGGGTGGCCGCCTGGGCCCCCCCAGGCTCCCCTCTGGCTCTGCCTTGGTTTTTCTGGAAGCTCCCGATACGCTGATTTTTCCTGTATTTTTCCCGGAGTTTTTAGGGCACTTTTAATATGGGGGAAACCTGAAATAGAAAAACAGGAGAAAACAGGAACCGGCACTGTGGTGCACTGAGTTAATAGGTTAGTACAAATATGATCAAAAGTGTATGGAAGTGCATAAATATCATAGCAATATCACACAAAAGAGGCATGGAGCAAGCAGAAATTATAGATACGTTTTGGACGTATCAACATCCCCAAGCTTAATTCCTGCTCGTCCTCGAGTAGGTAAATGATAACAAGCATAATTTCTGTGGTGACATGCTATCAACCATATAAGAACTTTTAAGTAAAGCAATCAAGGCATGTAATTCAATTCAAGTCATAACAAGCAAGAGTCTATATTAGCATTGTAACAAGCAACATAAGAACATCAAGGTGCAAGAGCTCTCGCTGTCCGTGACTCGAATGTCTCCAAATGGTGTTTGCGTGCAAGAAAGGGGATAGTGATATATGAGAGAGTAAAACATAGTTTTTATATTGTTGAGAACTTAATCTATTAAAGTTTCACACTTGGTCTGCTTTGGAATCTTATCTTGACTCATCCCCAGACCGTCAGCCAGGTACAAGTCAAAATGATCCACTCCCTTTCGATATTTTGAGCACTCATGCAATGGATGAGCGTAAGCAAGAAAGTCGACACTTATGATGGCAAAGAGAGAAAAATGATAGAGGGGGAAGACAAAAAAGGTGTGAAAGGCTCACATCAATGAGGACAATCATCGGTGAGAGAAAGCCGAATGATAGATATGATGTGAGGAGTAGGGATTGCCATGCAACGGATGCACATATGAGCTAAGGTAAGCTCTCCAATGGAACTAGTGGGGGTGCATCCAACTTGCTTGCTCAAGAAGACCTAGAGCTCTTTTGAGGAGGCTCATCATTGGAATATACAAGCCAAGTTCTATAGTGTAAAGGTCCCCACATAGCTATATGCATGAATGATAATCTCTATGGAGCACAAGGTATAAGATGGAGTATGAGTGTGGATCTCTCAAAAGAAATAGTAGTGTGCCCCCTTCTCTCTTTTTATTTCTTTTTCTCTTTTTTCTATTTATTTTTTTATTTTTTTGTGTGGCCTCAATGGCTCTTTCTATTTATCTCTCATTTGTCCTCTTTGGGATCTTTTGATTTTGTCCTCTTTGGGATCTTTTGATTTGTCCTCTTTGGGATCTTTTCCTCACTTTAGGGGCAACACTCTATGTATTACAAGAAGTATAGAAGATCTTTCACACTTTACAAAAGTACTCAACATAAAGAAAATGAAACTATCATGATGTATGCAAATGTATGCCTATGCCAGTGTAGCAGGAAATGCAATGATACTAGCGCGTCATGTAGCAATGATTAGGGCAAGGCCCAACTAGCATGCGGCTCATCGATCAAGCAAAAAGCATGTATGACATGAAGATCAAGTCATGAGAAGATGGATGTTGCATGGCAATGTATCTCGGAAAGGCTATGGAAATGCCTTAATAGGTAGGTATGGTGGCTGTTTTGAGGAAGGATATAATGAGGCTTATGATGACAGAGCGTATCGTGCCAAGGATTTGGATGCACTGGCGAAGTATGCGCCAACTCTCGAGGTGAGAAAGGACAATGCACGGTACCGAAGAGGCTAGAAAAATATGGATAGGTGGAAGTGTCAACTTTCGAATACTCACATTAGTCCGAAGAACTCATGCACTTATTATCGGTAACTCTCAATCTAATTAGGAGGTTCTCAAAGAGACAATTACCCCGAGGAGGAGTGTATGGGGGTTTGGTTACCCTTGCGCATCCTCGACTCATGATACATGAGTGTACTCTAATATTCGATCCCTCCAAAGATTAGTGATCCATTTAGTAGCTAAAGTTCTCAACTATTTTGTAGGTTTTCGAAAATAAACACGGATTGCCCAAAATACGACATCTATTAATAGGCTAAAGCTCTTGACACCAAAAGTTCAGACATTACTCATGGCAATACCTCAAAACTATTGTAAGTTACTACTAAAATTAAATAGCAACCTCAATTACCTACTTTAAATTAAGACACACAACTCAGTGCAACAGGCAAACTCTCTTAGCAAGATAAACGTGAAAACTCAAGAGAGTTCAACAACCAACTAAACAAAAGCTCTTTAAAAAGAAAGGCATGAAAACTAACACTACTAGGAAAAGGCCTACTAATGGCGCACCTAATTTGGCCATTAATGGCGCATTAGTGGTGCGCCATTACTAGCACGCCATTAGTATATTTTACTAATGGCGCACCTCTGGTGCGCCATTAGTATCTGGTATACTAATGGCGCACCGCAGATGCGCCATTAGTATGCACAGTAGTGCGCCATTAGTATGCCTCCCAGGGGCCATGTGTAGCCAGGTGCTTTGGCATACTAATGGCGCACTCCAGCAGGATGCGCCATTAGTAATGTCCGCATAGTAATGGCGCACTGGCTGGTAATGCGCCATTAGTATCCTTTGGCATACTAATGGCGCACTCTGCTGTGATGCGCCATTAGTATGAATATTAGGTTTTTTTAATATTATTTTTCTGTTTTTTTGCACAGATTACAAAATGTATAATTGCACAGAATATAGACAGCACACATCAACAACAAATTCATCGAATACAATAGAAGATTAGTCTCTGAATACAATTCATCATATTAGTCTCCGAATACAATTCATCATATTAGTCTCTGAATTGAAAAGACCGAACAAAGATAGAACAATATATTACAAGTCTCGAGACCGCGAGTAGCGCGTTTGTCTTCACATTACAAGTCGATATCGATCATCTAAACTACCATCACATAGAAGAGAGCTGCGGTCATCACGATGAGCATCATCATGATGAAACTCGTCTTCATCCGGTTCCTCCAACGCTCCCTCCCCTCTCCCGCTAGATAGCGGGCGTATCTAGATTCGGCCTCGGCCCTAGTGGTGTACCCTTTGTAACTGTTACCGCTGAATCGGTGAACCTGCGTCCGACACTCCTCCCAGTCGTCGTAGACTCCGGGAACCTTACCCTTGTACACGACATACGACGGCATCGCTATGCATTAGCCAAACGAAACATTAGTACCAATTCACAGACAATTCATAAGCAATATATAAGTATGCAACAGAACGATCGAAAGAGAAAAGCAAGACATTAATAGCATTGATTACATCTAAGTTGAACGACTCTCGAAACCAAAGAGACATACTACAAGTTCATTAAAGTTTAATTACAACATGAGCCAATCGATGTTTCAGAACTAGACACAGCATCACTGCTTTCGACTCGATTCAATGCACCGGAGCGTGGATGAAGCCGCCGTCTATCGTGGGAGTCATGAAATCACGGGCGTTGTCAGCCTGCATTTGTAGCATTGTGTCGATGTCACTGTTCGACGGTTGATTTCTGAGGTAGAACTGCCCCGAGGTACGAAGGACATCTTGATGGATGATTTCCGCAAACTCCGACTGGATGCGAAAGAAATCTTGTCTGATGTCCGCGTCCTGGATTGCCGACACGCTCGCGGCCCAATCTTTGAGTTTACTCGGTAGCAGAAGTTGATGATGGTCCCGTACGATCGCCCGCATGTGATGGATGGCATAGTAGGCACCCTTCTGACCGCCAGGCGGCTGCTTGACGCAGCAGAACATCGTGTTGTGGGAGAACACGTGCTTGCCGTACTTACGAGATGTCCTGGTGAAGGTGCCTCCAGATTTGGCGTAGCCGGGGAGAACATCATCAAGAACCTTCTTGACATTTGTGTAGTCTACAGCCGACTGACGGTCCGGGTCGAAATACGTGGCCATGGACTATTTGGGGCTTAGTAGGATGAGCGTGCACTGTGTGTCACTGCAGAAAACACGGAATGTTAAAAGAAGAACGATCGAAATCTAAGAATTCGTATGTTACGGGGCGGTTGAGGCGGAGGACTTACTCGAGAAAGTAAGGCACGAGGAAGTTATCCTTATCTCGGTTTAACAGAATGATGCCTTTGAGGTAAGAACTCGCGACTTGCCGGTCCCCAGCGCTGCCCAAGAACTTGGCACGCATGTAGAAGGGGTCGACTATCACGATGTCCGGGGTCTTGTCGCGAATGATCCGCATCTCCATACTCAGTGAAAATAGCCGAACGAAGGTGTAGTGCAGCGGAAGAAGGTTCAACATAGCGTGGATGTCATCAAACCGCAGGACGATCGTACCCCCGATGGAGTTATCCACAAAGCCCTTGCCCTCCGGCACCTTGGCCGCGAAAACCGGGTATGCCACATCCTTCTCTCTGAGACGCCGCTTCTCCAAAGAAAGAACACTGTCATGCAGACTCCGCATAGCACCGGTTGCAGCATCGAGCATATTTGTCGGTAGCATCAGCCTACCCGCCACATGCACCCTCCTCATTACATCCTCAGGTGAAGGTGGCCCGTCCTGAGCACGGATCGTACTCGGTGCCGGCTGGCTCGCACCCTTGTTAGTTTTTCTTTTGCGTGCCTTCTTCTTGATCTCCTGAATTGGGACCGAGTTCTGCTCAGAGACCGCCTTCTTTAGTGTGTTGGGGCTGATAATATTTCGCACCTCGCCTATCTGAGGCTCGGTGAAGTCGGCAGCTGGAGGCGTCTCCTGGGAGCTGAACGGCAGACGACGCCTGTTGCAACTTGGCTTCTCCGCGGTACCGGCTTGATCGCGCACGTCTTTTGTTGGGTTGGGTTCTTGAGAAGGAGGCCCCATGAAGTCGTCACAGTACCCATGATCGGCAAAGTACTGATCGACGTTGGCAAATGTATCGTCGTCGTTGTCGTTCTGATCCTGTGCCATATGCATGTTTGGATCCAGTGGCATAGGGATGTCCGGCACCGTTGCGGCGGACTTGCCATGGGGACGACTTGGCGCCGGCACGACTGGCGGTGTTGTCTTTGGGGTGGTTTCCCCCGCCCCCAAACGAATCTGGCTCTTCAGCCAAAGCAGGGGCCAGCTCAGGCAGGCGCTGAGGGTCATGACGTCATCATCGTCGGCCCCGATGGGTCGAATCGGAGGTAACACCTCGTCGCAGCCTGGCAGCACCCGAACCAGTTGAACCCTAAACAAGTTGGGTGGCATCTGGGTACCGTGGAACAAGGGGTTGCCCGGTTGAACGATTTTGCCCTTGGCGACATCGACCAACTCGTTGTTCACGAAGTGCAGGAGAGTGCACGGAACGTCGGCGGCGCCCTGCGAAAACATGTAGGGCGTCAAGGATGCCCAGTCAAAGGCAAGGAGATGAAGTCCTCGGCCGAGAGAGGCTTAATTAGTTACCGTGATGATGGCGTCGAGCTCGGCTAATGTCGAGGCACCGCCAACGGCGGGCGTGCAGTTGACGGAGGGGCCGCTTGCTGCAGAGGTGCCGGCCGGCGTACACCCGGATGCATTAAGCTCCCGTGCCGGCGTCGGAGACACCAATGCCGCCTCCGCCGGAGACACCAATGGCCCCGCCATCGCGTTCTGCGTGTTGCTGGCCGTGAAGCTGGGAATCGGGGGCGGCCCCTGTTGGCCGCCCGCAATCCACGCCTGCAACCCCTCGATCAAGCTAGGCACAATGGTGGTGATCGTCGCTCCGAGCTGTTGTTGCACTTGCTCTTGGACAATCTCTGGAATCCGCGCCACATGTGCCTTGAGTTCTTGAACCTCGCACGCCTGGCTTTCCGAGCTGGTCTTTTTCTCCTTTCGCCCACCGGCGTTATAGTATGACGATCATTTTGTCGACAAGCCTTTGCCGGCCACACGACCAGCTGACGTCAGCTTCTCGAGCTTATCCTTGTTCTTCATTACATTCAACGCCCTATTTAGATTCGTGTCCCAAGGGCCGCTCTTAGTCTACCCCGCGCTACTGCTTTCAGTCGCCTGCGGAAGGAATGTGAATCATTTAGAAATTTGGCTTCATTAATTAGAATGCAACCATATGGAGCTAATTACGCGGGGGTGTATTCCTTACCAGAACAGCCTCAAGCGCCCTGGTCTTCGGATCCGTGGTCAGCTCCTTTGTTTTCGGGTCCTTCTTGTACCGGGCCCTGACAAAGTTCCTGGTCTGCTTGTCACCGTATTTATCGAAGAGGGGCGGTAGGCCTTGCTCGGCACGGTCCGCCTCCTCCTTGTCCCATATAGGCTCCGCCACTCTGTAACCGCCGGGATCGAGTGTGTGTTCCCCTAAGTTGAGCTCCCGCATTTCTTTCCCACACTGACTTGATTCGGAGTGTGCGGTGCTCGAGCAATTGATCTTGAAGTCATTGTAGTCATCTTCGGTGATCGAAAGGATGTTTCTCCTTGATCTTCTCATAACTCTCACCTTTCTCGATCATTCTCTTCACATTGGTTTTCCAAGTAGACAGGGCCTTGCTCATCTTCGTGAGGGCAGCACTGTTCACTTTATTCCCTTTGAGGCTTGTGTTATCAAATTGGGCGGGGAACTTGTATCGTTCGTGCAGCTTCGTGAAGAGGAGGTTGCGCAAATTCCCGTGGTCAGGATGCCTCAGGTTCTCGGTGTTGATCGAGACGGTGCTCCGGAGAATGCACCCGAGCTGAAGCGAGTACCCCTTGACTATTCGTTCGGGCGCCGTTGGATTCCCGTCGGAGTCCACTTCAGTAACTTCCTCCTTGAGGGTGCGGAGCATGGTCGGGCGCCGGTCCTTCCGTTGCCTCTTCGGTTGGCTGCCATCTGTGCGTGCGCCGCCATCATCAGTGGTGGCATTCTCGGCGGCACCATCAGTGGTGGCATCAGTGGGGTCATCCTCCGCGGTACCATCAGTGGTCTCAGGATCGATGGGGAAGGCGGCGTCCTCATACAAGTGAGGTTGTTCCTCCATCTCCTGGGACAGCTCCCAGAATGCCTTCCCGCCCGACCCGCCGGCCTCATCGTTGTTGGCCATGTTTCTCTCTAAATAGGAACAAAGTTTGGTCAAAAAGTTGGTTATTGTCAAGGAACAAGATCATGGTCTCATCATTTAGGGTTTGTCGACACCGAGGCATCCTAAAAGCTAAGCTTTTATAATTGAGGGTTTTTCGACGCTGAGGCACCCTAAAAGCCTAAGCTTTCATCATTTCGGTTTTTATCGACACCGAGGCACCCTAAAAGCCAAGGTTTCATAATTTATGGTTTGTCGACACCGAGGCATCCTAAAAGCTAAGCTAGGAAGGATAATTCTAAGTTGGGCCTAATCACTTGGCTCTATTATTGCCGCCTATGGTTTAATGCAGCTAGAATAAAGGGGCACTTGATCCTACTTAATTAACTACTAAGATACCCCGGCCCATGCATTAGTCACAAGTACCCCATATGTCCTATTTTTTAGCAAAGTCATGCTAAAATTCACGGAAAATTTCAGCATGACCTTTGCTGAAAATAGGACATATGGAGTACCCGAATTTGCCGAAACGGAAGTTAATCGACATTCCAGCAAACTCAAGGGCCTCTCGGGGTACCTGCAAAACTATCACAATGTGATCACAAGTCTTTCTCAATGTGATCATCATCTTTACAAGTCTTTCTCAATGTGATCACAAGCATCACAAGGCATTAGTAGTTCAGTACATGAACATGTTTTACAACAAAAGCTGTAAGCCAGAGTTGGCAAACTTAAAACACATGCTGTAGTACAAAAGCTCCCTCGAAAGAGAAACAAAAGTGTGGCCACACAAATACAACAAATGCTGTAAGCCAGAGTTGGCAAACTTAAAACACATATGAGCTACAGAAGTTTCAGAGTGAAGCCTTCTCTTATTCAACCCATGTTAGACTGGCTGCTTCATCCTTTTGTTTGAACCCCCTTGTTTAAAATCCCCCTTATCTTATTTATTTTTTCACCTGAGGCCATGTAAATCATGTAAACATTTTTTATCTATAAAAATCACACAGTGGGGGGCTTCCCCCTATGTTATTTCAGTCAAAAAAAGGGAATAGCAAACCCATCTCTTTAGCACTTATATTTAACTTAACCTAGACAAGCTAGCTGTGGCACCATCCTAGGCTCATTAGGCCATGGTCTAACCACAAGCCATTTTCTCTAGTTAGACTAGTTTAACTGAATTTTACTCTAGTTAGACTAGTTTAACTGAATTTTACACTGCATCAGTAGTTTTAACTGAATTTTACATTAGTGAATCTTGACAATGCTAGTAGGACTAACATTGTCAACACTTTTGCACTAGTTCTGCTAGATACCATCGTCACTAGATATCTACAGTTTTATTACTAGAGCCACCATACAAACCTCATATTCTTTTATTACTGCAGCCAATTTTCCTCATATTCTTTTTTTTACTGGAGGCACCATACAAACCTCAGAGCTTGGTGGCCTGGACCTGCATTTGTTCTTGGTTGCTTTTCATACTAGAGTTTTACTATCACAACAGTGTTTTTTTAAATATAATATCACAACAGTGCTTTTTTATTAACAGCAAGTTCATCATGTCAATTACTCCAAGCAACAACTGTTTGCCTAGTAGAAAAATTTAAACTATGGCTTAGCAGAAAAATTAACAGCAACAAGTTTTTCATGTGTTTTTCAGAGTACAAGTTGCTGAAAAAACTACTGAACTACTGAAACTAGTCTAACTAGTCTAACTACTGAAACTACTGAAACTAGTCTAACTACTGAAACTACTGAAACTACTGAAACTAGTCTAACTACTGAAACTAGTCTAACTAGTCTAACTACTGAAACTACTGAAACTAGTCTAACTACTGAAACTACTGAAACTACTGAAACTAGTCTAACTAGTCTAACTACTGAAACTAGTCTAACTAGTCTAACTACTGAACTTCAGATTTGAGATTCATGTGTTTTTCAGATTTGAGATTCATGTGTTTTTCAGCAAGTCTAACTACTAGTCTAACTAGTCTAACTACTGCTCCAAGCACTAGTCTAACTACTAGTCTAACTACTACTAGTCTAACTATTGCTCCAAGCAAACTACTGAAACCATTAGAGTCTAACTACTAGTCTAACTAGTCTAACTACTGCTCCAAGCACTAGTCTAACTACTAGTCTAACTACTGCTAGTCTAACTACAGCTCCAAGCAAACTACTGAAACCATTAGAGTCTACTGCAAGAAGGTTTCAGTTAATTATTGGGGGGATTACAGACCTTGGCGTGGATTCTTAACTACATTACAGACCCAAGCAAATTACTGAAACTACCCAACGGAAACCCTAAATCTAGACAAACCCGAGGGGATTCAGACCTAAAAGAGCTAAAAACCTAAGCAGAGGATGCCATGGGTAGGAGGAGGATACCTTGGCGTGGTGTTGGCGACGGTGAGGGGCCCGTCGAGGCCGGGTCGTCGGGGGCGCGGGCGGCGGCGGCGTAGCTCCGGGCGTCCGGGGCGTCGGGGGCGCGGGCGGTGGCGGCGTAGCTCTGGGCGTCGAGGCCGGGGCGTCGGGGGCGAGGGCGTCGGCGGTGAGGGAGAGAGAGGCGTCGGGGACAGGGGGGCGAGGGCGTCGGCGGTGAGGGAGAGAGAGGCGTCGGGGAGAGAGGGTTGAGAGATCTGGCGAGAGGGAGAGAGAGGAGGGTGCGGCCGGCCCCAAGTATGGGGGATTACTAGTGGCGCACTTCTGCTATGTGCGCCATAAGTATGTGGACTCTAATGGCGCACCGCCCCCAGGTGCGCCATTAGTATTGTGTTCTACTCACTAGCCCGAAGAAATAAGCTATATGTATCACCTAACCCACTACCTAACAGAACCCCCGCACTAGCCCGACTGGTCAGCACTCTGCATACCCACCAGGAGGTCGTGGGTTCGATTCCCAGCCTCCCAAATTTTCTTTTTTGCTTTTAAAAAATGTTGTTTGACACTTATTTGTGTTTAAATATGTTCAAACTTGTTTAAATCATAACAGTAATATTTTTTTATAAAAAAGTAATAATTTTTTTAAAAAATATCATCAAATTTGTTATTTGAAAATATTTATGAATATGAAAAAATATCATCAAATTTATTATTTTGAATATATCATGGGTCGTCGGCGGCGGTTGAGTAGGGGAATCGAGGGTGCAGGGGGTCGGCGGCGGCGGCCGGTGGACCGGGGGGTGCTCGGCGGCGGCGG
>LR738709.1:57864912-57916688 GCA_902687465.1 Secale cereale | reverse complement strand
GTGCGGGGGGTCGGCAGCGGCGGTTGAGTAGGGGAATCGAGGGTGCGGGGGGTCGGCGGCGGCGGCCGATGGACCGGGGGGTGCTCGGCGGCGAGGGGGACCGGAATCTGGCGAGGTGGGATAGCGATCGAGATGGAGGGGGGGTCGAGATCGAGTGTCCATGAAATTTAAAAATATTCCTGATAGTTCAAAAAGTGCCCATGAAATACAATCGAGAAATGAAGGGTACGATTTAAATACAATCGATCTTAGCTAGCTATCTGTTCACAATCTTCTTGCCCTTCTTTTTCGCAAATGGAGTTCTTCTGTGGAACGGACGTCCTTTAGGTAGGGTGGTCCTGCTTCTTCTTGTGGTGTAAGCTGCTACTTCATCATCATCGTCATGTTCGATCCTCGGGTCGCCGTACTTGTCGAAGTCTTGCTCATTGGCTACTCCATCCATTCCGATGATCTTCCTTTTGCCTCTCCTCACGACAACACGACTGGGCTTTGACGGATCGGTAATGAAGAAGCATTGGTCAACTTGGGAAGCCAGTACCCATGGCTCATTTTTCGCGGAGACGTTTGCGCCCGCGGTCTTGGATTTGGCTTCGGGTATAACCATGGTGGTGAAATACCGGTCTTCTTTTAGGACGCTCTTGGCCCATCTGACACGGAACATCGGGACCTTCTCTCCAGCGTAGCTCAGCTCCCAGATCTCCTCGATCCTTCCGTAGTATCTATCCTTGTCATTACCGGTGTAGGATTCCATCGTTACCTCGGAGTTCTGATAACCATCGCTCTTCATGTCCTTGGCCTCGGTGTAGAATGTGTAGCCGTTGATATCGTATGCCTCATAGGTCATCAGGTTGTGCTCGGCGCCCTGTGACAAGGCGAATATGAGTTGTTCTTCCGCGGAAGAATCATCATGTAAAGGGTACAACAGAAGCTTCTGCTTGAACCAACGCGTGAAACATGAGTTGTGCTCTTTGATTATATCTCCGTCCGTCCTCTGTTGGCCTCGGTCATTGTACGTCTTCTCAATAAAGGTTTTGTGATGAACCACCCAAGGATAGACCACGTCTATGTGTTGTAGCGCGACTAGGTTTGCTCTTTCAAAGTCGGCGACTCGACCCTCGAAGTCGACATGCATTTCGCGGCGACCCTCACGGTGATCCCATCCAGCGAGCCTGCCGAGGTGCCTGTTGACAGGCAGACCAACGGGGTTCTCGATGCCTAGATAATTCAAGCAGTAGAAGATGCACTCTTCGGTCAAAAAGCCCCTGGCTATGCTTCCCTCTGGACGTGACATGTTACGAACGTATCCTTTGATGACACCAATCATCCTTTCGAACGGCATCATGCTGTGCAGGAACGTCGGCCCGAGTTGGATGATATCGTCCACGATATGGACCAGCAGATGCACCATAATGTCGAAGAATGCGGGCGGGAAGTACATCTCAAGCTCGCATAGTATCACCACGATCTCTTCCTATAGCCTTCTGAGTTGCCTCACGCCAACAGACTTCCGAGAGATGACGTCGAAAAAGTTGCAGAGGCCAAATAGGGTTTCACGGACGTGCGCGTCCATGATACCACGGATTGCAACTGGAAGTATCTGCGTCATCAGCACGTGATAGTCGTGAGACTTCATCCCGCTGAACTTCAGCTTCGCCCGGTCTAGGTATCTACTTATCTTCCCCGCGTAACCGTAAGGAAGTTGTAC
Organism: Secale cereale; assembly: GCA_902687465.1. NCBI lineage: Eukaryota > Viridiplantae > Streptophyta > Magnoliopsida > Poales > Poaceae > Secale > Secale cereale. The sequence continues at coordinate 57,914,983 of LR738709.1, read as the reverse complement.
TCCTACGAGGCAGGTTAAAAACTGCTCGATCTCCTCCTGACTTAGAGTGAAGCACGCGGGAGGGTAGTCATTTCCGGTCTTCTTGGCCTTTTTGCCTTTGCGACGACTTTCCGTGTCCTGCTTCGCCTCATCATCATCATCATCATCATCATCATCATCATCATCATCATATATAGCGTGAAGCTCCTGCCTGATGCCCATTGATTTCAAGTCTGCCCTTGCTTTCGGCCCATCTTTGGTCCTCTCTGGCATGTTGAGCAGGGTACCAAGCAGACTCTCGCACACGTTCTTCGTGATATGCATTACATCAAGGCTGTGAGGCACACGGTGGATCTTCTAGTACGGCAAGTCCCAGAAAACAGACCTCATTTTCCATACCTTCAGCAGCGGCTCTGGCGCCTTTCGCTTCTTTCCCGGCTCTGGCGCCTTTTGCTTCTTTCCCGGCAGTGGGCAATCTTTCCATTTTTTCAACAGCTCGTCTATTTCCTCGCTGCTCCTCGTACGCGGGCGTCCTCGGGGTTCGGTTTCACCACGGAACAGATCCTTGCATTTTCTCAACAGGTCATCGTCGCGAAGCCACCTTCGATGTCCCATGAACACGGTTTTCGAAGACCCGGGATCTCTATCTAGCTGGCGACACGTTGTGTCATCCATGCACCTGACGCATCCAGAAAATCCGTGGACCACCGGCCCCGCGACATATCCGTAACCAAGATAGTCGTGCACCGTCGTGAGCAGCGCGGCTCTCAAAGGGAAATATTCTTTCTTTGCGGCGTCCCACGTATTGGCTGGCGTTTTCCACAGCGTGTCTAGCTCCTCTTTCAGCAGCCCCAGATACAGATTGATGTCGCTCCCTGGTTGTTTCGGTCCTTCAATTAGCATACTCATGTGAATGTACTTCCTCTTCATGCACAACCAGGGGGGAAGGTTGTACATCCACACAAACACAGGCCAGGTGCTATGTGTGCTTCTCTGGCTGCCAAACGGATTGACTCCATCAGTGCTCGCGCCCAGCACGATGTTCCTTGGATCGTTCCCAAATTCTAGGTCTTCGAAGTTCAACGCTTGCCACTGGCTCGCATCCTTAGGGCGACTCAGCATCTTGTCTTTTTTATTTATCTCCGGATCATTTGCGTCATCTTCTCACTTCTTCTCCTCCCTATCCGCGTGCCAACGCAGGAGCTTTGCTACCTTAGGGTCCACGAAATACCGCTGCAGACGAGGAGTGATCGGAAAGTACCACACCACTTTTCGAGGAGCTTTCTTCCTCTTCTTGTATCGAGTGACGCTGCACACCGGACATATGGTAGACTCTGCGTGCTCGTCCCGATAAATGATGCAATTGTTCATGCACAGATGGTATTTCACGTGCGGTAAATCCAGAGGACACACGATTTTCTTTGCCTCCTCCAAATTGGTGGGGCACTTGTTCCCCTTGGGAAGACGTTCGTGCCAGAATGACATGTTCTCGTCGAAGCATGCGTCGGTCATTTTGTGTTTTACCTTCATCTCCAGAGCCATGAGCGTTACTTTCAGGCGGGTATCCTCGGGCCTGCATCCTTCATACAATGGAGTAACCGCGTCTAACTCAAGTTGATCCATCTTGGCTTTCTCTCGGGCGGCAGCTCTTGCGTTATCGGTCTGCTTGAGAAGCAGCTCTTGAATATGAGGGTCCTGCACCCAGCCCATCGATGGTTCAGCGTCGTCTGCTCCGCCGGCATCATCATCTTCATGATCATGCCCGTCGTCCGCTCCGGCATCTTCCTCATCATCATGTCCTGCATCTTCTACATGATGACTGTGTACAGCATCACCGTCGTGATCATCTCCTGGGGATTCTTCGTCTTCTCGCCCGCCCGAGCCGCGGTGGTTGTCTTGCTGCCCTTCCTCATTTCTTGCCCGGCCCCCATGGACGACTTCGTAGTCATCTTCATCACCTTGCCACCGATAGCCATCCATGAAACCACGCAAGAGCAGGTGGTCCCGCACCTGCCCGGAATTCGGGTCCGCAATAAGGCTCTTCAGCTTGCATCTTCGACACGGACATCTTATCTCCGTCTCATTCTTTTGAAGCATCTCGGCCTTCGCGGACCTCAAAAACCTATTCACGATGCCTTCGGTCATCGTGCGCACCATGGTCGCCTGCGGGGTAGAGCAAAAGGATATTTTAGAACCAAGAAAATTTTTGCCATGACTTTCCCTAAAAATAGGACAAAAATGAATGCTTAATGCCAAAATTCTCACCGAAACGGAAATGAATCAACATTCCAGGAAAATATTGGAAACTATCGCATTTCAAATACCGGTACACCTCCAAACACAAACACATATGCAACACAACAAACATATGCAACACTACAAACATACATAGATCTAGCTAGGCCATAAAAAGTGCATGTGCACATTGTTGTATGGAGAACAACATAAATATAGCTTCCCCCCTTACTTACCTATCAAAACAAGGTAATTTAACCACTTAATTTGAATGAATATATGGTGGAAATGAGGTGAAAAAGAGGAGGGACCCGAGAGGAGAGGAGGTGGAGAGAATGAAGAAGTGGGGGGGGGGGGAAAGTGAGTGTGGTAGGAGAGGCTGTCCAAAATATCTTGTTGCTGCCCGCTTACTAATGGCGCACCAACTATAAATGCGCCATTAGTAATCAAGGTTACTAATGGCGCATTTATAGTAGGTGCGCCATTACTAGTTTTGCAAAAAAAAAATAACATACTAATGGAGCACTGTCGCACAGTCCGCCATTAGTAGTTTTGTAAAAAAAAGAATAAAAAATATCATTAAAAAAAAGAGCATTAATGGCGCACTTTACTGCTGGTGCGCCATTACTAGTTACAACTAGTAATGGCGCACTTTGTCTGGATGCGCCATTAGTATGTTTGGACAGGCGCGCTAGTTCAAAAAAAAACTTCTTGATACTAATGGCGCACTCTGGGCCTGGTGCGCCATTAGTAGTTCGAACTCTAATGGCGTATCTATTGCTGGTGCGCCATTACTATATACTAATGGCACACTGCTTGTCTGGTGCGCCATTAGTATCAATTCCATCTATAGCCCTTTTCCTAGTAGTGTAAGAGCTAAACATGACAGTAGCTATGGAAAGACAAAGAACACACACAGCAAAGATAAGCATGAAAATCCTATGTTGTGTTCTAGGTTGAAGTGGAGCGTGTTTCTCTCCCACACAAAGAAAGCTGGGTTCTAACTTGTTATGAACAGCAAGCAAAGCTAAAGAAAACTAAAAAGGAAACTAAAAGCAAGACGCTCCAAGCATAGCACATAACGCATGAAGTGATTAAAATATAGTGGAACGAAAGACGAACTGATAATTGTTGATGGAGAAGGGGATGCACGGGGGCATCCCCAAGCTTAGACGCTTGAATCTTCTTGAATATTTCTTGGGGGTGCACGGGGGCATCCCCAAGCTTGAGCGTTTGACCCTCCTGAATCTTTTTATCATCTTCCCTCGCACACTTGAAAACTCCCTTCATACATAACTCATCATAATCTGATTAGCGAGGTTAGTACCCATAATAAAATAATTTTTCCTTGCTGGAAATAAGGATAATCTTGAAGAGCTACTGTTTCTCAAGATTTCCAAAAGGTTTTTGCAAAGAAAAAGCAAGCTCAAGGTTTGCAAAACGAAGAAAAGGCAAAACAGGACAGAATCTGTGAAAAACAGACCAGCGGGTAGTAAATAATTTTTTCGGGGCACTTCTGCAACTCAAATCAAAAAACTCAGAACAGATGCCCGAAAGCCAATTGTATAGAGCACGCTGTAAAAAGAATTCAGATTAAAAAGATGATCTGGTGATTTTATACGAATTTTTCTGTCCAAGGACAGAATCAGTTTTCTGGACTGCACGTCGCAAATTTTGAACTTTCTTGCAATCGGAGGCTAAACTTGGCACAAAGCTGAAAAGAAAAGATACAATGATGATGCTACTGTAGTAACAAACATCAAGACACAACAAAAGAAAAATAAAATTTTATTCGTTGTGGGCTGCCTCCCAAAAGCGCTTTCTTTTATGCCTTTAAGCTAGGCATAATGCAAAGAGAGAATCAAGTTTTATCAAGAGTAAGAGAATAGCTAGCCAGTGTAACGGACTCAAAAGGCAACTTAATCTTCTTTCTAGGGAAGTGTTCCATTCCTTTCTTGAGAGGAAATTGGAATTTTATATTCCCCTCTTTCATGTCAATGATAGCACCAACGGTGCGAAGAAAAGGACGTCCCAAAATAATTGGACAAGAAGGTTCACATTCAATATCCATAATAGTAAAATCAACGGTAACATAATTGTCATTGACAATGATAAGAACATCGTCGATCTTCCCCAAAGGTTTCTTTACGGAAGAATCAACAAGACGAACACCAAAAGAGCAAGGATCAAAAGATTTCAATTTAAACATATCATACATTCTTTTGGGCATAACGGAGGTACTAGCTCCAACATCACATAAAGCATAGCAAGAGAAGTTATTCAACTTAATTTTAATCATAGTATCCCAACCATCTTCTAGCTTTCTAGGTATGGAGGCTTCTACCCTAAGCTTCTCCTCCCTAGCTTTGATGAGAGCATTGGTGATATGCTCCGTGAAGGCAAGATTAAGTGTGCTAGTGTGGGGATCTCTAGACATCTTGTGAAGAAAACTAATAACTTCAGAAAGGGTGCAATTATCAAAATCAAGGTCACTACTATCAAGTAAAGTGGTAGTGGTGTCCTTTAGGCTCACTTGTTTGGTAGCTTCTATGGTCATAGGAGTTTCTTCTACGGTTGAGGTCATAGCATCACCATTAATAGGTCCAATGGGACTAGGAGTGCATTGGGTGCTAAGAGTTTGGATATCCTCAACAACTTGGATAGTAGCAACAGTGTGGTGGGTAGGAAGGCTCTTAATTCTATCTTCTTCCTCCTTCAGGAGTGCAACCACTTCAGGTTTAGCTGCCATTTGGTTTATCAAAGTGGCTTGTGTGTGGGACATATTGGAAACTTGGGTCTCAGTGATGGTGAGCCTAGTCTGGAGGTTAGAAATCTCAATATTTAGGCTCTCCAGTTGTCTACCAATGTCTTGCAAGATAGCAGTATGCTCATCTAATTGCCTCGAGAAGGTCTTGTTTTGTTCATATTGGGTGTGCATGTAGTTCTTAGTGGCCTTCTCTATTTCTAGAAGTTTCTCATAACTAAGCATGTCTCTATCTCTAGGGGTGGAGTTCTTGGTGCTAGGATAAACATTGTTGTTCCCATAGGAATTAGAGGGGAACGGTCTAGGGTTGCTACCAAAATTACTCCTATAAGCATTGTTATTGAAATTGTTTCTAGAGATAAAGTTCACATCTACTTGATCTCGAGCAATCAAAGAATTTAAAGGAACATCATGAGGATCAATAGGAGATTGCTTGGAAAGTAGAGACATGATCAAGTCAACTTTTTCATTTAGGGAGGAAATCTCCTCGACAGAGTTTACCTTCCTACCTATTGGAGCGCGTTCGGTGTGCCATTGGGAATAGTTGGTCATCATCTCATCGAGAAGCCTCATGGCAGAACCAAGTGTAGTGGACATAAAGGTTCCTCCCGCGGCCGAATCCAACAAGTTCCGCGAGGTAAAGTTCAAGCCTGCATAAAAAGTTTGGATAACCATCCAAGTAGTCAAACCATGAGTAGGGAAGTTCTTGACAAGAGATTTCATGCGTTCCCAAGCTTGGGCAACGTGTTCATTATCCAATTGTTTAAAATTCATTATGTTACTCCTTAATTGGATAATTTTAGCAGGGGGATAGTACTTCCCAATAAAGGCATCCTTGCACTTGTCCCAAGAATCTATGCTATTCCTAGGCAAGGATTGAAACCAGATTTTACCTCCTCCTCTCAAGGAGAAAGGAAAAAGCTTAAGCTTAACAATATCACCATCTATTTCTCGGTACTTTTGCATATCATAGAGCTCAACAAAATTATTTAAGTGCAAAGCAGCATCATCTCCAGCACCGGAGAATTGATCTTTCATAACTAGGTTCAGTAAAGCAGGTTTAATTTCTTAAGAAGGTGCTGAAGTGGCAGGTGTAGTAATAGGCGTGCAGATAAAGTCATCGTTGTTATGACTAGTGAAGTCACACAACTTGGTGTTCTCGGGGGAACCCATAGCAGCAGCAAGCAAGATAACTATTTTTGTGATTTTCGGTAAAGGACACTAAAGCAAAAACTGAAAGGTAAACTAGCAAGACTAAAAAGCAAAGATAAAAGATAGCGTGCAACTCCCCTATCTTGAAGAGTGGAGTCCCCGGCAACGGCGCCAGAAACTTTGCTTGATGGCTTCTCGCCCCTCGTTTGTTACCCCAAGTGGAAGGTTTGAGATGTAGCGTAACGGCAAGTTTCCCTTGGCAAGATACCAAGGATCGAATCCCGTGAGACTCCGAGGGTCGACAAGAAGGTGTCAATAGCGCCAGAAACTTTTGCTTGACAGGACCTGCACACAGATACAAATAACTTTGCTCCCAACGAGTACAGAGAGGTTGTCAATCCCTCCGGCCTTGTCATTTACAAAGGATCAAACGCAAGAGATAATAGTGATAGGTATGACTGCAACTAGGAAATAAGAACAAGAAGTAAATAGCGCGTGTGATCAGTGATGGTAATATGGACCGGGGTCCCATGATGTTCACTAGTGATGTCTCTCTCCCAAAAGACGATAAAACAGCTAAGCGAGGTAAACAAATTATAGCTGGGCAATTGACATGATTATGTGCGCAAACCAATGCTAACTATGCTGTAAAGAAAGGTAGAGGCTCAAAAGCATGGGCGGTACGCCAAGGCAAGTAGACCGAAATCCATCTGCATCTACTACTAATCATCCACCTTGAGATATCTATCCAGAACATCTCGCTGGTATTAAGTTGCGAGTCCCACCCAAAGTGTAAACTCAAAGCAACAGACAACTGCATTAAAAGAACTTTGCGTAAAGTAAACTATCCTTGCACCCGCAAGTACAAGCACTGTTGTTTTCCCCCTTGTGGCAACAGCACATCCCCTAGACTCATGTTTCTGTCACTCAAGCTAGTCATCGAGGGCATGAACCCACAATCAAGCATAACATTCCCTCTTGGAGTTACTACCTACTACTCGGCCAAAGCAATAAATAGCAACGGAGAACAGGCAAGAATTACTCAAGAACATAAATATAAAAGAGGTGAATCAAATATATTACTCACACACAATCTGAACATAATCTCATAATCCGTCGGATCCCAGCAAACTCAGCATAGCAACAGCATAAAGATTACATATGTGCCTCGATCATGTAGGACAGCTCACGAGGTCTAATCCATGAAGAACAAAGAGGGGAGGAGAACATCACATAGCTACTGGTCATGGACCCATGGTCCAAGGGAGACTACTCACAACTCATCCGGGAAGCGTCCATGGTGGTGGAGAAGCTCCCGGTGGTGGTTCTCCCCTTCGGCAGGGTGCCGGGAAGAGTTCTCCTGGTGCTCCCGATCTTGGAAGCGCGGCGGCGGCGGAACAGAGAAGAGATCGCGAAAAAGGGTTCCGTCCTCGAGGGTTTCGGGACGCGTGCAATATATATGCCAAAGGGGGGCACCAGAGGCGGAGGTGGGGCCCCAGGCGCCCCCCTGGCGCGGCCAGGGGTGGGGCCGCGCCGGGTGGCCGCCTGGCCCCCCCCAGGATCCCCTCTGGCTCTGCCTTGGTTTTTCTGGAAGCTCCCGATACGCTGATTTTTCCTGTATTTTTCCCGGAATTTTTAGGGCACTTTTAATATGGGGGAAACCTGAAATAGAAAAACAGCAGAAAACAGGAACCGGCACTGTGGTGCACTGAATTAATAGGTTAGTCCAAATATGATCAAAAGTGTATGGAAGTGCATAAATATCATAGCAATATCACACAAAAGAGGCATGGAGCAAGCAGAAATTATAGATACGTTTTGGACGTATCAAGGTTACGGCCCATGAAGGCTTAGGGCCCATGTGTAAAGTTTACGGTTTATAAACCGTCCTATCATGTAACTTGAGGTACAAGGAAGAAAGAGTAGAGACCGAGGCGGACACGATTATGAGCCGGCCTCGGGACTCTGTAAACCGGACCGGGCGTTGCCTCCTATATAAAGGAACGACCCGGCGACGGTTCAAGGACAAGCAACAATCCGTCGAGAGATAGGCAAGCAATCTGCTCCATGTTCATCGACGCCCAAGCAATACCAAACCAAACTAGACGTAGACTTTTACCTTCATCGAAGGGGCCGAACTAGTATAAACCCTTTGTGTTCTTTGTGTGCTTTAACCTCTTCAAGCTAACACGCGCGATGGCTCCACACCTAAGTCCTCTAAACCGGACATCTGCCGTGCTAATTCCACGACAGAACCCGTACACTTTTGCAACCCTTGGGGATGGTCACCGGAACCCGTCAAATTGCTCGGGGCGATCTCCAAAACCTAATTGGAGACCCCGATGCTTCCCCGAAGCTTTACACCACAATGATTGAGCTGTGAACACCACAAAGGTTGGGGCTACCTCCCCAATGACACCACGAAGCTTCACCACAATGGAATATGGCTCCGAGGTGACCTCAACCGTCTATGGCGCCCAAGCACCCAAGAGGAACAAGCTCAAGGGTACCAAGCACCCAAGAGTAATAAGCTTCTCAACTTGTAACATCCATGTATCACCGTGGAGAACTCAAACCGATGCACCAAATGCAACGGCAAGAGCACAGGGAGTGCCCAAGTCCTTCTCTCCCAAATCCCACCAAAGCAACTAATTCTAGGGAGGAAAATGAGAGGAAGAATGGAGAAGAGAACACGAAGAACTCCAAGATCTAGATCCAAGGGGTTCCCCTCACATAGAGGAGAAAGTGATTGGTGGAAACATGGATCTAGATCTCCTATCTCTTTTCCCCCCAAAACTAGAAAGAATCCATGGATGGATTGAGAGATAGCAAGCTCGAAGAAGGTCAACAATGGGGGAAGAACACGAGCTGAAAGGTAAAGTTCATTGGGGAAGAAGACCCCCTTTTATAGGTGGGGAAAAAATCCAACCGTTATGCTCACAGCCCGCACCGAGCGGTACTACCGGTAGGGAGGTAGTACCCCTTTGAAACACAACAACCAGGAGGCAAAAATGCCAGAAGAACCGTCGGAGCGGTAGTACCGCTTGACCTCACAGTACTTCCGCAAGGGGTAGCGCTACTACTGCTAATGGTAGCAGAACTACTGCTTGCGAGCGGTACTAAAAAATTAGATCCGTGCCAACCACCGCTGGACTTATGACGAGTTTTTGGTCCGGAGCGGAAGTAAACCACAGAAGTAAAAAATTACATCCACTCCAAGCGGTAGTACCGCTCCCATTTGCGGTAGTACCGCTGCAGCCCTTTTGAGGACACCAAAACTGACACAACTTTTGAAAACGGTCTCCGAATTCAATGAAACCAAGTTTGTTGGAAAGCTAACGACATGGCCTAACACAATCTTGATAGAAATAATAATAAGAAGCAATTGAGAAAAGGCCCATAGGAAAATGGAGAGAACCCTTCCTCAAAAGAGACCGGTAAAACCTCCAATACCGAAAACGCAATAGAAAAGCATGTGAACTCCGTTTTCGATGAACTCAGGCTTGTCAAGAAGATGACCACAAGGTCCAAATCTCACAAGAAGAAAACCAAACAAGAACCAAGAAATATGATGCAAGCATGCAACGGTTTGAGCTCTCTACGAACGATACGATCAAGCTACCCACTTGAGAGCCCCCCTTGATAGTACGGCAACCAATCCTATAACCCGGTCTCCAAACTACCACCATGGGATCGGTAGAATACAGAACCTATCAAGGGCAAACATTTGCCTTTCACAAAGTCCACTTGAGCTAGATGTAGACAGTCTTGACTCCCTCAAGTTGGACCACCTTTCTTGATTTCGTTGGCTCGGTGAAGACTAGTAGATTGCTCCCTCATACTCCAGTATGGGAGAGCCACTTTTCGGCACACCTTCACAAGTTCATTGTCACCACAATGAACGGCAATATCCAAGCACTTGATCTCTTTATGATGCATCACTTGAACTTGCACACCACAACCTTGATTTGATGTCATCCTCCATGGGTTGTATGTGATCTACCTCTTGACGCAAGCCCATGGAAGATAACCTAACCCCACATAGAACTCTCACAAAGACCATGGGTTAGTACACAAAGCGTAATTGACAATGCTTACCATACTATGGGATCGCTTGATCCCTCTCGGTACATCTTCTATACTTTCTGTGTTGATCAATTTGATTCACTCTTTGACTTAGTCTTGATCAACCTTGAATCTTTCCAACTCTATTCATTTGGATGATGTCTTGAAGGTAAACATGAATGATAACACACTCTTCTTCTTCAAGACATGCTTGTAATAAGCTCAACACCCACAAGACCAATCTTTGGATAACTCCTTAATAGCACCTTGGTCATCACAAACTCTCCTTGAAACCAACACATGGACTCCAAGAAAATCCTATGGACAAACCCTTCAAATATAACTCAAGGCAACCATTAGTCCATAGAGATTGTCATCAATTACCAAAACCAAACATGGGGGCACAACATGTTCTTTCAATCTCCCCCATTTTGGTAATTGATGACAATCACTTTCAAGAGAGTTTATATAAGGAATTATGCATCACCATACCATGCAACAATAATGTATGCGCATGAGATGCAAAAGCTTACGAACAAAACCAAAGCAAGAGGAGATGACTAGATGACTCTCTAAACTTCTCCACAAAACTCTCTGAAACTTCTCCCCCATTGGCATCGATTGCCAAAATGGGCGAATGGCTTAGAAGGCCAATATAACTCGTGCTACTCCATAAATTGTGTATTTCTCAACTAGAGAGTGGAATGCAATACACATATCCAACGGTAAATACTTGGAAGAAGACAAGCTATATTGAGCCCAAAGATTGCCAAAAGAATGATATGCCACAAAGGCATAATGGAGAGAGAAACAAGCACTCAAGCAATCAAACGATACCAATTGAAGCAATCTATCAAAAGATACCAATTGAACCAACTAGACCAATGATCATACGTGCCACATAAATAAAAGATATTATGATATGAGCAAAGGATTGTTCTAGAGAAACTAGATAAGCTCCCCTTGTTTTGTGCACAATTTAGTTTTGCAATATACAACACGCACAAAATAGGATCGTCACTCCCCCTAGATCAATAGAACCTCACGACAAGTGCAAGAGACCAATGGAGCATTCTAAGAGACACTAGTGAACTCCCCATGATTTTTGCACTCCTTAGAATGTTTGCATTAGGATACCAAGTGCACAAAATAGGATCATCACTCCCCCAAAATCAATAGAACCACACAACAAGTGCAAGTGAGCATGTAGGAAACAAAGTCTAGCACTTGCAACAAACAAATGGTTGAGCAACATATAAAAGATGCAACTTGGAAATAGGCTCAACCAAAAAGATGTGTGTGAGTCATGGCAAAGCACTTGATAAGACTAATATAAGGATGAGCATTAAGCATCAACATAGTCTTTAATAGTTGAGATACAAGGTGCATGACATGTCCTTCCCACACACACAACTTAGCAAATGGATTCACAAGCTCACTAAGAAGAAATAACAAACAAGCTTGTGACAACCCATGGTGAAAAAAATGCCTCATCAAAAGGAGGGATACCAATTAGATGGCAAAGCCTTCTCAAGACAAGCATGAGGGAAATGACCTTCACCATAAAAGACTGCATCAAGATGCAACAATGTAAGATCCGCACTCAAGACACACACCTTCATGGAGCCACCAAAGAAATAATGCAAGAAAGAAAAGGTGGACGTGAAAGAAGGGGATATCAATTAGATATGCAACTTCTATCAAGTGTATAAGATTCTAATTAGATGAAGATCATGATGATATCAATGCACAAAGAAGGATGTACACGCGATTTTTTTTGCAAAAAGGAAATAATAACATATCCACAAGGAAGTCATAAATATACCAATAAGATATTTGCTTGACGACATAGCACATGGCTAGATATGGTCTTATTGTATATAAATGAGTTCCAACCACACGATCATCAAAGACCTCACAACTAGCAACAAGAGATCATTGTTGGGATGCTTTGAGAAAGGACAAGTATCACAAGAAAGAATGAATTACATGCCATGATACAACCTACACAAGGTTGATGCAAGAAATGTGTGCATGAAGTAAATGATGATACTTGTTAGCGAGATACCATTGGAAGGATGTAGTAGATATGAATTGAAGGTAGACAGTAGTTCATTGATCATCCTAGCTTGACTCCAATAAGCACATGGTGACACCACCTTCCTTGTGAGTGAGCCGAGCATCCAATGCATCTCCAATTGTTCCTAGAACAACAACACAAACTAAACAGTACCCAAACTCATTTGGACCAAAGAGTTAGAAACACCAATACATAGGACAAACTCCACATACATATGTGCATATATATATATATATATATATATATATATATATATATATATATATATATATATATATATATATATATATATATATATATATATATATATATATATATATATATATATATGAAAATGAATTTTATGCACATCTTATCCAACTTGAGACTAGGTGGATTTTTTTCCTATATACTGAGTCAAAGAAAGAAAGCATGCCAAAGAAAATACAAGAAGTAAATATGCATGCTCAAGACTTTCAAGAAACGATACCAAATGAAATAGAAATACCAAGTGAAAATAAGATACCAAATGGATAAATCATCACATGGAAGATATCATTAAAGGATACATCAAGGAATGAGATATCCATTCATACATGTAAAAAGAACAATATCGAACTCCCAAAAGAGAGGATGGTTCCAATCAAACCAAGACCTCTACAAAGTTTCATGATGGCACAAGTACCAAAAAGAAACGGCTTGCCTTCCACCAACAAATACTTGAAATGGATAACAAGATGAGTGTTCTATATAAAATAGGATAGCTCCCCCAAGAGTTATGCATTATAGAGAATTTGCATTTGAATACAAAATGCACAAGATGGGATCTACACTTTCAATATATCTAAGAAAACACTAGACAAGATCAAGAAAACAACTAGATCCAGAAGTGGCACGGAACAAAATGGGAGTTAATATAATCTTGGCAAGCAATAAGGCAAATAAAACCAAAAGACAATGTAGAGATGATCAATAATGTCCACCACATAAAAGATTACCAATTTTCAAATACAAGAGGTATTTGAAAATAATTCTCGGTGATAAATAGCAATGGTATCCAACATCATCTTCACACCAAACACAAGCAAAATGCAACTTGTGGAGCTAACATGTCACCTAGGAACAAGATAATTGACAATTTCAACTCTAGGTCACAATATCTCAAATGTACACATTTTTAGGCTACTAATATGCACATAGCACATTACTCCCCCATAATGTGATACCAAAGAAAACTTAAACAAGAGGCAATAAGAGGAACCTTCAAGAGATAATTAATGGACAATTTAGAATTTGAATTTCTCATGAGACGATATACCGCATAGTGACTAGATAATCTTGTAATATCAAAACTAGATGATATTCCTCATGTACACACATTTATAGGATTGTGAGGTGCACAAAGCACATCACTCCCCCAAAATGGGATGTTCCATTAATCTCTCACAAGATTCAACTAAGATACTAACAAGATGCACAAAGGCTCAAACCACTACACACACGGACATGATGTGCAAACCAACATACACATACTTGATTTCTCAAGATAAGAAAATTGGAAGCACAACATATACACGCACATGCAAGGTACAAAACCACAACATGCTAAGGGGCAAGTAACTTCGAATGTAAACAATTTAAGCACGAGTTAACGCAAGGAGGAACATTGGATATAAGATATAAACTTGATAATCCGAATGACTTGACTTGAAACAATATGAATGATGAAGACCCCTTAATTCTTCATAATGTAGCCAAGTCTCCAATGCCCTCCAACAACACCAATTGATCAAATTTTAGCTTGCTGGTCCCCAACCAAGTTGGGTCCTAAGAGGTTACTCACAATACGCTTGGCTACCCAAATGGTTCTTTTCTTGACACCAATTTGAGTACCAACAAACTTGGCAAACACATTGCCAATATAATCCTTCCCAAGAGAATAGACATCATCAATAATAATTGGGTTGGATAAGGTACCAATTCTGCATGAAGAAGCGACGTGACCTTTCTCACGGCATAAGTAGCAACGTCTACTCTTTTCTTTCTTCTCACTTGATTTCTCAACGAGAGAAGCATGAACTTGAGTCTTCTTGGGAAGAGGCCTTTATTCAACTTGAGGTTGAGCATGAGAATGAACTTGTGGCCACTTCCCTTGTTGATTGTCACTAATGGGCTTCTTCTTCAATGGGCAAGATCTAACATGGTGCCCTTCAATTTTGCACTTGAAGCAAATAATCTTGGCCGAATTCTTGACTTGTTCTTGGCCCTTTTTCTTCTTAATGATCTTGGACTTTTTATTCTTGTTGGAGTTGAATCCAAGTCCACCTTTGTCATTGGGGGATTTTTGCACACTCAAGATATTGTTGAATGTGGACTTCCCTTCATGACACGTTTCCAAGTCTTTCTTCAAAGAAGTGACTTTGGCCTTAAGCTCTTTGATTTCCTCTACATGGTTAGTATCAACACAAGTACTAGAGGAAGAATATGCTTCATCATTAGAGCAACAAGGCAAGGAAAGTAATTCATCACAAGAAGTAGCAACATTGTGAGCAGATGAATTACGAGGACTAGCCCATGGCAAGATAGCATGTTGACTTGAAGTAGTGCTAATATCCACATGAGGCTCACTAGATGTTACCTTGATACTCACAGCCTCATGAGCTATCCTTAGAACATTATGGGATACTAGAAGATCATCATGAGAGCTTGTGAGCTTTACATGACTCTCTTCCAATTTCCCATAGTTGTTAGATAGCAACTCAAGTTGAGCCCTTAGCTCAACATTCTCCTTTAAAATGGATGCTTCACTAGAAATAGAATTAGTAGCACAAGCATCATCACTAATCGCAAGAGGAGAAGGCAACTTGGCAAGCTCTTTAGAATATGAAGCTTTAAGATGAGCATGAGACTCAGTGAGTTTGATGAGCTCACTCTTAATGACCCTTGAGCCATTTTCGTGGTGCTCAAAATCCTCAAGGAGTTTAGCATGTGCAACTTCAAGCTTCTCATTTTTAGTTTCAAAATCATTAGCCACCTCTAGAGCTCTATCACAGGATTCCTTTATTCTAGAGAGTTCTAGAGAAAAATTGTCCTCAAGAGATTCCTTAGTGGTTTGTTCACGTT
Organism: Secale cereale; assembly: GCA_902687465.1. Classification (NCBI taxonomy): domain Eukaryota; kingdom Viridiplantae; phylum Streptophyta; class Magnoliopsida; order Poales; family Poaceae; genus Secale; species Secale cereale. Next base: position 57,899,606 of record LR738709.1, on the reverse strand, counting down.
CAAGAACTTGCGAGAGGTCGGTGATCTCATTAGCGTAATCACGCTCATGACCTTCCATTTTCTCAATAGTGACCTCATGCTCCTCTAGATGAGATTCCAACTCCTCTATATATTTCTTGTCCTCCATGGCAATAGACATGATTTCCATGAAGTTGGAACGAGCAATGTTATTCTTATGAAGAGCTTTAAAAATCAATTCACCCTTATTTTTAAGGAGGCAACATTATCATTTTCTTCATCATTATCAACATCATCATCATTGTCATCATCACTATCATCACAAGATATATTGGGATTCAAAGTGGGAGATACCTTTGAAGCCTTAGCCATAAGGCAAAATGCAATAGATGATGATGTAGGATCCCTATTCTAGATTACATCTTTTTCCAAGGGGTGTTGGGTTTCCTCTACATTGTTAGCACAACAATTCGAGGAAATAGATTGTAATGCCCGGGATGGGACTATACCTCCTACGTGTCGAGGCACGACTTAAAGGTATAAGCCCATTCTGGAATGATCTCAAGTTTGGGATCTTTGCACGACTCATGTAAAAATAGGGATGAAATTGCAAAAGAATAGTTGGCTTACACTCGCCACTTCACACAATACATTACATAAGCAAACATCATTCAAAACATCACAACCCGACTACGGGTGAAGATCCAAAAGAAGATACCAAAACATTAAGCCACAGGTCCGAATCGCCCCTAGTAGAAACCACTACTGATCGTCAAAAACGTCACAAGCATACGGCCACTCTCTTCATCGAGCTCCCAGTGAAGTACTTGAACCAGCTCCTGCATCATTCTCGGCTGAACCTGCATCTGGTGTTGTAGTATCTGTGAGCCACGAGGACTCAGCAATCCCATAACCATGGGTATCAATACTAGCAAAGCTTTATGGATAGGAAGAGGTAAAGTGGTGAGGTTGCAGCAGCGGCTAAGCATAATATGGTGGCTAACTTACGAGTACAAGAATAAGATGAGCATCTACGCAAAACGGTCGCAAACTAGTGATGATCGCTAAAGATCCTGCACTACCTACGAGTCAAACATAACCCCACCGTGTTCTCTTCTCAAAGTGAAAAGAGATAGTCATGGTTACTCACACAGTTGTGTGTTTTACTTCGGATCCTCTGTCAAGTTTTCTACAACCGGACATTAACAAATTCCAATCTGCCACATAACCGCGGGCACGGCTTTTGAAAGATCATAACCCTGCAGGGGTGTCCCAACTTAGCCCATCACAAGCTCTCACGATTAGCTGAAGTGATAAATATAATATCATCACCCCTTATCTTAGGGAAATCCGATCAGGCTCGGCATCCCGGTGCACAAGACATTTCGACAATGGTAAAACAAGTCCAGCAAGACCTCCCGGCGTGCCGACACCCTGATAGTAGCCGCCCGTATCTCGTCTCAGGCCACGTCCGGATGGGACAAGCTACGAGTAAAACCAGCCCTCAGGTTTCCCCAAGGTGGCCCCGCAGGTTGCCCGTTTGGGACCAACACCATCAGCACTGGCCCCCCTACTATGTAGAAAAGAATCTCCAAGGAGCGTCCCCCTTATGCAATTTAATTAATTAATTAAGTTATTATGAGGCAAATTAAAACCAATGTTGGGCCTTGCCGGAGGAGTTTTATTCAAAGTCGAAGTGTCAAGGGGTCCCCATATACCCATCGTGTAAGGAACGCAAAATCAAGGAACATAATGCCGGTTTATCGGCGCCTAAGGTGGCATGAGTGGAACAAAACACCGAGCAAAAGGCCAAGCCTTCCACCCATGCCCAGTATATAGGTATGTTAATAACAATAATAGATATTTTGATATTCCAACAACAAGTTCCCTCCTGGAACGATCTTCATCTTCACCTGCAACTAACAACGCTATAAGAGGGGCTGAGCAAGTGGGTAACATGGCCAAACAGTGGTTTTGCTAGGAAGGTGTCAAAGGTTAGAGGTTTCATGGCAACAAGGAGAGGCTGACATAAAAGATGGGTAGCGCGACATGTAATGATAGCATCGAGACACTAAGCATGGCAATGGTAGTAAAGGTATCCAAGGGTATGATCATCTTGCCTGGGATTCCACAAGGGAGAAGAACGGGTCCACGAAGTAGACGGAGCAACATAGTCGAGCGAATCCTCACAACTCCGGAACGAAACCGAAGCTAACAAGAGAAGCAACCGGAAAGAAACAAGCAACACGGTAAACACACAAGCATTAACATGGCATACGATGCACATCCAAGTATGATGCATGTCGGGTTTAATTATGCATGGCATGGCAAAGTGCACAAACAAGTACTACAAGTTAAGTGGAGCTCAATATGCAACGAGTTGCATATTGACGAAACACCACATTTTATTTATTTAATTGACTCTCGTTTATGCTACCCAACAATATTAAATGTTTTTAAACATGGCAAGAGGTGAAGCATAATAAAACTACCTATCTAGGCAAGTTTAAATGAGGCCGGAACAACAAACAACAATTCCGGAAAATCCCCATGTGCATATTATGAATTTGGTACTGTTCTGCCTATTACACCATTTTAATGTTGTTAAACAGCAAAACAAGGGGCACCATGTTATTCTACACATTTTTCTACCCCATTTACATATAAGGTTTATTAAATTTGGATCAACGGTTATTTAGTTATGAATTAAACCATTTTAACATATTATTTGAGCAAAACAATGCAAACAACAATTTTAATAATTTTTACCCTGGATGGAAGTAGCATATTATGAAACTAGACAAAATTCTAAGCATCTTCCATATTAACTTTGTTTAATTCTGAAGCACATATGTTTAGATATGAGCAATGCAAAATATGGCAATTTTCTGTAATTATTAGTGCACTGGTTTAAAACGCAAAAACGTACAGGGAAAAAAACATGAGATGGGCTGAATCTGGATATGGCCCAACAGAAGAAAAATAAACAAGGCAGGGCGCGCTGGGGCAGCTCACATTGGGCTTCGGCCCGTTGGTGGAGGCTGGGAGATGGCAGTGGCGCGCTGGGCCTGGCGCGGCTGGCAGCCCACGCAGCTGGTCAGCGCGGCTGGGCCGGGTGAGCGGGGCTACCGGGCGCGGTCGATGCACCCGCTCGATCCACTGGATCGAACCGAGCCGGGCGCTGGCGCTGTAGTTCGATGGGTCGAAGCAGAGGTAGGAGCCGGCGACGGGCGAAGCAGGGAAGGCACAGCGGTTCTCCGGCAACGTGGCGTCTTGGCGCGGGCAAGGTGAGGCGGAGGCCGGAGACGGGGACGACAACCGAAGGCGGAGGCGCGGGGCGCTGCGAGCTCCTCTCGTGCTCGAAGCAGAAGTAGAGGAGGTCGGGCGCGCAGGGCCTCGTCGGACTGGTGCGGGAGGAGCGCGGGAGGTGCCATGGCAGAGGGATGGCAGCGGCGGCGGAGCTGCGCAGTCAACGAGGCGAGCGGCTGCTGCACGGAGGCTTGCTAAAGAGGGGCTTGGCGAGGCGAGCTGCTTGGAGCTCGACGGGCGTCCATGGCATAATCTGCAAGGACAAGAAGAGAGAGACGAGATGAGGGGACCGGAGGAAGGAGAGAAAGGGAACCAGGGCGGCGCTCATCTGAGACGGCGACAGTAGAGATGCTCGGGACGGCGACAATGCAGGGCCCATGGCTAGGGGATCGAGGAGATCTCGGGACGCACGGCGCAGGGAGGCTCGGAGTCAAGGACAAGGTGAATTGAGGGAGGCAGGGGAGTGTGCTGGTTGGCCCGGGAGGGATCCCGAGGAGGGATTGGTGGAGTGGCGGCGGCGACGGAAGTGATGGGACAAGCCCCTAGGATCTAGGGTTGCCATTTATATATAGCAAGTTGGTTAAACTTAGGGTCATCTGGTCCCTCCAATCGTAATCGGACGGCCCGGAATAAAATAAGTTAGGGAGTCCAATAACCAAAACGCAGATGTTTTAGGGATGTTTGGGGATGATCCGGACCCATCGGTAACAAGAGTCCGGGTCGGGTTCGGGGCAGTTTCGGACAAGTTGCGAGGAGAGGGAAAAAATGGGCTGTGTAGAATGCGAGTAGGCTGAGAAGAGAGAGAGAGAGAGATGGCAGCCCGACAACAGGTCTGAGAGCACTGAAATGTCCGACGTTTATCCGGCTATAGTGCCGCTATAAGTTTAACGGTTGGGCTATCAAACGAACTCCGAATGCGACGAAATTTGACAGGTGGTCTACCTACGCTATAATAAGACTGCACGCCAAGTTTTAACCCATTCCGAGAACATTTTCCGGCCACTTATAAAATAAATATTCGGAGGTGCCGCGGGCGCGTGCGAGTGTGTCTGGACTGAGAACAGACAACGGAGAGAACTGGGGAAACCCGAACGAATGCAAGTTTTTGAAAAACATGTTGATGAATGCACATGATGACAAGGCAAAGTGTAACACGCAAGCAAATGACATGGCAACGATGATGAATAACTGGCTGACACCTGGCGCATCGGTCTCGGGGCGTCACAACTCTCCCACACTAACAGAGGATCTCGACCCGAGATCCTAGAGATGGCACCGGATAAAACGGATAGGAAGAGGTAAAACAAAGTTGCTTCTTAGACAAACGAGTGAAACCACGAACCTGAGAGGTTGGCCAAATTGAAAGAAGAATACAACATAGATGAAAGAGCTTGGAAACACTCCGTTAGGAAAGAGGAACAAGGAACATTATGAGAACCTTGTAGGTTGAATGACATTAAACAAGAGCTCATGGAACATGGAAGAATTTACCACTCTGGTTGAATAAAGCTAGAGAAGGAATAAGAATGAAAGAATTTGGACAGCATTTCGATTGTAAATGGAAGGACTTGAACATGAACTTAAGGAGATGGGAAGATACTTGATGAAATCAACAACACACTGCCTCCGAAGCAATTAAAAGAATGGCACAAGGTTAAGAACGATTTCAGACAGCACTCCGGTTGAAAAGAGAGGCAAAACTTCATAAGATGAGGGATCTTGAATGGAGAATACAACACTCCGGATAAATAGATAAACAAGGAAAGAACATGATCTTGATAAAAACGAGATGATGGTCAAAGAGAGCAATATCACAATGCCTCCGGAATAAAAGAATAGATGCTAGATCGTTGGGAAGAAAGAGCGGAGAAGAAAATGACAACTTCTCTCAAAATTGAATTTGAAAGAGCATCCTGACCAAGATGGATTGAATAGAGTTGTTGGAAATTCAATAACGAAAGAATAAGCTTGATGTGGGCTTATGGAAAACATCTCAAAATTAAGAGGTGACAACCATCCACTGACGAAAACATTTGATTGGACTGAGATCAACAAGGAGACGAAAAACTTTCACCGGGAGGATAAATGAAGAACTTGGGTCATTTATAAGCACCATAAAAAAACAATCCTTAGGGAAAGCTTTTAGGTGAATTATACCCCAAGATAACTCCAACGAATAATTGAAGGGTTGAAAAGATCTCCTGAACAAGGAAAATGATGGTTTTAAATATCTCATTCTTGATAACTCGTGAATCATAATTCATGAAGGAATTTTCAAGAATGACATAACACCACCTCAACAGATAAGGGAGCAAGAATTGCACTTGGAAAGCATGATGAAGAATGCTTGAGCTCCAACAAGAATCTTGATGAAGACTTCGGGGATGAATTAAATCATGAAGAACCACCAAGAGAACTCAGCGCACAAAAGGATGAGAAGTGCAGGATGAAAAGATTAAGATTTGAGTCTCGCAATGATTAGACGGAGCTTTGCGACGAGATAATTAATATAGCTTGGACCTTCGGAAAAGAAGGATGGATCATTTCGAACCCAGAGTTTATTCCTCATGAACAAATTTCAGAAGAAGGAATTAATAACCTTGAGGAAAACAAGAATAAGAATTATTTCATGCTTATCCTTCACCAATTTAAATTGATGACAACCAAAGGATTTGGCATACTACTTATTCTCGTTGGAAAGAATTAAAGAGAGGTCTCGCACAAACTTGACAAACTATTCAACGAATCACCGGTAGGTTTCAGAAAGAACGAATTAATTGATATGATGACAAAGGGAAAAGAATGTTGAACGAACCACCATAAAAATCGAAACCGAGTGATGATAGAGAACAAACCACCATGAAGAATTAGAAAAATGAACGAAGATACATGAGGCAATCTTAGATACAAAAGAACGAATGGATCACGAGCAGAATAAAGAATACTTGAATGATGCACCGGAAGAATATGGAGACGAACGGAGAAGGCATCAATGAAGAATATTTGGAGGACGAAGTTGAAAACTGAGAACAAGGAATCTTCTGAAATGATGGCCTTCGGAGGATCACAATGGAAAGAATTCATGAAATTGCTTTGAAGGGGCATGAAAACCATTCCCACAGTCAAAAACAATTATGAGGATGGCATGAAGCTAGAACCACGAATCTTGGAAGAATGGGCAAGGATTCAAGAGGAACTCGTCTTCGGGTCTTCAAATCTGAGAAGACGATGAGATACACCAGCATGAATTGTATAGGCCCTCCGTGATGAAGAATTAAAAGGTTGACCCAATGATGAAAAAGAATTTGAAAGCGGTTGTGGAGAAGGATTGTGACTGATGGGATTCATACTTACGTCACACTTTGAAAAGAATTTGAGTATAACTCCGGAACAGAAATTAGAAAAGTCAGGTAAGATCCTGGAAAAAGACCTGTGGGTTAGGGCCCACTCAAAGAAATCACCGTTGAAAAAGATTGCTTAAGAGATATTGCACCGGTTGAATTAAATGGCTTGAATAAGATGACAATGCTCAAAATATCTTGAGCGGATTACGAATGGAACACGAATCTTCCGAGATGTCTTCAGCTCTCCAGATATGAATAGCAAGAGGAGAGTGTTTAATTGGTGCACAAGAATAAGAAGCATTGTGAAATGAGGAAAAAGATAAGATCGACACCGAAATCTTGAATTACATCCACCGGCAGAATTTGAGAACAAAAGAATGATGAACTTGAAGCTCTTGAGCATCTTCATGATAAAGCACCGGATAAGAACATTGAAGGAAATGAATGAAGAAACATCACAAGAATAAAATGAATAATTCATTCTAGAATTTCTGACTCCTCGAATACGAAGGGAGGGAGGGTGGGGAAAACAAGGACAACTTGGGATGAATGAAACATACACCGTTGAGAAAAGACTGGGAGTTGATCTTGCAGATGATGAAAAGATCGGATTAACTTGAAGCAAAGGACGCTGGTTGAGAAGAATTTAACATGACAATCTTGATAATCAAGAAGGATTAACACTCCCATAGAAATATGAGAATACCGATTAGGAAAGGTATGGAATCAACATTTGACATCGAAGCAACTCGAATACCAGAATCAAAACAAAAACAACGGATAGATATGTTGCAACATAATCTTCACAATATCATTCGAACCGAGGATTGAACGAGTGAATTCCGCAGGTACATCAGCTTGTCGAGAAGACACTTGGGAGAACAAAAGATAAATAAAAACAACAAGGCGCGGATGGAACAAATACAAGATAGAAGTTTCATTCGACATATTCGTGCTGAAAGCTCATGGAACGTGTTACAAAAGGGTTTTGCAATCCCCGGATCAGCATAGCCAAGGACCCTTTAAGATGCAACTCCCGATCGGAACAAACGCCCATAAACCACTTCACTCAATGTAGAACCCCGATTTCCATATCATGCATTCGTTGGAAGAATGCCTACGAACTACTGGATGAACCCACCTATTAATTTCCGAAAGTTTCCAGTTATGCAATCAGGTGTTGGGGATACAGGGGAAGCACCGCGCACTCAACTCTAATCCTACATCCAGCTGTATCCATCCTTCAACACATAACCAGTTATTTCCGGAAAACGTTTACCTCGGACCTTCGAAACGCATCTACTATACAAGCTATGGCAATACTCCCGAACTACCTCCCCAGTACTGGGTGATGTCGGGGTTATCTTGCCACTAACCGCATAGGAGAGTTTTCGATGTCGGCCGTCTTAAGTATTCCAGAACTGCTGCGATATATTTGTGACGACAACAATTGGGAGCTCAACTCCCTGGGACACTGCCACAACCCCTAAATGACAGGAGGCATCGAGAACAATGTTCTCGTCACAAAGACATCAGAACAATCCAAACAATACTCGCGTGATCCTAAAAAAAATTGGTGAATTTTTGAGAGTAGAAGAGACAAAAGTAATCGTCAGGAGTCCTCACCAGAGTGAAAAGAGATGAGGAGCAAAAGAAATCCTACTCTCTGATATATATAGGACTCAAAACATTTTCAAGTGTGTGCCTAGACTCAACCGTCAACAATTCGATCAATCAGTGGGGGCTTCTAGGTCGGAGAAGGCTCTGAATACCAACTTGTAATGACCAGGATGGGACTATACCTCCTACGTGTCGAGGCACGACTTAAAGGTATAAGCCCATTCTGGAATGATCTCAAGTTTGGTATCTTTGCACGACTCATGTAAAAATAGGGATGAAATTGCAAAAGAATAGTTGGCTTACACTCGCCACTTCACACAATACATTACATAAGCAAACATCATTCAAAACATCACAACCCGACTACGGGTGAAGATCCAAAAGAAGATATCAAAACATTAAGCCACAGGTCCGAATTGCCCCTAGTAGAAACCACTACTGATCGTCGAAAACGTCACAAGCATACGGCCACTCTCTTCATCGAGCTCCCAGTGAAGTACTTGAACCAGCTCCTGCATCATTCTCGGCTGAACCTGCATCTGGTGTTGTAGTATCTGTGAGCCACGAGGACTCAGCAATCCCATAACCATGGGTATCAAGACTAGCAAAGCTTTACGGATAGGAAGAGGTAAAGTGGTGAGGTTGCAGCTGTTGGGGAACGTAGCATAATTCAAAAAAAATCTACGTCTTCACCAAGATCCAAGTATGGAGACATCTAGCAACGAGCAACTAAGAGTGCATCTACATACCGTTATGAAGATTGCGTGCGGAAGCTTTCAACGAAGCAAGGATGAAGTAGTCGTACTCTTCACGTTCTTCGTCACCGATGATCTAGCGCCGAACGGACGGCACCTCCGCGTTCAACACACGTACGGTGCAGCAACGTCACCTCCTTCTTGATCCAGCAAGGGGGGAGGAGAAGTCGTCAGAGATCCGGCAGCACGACGGCGTGATGACGGTTGCAGTGGAGATCGCAGCAGGGCTTCGCCGGGCTGCCCTGCGAAGGAGTTGGGAGGTGTGACGGGAGGGGGAGAGGCGCCAGGACTTGGGGCGCGGCTGCCCTCTCCCCCCCCCCCCACATATATATAGGGGCCAGGGGGGCGCCTGGACCCCCTGCAGATCCAATCTGCAAGGGGGCGGCGGCCAAGGGGGGGTTCCTTGCCCCCCAAGGCAAGTGGAGCCCCCCCTCCCCTTTAGGGTTGGAACCCTAGGCGCAGGGGAGGTGGGCCCCCTTTGGTGGTGCGCCAGCCCAGAGGGCTGGTCACATCCCCTCGCGGCCTAGGGGCCCCACCGGGATGGGTGGCCCCACCCGGTGGACCCCCGGGGCCCCTCCGGTGGTCCCGGGACACTCCCGGTGACCCCCGGAGATCACCCGTTGGCCGAAACTGGACTTCCCATATATCAATCTTTACCTCCGGACCATTCCGGAACTCCTCGTGACGTCCGGGATCTCATCCGGGACTCCGAACAACTTTCGGGTTTCCACGTGCATTAATCTCTACGACCCTAGCATTACCGAACCTTAAGTGTGTAGACTCTACGGGTTCGGGAGACACGTAGACATGACCGAGACCACTCTCCGGTCAATAAACAACAGCGGGATCTGGATACCCATGTTGGTTCCCACATGTTCCTCGATGATCTTCATCGGATGAACCACTATGTCAAGGATTCACTCAATCCCGTATGTTATTCCCTTTGTTCATCGGTACGGTACTTGCCTGAGATTCGATCGTCGGTATCCCCGATACCTTGTTCAATCTCGTTATGGCAAGTCTCTTTACTCGATCCGTAATTCATCATCCCGTGACTAACTACTTAGTCACATTGAGCTCATTATGATGATGTCTTACCGAGTGGGCCCAGAGGTACCTCTCCGTCATACGGAGTGACAACATCCCAGTCTCGGTTCGTACCAACTCAACAGACACTTTCGGAGATACCCGATGCGTACCTTTATAGCCACCCAGTTACGTTGTGACGGTTGGCACACCCAAAGCACTCCTACGGTATCCGGGAGTTGTACAACATCATGGTCTAAGGAATAAATACTTGACACTGAAAAGCTTATGCATTACGAACTATACGATCTCGTGTTATGCTCAAGTTTGGGTCTTGTCCATCACATCATTCTCCTAATGATGTGATCCCGTTATCACCGACATCTCATGTCCATGGTCAGGAAACCGTGACCATCTGTTGATCAACGAGCTGGTTACTAGAGGCCTACCAGGGACTCATTGTGATCTGTGTATTCACACATGTATCGCTGTTTCCGTACAATACAATTCAAGCATGAATAACAGACAATTATCATGAACAAGAAGATATAATAATAATGCTTTTATTATTGCCTCTAGGGCATATCTCCAACAGTCTCCCACTTGCACTAGAGTCAATAATCTAGTTACATTGTGATGAATCGAACACCCATAGAGTTCTGGTGTTGATCATGTTTTGCTCGTGAAAGAGGTTTAGTCAACGGGTCTGCTACATTCAGATCCGTATGCACTTTACAAATATCTATGTCTCCATCCTGAACATAATTCCGGATGGAGTTGAAACGGCGCTTGATGTGCTTGGTCTTCTTGTGAAACCTGGGCTCCTTGGTAATAACAATAGCACCAGTGTTGTCACAAAAGAGAGTCATCGTACATGACGCGCTTGGAATGACTCCTAAGTCGGTGATGAACTCCTTCATCCAGACTCCTTCCTGCGCTGCTTCAGAAGCAGCTATGTACTCCGCTTCACATGTAGATGCTGCCACCACGCTTTGCTTGCAACTGCACCAGCTGACTGCCCCTCCATTCAAAATATACACGTATCCGGTTTGCGACTTAGAGTCATCCAGATCTGTGTCGAAGCTAGCATCGACGTAACCCTTTACGACGAGCTCTTCGTCACCTCCATAAACGAGAAACATATCCTTAGTCCTTTTCAGGTACTTCAGGATGTTCTTGACCGCTGTCCAGTGTTCCGTACCGGGATCACTTTGGTACCTCCCTACCAAACTTATGGCAAGGTTCACATCAGGTCTGGTACACAGCATGGCATACATGATAGAACCTATTGCCGAGGCATAGGGAATGACACTCATCTTTTCTCTATCTTCTGCCGTGGTCGGCGACTGAGTCTTACTCAGTCTCATACCTTGCAAAACAGGCAAGAATCCTTTCTTAGACTGATCCATATTGAACTTCTTCAATATTTTGTCAAGGTATGTACTTTTTGAAAGACCAATGAGGCGTCTCGATCGATCTCTATAGATTTTGATGCCTAATATGTAAGCAGCTTCTCCAAGGTCCTTCATTGAAAAACTTTTATTCAAGTAGGCCTTTACATTTTCCAAGAATTCTATATCATTTCCCATCAGCAATATGTCATCCACATATAATATGAGAAATGCTACAGAGCTCCCACTCACTTTCTTGTAAATACAGGCTTCTCCATAAGTCTGTATAAAGCCAAACACTTTGATCACCTCATCAAAGCGAATATTCCAACTCCGAGATGCTTGCACCAGCCCGTAAATCGAGCGCTGGAGCTTGCATACCTTGTTAGCGTTCTCTGGATCGACAAAACCTTCCGGTTGCATCATATACAACTCTTCCTTGAGGAAGCCATTAAGGAATGCTGTTTTGACATCCATTTGCCATATCTCATAATCATAGAATGCGGCAATAGCTAACATGATTCTGACTGACTTCAGCATCGCTACGGGAGAGAAAGTCTCATCGTAGTCAATCCCTTGAACTTGTCGATAACCCTTAGCGACAAGCCGAGCTTTATAGATGGTCACATTACCATCCGCGTCTGTCTTCTTCTTAAATATCCATTTATTTTCTATGGCGTGCCTATCATCAGGCAAGTCCACCAAAGTCCATACTTTGTTTTCATACATGGATTCAATCTCGGATTTCATGGCTCCAAGCCATTTATTGGAATCTGGGCCTGCCATCGCTTCTTCATAGTTCGAAGGTTCACCGTTGTCTAACAACATGATTTCTAGGACAGGGTTGCCGTACCACTCTGGTGCGGAACGTGCCCTTGTGGACCTTCGAAGTTCAGTAGTAACTTGATCTGTATCTTCATGATCATTATCAGTATCTTCCTCCCTTGTCGGTGCAAGCACCTCAGGAACAGTTTCCTGCGCTGCGCTACTTTCCGGTACAGGAGGGGTGACTGTCACCTTATCAAGTTCTACTTTCCTCCCACTCACTTCTTTTGAGAGAAACTCTTTCTCCAGAAAGTATCCATTCTTGGCAACAAAGACTTTGCCTTCGGATCTGTGGTAGAAGGTGTACCCAATAGTTTCCTTTGGGTATCCTATGAAGACGCATTTCTCCGATTTGGGTTCGAGCTTTTCAGGTTGAAGTTTCTTGACATAAGCATCGCAACCCCAAACTTTCAGAAACGACAGCTTCGGTTTCTTGCCAAACCAAAGTTCATATGCAGTCGTCTCAACGGATTTTGACGGAGCCCTATTTAAAGTGAATGCGGCAGTCTCTAAAGCATAACCCCAAAAAGATAGCGGTAAATCGGTGAGGGACATCATAGATCGCACCATGTCTAACAGAGTACGATTTCGACGTTCGGACACACCGTTACGTTGAGGTGTTCCGGGCGGTGTCAATTGTGAAACAATTCCACAGCTTCTAAGGTGTGTGCCAAATTCATGACTTAAATATTCACCCCCACGATCCGATCGCAAGAACTTTATTTTTCTGTCACGTTGATTCTCAACCTCATTCTGAAATTCCTTGAACTTTTCAAAGGTCTCAGACTTGTGTTTCATCAAATAGATATACCCGTATCTACTCAAGTCATCTGTGAGGGTGAGAACATAATGGTAGCCTCCGCGAGCCTCAACACTCATTGGACCGCATACATCGGTATGTATGATTTCCAACAAGTTGGTTGCTCGCTCCATTGTTCCGGAGAACGGAGTCTTGGTCATCTTGCCCAAGAGGCATGGTTCGCACGTGTCAAATGATTCATAATCAAGAGACTCTAGAAGTCCATCCGAATGGAGCTTCTTCATACGTTTGACACCAATATGACCAAGGCGGCAATGCCACAAGTATGTGGGACTATCATTATCAACTTTACATCTTTTGGCATCTACACTATGAATATGTGTATCACTACGTTCGAGATTCATCAAAAATAAACCATTGACCAGCGGGGCATGACCATAAAACATATCTCTCAAATAAATAGAACAACCATTATTCTCCGATTTGAAAGAATATCCATCTCGCATAAGACGAGATCCAGAAACAATGTTCATGCTCAAAGCTGGTACTAAATAACAATTATTCAGGTTTAAAACTAATCCCGAGGGTAGATGTAGAGGCAGCGTGCCGACAGCGATCACATCGACCTTGGAACCATTCCCGACGCGCATCGTCACCTCATCCTTCGCCAGTCTCCGTTTATTCCGTAGCTCCTGTTTTGAGTTACAAATGTGAGCAACTGCACCGGTATCGAATACCCAGGAGCTACTACGAGTGCTGGTAAGGTACACATCAATAACATGTATATCATATATACCTTTGACGTTGCCGGCCTTCTTGTCTGCTAAGTATTTGGGGCAGTTCCGCTTCCAGTGACCCGTTCCCTTGCAATAAAAGCACTCAGTCTCTGGCTTGGGTCCATACTTTGGCTTCTTCCCGGCAACAGGCTTGCCAGGCGCGGCAACTCCCTTGCCGTCCTTCTTGAAGTTCTTCTTACCCTTGCCTTTCTTGAACTTAGTGGTTTTATTGACCATCAACACTTGATGTTCTTTCTTGATGTCCACCTCCGCTGATTTCAGCATCGAATACACCTCGGGAATGGACTTCTCCATCCCCTGCATATTGAAGTTCACCACGAAGCTCTTGAAGCTTGGTGGGAGCGACTGGAGGATTCTGTCAACGACCGCTTCATCTGGGAGATTCATTCCCAGCTGAGACAAGCGATTGTGCAATCCTGAAATCTTGAGGATGTGCTCACTGACAGAACTGTTTTCCTCCATCTTACAGCTGTAGAATGCGTCGGAGACATCATATCTCTCGACTCGGGCATGAGCTTGGAAAACCATTTTCAGCTCTTCGAACATCTCATATGCTCCATGGTGCTCAAAACGCTTTTGGAGCCCCGATTCTAAACTGTAAAGCATGCCGCACTGAACCAGGGAGTAATCATCACTACGCGACTGCCAGACGTTCAAAACGTCTTGGTCAGCATCGGCAGCAGGTGCATCACCTAGCGGTGCTTCTAGGACATAAGTTCTCTTGGCAGCTATGAGGATAATCCTCAGGTTACGGACCCAATCCGTATAGTTGCTACCATCGTCTTTCAGCTTGGTTTTCTCTAGGAACGCGTTGAAGTTGAGGGAAACCTGAGCGTGGGCCATTTGATCTACAAGAGATATTGTAAAGAATTTAGACTAAGTTCATGATAATTAAGTTCATCTTCATCAAATTTTAATGAACTCCCACTCAGAATGACATCTCTCTAGTCATCCAAGTGATACACGATCCGAATCGAGTAGTCCGTGTCCGATCATCACGTGAGACGGACTAGTCAAAAACGGTGAACATCTTCATGTTGATCGTATCTTCTATACGACTCGTGTTCGACCTTTCGGTCTTCCGTGTTCCGAGGCCATGTCTGTACATGCTAGGCTCGTCAAGTGAACCCTAAGTGTATCGCGTGTGTAAATCTGTCTTACACCCGTTGTATGTGAACGTTAGAACCTATCACACCCGATCATCACGTGGTGCTTCGGAGCAACGAGCTTTAGCAACGGTGCACAGTTAGGGGAAACACATTACTTGAAATTTTAGTGAGAGATCATCTTATTTACTACCGTCGTTCTAAGTAAACAAGATGCAAAAACATGATAAACATCACATGCAATCAATTATAGTGACATGATATGGCCAATATCATCTTGCTCCTTGGATCTCCATCTTCGGGGCACCATGATCATCTTGTCACCGGCTCGACACCATGATCTTCATCATGATGATCTCCATCATCGTGTCTTGAGGAAGTTGTCACGCCAACTATTACTTCTACTACTATAGCTAACGTTTAGCAACGAAGTAAAGTAATTACATGGCGTTATTCAGTGACACGCAGGTCATACAATAATAAAGACAACTCCTATGGCTCCTGTCGGTTGTCAAGTTCATCGACATGCAAGTCGTGATTCCCTATTACAAAAACATGATCAATCTCATACATCACATATATCATTCATCACATCTTCGTTCTTGGCCATACCACGTCACAAAACACATGCTGCAAAAACAAGTTAGACGTCCTCTAATTGTTGTTGCAAGTTTTTACGTGGCTTCTATAGGATTTCTAGCAAGAACGTTTCTTACCTACGCCAAAACCACAACGTGATTTGTCAACTTCTATTTACCCTTCATAAGGACCCTTTTCATCGAATCCGATCCGACTAAAGTAGGAGAGACAGACACCCGCCAGCCACCTTATGCATCTAGTGCATGTCTGTCGGTCGAACCAGTCTCACGTAAGCGTACGTGTAAGGTCGGTCCGGGCCGCTTCATCCCACAATACCGCCGAATCAAGATTGACTAGTAACGGTAAGAAAGTTGAACAAGATCATACGCCCACAACTGCTTTGTGTTCTACTCGTGCCAAGATGCTACGCATAAAACCTAGGCTCAGATGCCACTGTTGGGAAACGTAGCATAATTCAAAAAAATTCTACGTCTTCACCAAGATCCAAGTATGGAGACATCTAGCAACGAGCAACTAAGAGTGCATCTACATACCGTTATGAAGATTGCGTGCGGAAGCTTTCAACGAAGCAAGGATGAAGTAGTCGTACTCTTCACGTTCTTCGTCACCGATGATCTAGCGCCGAACGGACGGCACCTCCGCGTTCAACACACGTACGGTGCAGCAACGTCACCTCCTTCTTGATCCAGCAAGGGGGGAGGAGAAGTCGTCAGAGATCCGGCAGCACGACGGCGTGATGACGGATGCAGTGGAGATCGCAGCAGGGCTTCGCCGGGCTGCCCTGCGAAGGAGTTGGGAGGTGTGACGGGAGGGGGAGAGGCGCCAGGACTTGGGGTGCGGCTGCCCTCTCCCCCCCCCACATATATATAGGGGCCAGGGGGGCGCCTGGACCCCCTGCAGATCCAATCTGCAAGGGGGCGGCGGCCAAGGGGGGGTTCCTTGCCCCCCAAGGCAAGTGGAGCCCCCCCTCCCCTTTAGGGTTGGAACCCTAGGCACAGGGGAGGTGGGCCCCCTTTGGTGGTGCGCCAGCCCAGAGGGCTGGTCACATCCCCTCGCGGCCTAGGGGCCCCACCTGGATGGGTGGCCCCACCCGGTGGACCCCCGGGGCCCCTCCGGTGGTCCCGGGACACTCCCGGTGACCCCCGGAGATCACCCGTTGGCCGAAACAGGACTTCCCATATATCAATCTTTACCTCCGGACCATTCCGGAACTCCTCGTGACGTCCGGGATCTCATCCGGGACTCCGAACAACTTTCTGGTTTCCACGTGCATTAATCTCTACGACCCTAGCGTTACCGAACCTTAAGTGTGTAGACCCTACGGGTTCGGGAGACACGTAGACATGACCGAGACCACTCTCCGGTCAATAAACAACAGCGGGATCTGGATACCCATGTTGGTTCCCACGTGTTCCTCGATGATCTTCATCGGATGAACCACTGTGTCAAGGATTCACTCAATCCCGTATGTTATTCCCTTTGTTCATCGGTACGGTACTTGCCTGAGATTCGATTGTCGGTATCCCCGATACCTTGTTCAATCTCGTTATGGCAAGTCTCTTTACTCGATCCGTAATTCATCATCCCGTGACTAACTACTTAGTCACATTGAGCTCATTATGATGATGTCTTACCGAGTGGGCCCAGAGGTACCTCTCCGTCATACGGAGTGACAACATCCCAGTCTCGGTTCGTACCAACTCAACAGACACTTTCGGAGATACCCGATGCGTACCTTTATAGCCACCCAGTTACGTTGTGACGGTTGGCACACCCAAAGCACTCCTACGGTATCCGGGAGTTGTACAACCTCATGGTCTAAGGAATAAATACTTGACACTGAAAAGCTTATGCATTACGAACTATACGATCTCGTGTTATGCTCAAGTTTGGGTCTTGTCCATCACATCATTCTCCTAATGATGTGATCCCGTTATCACCGACATCTCATGTCCATGGTCAGGAAACCGTGACCATCTGTTGATCAACGAGCTGGTTACTAGAGGCCTACCAGGGACTCATTGTGATCTGTGTATTCACACATGTATCGTTGTTTCCGTACAATACAATTCAAGCATGAATAACAGACAATTATCATGAACAAGAAGATATAATAATAATGCTTTTATTATTGCCTCTAGGGCATATCTCCAACAGCAGCAGCGGCTAAGCATAATATGGTGGCTAACTTACGAGTACAAGAATAAGATGAGCATCTACGCAAAACGGTCGCAAACTAGTAATGATCGCTAAAGATCCTGCACTACCTACGAGTCAAACATAACCCCACCGTGTTCTCTTCTCAAAGTGAAAAGAGATAGTCACGGTTACTCACACAGTTGTGTGTTTTACTTCGGATCCTCTGTCAAGTTTTCTACAACCGGACATTAACAAATTCCAATCTGCCACATAACTGCGGGCACGGCTTTCAAAAGATCATAACCCTGCAGGGGTGTCCCAACTTAGCCCATCACAAGCTCTCACGATTAGCTGAAGTGATAAATATAATATCATCACCCCTTATCTTAGGGAAATCCGATCAGGCTCGGCATCCCGGTGCACAAGACATTTCGACAATGGTAAAACAAGTCCAGCAAGACCTCCCGGCGTGCCGACACCCTGATAGTAGCCGCGCGTATCTCGTCTCAGGCCACGTCCGGATGGGACAAGCTACGAGTAAAACCAGCCCTCGGGTTTCCCCAAGGTGGCCCCGCAGGTTGCCCGTTTGGGACCAACACCATCAGCACTGGCCCCCCCTACTATGTAGAAAAGAATCTCCAAGGAGCGTCCCCCTTATGCAATTTAATTAATTAATTAAGTTCTTATGAGGCAAATTAAAACCAATGTTGGGCCTTGCCGGAGGAGTTTTATTCAAAGTCGAAGTGTCAAGGGGTCCCCATATACCCATCGTGTAAGGAACGCAAAATCAAGGAACATAATGCCGGTTTATCGGCGCCTAAGGTGGCATGAGTGGAACAAAACACCGAGCAAAAGGCCAAGCCTTCCACCCATGCCCAGTATATAGGTGTGTTAATAATAATAATAGATATTGTGATATTCCAACAACAAGTTCCCTCCTGGAACGATCTTCATCTTCACCTGCAACTAACAATGCTATAAGAGGGGCTGAGCAAGCGGGTAACATGACCAAACAGTGGTTTTGCTAGGAAGGTGTCAAAGGTTAGAGGTTTCATGGCAATAAGGAGAGGCTGACATAAAAGATGGGTAGCGCGACATGTAACGATAGCATCGAGACACTAAGCATGGCAATGGTAGTAAAGGTATCCAAGGGTATGATCATCTTGCCTGGGATTCCGCAAGGGAGAAGAACGGGTCCACGAAGTAGACGGAGCAACATAGTCGAGCGAATCCTCACAACTCCGGAACGAAACCGAAGCTAACAAGAGAAGCAACCGGAAAGAAACAAGCAACACGGTAAACACACAAGCATTAACATGGCATACAATGCACATCCAAGTACGATGCATGTCGGGTTTAATTATGCATGGCATGGCAAAGTGCACAAACAAGTACTACAAGTTAAGTGGAGCTCAATATGCAACGAGTTGCATATTGACGAAACACCACATTTTATTTATTTAATTGACTCTCGTTTATGCTACCCAACAATATTAAATGTTTTTAAACATGGCAAGAGGTGAAGCATAATAAAACTACCTATCTAGGCAAGTTGAAATGAGGCCGGAACAACAAACAACAATTCCGGAAAATCCCCATGTGCATATTATGAATTTGGTACTGTTCTGCCTATTACACCATTTTAATGTTGTTAAACAGCAAAACAAGGGGCACCATGTTATTCTACACATTTTCCTACCCCATTTACATATAAAGTTTATTAAATTTGGATCTACGGTTATTTAGTTATGAATTAAACCATTTTAACATATTATTTGAGCAAAACAATGCAAACAACAATTTTAATAATTTTTACCCTGGATGGAAGTAGCATATTATGAAACTAGACAAAATTCTAAGCATCTTTGATGGCTTCTCGCCCCTCGTTGGTTACCCCAAGTGGAAGGTTTGAGATGTAGCGTAACAGCAAGTTTCCCTTGGAAAGATACCAAGGATCGAATCCCGTGAGACTCCGAGGGTCGACAAGAAGGTGTCAATAGCGCCAGAAACTTTTGCTTGACAGGACCTGCACACAGATACAAATAACTTTGCTCCCAACGAGTACAGAGAGGTTGTCAATCCCTCCGGCCTTGTCGTTTACAAAGGATCAAATGCAAGAGATAATAGTGATAGGTATGACCGCAACTAGGAAATAAGAACAGGAAGTAAATAGCGGGTGTGATCAGTGATGGTAATATGGACCGGGGTCCCATGATGTTCACTAGTGATGTCTCTCTCCCAAAAGACGATAAAACACCTAAGCGAGGTAAACAAATTACACCTGGGCAATTGACAGGATTATGTGCGCAAACCAATGCTAACTATGCTGTAAAGAAAGGTAGTGGCTCAAAAGCATGGGCGGTACGCCAAGGCAAGTAGACCGAAATCCATCTGCATCTACTACTAATCATCCACCTTGAGATATCTATCCAGAACATCTCGCTGGTATTAAGTTGCGAGTCCCACCCAAAGTGTAAACCCAAAGCAACAGACAACTGCATTAAAAGAACTTTGCGTAAAGTAAACAATCCTTGCACCCGCAAGTACAAGCACCGTTGTTTTCCCCCTTGTGGCAACAGCACATCCCCTAGACTCATGTTTCTGTCACTCAAACTAGTCATCGAGGGGCATGAACCCAAAATCAAGCATAACGTTCCCTCTTGGAGTTACTACCTACTACTCGGCCAAAGCAATAAATAGCAACGGAGAACATGCAATAATTACTCAAGAACATAAATATAAAAGAGGTGAATCAAATATATTACTCACATACAATCTGAACATAATCTCATAATCCATCGGATCCCAGCAAACTCAGCAGAGCAGCAGCATAAAGATTACATATGTGCCTCGATCATGTAGGGCAGCTCACGAGGTCTAATCCATGAAGAACAAAGAGGGAAGGAGAACATCACATAGCTACTGGTCATGGACCCATGGTCCAAGGGGGACTACTCACAACTCATCCGGGAAGCGTCCATGGTGGTGGAGAAGCTCCCGGTGGTGGTTCTCCCCTCCGGCAGGGTGCCAGGAAGAGTTCTCCTGGTGCTCCCGATCTTGGAAGCGCGGCGGCGGCGGAACAGAGATGAGATCGCGAAAAAGGGTTCCGTCCTTGAGGGTTTCGGGACGCGAGCAATATATATGCAAAAGGGGGGCACCAGAGGCGGAGGTGGGGCCCTAGGCGCCCCCCTGGCGCGGCCAGGGGTGGGGCCGCGCCGGGTGGCCGCTTGGGCCCCCCAGGCTCCCCTCTGGCCCTGCCTTGGTTTTTCTGGAAGCTCCCGATATGCTGATTTTTCCTGGATTTTTCCCAGAATTTTTAGGGCACTTTTAATATGGGGGAAACCTGAAATAGAAAAACAGCAGAAAACAGGAACTGGCACTGTGGTGCACTGAGTTAATAGGTTAGTCCAAATATGATCAAAAGTGTATGGAAGTGCATAAATATCATAGCAATATCACACAAAAGAGGCATGGAGCAAGCAGAAATTATAGATACGTTTTGGACGTATCAATCTTCCATATTAACTTTGTTTAATTCTGAAGCACATATGTTTAGATATGAGCAATGCAAAATATGGCAATTTTCTGTAATTATTAGTGCACTGGTTTAAAACGCAAAAACGTACAGGGAAAAAACATGAGATTGGCTTAATCTGGATCTGGCCCAACAGAAGGAAAAAAACAAGGCAGGGCGCGCTGGGGCAGCTCACATTGGGCTTCGGCCCGTTGGTGGAGGCTGGGAGATGGCAGTGGCGTGCTGGGCCTGGCGCGGCTGGCAGCCCACGCAGCTGGTCAGCGTGGCTGGGTCGGGCGAGCGGGGCTACCGGGCGCGGTCGATGCACCCGCTCGATCCACTGGATCGAACCGAGCCGGGCGCTGGCGTTGCGGTTCGATGGGTCGAAGCAGAGGTAGGAGCCGGCGACGGGCGAAGCAGGGAAGGCACGGCGGTTCTCCGGCAACGCGGCGTCTTGGCGCGGGCAAGGTGAGGCAGAGGCCGGAGACGGGGACGACGACCGAAGGCGGAGGCGCGGGGCGCTGCGAGATCCTCTCCTGCTCGAAGCAGAAGCAGAGGAGGTTGGGCGCGCAGGGCCTCGCCGGACTGGTGCGGGAGGAGCGCGGGAGGTGCCATGGCAGAGGGATGGCAGCGGCGGCAGAGCTGCGCAGTCAACGGGGCGAGCGGCTGCTGCACGGAGGCTTGCTGAAGAGGGGCTTGGCGAGGCGAGCTGCTTGGAGCTCGACGGGCGTCCATGGCATAATCTGCAAGGACAAGAAGAGAGAGACGAGATGAGGGGACCGGAGGAAGGAGAGAAAGGGAACCAGGGCGGCGCTCATCTGAGACGGCGACAGTAGAGATGCTCGGGACGGCGACGAGGCAGGGCCCATGGGTAGGGGATCGAGGAGATCTCGGGACGCACGGCGCAGGGAGGCTCGGGGTCAAGGACAAGGTGAATTGAGGGAGGCAGGGGAGTGTGCTGGTTGGCCCGGGAGGGATCCCGAGGAGGGATTGGTGGAGTGGCGGCGGCGACGGAAGTGTTGGGACAAGCCCCTAGGATCTAGGGTTGCCATTTATATATAGCAAGTTGATTAAACTTAGGGTCATCTGGTCCCTCCAATCGTAATCGGACGGCCTGGAATAAAATAAGTTAGGGAGTCCAATAACCAAAACACAGATGTTTTAGGGATGTTTGGGGATGATCCGGACCCATCGGTAACAAGAGTCCGGGTCGGGTTCGGGGCAGTTTCGGACAAGTTGCGAGGAGAGGGAAAAAATGGGCTGTGTAGAATGCGAGTAGGCTAAGAAGAGAGAGAGAGAGAGAGAGAGAGAGAGAGAGAGAGAGAGAGAGAGAGATGGCAGCCCGACAACAGGTCTTAGAGCACTGAAACGTCCGACGTTTATCCGGCTATAGTGCCGCTATAAGTTTAACGATTGGGCTATCAAACGAACTCTGAATGCGACGAAATTTGACAGGCGGTCTACCTACGCTATAATAAGACCGCACGCCAAGTTTCAACCCATTCCGAGAACATTTTCCGGCCACTTATAAAATAAATATTCGGAGGTGCCGCGGGCGCGTGCGAGTGTGTCTGGACTCAGAACGGACAACGGAGAGAACTGGGGAAACCCGAACGAATGCAAGTTTTTGAAAAACATGTTGATGAATGCACATGATGACAAGGCAAAGTGCAACACGCAAGCAAATGACATGGCAACGATGATGAATAACTGGCTGACACCTGGCGCATCGGTCTCGGGGCGTCACATAGATGCATTTTTATCATGGCAACAAGATATAGCAAGCATATAATCATGAGTTTTAGTCAAGCAATTTCTACATGATATGCAAGGACTATCAACACAAGCATGTGAAACATGTAGGGTGATCAAAGTATTAAAGTCCAAAG
Source organism: Secale cereale (assembly GCA_902687465.1). NCBI lineage: Eukaryota > Viridiplantae > Streptophyta > Magnoliopsida > Poales > Poaceae > Secale > Secale cereale. Next base: position 57,876,573 of record LR738709.1, on the reverse strand, counting down.
AATATGCATTGCAATAAGATAGTAAGATAGGGATGAAGGATCATCCATAACAAGCACACTATCATCATTGCAATGACAAACAATACTCACCATATCATTACCTTGTGGCAAACCACATGTACGTAAAGTAGAAGAAGTTGAGAAGACAACACGGTTGGAGGTGGAGGGAGGACAATCATTCCCACAATTCTTGGACACACCATATTTATCTTGAAGCTTTGTCCACAACTCATGAGCATCCTGGAACGGCATGAGCTGAAATATAACTACATTGCTCAAAGCATCAAAAAGCACATTAGAAGCATGAGCATTGAGATAAGATTTTTTCCCATCCTCTAAAGATAATCTTTGTGGATCCTTTGGAGGAGAAAACACATATCTACAATTCGCTCTAAATTTGGGTCCATGACCCTAAAGAGATTAAGCATGTGAATTACCCAAACATTAAAATTTGTGCCATCAAAACTAAGAGTGTCAGAGAATCCTAAGCCCCTAGTCGACATCCTTAATCTCTAGGCAGTTAAGCCCTATAAAGAGAGACGAGGCTCTAATACCAATTAAAATATCGTGGATGTCGCCTAGAGGTGGGTTAATAGGAACTTTTAAAATAATTACGGTTTAGGTTTGAACAAATGCGTAATAAACCTAGCGGTTAATTTGTCAAGCACAAAACCTACAACAACTTGGCTCACCTATGTGCACCAACAACTTATGTTAAGCAAGATAAACAACTACGTGAGGTTAATAGGAACTTTTAAAATAATTACGGTTTAGGCTTGAACAAATGCGGAATAAACCTAGCGGTTAATTTGTCAAGCACAAAACCTACAACAACTTGGCTCACCTATGTGCACCAACAACTTATGTTAAGCAAGATAAACAACTACGTGATAGTAAGATATATGACAAGAAAAAACATGGCTGTCACGAAGTAAAGTGCATAAGTAAAGGGCTCGGGTAAAAGATAACCGAGGCACGCGGAGACGACAATGTATCCCGAAGTTCACACCCTTGCAGATGCTAATCTCTGTTTGGAGCGGTGTGGTGGCAAAATGCTCCCCAAGAAGCCACTAGGGCCACCGTAATCTCCTCACGACCTCGCACAATGCAAGATGCCGTAATTCCACTAAGGGACCCTTAAGGGCGGTCACCGAACCCGTACAAATGGCAACCCTTGGGGGCGGTCACCGAACCCGTACACTTTTTCAACCCTTGGGGCAGTCACCGGAACCCGTCAAATTGCTCGGGGCGATCTCCACAACCTAATTGGAGACCCCGACGCTTGCCCGGAGCTTTACACCACAATGATTGAGCTCCGAACACCACAAAAGTTGGGGATATCTCCCCAACGACACCACGAAGCTTCACTACAATGGAATATGGCTCCGAGGTGACCTCGACCATCTAGGGCGCCCAAGCACCCAAGAGGAACAAGCTCAAGGGTACCAAGCACCCAAGACTAATAAGTTTCTCAACTTGTAACATCCACGTATCACCGTGGAGAACTCAAACGGATGCACCAAATGCAATGGCAAGAGCACACGGAGTTCCCAAGTCCTTCTCTCCCAAATCCCACGAAAGCAACTAATTCTAGGGAGGAAAATGAGAGGAAGAACGGAAAAGAGAACACGAAGAACTCCAAGATCTAGATCCAAGGGGTTCCCCTCACATAGAGGAGAAAGTGATTGGTGGAAACGTGGATCTAGATCTCCTCTCTCTTTTCCCCCAAAAACTAGCAAGAATCAATGGAGGGATTCAGAGATAGCAAGCTTGAAGAAGGTCAAAAATGGGGGAAGAACACAAGCTGAAAGGATAAAGTTCATCGGGGAAGAAGACCCCCTTTTATAGGTGGGGAAAAAATCCAACCGTTATGCTCACAGCCCGCACCGAGCGGTACTACCGCTAGGGCGGTAATAGCCCTTTGAAACACAACAATGAGGAGGCAAAAAGGCCAGAAGAACCGTCCAAGCGGTAGTACCGCTTGACCTCACGGTACTACCGCAAGGGGTAGCGGTACTACTTCTAAGGGTAGCGGTACTACTACTTGCAAGCGGTACTAAAAAGTTACATCTGTGCCTACCACCGCTGGACTTATGACGAGTTTTTGGTTCGGAGTGGAAGTAAACCATGGAATTAAAAAATTACATCCGCTCCAAGCGCTAGTACCGCTAACATTTGTGGTAGTACCGCTGCAGCCCTTTTGAGGACACCAAAACTGACACTACTTTTGCAAACGAACTCCGAATTCAATGAAACCAAGTTTGTTGGAAAGCTAACGACTTGGCCTGACATACTCTTGATAGAAATAACGATAAGAAGCAATTAAGAAAATGCCCATAAGAAAATGGAGAGAACCCTTCCTCGAAAGAGACCAGTAAAACCTCCAATACCAAAAACGCAATAGGAGAAGCATGTGAACTCCGTTTTCGATGAACTCAAGCTTGTCAAGAAGATGACCATAAGCTCCAAATCTCACAAGAAGAAAACCAAACAAGAACTGTCATGGAATTAGCACGGCAGATGTCCAGTTTAACGGACTTAGTGACGAAACCATCGCACGGGTTAGCTTGAAGGGGTTAAAAGCACACAAAGGACACAGAGGGTTTATACTAGTTCGGCCCCTTCGATGAAGGTAAAAGCCTACGTCTAGTTTGGTTTGGTATTGCTAGGGCGTCGATGAATAGGGAGCTGATCGCTTGCCTGCCTCTCGACGGGTTGTTTTTCTGTCCTTGAACCGTCGCCGGGTCGTCCCTTTATATAGGAGGTAATGCCCGGTCCGGTTTACAGAGTCCCGAGGCCGGCTCATAATCGTGTCTGCCTCGATCTCTGCTGTTTCTTCCTTGTGTCTCAAGTTACATGATAAGACGGTTTACAAACAGTAACTCTACACATGTGCCCTAAGCCTTCATGGGCTGTAATCTCTACTGAGCTTACAATTATATAACTATATCACCATAGTCCGGTTTACCCTAGCCGGTTTACACCTTCTAGTAATATCCATGACAAGAACCAAGAAATATGAGCAAGCATGCAATGATTTGAGCTCCCTACGAACGACACGATCAAGCTACCCACTTGAGAGCCCCCCTTGATAGTACGGCAATCAATCCTATAACCCGGTCTCCAAACTACGACCATGAGACTGGTAAAATACAGAACCTATCAAGGGCAAACCTTTGCCTTTCACAAAGTCCACTTGAGCTAGATGTAGACGATCTTGACTCCCTCAAGTTGGACCACCTTTCTTGATTTCGTTGGCTCGGTGAAGACTAGTTGATTGCTACTCTTCGGCACATCTTCACAAGTTCATTGTCACCACAATGAACGGCAAGCTTCAAGCACTTGACCTCTTCGTGATGCATCACTTGAACTTGCACACCACAACTTTGATTTGATATCATCCTCCATGGGTTGTATGTGATCTACCTCTTGACGCAAGCCCATGGAAGATAACCTAACCCCACATAGAACTCTCACAAAGACCATGGGTTAGTACACAAAGCGTAATTGACAATGCTTACCATACTATGGGATTGCTTGATCCCTCTCGGTACATCTTCTATACTTTTTGTATTGATCAACTTGATTAACTCTTTGACTTAGTCTTGATCAACCTTGAATCTTTCCAACTCTATTCATTTGGATGATGTCTTGAAGGTAAACATGAATGATAACACACTCTTCTTCTTCCAGACATGCTTGTAATAAGCTCAACACTCACAAGACCAGTCTTTGGATAATTCCTTAATAGCACCTTGGTCATCACGAACTCTCCTTGAAACCAACACATGGACTCCAAGAAAAGCCTATGGACAAACCCTTCAAATATAACTCAAGGAAACCATTAGTCCATAGAGATTGTCATCAATTACCAAAACCAAACATGGGGGCGCCACATGTTCTTTCAATCTCCCCCATTTTGGTAATTGATGACAATCACTTTCAAGAGAGATTATATAAGGAATTATGCATCACCATACCATGCAACAATAATGTATTCGCATGAGATGCAAAAGCTTAGGAACAAAACTAAAGCAAGAGGAGATGACTAGATGACTCTCTAAACTTCACCACAAAACTCTCTAAAACTTCTGCCCCGTTGGCATCGATTGCCAATATGGGCGAATGGCTTAGAAGGCCAATATAACTTGTGTTCCTCCATAAATTGTGTATTTCTCAACTAGAGAGTGGAATGCAATACACATATCCAACGGTAAATACTTGGACACTACTAGGAAAAGGCATGCTAGTGGCGCACCAGTTTTGCCTACTAATGGCGCACTACTGGTGCGCCACTAGCACCACGCCATTAGAATTAAATACTAATGGTGCACCCCTGGTGCGCCATTAGTATCCGGTGTACTAATGGCGCACCACGCAGTGCGCCATTAGTATAGCCCACCGTGCGCCATTAGTATGCCTCCCAGGGGGCCATATGCACCCATGTGCTTTGGCATACTAATGGCGCACTAGAGGGTGATGTGCCATTAGTTTGATTTGTACCGTGCGCCATTAGTGTCTTGGGTGGTGCACCACTAGTATGAATATTAGGGATTATTCTTTTTTCTGATATTTTCAAAGGATACAAAATATATTATTGGACATAATTTAGACAACACCACACAGCAAGAACAGATTCATCGAATACAATAGAAGATTAGTCTCCTAATACAATTCATCATATTAGTCTCCGAATTCAAAAGACCGAACAAAGATAGAACATTACAAGTCTCGAGACCGCGAGTAGCGAGTTTGTCTTCACATTACAAGTCGATATTGATCATCTAAACTACCATCACATAGAAGAGAGCTGCGGTCATCACGATGAGCATCATCGCGATGAAACTCGTCTTCATCCGATTCCTCCAACCATAGCGCGCGTATCTAGATTCCGCCTCCGCCCTAGTGGTGTACCCTTTGTAACTGTTACCGCTGAAACGGTCAACCTATCTTAGACACTCCTCCCAGTCGTCGTAGACTCCGGGAACCTTACCCTTGTACACGACATACGACGGCATCTCTATGCACTAGCCAAACGAAACGTTAGTACCAATTCACAGACAATACATAAGCAATATATAAGTATGCAACAAAAGGATCGGAAGAGAAAAGCAAGACATTAATAGCATCGATTCATCTAAGTTGAATGACTGTCCAAACCAAAGAGACATACAAGTTCATTAAAGTTTAATTAGAACATGAGCCAATCGATGTTTCAGAACTAGAAATAGCATCACTATTTTCGACTCGACTCAAGGGACCGGGGCGTGGATGAAGCCGTCGTATATCGTGGGAGTCATGAAATCGCGGGCGTTGTCAGCCTGCATTTGTAGCATTGTGTCTATGTCACTATTGGACGGTTGATTTCTGAGGTTGAACTGCCCCGAGGTACGAAGGACATCTTGATGGATGATTTCCGCAAACTCCGACTGGATGCGAAAGAATTCTTGTCTGATGTCCGCGTCCTGGATTGTCGACAAGCTCGCAGCCCAATCTTTGAGTTTATCTGGTAGCAGAAGGTGATTATGGTCCCGTATAATCGGCCGCATGTGATGGATGGCGTAGTAGGCACCCTTCTGACCGCCAGGCGGTTGCTTGACGCAGCAGAAGTCGTATTGTGGGCGAACACGTGCTTGCCGTACTTACGAACTGGCCTGGTGAAGGTGCCTCCAGATTTGGCATAGCCGGGGAGAACATCATCAAGAACTTTCTTGACATTTGTGTCGTCTATCTTCGACTGACGGTCCGAGTTGAAATACATGGCCATGGAATATTTCGGGCTTAAGAGGATGAGTGTGCAATGTGTGTCACTGCACAAAACACGGAATGTTAACAAAACGATCCAAATCTAAGAAATCATATGTTACAGGGCGGTTGAGGGGACGACTTACTCGGGAAAGTAAGGCACGAGGAAGTTATCCTTATCTCGGTTTGCTAGAATGACGCCTTCGAGGTAAGAACTCGCGACGTCGGTCCCCAGCGCTACCCAAGATCTTGGCACGCATGTAGAAGGGCTCGACTATCACGATGTCGGGGGTCTTGTCTCTAATGATCCGCATCTCCATACTCAGCCAAAATAGCCGAACGAAGGTGTAGTGCAGCAGATGAAGGTTAAACATAGCGAAGATGTCATCAAACCGCAAGACGATCGTACCCCCAATGGAGTTATCCACAAAGCCCTTGCCCTCTGGCACCTTGGCCACGAAAACCGGGTATGCCACATCCTTCTCTCTGAGACGCCGCTTATCCAAAGAAAGAACACTGTCATGCAAACTCCGCATAGCACCGGTTGCAGCATTGAGCATATTAGTCGGTAGCATCGGCCTACCCGCCACATGCACCCTCCTCATTATATCCTTAGGTGAAGGTGGCCCGTCCTGAGCATGGATCGTACTCGGTGCCGGCTAGCTCGCACCCTTGTTACTCTTTCTTTTCCGTCCCTTCTTGTTCTGATGTAATGGGACCGAGTTCTGCTCACAGACCGCCTTCTTGAGTGTGTTGGGGCTGATAATATTTCGCACCTCGGTTATCTGAGGCTCGGTGAAGTCGGCAGCTGGAGGCGTCTCCTGAGTACTAAACGCCAGACGACGCCTGTTGCAATTGGGTTTCTCCGCGGTACCACCTAGATCGCGATCGTATTTTGTAGGGTTGGGTTCATGAGAAGGAGGCCCCATGAATTCACCTTCGTACCCATGATCGTCAAAGTACTTATCGACGTTGGCAAATGTGACGTCGTCATCCGGATCCTATGCCATATGCGTGTTCGGATCCTGTGCCATAGGGATGTCCGGCATGTCCGGTAGCGTTGCGGCAGTCTTGCCATGGCTTGGCGCCGGCACGACTGGCGGTGTTGTCTTTGGGGTAGTGTCCCCTGCACCCAAACGAATCTGGCTCTTCGGCCAACGCAGGGGCCAGCTTAGGCAGTCGCTAAGGGTCATCACATCATCTTCGTCGGCCCCGGCGGGTCGAATCGGAGGTAACAACTCGTCGCAGCCTGGCAGCACCCAAACCAGTTGAACCCTATACACGGTGGGTGGCATCGGATTACCGTGGAACATGGGGTTGCCCGGTTGAACGATTCTGCCCTTGGCGACATCGACCAACTCGTCGTTCACGAAGTGCAGGAGAGTGCACGGAACGTCGGCGACGCCCTGCGAAAACATGTAAGGCGTCAGGGATGCCCAGTCAAAGGAAAGGAGATGAAGTCCTCAGCCGAGAGGCTTAATTAGTTACCGTGATGATGGCATCAAGCTTCGCTAATGTCGAGGCACCGCCAACAGTGGGCGTGCAATTGACGGAGGGGCCGCTTGCTGCAGAGGTGCCGGCCGGCATACACCCGGGTGCATTAAGCTCCAATGCCCGTGCCAGCGTCGGAGACACCAATGCCGCCTCCGCCGGAGACACCAATGGCCCCGCCTGTTGGCCGCCCGCAATCCACGTCGTCAGCCCATGAATCAAGGTAGGCATAATGCCAGTGAGTGTCGATCCCAGTTGTTGTTGCACTTGCTCTTGGACAATCTCAGGAATCCGCGCCACTTGTGCCTTGAGTTCTTGAACCTCGCGCGACTGCCTTTCTGAGCTGGTCTTTTTCTCCTTTCGCCCACCAGCATTATAGTATGACGACCATTTCGTGGACAAGCCTTTGCCGGCCACATGACCAGCTGACGACGGCTTACTGAGCTTATCCTTTTTTCATTACGTTCAACGCCCTATTTAGAGTGGTGTCCCAAGGGGTGCTCTAAGTCGACCCCGCGCTACTGCTTTCAGTCGCCTGCGGAAGGAATGTGAACCATTTAGAAATTTGTCTTCATTAATTAGAATGCAACCATATTGAGCTAATTACGCGGGGGTGTATTCCTTACCAGAACAACCTCAAGGGCCCTGGTCTTCGGATCCATGGTAAGCTCCTTTGTTACCGGGTCCTCCTTGTACCGGGCCCTGACATAGTTCCTGGTCTGCTTGTCACGGTATTTATCGAAGAGGGGCAGTAGGCCTTGCTCGGCACGCTCCGCGTCCTCCTTGTCCCATATAGGCTCCGCCACTTTGTAACCGCCGGGACTGAGTTTGTGTTCCCCTAAGTTCAACTCCCGCATTTGTTTCCCCCACTGACTTGATTCGGAGGTTGCGCTGCTCTCGCACTTGATCTTGAACTCCTTGTAGTCATCTTCGTTGACCGAAGGATTTTTCGCCTTGATCTTCTCATAACTAAAACCTTTGTGAATCATTCTCTTCACTGAGCTTCTCCAAGTAGACAGGGCCGTGCTCATCCTCGTGAGGGCGGCATTGTTCACTTTATTCCCTGTGAGGTGTGTGTTTTCAAATTCAGCAGGGAACTTGTATCGTTCGTGCAGCTTCATGAAGAGGAGGTTGCGCAAATTCCCTCGGTCCTTATGCCTTAGGTTCTTGGTGTTGATCAAGACGATGCTCCGTAGAATGCACCCGAGCTGAACCGAGTACCCCTTGACTATTTCTTTGGGCGTCGTTGGATGCCCATCGGAGTTCACTTCACTAAATTCCTCCTTGACGGTGCGGAGCACGTTCGGGCGCCGGTCCTTCCATTGCCTCTTCAGTTGGCTGCCATCTGTGCGTGCGCTGCCATCATCAGTGGTGGCATCCTCGGCGGCACCATCAGTGGTGTCATCCCCGACGACACCATCAGTGGTGTCATCCTCGGCGGCACCATCAGTGGTGTCGGGATCGGTGTCTTTCGCGGCGTCCTCATAGCGGTGAGGTTGATCCTCCATCTCCTCGGACAGCTCCCAGAATGCCTTGCCGCCCGAACCGCCGGCCTCATCGTTGTGGGCCATGTTTCTCTCTAAATAGGAAAAAAGTTTGGTCAAAAAGTTGGTTATTGTCAAGGAACAAGATCATGGTCTCATCATTTAGGGTTTGTCGACACCGAGGCATCCTAAAATCTAAGCTTTTATCATTTAGGGTTTGTCGATGCCGAGGCACCCTAAAAGCCTAAGCTTTCATCATTTAGGTTTTTATCGACACCGAGGCACCCTAAAAGCCAAGGTTTTATAATTTATGGTTTGTCGACACCGAGGCATCCTAAAAGCTAAGCTAGGAAGGAGAATTCTAAGTTGGGCCTAATCACTTGGCTCTATTGCCGCCTATGGTTTAATGCAGCAAGAATAAAGGGGCAGTTGATCCTACTTAATTAAGTACTGAGATACCCCGGCCCATGCATTAGTCACAAGTACCCCACATGTCCTATTTTTAGCAAAGTCATGCTAAAATTCATGGAAAATTTCAGCATGACCTTTGCTGAAAATAGGACATATGGAGTACACGAATTTGCCGGAACGGAAGTTAATCGACATTCCAGCAAACTCAAGGGCCTCTCGGGGTACCTGCAAAATCATCACGACACGATGGTAGGAGACAAAACCCAGCAAAAATACCATTGGCATATTACAATTATTGTTTCCGCGCTATTACACAGATTTAGGTTGCCGCAGCTATCACAAATCCAACCGTGAATTTCAGTGAATATAGTTCACCTTCTATGTGTACATGACAAGAGCAGATCAGAAGATAATACTACACCAAATGTGCATAAAACGCAGTACAGTAAACACCATCTTGTTTATAGCAAGGCAATATAGTAGCTTGTCTCTAGCACATCATCTTGTTTAAAGAATCCATTCAGGCAAGAAATGGACAGCTGGTCTAATTTTCTCACTTGCATTTTCACAGTAACACAATAATGTCCAGCACCAAGCTGCTCCAGGTTCACCAATTTACTGATACTCATGGATAAGCAAAGCAAACTACTACTACCAAAACAAGAACCAGACATGGCAAGCAAACGATTGGGTTGCCCTTATTGACGATAATCACAACAGGAAATAAGGCCAGGTGATTTGATAACACTGAGCTCTGCAATGTGTGCCCCAAGCAAAATAATAATAATAATATTGTTATAGAAATTATCCAGATTTACAAACATGAAACCTGATAGAGATTAACAAAGAGAAACATTACAGAAGAGATGGCAAGAAGCAATAACACATTAAGCTTGTTATAACAGTGCTACAATACGTGGCAGATTTCAACTAGGTAGGAAGGGGATTTGAGGCCACAAGATGAAAATATGGGTGGACATTCAGTTAAGCCAAAAACATGGTTTGAGTTTTCCTACTAATCTGGGTAGTTGAAAACAACAATAGAAAATGTAACATGCAAGATATCATCTACAACTTGGAACTCTTAAATTTAAGTCCATGTCTCCATGATATACTAAATTTTATTAATACATATGCATGATATGAACTTAGATAGCCCTTAAGTAAAACTACAATATAGGCTTGCCAAACAATGTTTTGTCTTTTATTATTCTGCTGAAGTTTTCTCGCTTGTATTCCCTCCTAGGTCATTTTGTAATAGCATGAAGTTTCTGTTTCAATACTAGCGACGTATCAATTCCTATCTATAGACATGTAACAATATTGACTGGCTAAACTCCTGGACTGAAATAAGTGAGAAAAACAAAGAGGGGAAAAGATCAACGATACTCACAACTATAGATTTCTAGAAGTTGTCAAAGGCTGCACCAGCTTCGGGTGTTTGAGTAATCCAAGAAGGTATGGTCACACAGTAACTCCAGCCTTTTTGAGGGTTATGTGGCCATACGGTGTTCCTTCCCTCCTGCGTGCACGCAATAAATATGAGCTCATAAGAAGACTCGGATAATGTTTAGAGCATTAATGCCCTCATCTTTGCAACGGAACCTGTTCTACAGTGAGTTCACTCTTGGTGCAACTTCCTAATTGCGTATGCACTGCTAAATTTTGCCAATTAAACAAATTATCCACTTGGTTGTGCAAAGCAGTTAACGTCTTTCCTTTTCGGGTTGGAACAAATCCAATGCATGGGATCAGTGAAAAAGCGCAGCGGCCGTACTGCATGGCACGGTAAGGATGTCTGTCGTTGAAACAGGGTACATGCATGATCATCACACAACATAGGCAGGCCTAAGAGCATGGTTAATAGTATAGCTGACTGCTGGCTATAGGTTGTCGCCATGTCATCTACAGTCGATCTTATAGCCAGCCGTGTAATAGTCAATTGTAGAGGTCAATTTAATAGCACACTTGTGTTGGAATAATAAAAGGACAAAGCCTACATCTACCATGAAATGAACTAAGCTAGCTATGCACTCAAATAGAACTATTCTAAATAAGCAGTTTGATATCTTGCTATTGTTCGTGTCAAGAAGAGCAGAGTGGTGACATGCCCCAGCCTCTAGTTTTCATCATGTATTTTGAAAAAGTACTTGAATTCAACTGTAATCATCCTGGGTCTAGTTGAAAGCATGGACCTATAATGCACAAGAAGTCCAGTTCTTAGCAGAAGCAAGATAAAAACTGATAGCAGAAGCTGCTTCACTATTCGTAGGTCCAACCTGTCCTCATTCAGATTTTACAACTTCGTGATGGATCAAGAAACGCACATCTCGTCGCAAGGAGGGGGGAGACGGCACGGCATACCTCGCGGACGCTTCCTCGAGGCGTCGGAGTCGAATCTGCGGCAGCAAACACCTCGAGGCGGAGGGTCTTGTCGGAGGCGGGGGCCGCGGAGGGTTCGGTCGGTTGGGCGCGCCGCGGCGGAGGCCGGCAGGGCTCTGGTGGTGGGCTCGGGGAGGAGGCGGCGCTC
>LR738709.1:57778514-57864034 GCA_902687465.1 Secale cereale | reverse complement strand
GAGCGGGGGAGGGTGCGGGGGTCGTCGACTGTGGTGGAGCGGGGGAGGGTGCGGGGGTGCTCGGCGGCGAGGGGGGTCTGGCAAGGGGGATCTGGCGAGGGGGGGTAGCGATCGACATGGAGGGGGATCGAGATCGAGTGTCCTCATGAATATTCAATATTTTTTCATGAATTCAAAAAGTGCCCATGAAATTTAAAAATATTCATGATAGTTCAAAAAGTACCCATGAAATACAATCGAGAAATGAAGACTACAATTTAAATACAATCGATCTTAGCTAGCTAGCTATCTGTTCACAATCTTCTTGCCCTTCCTTTTCGCAAATGGAGTTCTTCTATGGAACAGACGTCCTTTAGGTAGGGTGGTCCTGCTTCTTCTTGTGGTGTATGCTGCTACTTCATCATCGTCGTCATGTTCCATCGTCGGGTCGCCGTACTTGTCGAAGTCTTGCTCATTGGCGACTCCATCCATTCTGATGATATTCCTTTTGCCTCTCCTCACGACAACACGACTGGGCTTTGACGGGTCGGTAATGAAGAAGCATTGGTCCACTTGGGAAGCCACTACCCATGGCTCATTTTTTGCGGTGACGTTTGCGCCCGCGGTCTTGGATTTGGCTTCGGGTATAACCATGGTGGTGAAATACCGGTCTTCTTTTAGGACACTCTTGGCCCATCTGACACGGAACATCGGGACCTTCTCTACAGCGTAGCTCAGCTCCCATATCTCTTCGATCCTTCCGTAGTATCTGTCCTTGTCATTACCGGTGTAGGATTCCATCGTTACCCCGGAGTTCTGATAACCATCGCTCTTCATGTCCTTGTCCTGAGTGTAGAATGTGTAGCCGTTGATATCGTATGCCTCATAGGTCATCAGGTTGTGCTCCGTGCCCTCTGACAAGGCGAATATGAGTTGTTCTTCCGCGGAAGAATCCTCATGTAAAGGGTACGACAGAAGCTTCTGCTTGAACCAACGCGTGAAACATGAGTTGTGATCTTTGATTATATCTCCGTCCGTCCTCTGTTGGCCTCGGTCATTGTACGTCTTCTCAATAAAGGTTTTGTGCTCTACCACCCAAGGATCGACCACGTCTATGTGTTGTAGCACAACTAGGTTTGCTCTTTCAAAGTCGGCGAGTCGACCCTCGAAGTCGACATGCATTTTGCGGCGACCCTCGCGGTGACCCCATCCAGCGAGCCTGCCGAGGTGCCTGTTGACGGGCAGACCAACGGGGTTCTCGATGCCTAGATAATTCGTGCAGTAGAAGAGGCACTGTTCGGTCAGAAAGCCCCTCGCTATGCTTCCCTCTGGACGTGACATGTTGCGAACGTATCCTTTGATGACACCATTCATCCTTTCGAACGGCATCATGCTGTGCAGGAACGTCGGCCCGAGTTGGATGATATCCTCCACGATATGGACCAGCAGATGCACCATAATGTCGAAGAATGCGGGCGGGAAGTACATCTCAAGCTCGCATAGTATCACCATGATCTCTTCCTGTAGCCTTTTGAGTTGCCTCACACCAACCGACTTCCGAGAGATGACGTCGGAAAAGTTGCATAGGCCAAATAGCGTTTCACGGACGTGCGCGTTCATGAACCCACGGATTGCAACTGGAAGTATCTGCATCATCAGCACGTGACAGTCATGAGACTTCATCCCGTTGAACTTCTGCTTCGCTGGGTCTAGGTATCTGCTTATCTTCCCCGCGTAACAGTTAGGAAGTTTTACTCCTACGAGGCAGGTGAAAAACTGCTCGATCTCCTCCTGACTTAGAGTAAAGCACGCGGGAGGGTAGTCATTTCCGGTCTTCATGGCCTTTTTGCCTTTGCGACGACTTTCCGTGTCCTGCTTCACCTCATCATCATCATTAACGTGAAGCTCCTGCCTGATGCCCATTGATTTCAAGTCTGCCCTTGCTTTTGGCCCATCTTTGGTCCTCTCTGGCATGTTGAGTAGGGTACCAAGCAGACTCTCGCACACGTTCTTCGTGATATGCATGACATCAAGGCTGTGAGGCACATGGTGGATCTTCCAGTACGGCAAGTCCCAGAAAATAGACCTCATTTTCCATACCTTCAGCAGCGGCTCTGGCGCCTTTCGCTTCTTTCCCGGCTCTGGCGCCTTTTGCTTCTTTCCCGGCAGTGGGCAATCTTTCCAATTTTTCAATAGCTCGTCTATTTCCTCGCCGCTCCTCGTACGTGGGCGTCTTCGCGGTTCGGTTTCACCATCGAACAGATCCTTGTGTTTCCTCCACGGGTCATCATCGCGAAGCCACCTTCGATGTCCCATGAACACGGTTTTCGAAGACCCGGGATCTCTATCTAGCTGGCGATATGTTGTGTCATCCATGCACCTGACGCATCCAAAAAATCTGTGGACCACCTGCCCCGCAAGATATCCGTAACTGAGATAGTCGTGCACCGTCGTGAGCAGTGCGGCTCTCATAGGGAAATATTATTTCTCTGCGGCGTCCCACGTATTGGCTGGCGTTTTCCACAGCGTGTCTAGCTCCTCTTTCAGCAGCCCCAGATACAGATTGGTGTCGTTTCCTGGTTGTTTCGGCCCTTCAATTAGCATACTCATGTGAATGTACTTCCTCTTCATGCACAACCAGGGGGGAAGGTTGTACATCCACACAAACACAGGCCAGGTGCTATGTGTGCTTCTCTGGCTGCCAAACGGATTGACTCCATCGGTGCTCGCGCCCAGCATGATGTTCCTTGGATCGTTCCCAAATTCTATGTCTTCGAAGTTCAACGCTTGCCACTGGCTCGCATCCTTAGGGTGACTCTGCATCTTGTCTTTTTTATTTATCTCCGGATCATTTCCGTCATCTTCTCGCTTCTTCTCCTCCCTATCCGCGTGCCAACGCAGGAACTTTTCTACCTTAGGGTCTGCGAAATACCGCTGCAGATGAGGAGTGATCGGAAAGTACCACACCACTTTTCGAGGAGCTTTCTTCCGCTTCTTGTATCGAGTGACGCCGCACACCGGACATATGGTAGACTCCTCGTGCTCGTCCCGATAAATGATGCAATTGTTCATGCACACATGGTATTTCACGTGCGGTAAATCCAGAGGACACACGATTTTCTTCGCCTCCTCGAAACTGGTCGAGCACTTGTTCCCCTTGGGAAGATGTTCGTGCCAGAATGACATGTTCTCGTCGAAGCATGCGTCGGTCATTTTGTGTTTTACCTTCATCTCCAGAGCCATGAGTGTTACTTTCAGGCGGGTATCCTCGGGCCTGCATCCTTCATACAATGGAGTAACCGCGTCTATCTCTAGTTGATACAGCTTGGCTTTCTCTCGGGCAGCAGCTCTTGTGTTATCTGTCTGCTTGAGAAGCAGCTCTTGAATATGAGGGTCCTGCACCCAGCCTCTGTCGTCGTGTGCTCCAGCATCTTCATCTAGATCATGATCATGCCCTTCGTCTTGATCTTCCTCATCATCATGTCCGGCATCTTCTACATGATGACTGTGTACAGCATCATCGTCGTGATCATGTCCTGGAGATTCTTCGTCTTCTCGCCCGCCCTCGCCGCGGTGGTTGTCTTGCTGCCCTTCCTCATTTCTTGCCCGGCCATGGACGACTTCATAGTCATCTTCATCACCTTGCCACCGATAGCCATCCATGAAACCACGCAAGAGCAGGTGGTCCCGCACCTGCCGGAATCCGGGTCCGCAATAAGGCTCTTCAGCTTGCATCTTCGATACGGACATCTTATCTCCGTCTCGTTCTTTTGAAGCATCTCGGCCTTCGCGGAGCTCAAAAACCTATTCATGATGCCTTCGGTCATCGTGCGGACCATGGTCACCTGCGGGGTAGAGCAAAACGATATTTTAGAACCAAGAAAAAATTTGGCATGACTTTCCCTAAAAATAGGACCAAAAAGAATGCATAGTGCCAAAATTCTCGCCGAAACGGAAATGAATCAACATTTCGGAAAAATATTGGCAACTATCGCATTTCAAATACCAGTACCTGCAAACACAAACATATATGCAACACCACAAACATACATAGATCTAGCTAGGCCATAAAAAGTGCATGTGCACAATTGTTGGAGCTCGAGGGAGAAAAAATGTAGATCTAGAAGATAAAGATAGCTTCCCCTTACTTACCTATCAAAAAAGGTAATTTAACCACTTAATTTTGATGAATCTAAGGTGAAAATGAGGTGAGGAGGAGGAGGCAGCCGACACAAGCTTGGAGGAGGAGGTGGAGAGAATGAAGTGGGGAAAGTGAGTGTGTAGGTGTGGCTGTCCAAAATATCTAGCTGGTGGCAGGTTACTAATGGCGCACCACCCCCAAATGCGCCATTAGTAACCCTGGTTACTAATGGCGCACCAGCTTGAGGTGCGCCATTAGTAGTTTTGAAAAACAAAAAATAGTACCGACGCACTGTGTTGGAGGTGCGCCATTACTAGTTAAACTAGTAATGGCGCACTCTACCATGGTGCGCCATTAGTATTTCTGGAAAAAAAACATTTGTTACTAATGGCGCACCGTGGGTCTGGTGCGCCATTAGTGTCTACCACACTAATGGTGCATCAACTAATGGTGCGCCATTACTATATAGTTGTGGTGCACCAAGTGTCTGGTGCGCCATTAGTGGCCATACCATCTATAGCCATTTTCCTAGTAGTGGGAGGAAGACAAGCTATATTGAGCCCAAAGATTGCCAAAAGAATTATATGCCACAAAGGCATAACAGAGAGAGAAACAAGCACTCAAGCAATCAAACGATACCAATTGAAGCAAGCTATCAAAAGATACCAATTGAACCAACTAGACCAATGATCCTACGTGCCACATGAATAAAAGATATTATGATATGAGCAAAGGATTGTTCTAGAGAAACTAGAGAAGCTCCCCTTGTTTTGTGCACAATTTAGTTTTGCAATATACAACACGCACAAAATAGGATCGTCACTCCCCCTAGATCAATAGAACCTCACGACAAGTGCAAGAGACCAACGGAGCATTCTAAGAGACACTAGTGAAGCTCCCCATGATTTGTGCACTCCTTAGAATGTTTGCATTAGTATACCAAGTGCACAAAATAGGATCATCACTCCCCCAAAATCAATAGAACCACACAACAAGTGCAAGTGAGCATGTAGGAAACAAAGTCTAGCACTTGCAACAAACAAATGGTTGAGCAACATATAAAAGATGCAACTTGGAAATAGGCTCAACCAAAAAGATGTGTGTGAGTCATGGCAAAGACTTGAGAAGACTAATATAAGGATGATCATTAAGCATCAACATAGTCTTTAATAGTTGATATACAAGGTGCATGACAGGTCCTTCCCACACACACAACTTAGAAAATGGATTCACAAGAGCACTAAAAAGAAATAACAACCAAGCTTGTGACAACCCATGGTGAAAAAAAAGCCTCGTCAAAACGAGGGATACCAATTAGATGGCAAAGCCTTGTCAAGACAAACATGAGGGGAATGATCTTCACCACAAAAGAGTTCATCAAGGGGCAACAATGTAAGATCCGCACTTAGGACACACACCTTCACGGAGCCACCAAAGAAATAATGCAAGAAAGAAAAGGTGGACGTGAAAGAAGGGGATATCAATTAGATATGCAACTTCTCTCAAGTGTATAAGATTCTACTTAGATGAAGATCATGACGATATCAATCCACAAAGAAGGGTGTACACGCGAAATTGTTGTAAAAAGGAAATAATAAGATATCCACAAGGAAGTCATAAATATACCAATAATATATTTTCTTGACGACATAGCACATGGATAGATATGGTCTTATTGTATATAAATGAGTTCCAACCACACGAGCATCAAAGACATCACAACTAGCAACAAGAGATCATTGTTGGGATGCTTTGAGAAAGGACAAATATCACAAGAAAGAAAGAATTACATGCCATGATACAACCTACACAAGGTTGATGCAAGAAATGTGTGCATGAAGTAAATGATGATACTTGTTACCGAGATACCATTGGAAGGATGTAGTAGATATCAATTGAAGGTAGATAGTAGTTCATTGATTATCCTTGCTTGACTCCAATAAGCAGATGGTGACACCACCTTCCTTGTGAGTGAGCCGAGCATCCAATGCATCTCCAATTGCTCCTAGAACAACAACACAAACTAAACGGTACCCAAACTCATTTGGACCAAAGAGTTAGAAACACCAATACATAGGACAAACTCCACATACATATGTGCATATATATATATATATATATATATATATATATATATATATATATATATGAAAATGAATTTTATGCACATCTTATCCAACTTGAGACTAGGTGGAGTTTTTCCCTATATACTAGGTCAAATAAAGAAAGCATGCCAAAGAAAATACAAGAAGTAAATATGCATGCTCAAGACTTTCAAGAAACGATACCAAATAAAAAAGAAATACCAAGTGAAAATAAGATACAAATAGGAGAAATCATCACTTTGAAGATATCATTAAAGGATACATCAAGGAATGAGATATCCATTCATACACGCAAAAAAAACGATATCGAACTCCCAAAAGAGAGGATGGTTCCAAACAAACCAAGCCGTCTACAAAGTTTCATGATGGCACAAGTACCAAAAACAAACGGCTTGCCTTCCACCAACAAACACTTGAAATGGATCACAAGATGAGTGTTCTACATAAAATAGGATAGCTCCCCCAAGAGTTATGCATTATAGAGAATTTGCACTTGAATACAAAATGCACAAGATGGGATCACCACTTTCACTATATCTAGAAAACACTAGACAAGATCAAGAAAACAACAAGATCCACAAGTGGCACCGAAGACAATGGGAGTTAATATAATCTTGGCAAGAAATAAGGCAAATAAAACCAAAAGACAATGTAGAGATGACCAATAATTTCCATCACATAAAAGGTTACCAATTGTCAAAGACAAGAGGTATTTGGAAATAATTCCCGGTGATAGATAGCAATGATATCCAACATCATCTTCACACCAAACACAAGTAAAATGCAACTTGTAGAGCTAACATGTCACCTAGGAACAAGATAATTTAGAATATCAACTCTAGGTGACAATATCTCAAATGTACACATTTTTAGGCTAGTAATATGCACATAGCACATTATTCCCCCATAATGTGATACCAATGAAAACTTAAACAATAGTCAATAAGAGGAACCTTCAAGAGATAATTAATGGACAATTTAGAATTTGAATTTCTCATGAGACGATATACCACATAGTGACTAGATAATCTTGCAATATCAAAACTAGATGATATTCCTCATGTACACACATTTATAGGATTGTGAGGTGCACAAAGCACATCACTCCCCCAAAATGGGATGTTCCATTAATCTCTCACAAATTAAACTAAGATACAAACAAGATGCACAAATGCTCAAACCACTACACACACGTACATGATGTGCAAACCAACATACACATACTTGATTTCTCAAGATAAGCAAATTGGAAGCATAACATATACACGCACATGCAAGGTACAAAACCACAACATGCTAAGGGGAAAGTAACTTCAAATGTAAACAATTTAAGCACGAGTTACCGCAAGGAGGAACATTGGATATAAGATAGAAACTTGATAATCCGAATGACTTGACTTGAGACAATATAAATGATGAAGACCCCTTAATTCTGCATAATGTAGCCAAGTCTCCAATGCCCTCCAACAACACCTATTGATCAAATTTTAGCTTGCTGGTCCCCAACCAAGTTGGGTCCTAAGAGGTTAGTCACAATAGGCTTGGCTACCCAAATGGTTCTTTTCTTGACACCACTTTGAGTACCAACAAACTTGGCAAACACATTGCCAACATTATCCTTCCCAAGAGAATAGACATCATCAATAATAATTGGGTTGGATAAGGTACCAATTGTGCATGAAGAAGCGACGTGACCTTTCTCACGGCATAACTAGCAACGTCTACTCTTTGCTTTCTTCTCACTTGATTTCTCAACGAGAGAAACATGAACTTGAGTCTTCTTGGGAAGAGGCCTTTCTTCAACTTGAGGTTGAGCATGAGAATGAACTTGTGGCCACTTCCCTTGTTTCTTGTCACTAATGGGCTTCTTCTTCAACGGGCAAGATCTAACATGGTGCCCTTCAATTTTGCACTTGAAGCAAATAATCTTGGCCGAATTCTTGACTTGTTCTTGGCCCTTTTTCTTCTTAATGATCTTGGACTTTTTCTTCTTGTTGGAGTTGAATCCAAGTCCACCTTTGTCATTGGGGGATTTTTGCACACTCAAGATATTGTTGAGTGTGGACTTCCCTTCATGACACTTTTCCAAGTCTTTCTTCAAAGATGTGACTTGGGCCTTAAGCTCTTTGATTTCCTCTACATGGTTAGTATCAACACAAGTACTAGAGGAAGTATACGCTTCATCATTAGAGCAACAAGGCAAGGAAAGTAATTCATCACAAGAAGTAGCAACATTGTGAATAGATGAATTACGAGGACTAGCACATGGCAAGATAGCATGTTGACTTGAAGTAGTGCTAGTATCCACATGAGGCTCACTAGATGTTACCTTGATACTCATAGCCTCATGATCTATCCTTAGCACATTATGGGATACTAGAATATCATCATGAGAGCTTGTGAGCTTTAAATGACTTCCTTCCAATTTCCCATAATTGCTAGATAGCAACTCAAGTTGAGCCCTTAGCTCAGAATTCACCTTCAAAATGGATGCTTCACTAGAAATAGAGTAGGTAGCACAATCATCATCAATAATAGCAAGAGGAGAAGGCAACTTGGCAAGCTCTTTAGAATATGAAGCTTTAAGATGAGCATGAGACTAGGTGAGTTTCATGAGCTCAGTCTTAATGACCCTTGAACCATTTTCGAGGTGCTCAAAATCCTCAAGGAGTAAGCATGTGCAGCTTCAAGCTTCTCATTTTTAGTTTCAAAATCATTAGCCACCTCGAGAGCTCTATCACGGGATTCCTTTATTCTAGATAGTTCTAGAGCAAAAGTCTCCTCAAGAGATTCCTTAGTGGTTTTTTCAAGTTCAAGAGCTTGCGAGAGGTCGGCGATCTCATTAGCGTAATCACGCTCATGACCTTCCATTTTCTCAATGGTGACCTCATGATCCTCTAGATGAGATTCCAACTCCTCTATATATTTCTTGCCCTCCATGGCAATAGACATGATTTCCATGAAATTGGAACAAGCAATGTTATTCTTATGAATAGCTTTAAAATTCAATTCCCCCTTAGTTTTTAAGGAGGCAACATTATCATTTTCTTCATCATTATCAACATCATCATCATTGTCATCATCACTATCATCACAAGATATATTGGGATTCAAAGTGGGAGATACCTTTGAAGCCTTAGCCAAAAGGCAAAACGCAATAGATGATGATGTAGGATCCCTATTCTAGACTACATCTTGTTCCATGGGGTGTTGGGTTTCCTCTACATTGTTAGCACAACAATTCGAGGAAATAGATGCATTTTTATCATGGCAACAAGATATAGCAAGCATATCATCATAAGTTTTAGTCGAGCAATTTCTACATGATATGCAAGGACTATCAACACAAGCATGTGAAACATGTAGGGTGATCAAAGTGTTAAAGTCCAAAGAAGATGCATTGCAATAAGATAGTGATGAAGGATCATCCACAATAAGAATACTATCATCATTGCAATGACAAATACTACTCACCATATCATTACCTTGTGGCAAACCACATGTAGGTAAAGTAGAAAAAGTTGAGAAAACAACACGGTTGGAGGTGGAGGGAGGACAATCATTCCCACAATTCTTGGACACACCATATTTATCTTGAAGCTTTGTCCACAACTCATTAGCATCCCGGAACAACATGAGTTGAAATATAACTACATTGCTCAAAGCATCAAAAATCACATTAGAAGCTTGAGCATTGAGATAAGAGTTTTTCTCATCCTCTAAAGATAATCTTTGTGGATCCTTTGGAGGAGAAAAACCCATATCTACAATTCGCTCTAAATTTGGGTCCATCACCCTAAAGAGATTAAGCATGCAAATTACCCAAACATTAAAATTTGTGCCATCGAAACTAAGAGTGTCAGAGAATCCTAAGCCCCTAGTCGACATCCTTACTCTCTAGGCGGTTAAACCATATAAAGAGAGACGAGGCTCTGATACCAATTGAAATATCGTGGATGTCGCCTAGAGGGGTGTGAATAGGCGCTTTAAAATAATTATGGTTTAGGCTTGAACAAATGCGGAATAAACCTAGCTGTTAATTTGTCAAGCACAAAACCTACAACAACTAGGCTCACCTATGTGCACCAACAACTTATGCTAAGCAAGATAAACAACTACGTGATAGCAAGATATATGACAAGAAACAATATGGCTATCACAAAGTAAAGTGCATAAGTAAAGGGCTCGGGTAAGAGATAACCGAGGCACGCGGAGACGACAATGTTGTAATGCCCAGGATGGAGTTATACCTCCTACGTGTCGAGGCACGACTTAAAGGCATAAGTCCATCCTAGAATGATCTCAAGTTTGGTAATCTTTGCACAACTCATGTAAAAGAGGGGATAGTAAACAGAAATAGTTGGCTTACACTCGCCACGTCACAGAATTACAGTACAAGTCTCAAACATCATACATTAAGAACACTACAACCCTCTAAGGGCAAAAGCCAAAAGTCAAAGTACCAAACTCAGATAAATAAACCACAGGCGGATCGAATCCTAGTAAGAGACTCCACTACTGATCGTCCGGGTAGCGCACGTAGTACCGGCTACGCTCCTCGTCGTACTCCCAATCCAGCTCGGTGCCATCACCTGGATAGCTTACAGCTGGACCTGCATCTGGTGTGTGAAGTATCTGTGAGCCACAGAGGACTCAGCAATCCCGTTCCCGGGTAACAGAACTATTTAAGCCTTTAGGTGAGGGAAAGGCTGAAGAAAGAACAAGTCTGCAGCAGCAACTAGCATCTAGCTTACATAAGTGAGAGCGAGAAGAGAAGGCCTCGGCGAGAAGTGATCACGAAGTGATCCTAGCTACAAGCTCACAAACATAACCCCTCCGTGTTCAACTCCCGAATCCCTATTCGGAAATTGACAGTCACGGAACACACGCTGGTAGTGTATTAGAAACATTGTGTCAAGTTATCTACAACCGGAATTAACAAGCTCCCATCTGCCACATAACCGCGGGCACGGCTTTCGAAAGTTCAAACCCTGCAGGGGTGTTCCAACTTGACCCATTACAAGCCCACGATCCGCGGAGTCGCAACTCCAAAGTGGGAAGACCCGAGTATCCTCGGAATCCCGTGCTCAAGATATACCGAGCTAAGGTAAGGCTAATCCAGCAAATCCTCCCGGCGTGCCGACACCCTGATAGTAGCCGCGCGTATCTCGTCTCAGGCCACGACCGGATGAGACATCCTACGGGTTTTTACCAGACCTTGAGTTTCCTCGAGGTGGCCCCGCAGTCCGCTCATTTCGGACCAACACTCATGAGGAGCACTGGCCCGGGGTTGTTGATTAAGAAAGAGGGTTAATTACTCCCTATGCAAGTTTAGTTTGTTATTAGGCAAATAGTACCAATGTTGGGACTTGCTGGAAAAGACTTAGCACTTAGCGGTTTATCGAGGGGGTCCCATACACCCCAACCGTGTTAGGAACGCATAATCAAGGAACCTAATACCGGCTTATACGGATCCTAACGGCATGAGTGGAACAAATCACCAAGCAAAAGGCTTAGCCTTCCACCCTTGCCAATATATAGATGATTTCATTCAAAACATTTATATAGTGTGATATAACCAAACCAAACTTCAACATGAAGCAAGCATCTTCGATCTTCACCTGCAACTAGCAATGCTATAAGAAGGGCTGAGCGAAGCGTACTTAGCCAAGCAACGGTTTGCATAGGTAGGGTGGTTAAACATGGCAATTGGTTACAAGTAGGAGGCTGACAAGAAGAACATGGGCATCGAGGCAAAACTATAGATCGAGACTACTAGCAATAGGCAAAGATAGTAATGTTATCGGGGTTCGGTCATCTTGCCTGAAGAGAAGTCGTTCGGATCGTAAGAAGGGTCCTCGTGCTCAACCTCGTTGGAAACCTCGTGCTCAACCTCGTACTCGGTCTCAGCTTCCGGCTCTAAACAAAACAATCACACCAAGCACCAATCAACAAGATGCAATGCGCACTCGAAAAACATGAATGCATGATGGATGCACTAAGGATGCACATGGAGCACGGAAAATATCACTCAATCAAATCACCTCAAAACATGAAAACAATCTGAAAATAATAATCTACACAGAAAAACAATCAAGTTTGATATAAGATTCGCTGAAATCGGAGTTACGGGCTAAAAGTTATGCCCGAAACAAGATTTGAGCGAAAGCTGAAAATTACAGCAACATAGCAACTTTGGAGCTAAAAATAAATAAGCTACAGCACCCAAAAAGCATGGCAAAGGACTTGAACACAAACTAGATATATAGTACAGCAACTAAGTCCAAAGTGCACCCCTAACGGAGTCACGGATCAATAGCAATGATCTTGGACATATTGAACTTGGCATTAAAATTCTGGCAGCAGAATTTTATTGAAACTTTAGAGCAAAAGATAAACATGCTACAGCCACTCAAATAGACATGTGAGGACATGGATGGAAAGACAACAATATATACTACAAGGAACAATCAAAATCCACCCCAAAACTAACATGCTTTGTCCTAGAACATCACACGAACATGGCATCGGAACGTTACAGATTTCAGACTTAGTGAAAAAATCACTAAGTCCTAAAACAGCAATAACATCATAGCAACTAAAAGAGCATGTTTAAGTCACCTCGAAACTAAACATGGCAAAGGGTAAGCACCTCATCAAAGTGCACATGAAGGTGATCCCGAAACACACAAGCATGCATCATAGAGGTGAACACAACGATTGCAACGAGCTCAACAAGATGGCATTTCATAACAAGTGAAAACACATCACATGAACATGGCACTTTGCAACGATGATAACAAGGCAATAATAAATCTACCATGTAACCTATCACAAGCAACACGTAGTTCGTGACAAGACGAACACGTGGACATGTCATTTGCATCATTTGGACAAACGAGCTAAAAGATATCACATGTCAAAGGTGGCATGAAAATAGCACATAACAGCAGTTTATAACATGATGCACTCTTGCAACAGCAAAACAAGCACCTAGATGATCTCTAACATGCATGACAACAACAGGTAAAACGTAGAGCACATCTCCACGAACGTCTGGACATATCACACGCGCAAAACGGAGCAACACAGTAAAAGTTATGCACGTTCAAACATAGCATCACACACAGGTAAAACTGGACTTAGATCTAGGGTTTTTAGCAAAACAACCTCAGATCTGCGGAGTCCACGGGCTACGGGCCTGGTCCGGCGGAGGAAGGGCGGATGGGCCCCGCGGCAGCTGCGGCGGCCCACGCGAGGAGGCGGCGGCCCGCGGCGCGGCGCGGCCTCGGTGGCCCGGAGGAGGAGGAGGCCCCGCCTGGGCCTGGCGATGCAGCCCGCGGGAGGCGGCGGCTGGATCTGGCCCAGCGAGCTGGCGCGACTGGCGGCGGAGGCCCGCGGGGAGGCACGGCCCGGCCGGCGCGCGGCGAAGGAGCGGCCCAGCTCCACGCGGCTGGAGGGAGGGAGGCCCGCGCGTGGCTGCCTGGCTGGCGCGGCGCGGTGGCGAGTCGGGCCTGGCCCAGGGCGACGGCGAAGGAGCGATGCGAGGAGGAGCCGAAGCGGGGAAGGAGGCGAACGGGCTGGTGGCGACTTGGCCCAGCTGCGGAGATCGGGGAAGTGGTCCCCTGGACCACTTCAACGGACCGGCGGCCTGGGATGACGAGGCATGCGCGCTGGGAGCCCAGGTGGCGGCGGTCGAAGCCTCCGCGCGCTGGATCGATGCCCTGGCTTCGATGCGTTGACCCTGGGGATCGATCCCAGATCAATCGAACCGGGAGGCTCCGGCGCTCGATCCCAGGGATCCCCTCGGGATCCGGGAAGAAAAACAGAGGGAGGACTTGGGATCGGATCTGATCTGAAAGAGAAGGGGAAAAAAATAGAGGGGAAGGGGAAGAAGAAGGGGACATGCCAAAATAGACTAGGGTCTATTATATAGCAGTTTTTAGGGTTAGGAGGAGTTTTAGGGGCGCTAGGAGCCCTCCGATCGCGATCCGACGGATCCGATCGCGGGGGTTGATTTTAAAGGCCTAGACGGAGATAAAAGAATGCCACAGGGGTGTTTTCGGGACACGAAGTGAAGGCACAACGGGCCCACACGAACAACGGATGGAAAAGCCAACGGAGTCCAAACGAGACGAGATTTGAGAGGCGGGTTGCACACAACAAAACAACAACACACAAAACAACCTCGCGGCACACCGGTAACGTAAAACGCCCGAACAACAAAGTAGGCCTACGGGACGTCACGGACACGTGAGGGAGCTCCGGAACGCGAAACGGACAACGGGAAGAAACACGACGAACCGGATGCAACCCACAACACAAATGCAATGCAATGCACATGTCTACATGATATGAATGAATGCCACACACTCACACAACAAAACGACGAAAACCCGAAAGACAAGAACCCGGAATGGAAATAGATGAAGCCGGAGATATATTATATACCCAAAAGGGAAAGTATTACATCCGGGGCATTACAAACTCTCCTCTACTACAAAAAGGTCTCGTCCCGAGATCTAGGACTGGAAAAAGGAAGGGTACTCGGAACAAAGATGATCTTCTCGTTCCCAGGTAGCTTCTCGGTCTGTGTGATGTGACCACTTGACTTTCAGAAACTTGATGGACTTGTTGCGGGTCTTGCGTTCGGTTTCTTCGAGAATTGCAACTGGATGCTCTCGGTAGGAAAGGTCTTGTTGAAGATCAATCTCCTCAAACGGAATCATGCGCTCAGGTGCCTTGAAGCATTTGCGAAGTTGAGACACATGGAAGACATCATGAACATTTGCAAAGTTGGAAGGGAGCTCGAGCTGATAGGCTAGATCGCCTCTTTTGCCAAGAATCTTGAAAGGCCCGACGTATCTAGGAGCAAGTTTTCCTTTGATACCGAATCTTTGGGTTCCTTTCATCGGAGAAACTCGGAGATAGACATGATCACCGATGTCGAAAGCCAAATCACGATGCTTTCCGTCATAGTAGCTCTTCTGACGCGACTGAGCGGCCTTGAGATTCTCACGTATGACTTTGCACATTTCTTCGGCTTCTGAGATCAAGTCATTGCCAAGAAGTTGGCGTTCGCCTGTTTCAGACCAGTTGAGAGGGGTACGGCACTTTCTGCCATAGAGAATTTCAAACGGTGCTTTGCCTGCACTTGCTTGAAAGCTGTTGTTGTAAGAAAACTCGGCAAATGGAAGGCAGTCTTCCCATTTCATGCCGAAGGAGATGACACAGGCTCTGAGCATGTCTTCTAGAATCTGATTCACACGCTCGACTTGACCACTTGTCTGAGGGTGAAAGGCAGTGCTGAACCTGATCTTCGTGCCCATGGCGGACTGAAAAGAGTCCCAGAACCTTGATGTGAACAAGCTGCCACGGTCTGAGGATATCACTTGAGGAATGCCATGTAGGGACACAATTCTAGAAGTGTACAGCTCTGCAAGTTGAGCTGCATTGATTGATTCTTTGACTGGAAGAAAGTGAGCGACTTTGGTAAGCTTGTCAATCACCACAAAGATAGCATCATTGCCTCGCTTGGATTTAGGAAAACCAGTGACGAAGTCCATTTCAATGTGGTCGAACTTCCACTCGGGAATGGGAAGAGGTTGGAGAAGACCGGCTGGACGTTGATGTTCTGCTTTCACTCTTCTGCATACATCACATTCATTCACGAATTGGGCAATTTCCCTTTTCATGCGTGTCCACCAGTAAGATTGCTTGAGGTCTTGGTACATCTTGGAACTGCCAGGATGAATGGAAAGGAGAGAATCATGAGCTTCTTCCATTATGAGCTTCCTGAGATCACCTTTGGGAACAACGAGTCTGTCCTCGAAGAACAAGGTATCTCTCTCATCAACACGGAAGCACTTGTATTTTGGAGTGCCCTTTGCAATCCCATGTTTCACCTTCTTCACCATGGTATCACTGAGCTGGGCCTCACGGACTTGATCTTCCAAGGTAGGAGCAATTTGGAGATTTGCCAGAAAACCCTGCGGAACAACTTGAAGGTTGAGCTTCCTGAAAGCTTCACAAAGCTCAGGCTGGTATGGCTTGATAAGAAGGCTATTGCAATATGCCTTTCTGCTCAAAGCATCTGCAATCACATTCGCCTTGCCTGGAGTGTATTCAATGCTGGGATTGTACTCTTGGATCATTTCAACCCAACGAGTCTGGCGGAGGTTCAAATGCGGCTGTGTGAAGATGTACTTCAAGCTCTTGTGATCAGTGAAGATGTCGACCTTTCTGCCCAACAACAGATGTCTCCACGTAATCAGAGCATGTACCACAGCTGCTAGCTCAAGATCATGTGTGGGATAGTTCTTCTCACTTGGCTTGAGCTGCCGAGAAGTGTATGCCACAATTCTCTTATCTTGCATAAGCACACCACCAAGACCTTGAAGAGAAGCGTCACAGAACACTTCATAGGGCTTGGATTCATCCGGAGGAGTCAGAACTGGAGCAGAGACAAGCTTCTCTTTGAGGGTTTTGAATGCCAATTCACACTCTGGAGACCAAAAGTATTTGACATTCTTCTGAAGTAGGTTGGAAAGAGGCTTGGCAATCTTTGAGAAGTTTTCAACAAACCTTCTGCAATAGCTGGCAAGACCCAGAAAACTGCGGAGCTGCTTGACGTTCTGAGGAGCTTCCCAGTTGACAATTGCTTCAACTTTCTCGGGATTAACCGCAATACCGTCAGCTGAGATGATGTGGCCCAGGTACAAAACCTTATCGAGCCAGAACTCGCACTTTGAGAACTTGGCATAGAATTTATGCTCTCGGAGTCGATCAAGAACCAGACGCAAGTGCTTTTCGTGATCTTCTTCATTCTTGGAAAACACCAGAATATCATCCAGATACACAAGCACAAACTCGCCAGTATAGGGGTTGAAGATGTAATGTATCATCCTTGAAAAGGTAGGAGGAGCATTGGCGAGACCGAAGGACATGACGGTATACTCGTATGAACCGTAGCTCATTCTGAAGGCCGTCTTGGGAATGTCTTCCTCGCGAATGCGAATTTGATGATAGCCCATTCGGAGGTCAAGCTTAGAGAACACTTTAGCTCCTTTGAGCTGCTCAAAGAGTTCGTTGATGTTGGGGAGCGGATACTTGTTCTTAATCGTCTTCTTGTTCAATGGCCGGTAGTCAACACAGAGACGCTCCGTGCCATCTTTCTTCTTGACAAATAAGACGCCACAGCCCCACGGAGATGTACTCGGTCTGATGAGACCCATACTCTCTTGCTTATCAAGTTGCTTCTTCAATTCCTTCAATTCATCCGGAGAGAGCTTGTATGGACGCCGGCAAGCAGGCTCAGTGCTCGGCTCGAGTTCAATGACAAACTCCACCTGACGGTGTGGAGGCATGCCTGGAAGATCTTCTGGAAAGACGTCTTGATATTCGTTCACCACTGGAATTTGCTCTATGGCATTAATTTCACCCTTTTCATTAAGAGAGAAGAGCCGAATAGTATTATCCCTGGAGGCGAAGATAATCACATCATCATCAGAATGAATCAATTTGACTTCCTTTTGAGCGCAATCAATGTGAGCATCATGCTGAGAAAGCCAATCCATTCCGAGGATGAGGTCGATGTCAGAATTGCCAAGAACCACCGGAGAAGCCAAAAATCGATAATCACCCATGCGAATAGAAACATCCGGAGCATATAATCTAGAAGTCATGCATCTTCCCGGAGAAATCACTTGCAACTCCCTTGGCAAGGCCATGGTGCCCACATTATACTTGGATGCAAATGGGAATGACATGAAAGAATGTGAAGCACCCGAATCAAATAACACTTTAGCTGGAAAAGAGTTTACTGGAAGGTTACCCAGAATGACATCAGAAGAAGCCTCGGCTTGTGCTGCATTCATCAGATTGACCCTTGCAGCCTTTGGATCATGCCTGACAATAGCTGAACTCACAGGTGGAGGAGGAGGAAGACGCTTCGGATTCGGACATCTGTTGGCATAGTGACCTTTCTTAGTGCATTTGTTGCAAGTCACTTCTGAGAGAGGACGGAAATGAGAGCCACTGGACTTGGAGCCTTGAGACTGAAACTGCTTCTTCGCCTGGTTGCTCGGGTTGGGTGGGTGGGAGAAACCACGACCACTAGAGTTCTTGTTGTTGGAGTTGTTGAAGTTGTTGGAGTTGTTGTAAGGAGCTCGAATCACTGGAGGAGGAGGAAGCCAGAATTTCTGTTGTTTCACAGCCAACTGAGACGATGAGGAAGAGTGAACAGCATCTCGAATTCTCTTCTTAGAAGCCTCTATCTTAAGCTGAGCTGCTTCTTGTTTCAAAGCCATGTTATAGAACTTGTCGAATTCATCTGGCTCGAACAAAGTGAGAGCAAGCTGAAGTTCATCTTTGAGACCTCCACGGAACTGATAGATTTTACTCTTGGCATCAGGAATGTCTTGCTTAGCATAGCGAGCGAGGTTTTGGACCTTGACATTATACTGATAGACTGTCATGGAGCCCTGCTTGAGGTTGCGGAATTGCTCACGCATACCCTCGATGACACTTGTAGGAATGTGATGCGAGCGGAAATCCTTGCAGAAATTCTCCCAAGAGATCACTTGACCCGGCCTTGAGTCTTTGTACTGCTGCCACCAGTCAGCTGCTTGATCTTTCAGTTGGAAGGCTGCAAACTTCACATAGTCATCTTCTTTCACGTTACTGCACTCAAAATGCTTCTTTATGTCGGTCAACCAATCCTCAGCATCAAGAGGGTCGACACAGTAACTGAAAGCTTTAGGATTGTTAGCCAGGAACTGGTTGAGAGTAGCATGGTGCTGCTGGAAGAAGTTGCCTTGATTCCCTGGAACACCCTGATTAGCTTGATTAGCTTGATTAGCTTGCATCAGCTGCATCATCTGCATCATCAACTGAGTGTTCTGAGCAGTAGTCTGCATAATTGCTCTCCAAGCCTCAGGCGGAGGAGGAGGAGAAGGAGGACGTTCTGGAACCTCTTCACCCTCTGGGTTAGCATTCGGAACCCTTTTCGGAGCCATCCTGTAAGAGATGACCACGAATCAGCAATTGATTGACAAAAGGAATAAGTTGAATCAATGGAATGAATTGCAACAATTCTTCACAATAATCATTTGAACAATAGAACGAATGAAAACATCCGAACAAGAGGAACGAATGAATTTCTCAGTTAATTGATAACATCAGTCTTCACGAGAAGCCACATAGGGATCAAAAGGATAAAATAAGAAAAAAAACAACAAGGTACAGACGGGAACAAACACAAGAGAGGAGTTTTGTTCTAACATTTTTGTGCTGAAAGCATATGAACGCGTTACGAAAAGGTTTTGCAATCCCCGGATCAGCATAGCCAAGGACCCTTTAAGATGCAACTCCTGATAGTAACATCGGTCATATAACCCCTTCACTCAATGTCGAACCCCGAACTCACTAACCTGCATTCGTTGGAAGAATGGCTACGATCTACTGGATTAACCCACCTATAGATTTCCGAAAGATTCCAGTTATGCAATCAGGTGTTGGGGATACACGGGAAGCACCGCGCAATCAACTCTAACCTACATCCAGGTGTATCCATCCTTCAACACACAACCAGTCTTTCTCGGAAACTGTGTACCTCGGACCTTCGAAAAGCATCCACTATAACAAGCTATGGCAATACTCCCGAACTACCTCCCCAGTACTGGGTGATGTCGGGGTTATCTTGCCACTGGCCGTATAGGGGAGATTTTCGATGTCGGCCGTCTTAAGTATTTAGTACTGCCGCGATATGCTTGTTACAATGATACCCCGAAGCTCAACTCCTCGGTAACAGGAGGCATCGGGAACAATATCCTTGTCACAAGAACATCGAAACAATCCCAGAATACTCGCGGGATTCCTAAAAAAAAAATTTGTGCAAATTTTGAAGATAGGAGAGACAAAAGGTAGACGTCAGGAGTCCTCACCAGAGAGAAAAGGGGATGAGAAGCAAAGAAATCCTACTCTCGATATAATATAGGACTCAAAAAGTTTTCAGTGTGTGCCTAGACTCAACCGCCAGCGGTTCGATCAAACAGTGGGGGCTCCTAGGTCGGAGAAGGCTCTGATACCAACTTGTAATGCCCAGGATGGAGTTATACCTCCTACGTGTCGAGGCACGAATTAAAGGCATAAGTCCATCCTAGAATGATCTCAAGTTTGGTAATCTTTGCACAACTCATGTAAAAGAGGGGATAGTAAACAGAAATAGTTGGCTTACACTCGCCACGTCACAGAATTACAGTACAAGTCTCAAACATCATACATTAAGAACACTACAACCCTCTAAGGGCAAAAGCCAAAAGTCAAAGTACCAAACTCAGATAAATAAACCACAGGCGGATCGAATCCTAGTAAGAGACTCCACTACTGATCGTCCGGGTAGCGCACGTAGTACCGGCTACGCTCCTCGTCGTACTCCCAATCCAGCTCGGTGCCATCACCTGGATAGCTTACAGCTGGACCTGCATCTGGTGTGTGAAGTATCTGTGAGCCACAGAGGACTCAGCAATCCCGTTCCCGGGTAACAAAACTATTTAAGCCTTTAGGTGAGGGAAAGGCTGAAGAAAGAACAAGTCTGCAGCAGCAACTAGCATCTAGCTTACGTAAGTGAGAGCGAGAAGAGAAGGCCTCGGCGAGAAGTGATCACGAAGTGATCCTAGCTACAAGCTCACAAACATAACCCCTCCGTGTTCAACTCCCGAATCCCTATTCGGAAATTGACAGTCACGGAACACACGCTGGTAGTGTATTAGAAACATTGTGTCAAGTTATCTACAACCGGAATTAACAAGCTCCCATCTGCCACATAACCGCGGGCACGGCTTTCGAAAGTTCAAACCCTGCAGGGGTGTTCCAACTTGACCCATTACAAGCCCACGATCCGCGGAGTCGCAACTCCAAAGTGGGAAGACCCGAGTATCCTCGGAATCCCGTGCTCAAGATATACCGAGCTAAGGTAAGGCTAATCCAGCAAATCCTCCCGGCGTGCCGACACCCTGATAGTAGCCGCGCGTATCTCGTCTCAGGCCACGACCGGATGAGACATCCTACGGGTTTTTACCAGACCTTGAGTTTCCTCGAGGTGGCCCCGCAGTCCGCTCATTTCGGACCAACACTCATGAGGAGCACTGGCCCGGGGTTGTTGATTAAGAAAGAGGGTTAATTACTCCCTATGCAAGTTTAGTTTGTTATTAGGCAAATAGTACCAATGTTGGGACTTGCTGGAAAAGACTTAGCACTTAGCGGTTTATCGAGGGGGTCCCATACACCCCAACCGTGTTAGGAACGCATAATCAAGGAACCTAATACCGGCTTATACGGATCCTAACGGCATGAGTGGAACAAATCACCAAGCAAAAGGCTTAGCCTTCCACCCTTGCCAATATATAGATGATTTCATTCAAAACATTTATATAGTGTGATATAACCCAACCAAACTTCAACATGAAGCAAGCATCTTCGATCTTCACCTGCAACTAGCAATGCTATAAGAAGGGCTGAGCGAAGCGTACTTAGCCAAGCAACGGTTTGCATAGGTAGGGTGGTTAAACATGGCAATTGGTTACAAGTAGGAGGCTGACAAGAAGAACATGGGCATCGAGGCAAAACTATAGATCGAGACTACTAGCAATAGGCAAAGATAGTAATGTTATCGGGGTTCGGTCATCTTGCCTGAAGAGAAGTCGTTCGGATCGTAAGAAGGGTCCTCGTGCTCAACCTCGTTGGAAACCTCGTGCTCAACCTCGTACTCGGTCTCAGCTTCCGGCTCTAAACAAAACAATCACACCAAGCACCAATCAACAAGATGCAATGCGCACTCGAAAAACATGAATGCATGATGGATGCACTAAGGATGCACATGGAGCACGGAAAATATCACTCAATCAAATCACCTCAAAACATGAAAACAATCTGAAAATAATAATCTACACAGAAAAACAATCAAGTTTGATATAAGATTCGCTGAAATCGGAGTTACGGGCTAAAAGTTATGCCCGAAACAAGATTTGAGCGAAAGCTGAAAATTACAGCAACATAGCAACTTTGGAGCTCAAAATAAATAAGCTACAGCACCCAAAAAGCATGGCAAAGGACTTGAACACAAACTAGATATATAGTACAGCAACTAAGTCCAAAGTGCACCCCTAACGGAGTCACGGATCAATAGCAATGATCTTGGACATATTGAACTTGGCAATAAAATTCTGGCAGCAGAATTTTATTGAAACTTTAGAGCAAAAGATAAACATGCTACAGCCACTCAAATGGACATGTGAGGACATGGATGGAAAGACAACAATATATACTACAAGGAACAATCAAAATCCACCCCAAAACTAACATGCTTTGTCCTAGAACATCACACGAACATGGCATCGGAACGTTACAGATTTCAGACTTAGTGAAAAAATCACTAAGTCCTAAAACAGCAATAACATCATAGCAACTAAAAGAGCATGTTTAAGTCACCTCGAAACTAAACATGGCAAAGGGTAAGCACCTCATCAAAGTGCACATGAAGGTGATCCCGAAACACACAAGCATGCATCATAGAGGTGAACACAACGATTGCAACGAGCTCAACAAGATGGCATTTCATAACAAGTGAAAACACATCACATGAACATGGCACTTTGCAACGATGATAACAAGGCAATAATAAATCTACCATGCAACCTATCACAAGCAACACGTAGTTCGTGACAAGACGAACACGTGGACATGTCATTTGCATCATTTGGACAAACGAGCTAAAAGATATCACATGTCAAAGGTGGCAGGAAAATAGCACATAACAGCAGTTTATAACATGATGCACTCTTGCAACAGCAAAACAAGCACCTAGATGATCTCTAACATGCATGACAACAACAGGTAAAACGTAGAGCACATCTCCACGAACGTCTGGACATATCACACGCGCAAAACGGAGCAACACAGTAAAAGTTATGCACGTTCAAACATAGCATCACAGACAGTTAAAACTGGACTTAGATCTAGGGTTTTTAGCAAAACAACCTCAGATCTGCGGAGTCCACGGGCTACGGGCCTGGTCCGGCGGAGGAAGGGCGGATGGGCCCCGCGGCAGCTGCGGCGGCCCACGCGAGGAGGCGGCGGCCCGCGGCGCGGCGCGGCCTCGGTGGCCCGGAGGAGGAGGAGGCCCCGCCTGGGCCTGGCGATGCAGCCCGCGGGAGGCGGCGGCTGGATCTGGCCCAGCGAGCGGGCGCGACTGGCGGCGGAGGCCCGCGGGGAGGCACGGCCCGGCCGGCGCGCGGCGAAGGAGCGGCCCAGCTCCACGCGGCTGGAGGGAGGGAGGCCCGCGCGCGGCTGCCTGGCTGGCGCGGCGCGGTGGCGAGTCGGGCCTGGCCCAGGGCGACGGCGAAGGAGCGATGCGAGGAGGAGCCGAAGCGGGGAAGGAGGCGAACGGGCTGGTGGCGACTTGGCCCAGCTGCGGAGATCGGGGAAGTGGTCCCCTGGACCACTTCAACGGACCGGCGGCCTGGGCTGACGAGGCATGCGCGCTGGGAGCCCAGGTGGCGGCGGTCGAAGCCTCCACGCGCTGGATCGATGCCCTGGCTTCGATGCGTTGACCCTGGGGATCGATCCCAGATCGATCGAACCGGGAGGCTCCGGCGCTCGATCCCAGGGATCCCCTCGGGATCCGGGAAGAAAAACAGAGGGAGGACTTGGGATCGGATCTGATCTGAAAGAGAAGGGAAAAAAATAGAGGGGAAGGGGAAGAAGAAGGGGACATGCCAAAATAGACTAGGGTCTATTATATAGCAGTTTTTAGGGTTAGGAGGAGTTTTAGGGGCGCTAGGAGCCCTCCGATCGCGATCCGACGGATCCGATCGCGGGGGTTGATTTTAAAGGCCTAGACGGAGATAAAAGAATGCCACAGGGGTGTTTCCGGGACACGAAGTGAAGGCACAACGGGCCCACACGAACAACGGATGGAAAAGCCAACGGAGTCCAAACGAGACGAGATTTGAGAGGCGGGTTGCACACAACAAAACAACAACACACAAAACAACCTCGCGGCACACCTGTAACGTAAAACGCCCGAACAACAAAGTAGGCCTACGGGACGTCACGGACACGTGAGGGAGCTCCGGAACGCGAAACGGACAACGGGAAGAAACACGACGAACCGGATGCAACCCACAACACAAATGCAATGCAATGCACATGTCTACATGATATGAATGAATGCCACACACTCACACAACAAAACGACGAAAACCCGAAAGACAAGAACCCGGAATGGAAATAGATGAAGCCGGAGATATATTATATACCCAAAAGGGAAAGTATTACATCCGGGGCATTACAAATGTATCCCGAAGTTCACACCCTTGCGGATGCTAAGCTCCGTTTGGAGCGGTGTGGAGGCACAATGCTCCCCAAGATGCCACTAGGGCCACCATAATCTCCTCACGACCTCGCACAATGCAAGATGCCGTGATTCCACTAAGGGACCATTGAAGGCGGTCACCGAACCCTTACAAATGGCAACCCTTAGGGGCGGTCACCGAACCCGTAGACTTTTGCAACCCTTGGAGGCGGTCACTGGAACCCGTCAAATAGCTCGGGGCGATCTCCACAACCTAATTGGAGACCCCAACGCTTGCCCGAAGATTTACACCACAATGATTGAGCTCCGAACACCACAAAGGTTGGGGCTATCTCCCCAACGACACCACGAAGCTTCACAAAAATGGAATATGGCTCCGAGGTAACCTCAACCGTCTAGATCGCCCAAGAACCCAAGAGGAACAAGCTCAAGGGTACCAAGCACCCAAGAGTAATAATCTTCTCAACTTGTAACATCCACGTATCACCGTGGAGAACTCAAACCGATGCACCAAATGCAATGGCAAGAGCACACGGAGTGCCCAAGTCCTTCTCTCCCAAATCCCACCAAAGCAACTAATTCTAGGGAGGAAAACAAGAGGAAGAACGGAGAAGAGAACACGAAGAACTCCAAGATCTAGATCCAAGGGGTTCCCCTCACATAGAGGAGAAAGTGATTGGTGGAAACATGGACCTAGATCTCCTCTCTCTTTTCCCCCCAGAACTAGCAAGAATCCATGGAGGTATTGCGAGATAGCAAGTTCGAAGAAGGTCAACAATGGGGGAAGAACACGAGCTGAAAGGATAAAGTTCATTGGGGAAGAAGAACCCCTTTTATAGGTGGGGAAAAATTCCAACCGTTATGCTCACAGCCCGCACCGAGCGGTACTACCGCTAGGGCGGTAGTAGCCCTTTGAAACACAACAACGAGGAGGCAAAAAGGCCAGAAGAACCATCGGAGCGGTAGTACTGCTTGACCTCACGGAACTACCACAAGGGGTAGCGGTACTACAGCTAAGGGTAGCGGTACTACTACTTGTGAGCGTTACTAAAAAATTACATCTGTGCCTACCACCGCTGGACTTCTGACGAGTTTTTGGTCCGGAGTAGAAGTAAACCACGGACGTAAAAAATTACATCCGCTCCAAGCGGTAGTACCGCTGCTGCCCTTTTGAGGACACCAAAACTGACAGAACTTTTGCAAACGGACTCCGAATTCAATGAAACCAAGTTTGTTGGAAAGCTAACGACATGGCCTAACACAATCTTGATAGAAATAACGATAAGAAGCAATTGTGAAAAGGATCGTAAGAAAATGGAGAGAACCCTTCCTCGAAGAGACAGGGAAAACCTCCAATACCGAAAACGCAATACAAGAAGCATGTGAACTCCGTTTACGATGAACTCAAGCATGTCAAGAAGATGACCATAAGCTCCAAATATCACAAGAAGAAAACCAAACAAGAACCAAGAAATATGATGCAAGCATGCAATGGTTTGAGCTCTCTACGAACGATACGATCAAGCTACCCACTTGAGAGCCCCCTTGATAGTACGGCAACCAATCCTATAACCCGGTCACCAAACTACCACCATGAGACCGGTAAAATAAAGAACCTATCAAGGGAAAACATTTGCCTTTCACAAAGTCCACTTGAGCTAGATGTAGACGATCTTGACTCCATCAAGTTGGACCACCTTTCTTGATTTTGTTGGCTCGGTGAAGACTAGTAGATTGTTCCCCCATACTCCACTATGGGTGAGCCACTCTTCGGCACATCTTCACAAGTTCATTGTCACCACAATGAACGGCAAGCTTCAAGCACTTGATCTCTTTGTGATGCATCACTTGAACTTGCACACCACAACCTTGATTTGATGTCATCCTCCATGGGTTGTATGTGATCTACCTCTTGACGCAAGCCCATGGAAGATAACCTAACCCCACATAGAACTCTCACAAAGACCATGGGTTAGTACACAAAGCGTAATTGACAATACTTACCATACTATGGGATCGCTTGATCCCTCTCGGTACATCTTCTATACTTTCTGTGTTGATCAACTTGATTCACTCTTTGACTTAGTCTTGATCAACCTTGAATCTTTCCAACTCTATTCATTTGGATGATGTTTGGAAGGTAAACATGAATGATAACACACTCTTCTTCTTCAAGACATGCTTGTAATAAGCTCAACACTCACAAGACCAATCTTTGGATAATTCCTTAATAGCACCTTGGTCATCACAAACTCTCCTTGAAACCAACACATGGACGCCAAGAAAAGCCTATGGACAAACCCTTCAAATATAACTCAAGGCAACCATTAGTCCATAGAGATTGTCATCAATTACCAAAACCAAACATGGGGGCACCACATGTTCTTTCAATCTCCCCCATTTTGGTAATTGATGACAATCACGTTCAAGAGAGTTTATATAAGGAATTATGCATCACCATACCATGCAACAATAATGTATGCGCATGAGATGCAAAAGCTTAGGAACAAAACCAAAGCAAGAGGAGATGACTAGATGACTCTCTAAACTTCTCCACAAAACTCTCTGAAACTTCTCCCCCATTGGCATCGATTGCCAAAATGGGCGAATGGCTTAGAAGGCCAATATAACTCGTGTTCTTCCATAAATTGTGTATTTCTCAACTAGAGAGTGGAATGCAATACACATATCCAACAGTAAATACTTGGAGGAAGATAAGCTATATTGAGCCCAAAGATTGCCAAAAGAATGATATGCCACAAAGGCTTAACAGAGAGAGAAACAAGCACTCAAGCAATCAAACGATGCCAATTGAAGCAAGCTGTCAAAAGATACCAATTGAACCAACTAGACCAATTATCCTACATGCCACATGAATAAAAGATATTATGATATGAGCAAAGGAGTGTTATAGAGAAACTAGAGAATCTCCCCTTGTTTTGTGCACAATTTAGTTTTGCTATATACGACATGCACAAAATTGGATCGTCACTCCCCCTAGATCAATAGAACCTCACGACAAGTGCAAGAGACAAACGGAGCGTTCTAAAAGACACTAGTGAAGCTCCCCATGATTTGTGCACTCCTTACAATGTTTGCATTAGGATACCAAGCGCACAATATAGGATAATCACACCCCCAAAATCAATAGAACCTCACAGCAAGTGCAAGTGAGCATGTAGGAAACAAAGTCTAGCACTTGCAACAAACAAATGGTTGAGCAACATATAAAAGATGCAACTTGGAAATAGGCTCAACCAAAAAGATGTGTGTGAGTCATGGCAAAGCATTTGAGAAGACTAATATAAGGATGAGCATTAAGCATCAACATAGTCTTTAATAGTGGAGATACAAGGTGCATGACATGTCCTTCCCACACACACAACTTAGCAAATGGATTCACAAGCCCACTAAAAAGAAATAACAACCAAGCTTGTGACAACCCATGGTGAAAAAAAGCCTCATCAAAACGAGGGATACCAATTAGATGGCAAAGCCTTGTCAAGACAAGCACGAGGGATATGATCTTCACCATAAAAGATTGCATCAAGATGCAACAATGTAAGATCCGCACTCAAGACACACACCTTCACGGAGCCACCAAAGAAATAATGCAAGAAAGAAAAGGTGGACGTGAAAGAAGGGGATATCAATTAGATATGCAACTTCTCTCAAGTGTATAAGATTCTAATTAGATGAAGATCATGATGATATCAATCCACAAAGAAGGATGTACACGCGAAATTGTCGCAAAAAGAAAATAATAAGATATCCACAAGGAAGTCATAAATATATCAATATGATATTTGCTTGACGACATAGCACGTGGCTAGATATGGTCTTATTGTATATAAATGAGTTCCAACCACACGAGCATCAAAGACATCACAACTAGCTACAAGGGATCATTGTTGGGATGCTTTGAGAAAGGACAAGTATCACAAGAAAGAATGAATTACATCCCATGATACAACCTACACAAGGTTGATGCAAGAAATGTGTGCATCAAGTAAATGATGATACTTGTTACCGAGATACCATTTGAAGGATGTAGTAGATATCAATTGAAGGTATATAGTAGTTCATTGATCATCCAAGCTTGACTCAATAAGCACATGGTGACACCACCTTCCTTGTGAGTGAGCTCAGCATCCAATGCATCTCCAATTGTTCCTACAACAACAACACAAACTAAACGGTACCCAAACTCATTTGGACCAAAGAGTTAGAAACACCAATACATAGGACAAACTTCACATACATATGTGCATATATATATGAAAATGAATTTTATACACATCTTATCCAACTTTAGACTAGGTGGAGTTTTTCCCTATATACTAGGTCAAAGAAAGAAAGCATGCCAAAGAAAATACAATAAATAAATATGCATGCTCAAGACTTTCAAGAAATGATACCAAATGAAAAATAAATACCAAGTGAAAATAAGATACCAAATGGAGATATCATCACTTGAAAGATATCACTAAAGGATACATCAAGGAATGAGATATCCATTCATACACGCAAAAAGAACGATATCGAACTCCCAAAAGAGAGGATGGTTCCAAACAAACCAAGCCCTCTACAAAGTTTCATGATGGCACAAGTACCAAAAAGAAACGGCTTGCCTTCCACCAACAAACACTTG
This sequence comes from Secale cereale, assembly GCA_902687465.1. Classification (NCBI taxonomy): domain Eukaryota; kingdom Viridiplantae; phylum Streptophyta; class Magnoliopsida; order Poales; family Poaceae; genus Secale; species Secale cereale. The sequence continues at coordinate 57,834,785 of LR738709.1, read as the reverse complement.
AAATGGATCGCAAGATGAGTGTTCTATATAAAATAGGATAGCTCCCACAGGAGTCATGCATTATAGAGAATTTGCATTTGGATACAAAATGCACAAGATGGGATCACCACTTTCACTATATCTAGAAAACACTAGACAAGATCAAGAAAACAACAAGATCCACAAGTGGCACGGAAGACAATGGGAGTTAATATAATCTTGGCAAGCAATAAGGCAAATAAAACCAAAAGACAATGTAGAGATGATCAATAATTTCCACAACATAAAAGATTATTAATTGTCAAATACAAGAGGTATTTGGACATAATTCCTGGTGATAGATAGCAATGATATCCAACATCATCCTCACACCAAACACAAGCAAAATGCAACTTGTGGAGCTAACATGTCACCTAGGAACAATATAATTTACAATTTCAACTCTAGGTCACAATATCTCAAATGTACACATTTTTAGGCTACTAATATGCACATAGCACATTACTCCCCCATAATGTGATACCAAAGAAAACTTAAACAAGAGGCAATAAGAGGAACCTTCAAGAGATAATTAATGGATAATTTAGAATTTGAATTTCTCATGAGACGATATACCGCATAGTGACTAGATAATCTTGTAATATCAAAACTAGATGATATTCCTCATGTACACACATTTATAGGATTGTGAGATGCACAAAGCACATCACTCCCCCAAAATGGGATGTTCCATTAATCTCTCACAAGATTCAACTAAGATACAAACAAGATGCACAAAGGCTCAAACCACTACACACACGGACATGATGTGCAAACCAACATACACATACTTGATTTCTCAAGATAAGAAAATTGGAAGCACAACATATACACGCACATGCAAGGTACAAAACCACAACATGCTAAGGGGCAAGTAACTTCGAATGTAAACAATTTAAGCACGAGTTAACGCAAGGAGGAACATTGGATATAAGATAGAAACTTGATAATCCGAATGACTTGACTTGAGACAATATGAATGATGAATACCCCTTAATTCTACATAATGTAGCCAAGTCTCCAATGCCCTCCAACAACACCTATTGATCAAAATTTAGCTTTCTGATCCCCAACTAGGTTGGGTCCTAACAGGTTAGTCACAATAGGCTTGGCTACCCAAATGGTTCTTTTCTTGACACCACTTTGAGTACCAACAAACTTGGCAAACACATTGCCAACATTATCCTTCCCAAGAGAATAGACATCATCAATAATAATTGGGTTGGATAAGGTACCAATTGTGCATGAAGAAGCGACGTGACCTTTCTCACGGCATAAGTAGCAATGTCTACTCTTTGCTTTCTTCTCACTTGATTTCTCAACGAGAGAAGAAAGAACTTGAGTCTTCTTGGGAAGAGGCCTTTCTTCAACTTGAGATTGAGCATGAGAATGAACTTGTGGCCACTTCCCTTATTGCTTGTCACTAATGGGCTTCTTCTTGAATGGCCAAGATCTAACATGGTGCCCTTCAATTTTGCACTTGAAGCAAATAATCTTGGTCGAATTCTTGACTTGTTCTTGGCCCTTTTTCCTCTTAATGATGTTGCAATTTTTCTTCTTGTTGGAGTTGAATCCAAGTCCACCTTTGTCATTGGGGGATTTTTGCACATTCAAGATATTGTTGAGTGTGGACTTCCCTTCATGACACTTTTCCAAGTCTTTCTTCAAAAAGTGACTTGGGCCTTAAGCTCTTTGATTTACTCTACAAGGTTAGTATCAACACAAGTACTAGACAAAGTATACGCTTCATCATTAGAGCAACAAGGCAAGGAAAGTAATTCATCACAAGAAGTAGCAACATTGTGAGTAGATGAATTACGAGGACTAGCACATGGCAAGATAGCATGTTGACTTGAAGTAGTGCTAGTATCCACATGAGGCTCACTAGATGTTACCTTGATACTCACAGCCTCATGAGCTATCCTTAGCACATTGTGGGATACTAGAAGATCATTATGAGAGCTTGTGAGCTTTATATGACTTACTTCCAATTTCCCATAATTGCTAGATAGCTACTCAAGTTGAGCCCTTAGCTCAACCTTCTCCTTCAAAATGGATGCCTCACTAGAAATAGAGTTAGTAGCACAAGCATCATCAATAATAGCAAGAGTAGAAGGCAACTTGGCAAGCTCTTTAGAATATGAAGCTTTAAGATGAGCATGAGACTCGGTGAGTTTGATGAGCTCACCCTTAATGACCCTTGAGACATTTTCTAGGTGCTCAAATCCTCAAGGAGTTTAGCATGTGCAACTTCAAGCTTCTCATTTTTAGTTTCAAAATCATTAGCCACCTCGAGAGCTCTATCACGGGATCCCTTTATTCTAGATAGTTCTAGAGCAAAAGTCTCCTCAAGAGATTCCTTAGTGGTTTGTTCAAGTTCAAGAGCTTGCGAGAGGTCGGCGATCTCATTAGCGTAATCACGCTCATGACCTTCCATTTTCTCAATGGTGACCTCATGCTCCTCTAGATGAGATTCCAACTCCTCTATATATTTCTTGCCCTCCATGGCAATAGACATGATTTACATGAAGTTGGAACGAGCAATGTTATTCTTATGAAGAGCTTTAAAAACAATTCCCCCTTAATTTTTAAGGAGGCAACATTATCAGTTTCTTCATCATTATCAACATCATCATCATTGTCATCATCACTATCATCACAAGATATATTGGGATTCAGAGTTGGAGATACCTTTGAAGCCTTAGCCATAAGGCAAAACGCAATAGATGATGATGTAGGATCCCTATTCAAGACTACATCTTGTTCCATGGGGTGGTGGGTTTCCTCTAAATTGTTAGCACAAAAATTAGAGGAAATGGATGCATTTTTATCATGGCAACAAGATATAGCATGCATATCATTATGAGTTTTAGTCAAGCAATTTCTACAAGATATGCAAGGACTATCAACACAAGCATGTGAAACATGTAGGGTGCTTAAAGTGTTAAAGTCCAAAGAATATGCATTGCAATAAGATAGTGATGAAGGATCATCCACAATAAGCATACTATCATCAATGCAGTGACCAACACTACTCACCATATCATTACCTTGTCGCAAACCACATGTAGGTAAAGTAGAAGAAGTTGAGAAGACAACACGGTTGGAGGTGGAGGGAGGACAATCATTCCCACAATTCTTGGAGACACCATATTTATCTTGAAGCTTTGTCCACAACTCATGAGCATCCCGGAATGGCATGAGTTGAAATATAACTACATTGCTCAAAGAATCAAAAAGCACATTGGAAGCTTGAGCATTGCGATAAGAGATTTTATCATCCTCTAACGATAATCTTTGTGGATCCTTTGGAGGAGAAAAACCCATATCTACAATTCGCTCTAAATTTGGGTCCATGACCCTAAAGAGATTAAGCATGCGAATTACCAAACATCAAAATTTGTGCCATCGAAACTAAGAGTGTCAGAGAATCCTAAGCCCCTAGTCGACATCCTTACTCTCTAGGCGGTTAAGCCCTATAAAGAGAGACGAGGCTCTGATACCAATTGAAATATCATGGATGTCGCCTAGAGGGGGGTGAATAGGTGCTTTTAAAATAATTACGGTTTAGACTTGAACAAATGCGGAATAAACCTAGCGGTTAATTTGTCAAGCACAAAACCTACAACAACTAGGCTCACCTATGTGCACCAACAACTTATGCTAAGCAAGATAAACAACTACGTGATAGCAAGATATATGACAAGAAACAATATGGATATCACAAAGTAAAGTGCATAAGTAAAGGGCTCGGGTAAGAGATAACCGAGGCACGCGGAGACGACGATGTATCCCGAAGTTCACACCCTTGCGGGTGCTAATCTCCGTTTGGAGCGGTGTGGAGGCACAATGCTCCCCAAGAAGCCACTAGGGCCACCGTAATCTCCTCACGACCTCGCACAATGCAAGATGCTGTGATTCCACTAAGGGGCCCTTGAGGGCGGTCACCAAACCCATACAAATGGCAACCCTTTGGGGCAGTCATCGAACCCGTACACTTTTGCAACCCTTGGGGTCGTCACCGGAACCCGTCAAATTGCTCGGGGCGATCTCCACAACCTAATTGGAGACCCCGACGCTTGCCCGGAGCTTTACACCACAATGATTGAGCTCCGAACACCACAAAGGTTGGGGCTATCTCCCCAACGACACCACAAAGCTTCATGATAACCCACAAGTGTTGGGGATCGCAATAGTTTTCGAGGGTAAAGTATTCAACCCAAATTTATTGATTCGACACAAGGGGAGCCAAAGAATACTCGTAAGTATTAGCAGCTGAGTTGTCAATTCAACCACACCTGGAAACTTAGTATCTGTATCAAGGTAGTTTAGTAATAAAGTAATATGGAGATAGTGGTAACAACAATAAAAGTAACTGTAGTATTTTTGTAGTTTTTGTAATAGTAGCAGGGGGAAAGTAAATAAGCAACTAGCAATATGTGAAAAGCTCATAGGCATTGGATCGGTGATGGGAAATTATGTCGGATGCAATTCATCATGTAGAAGTTATAACCTAGGGTGACACAGAACTAGCTCAAGTTCATCAATGTAATGCAGGCATGTATTCTGAATATAGTCATACGTGCTTATGGAAAAGAACTTGCATGACATCTTTTGTCCTACCCTCCCGTGGCAGCGGGGTCCTATTGGAAACTAAGGGATATTAAGGCCTCCTTTTAATAGAGTACCGGACAAAAGCATTAACACATAGTGAATACATGAACTCCTCAAACTAAGGTCATCACCGGGAGTGGTCCCGATTATTGTCACTTCGGAGTTGCCGGATCATAACACATAGTAGGTGACAATAGACTTGCAAGATAGGATCAAGAACACACATATATTCATGAAAACATAATAGGTTCATATCTGAAATCGGGGCACTCGGGCCCTAGTGACAAGCATTAAGCATAGCAAAGTCATAGCAACATCAATCTCAGAACAGAGTGGATACTGGGGATCAGACCCTACCAAAACTAACTCGATTACATGATAGATCCCATCCAAACCATCACCGTCCAGCAAGCCTACGATGGAATTACTCACGCACGGCGGTGAGCATCATGCAATTGGTGATGGAGGAAGATTGATAATGACGATGGCGACGATCTCCACTCTCCGGAGCCCCGAATGGACTCCGGATCAGCCCTCCTGAGAGAGATTAGGGCTTGGCGGTGGCTCCGTATCGTAAAACGCGATAATTCTTTCTCTCTGGCTTTTTTCTCCCCGAAAGTGAATATATGGGATCCCGAGATACGTCGGTGGAGCACCAGGGGGCCCACGAGGCAGGGGGCACGCCGAGGGGGAGGGGGCGCGCCCCCCACCCTCATGGACTGGGTGTGGGCCCCCTGGTCTGGATTTTCCCGCAGGTATTTTTTATATTTTCCAAAATAATTCTCCGTAAATTTTCAGGTCATTCTGAGAACTTTTTATTTCTGCACAAAAACAACACCATGGCAATTCTGCTGAAAACAGCTTCAGTCCGGGTTAGTTCAATTCAAATCATGCAAGTTAGAGTCCAAAACAAGGGCAAAAGGGTTTGGAAAAGTAGATATGTTGGAGACGTATCAACTCCCCCTAGCTTAAACCTTTGCTTGTCCTCAAGCAATTCAGTTGATAAACGGAAATTGATAAAGAAAAACTTTGACAAACTCTGTTTGCTCTTGTTGTTGTAAATATGTAAGCCAGCATTCAGGTTTTCAGCAATGATCATGAACTAACCATATTCACAATAACTTTCAGGTCTCATGTCTACTCACATCAATGGCATAATCAACTAGCGAGCAATGATAATAAACCTCGGATGACAACACTTTCTCAAAACAATCATGATATGATATAACAAGATGGTATCTCGCTAGCCCTTCCTGAGACCGCAAAACATAAATGCAGAGCACCTTTAAAGATCAAGGACTGACTAGACATTGTAATTCATGGAAAAAGAGATCCAGTAATGATCATACTCAATGCCAATTAATGGTAATACATGCAAATGACAGAGGTGCTCTCCTACTGGTGCTCTTTTATAAGAGGGTGATGACTCTGCATAAAAGTAAATAGATAGGCCCTTCGCAGAGGGAAGCAGGGATTTGTAGAGGTGCCAGAGCTCGATTTTTAAATAGAGATGAATAACATTTTGAGTGGTATACTTTCATTGTCAACATAACAACCAAGAATCTCGATATCTCCCATGCTACGCACATTATAGGCTGTTCCCAAACAGAAAGGTAAAGTTTATACTTCCCCAACCACCAACAAGCACACTCCACGGCTGGTCCGAAACAACAGGTACCATCCAAACAAACAACAGATCCGGGGAGTTTTGTTTAATTATTATGATTTTGAGCATGGGACTGGGCATCCCGGTTACCAGCCATTTTCTCATGAATGATGAGTGGAGTCCACTCATCGTGAGAATAACCCACCTAGCATGGAAGATATAGACAGCCCTAGTTGATACATGAGCTGTTCGAGCATACAAAATAGAATTTCATTTGAAGGTTTAGAGTCTGGCACTTACAAATTTACTTGGAACGGCAGGTAAATACCGTATATAGGAAGGTATAGTGGACTCATGTGGAATAACTTTGGGGTTTATGGAAGTGGATGCACAAGCAGTATTCCCGCTTAATACAGGTGAAGGCTAGAAAGAGACTGGGAAGCGACCAGCTAGAGAGCAACAACGGTCATGAACATGCATTAAAATTAATCAACAATGAATGCAAGCATGAGTAGGATATAAAACACCATGAACATAAATATTGTGGATGCTATGTTGATTTTGTTTCAACTACATGTGTGAACATGTGCCAAGTCAGACCACTTGAATCGTTCAAAGGAGGATACCACCCCATCATACTACATCACAACCATTTTAATATCATGTGGACACGCAAGATAGACCATTATAAACTCTCAGCTAATTAAGCATGGCATAAGCAGATATGATCTCTAATTGTCATTGCAAGCATGTTTCATTCATAACAAGCTGAATCAGGAACGATGAACTATCATATTTACAAAAACAAGAGAGGTCGAGTTCATACCAGCTTTTCTCATCGCAATTAGTTCATCATATATCATCCTTATTGCCTTTCACTCGCACGACCGAACGATGTGGATAATAATAATAGTGCACGTGCATTGGACTAAGCTGGAATCTGCAAGCTTTTAATACAAGAGAGAAGACAAGGTAATATGGCTCAAGGTTAAATCAACAATAAAGCATATGAGAGCCACTAAGCATTTTCAATCATGGTCTTCTACTTTTGAGCCCCAAAGAAAAGAAAAGAAACTATTTACATGGGAAAGCTCCCAACAAGCAAAAGAAGAACGAGAAAACTTTTTGGGTTTTCTTTTTAATTACTACTACAAGCAAGGAAAGTAAACTAGCTAGAAGCTACAACTAATATTTTTTTGTTTTTCTTAAGGTTTTTTCTAGCACACGAGAAAAAGACTAAGAAAAAGAAATGAAACTAAACATGGATGGTACAATGAAAGAGTGTGACCACCGACTACAGGCATAAGTGTGTGAACATGAATGTAAAGTCGATGAGAAACACGTACTCCCCCAAGCTTAGGCTTTTTAGCCTAAGTTGATCTATGGCCACGGATCGAAGCTACTCCCTCCAGTGTACTAAGATGTGTCCTCTGGGTGCCACTGGTTGGCAAGCTCATCCAGATCCCACCCATAAACAGACTGGCGGTAAGGATCGAGTGGTGGCTCCGGCTCAGGCTCTGAAGCTCATGCCTGGCTCGGGTACTTGTAGAAGGCGTCTGATGTAACGAGATATATGCCTGTAGACACATCAAACAGAGATGGTGCAGGCAATGTAACAATCTCACAATATTTTTCATCAAACCTTAATTTATAGTTAAGCAACCTATCCTTGTCTTTAACAATAAAATCATGTGCTACCATGCTCTTGTAATCTAGATAAATAGGGGCAAGCAATTTTTCTTCCTTCTCATGATGCCTAATAGGTATTCTAAAATGTTCAGCAAGGCGAGAAGCAAAGATGCCTCCAAAGACGGGGCCCTTTGAGCGGTTCAGACTCAGTCGTTTAGCAACGACGGCACCCAAGCTAAAAGTTGTGTCTTGAAACAAAGCATGGCGTAAAATGACAATATCAGGGGCACTAAGGTTCCCACTGTTCCCGTGACCAATTAAACATCTACTAGCAAATAAAGCAAAGTAGCGCAGAATAGGGAAATGTATACTGGTAATTCTTGCCCCTGAGACTTGTCTAGTTTCCCCTACAGCTATCATGTCAATAAACCCTTCAACGTCTTCACGACGGGGTTCATCAAGTCTACCTTCAAAGGGTATCTTGCATATTTCACAAAACTCAAAGAATGATATTTCCTTAACCTCATCATATAAACGAAACTACACTGTAGGTGGTGTTTTCTTAGCATGAAAATAAAAATTTTGCGTGAAAATATTAGTGAGTAAGAGATACTGATCACGCTGGTCGTGGAGGAAGTCGGTGAGGCCTGCATTATTTGCCAACCAATAAAAGTCTTTGTAAATCTCGGCGGCTCTCATGAACTCATTGCAAGGCCATTCACACGGCCGAACTTCCGCCATACGAGGAAGATTATATTTGGGCTTCTTGTTTTCTTCCTTCTTCTTCTCCTCTGAACTTTTACTGGAGGAACCCCTCAACAATCTGTTTACCATTTTCCTCGTCTGAATTTTTTTGAAATTTTGAGTAACTCAAAATAAAAGTTAACCAAACTCAACAAGATTGATAGCAACAACTCCTACAAGTGCCTAGAGACTATATCATGCATTAGAACTACTTGGGACCAAAGAAATTTGACATGCAAGCTCAAGAACAAGGTCACCTCAGCAGCAAAAATTTGCAATAAATAAAGCAATAGAACAAAAACTAATTGGACCAATAGAGGAGTCACATACCAAGAAACAATCCCCCCAAACAGTTTGGTGAATGGTGCTTTGAGCAAGGAGATCGAAACTGGCAGCAAGATGAGCTAGAACTCGTGCTTGAGCTGGTTGGTGATTTTTTTGGGAGGCAGAAGAAGGGTATGGGTGCAGGAATAAGTGGAGGGGGGCCATGTGGGGCCCATGAGGCAGGGGGCGCACCCTGTGAGGGGGGTGTGCCTTGGACCCTCGTGGCCAGGTGCTGGCTCCCCTTGTTGTGTGTTTAGTGCCATATATTCTCAAATATTCTAGAAAAATCATATTTCATTTTCAGGGCATTTGGAGAACTTTTATTTTCGGGGTATTTTTTATTGCACGGATAAGTCTGGAAATAGACAGAGAATACTATTTTTTTTGCTTTATTTATTCTAATTAACAGAAAGTAAAAGGGGGGGTATAGAAGGTTGTGCTATCTAGATTCACCTATCTCATGCTCATCAAAAGGAATCCATTAACAAGGTTGATCAGGTCTTGTTAATAAACTCTTTCCGAATAACATGAAACCGGAGAATTTTCGAATAACACTAGGTTACCTCAATGGGGATATGTATGTCCCCAACAATAAGAATATCATACGTCTTCTGGATAGTAGGAAGAGGAAATTCAAAACCTCCAATAGTAATGGTTGAAAATTTTCCAATATAATTGATACTGTGGACCTGAGGTTGTTTCCTCAGGAAGTGTATCGTATGCTCATTACCATTGACATGAAAAGTGACATTGCCTTTGTTGCAATCAATAACAGCCCCTGCATTATTCAAAAAGGGTCTACCAAGGATAATAGACATACTATCATCCTTGGGAATATCAAGTATAACAAAGTCCGTTAGAATAGTAACATTTGCAACTACAACAGGCACATCCTCACAAATACCGACAGGTATAGTAGTTGATTTATCAGCCATTTGTAAAGATATTTTAGTAGGTGTCAACTTACTCAAATCAAGTCACCGATATAAAGAGAGAGGCATATAATGCTAACACCGGCTCCAAGATCACATAAAGTAGTTTTAACATAGTTTCTTTTGATGGAGCAAGGTATAGTAGGTACTCCTGGATCTCCTAGTTTCTTAGGTATTCCACCTCTAAAAGTGTAATTGGCAAGCATGGTGGAAATTTCTACTTCAGGTATCTTTCTTTTATTTGTAATATTATCCTTCATATATTTAGCATAAGGATTTGTTTTAAGCACATCAGTCAAACGCATACGCAAAAAGATAGGTCTAATCATTTTAGCAAAGCGCTCAAAATCCTCATCATCCTTTTTCTTGGATGGTTTCGGAGGAAAAGCCATGGGTTTTTGAACCCATGGTTCTCTTTCCTTACCGTGCTTCCTAGAAACAAAGTCTCTCTTATCATAATGTTGATTCTTTGATTGTGGGTTATCAAGATCAATAGCAGGTTCAATCTCTACATCATTATCATTGCTAGGTTGAGCATCATCATGAACATCATCATTTATATTATTACTAGGTTCACGTTCATTACTAAATTATGTCTCAGCATCAGAAATAGATATATCATTGGGATTCTCAGGTGTGTCAGCTACAGGTTCACTAGAAGCAAGGTTCTATCATTTTTCTTTTTCTTCTTCTTAGAAGAACTAGGTGCATCTAAATTAGCTCTCTGAGAATCTTGATCAATTCTCTTAGGGTGGCCTTCAGGGTACAAAGGTTCCTGAATCATTTTACCACCTCTAGTCACAACTTTAACGACATTGTCATTATTCTTACCATTTAATTCATTAGGCAAATCATTCTGAGCCTTAAGTACTTGTTCTACTTGAGTGGTGACCATGGAAGCATGTATACTAATAAGTTTCAGTTCACCTTTAACTCTAGACATATAATCACTCAAGCGTTCAATCATATAAGCATTGTGTTGCAATCGTCTACCAACATAAGCATTGAAGTTTTCTTGTTTCACAATAAAATTGTCAAACTCATCTAAGCATTGGCTAGCAGACTTATAACGAGGAATATCATCTTCATCAAATCTATAAAGAGAATTTACCTTTACTACAATAGTCGGGTTATCAAGACCATGTATTTCTTCAATAGGTGGTAAATTCTTAACATCTTCAGCTTTAATAACTTTTTCTTTCATATATTTCTTTGCCTCTTGCATATCTTCAGGACTAAGAAATAAAACACCCCTTTTCTTCGGAGTTGTCTTCGGGGCTGGTTCAGGAAGTGTCCAATTATTTTCACTAGTCGTCAACCCGTGCGTCCGCACGGGATAGCATATAGAGAATGTTAACTACCTACAATTGTGAACAAACAATAAAGCTAAGTTGTTATTAGTCAACAACGGTTTTTCTGTTACTTAATCATATTATTGCATGGGCAAACATGTTTTTTCCACGGAAGACATGACACGGTTTTCGTTTATGCATTTGTGTTGGTACATAGATCATTTCTAAAAATATGTCATCTAATTTGAAAAATGGGTGGCTTAAGTTATTCCATATCAGGGCAACATTGCTTGAAATGCTTACATTTAGTGTATAGTAATAACTCGGGCGGAGTACTAATATATAAATATTGTTAACTTTATGGGTTTGGAAAAAAAAATGATTGTGTGACGATTGTTTGGTGTTTTCTTTGTTGAGGAGGGGGGTGTAAAATCATTATCCAATCCCAAACATTTCCATTTCTACACAATTGATGTATCAATTTTTCCAGGACAACTTTTACTTCTCCTCTGTAGGTTCACTTCGTGCCTTTGCTCATTTACAGCCAATTATAGAATATCTTGCCAAGCTATTGCGACTGATGCATACAATGGTTCTTCTTTAACATGGCCTAAACAGTAAAATAGTAGATGGAGTTTAATTTCTTTTTTACTTTTCTTGAACTTACTCCGTTCAATAATGTAATGCCATGACAATGATTTGAAACCTAGTTTAAATAGTAGGTAGAGTATAATTTAATTTTCATTTTGTTATCTCCAAAAATATATAATATCAAACTGCATCTTATGTTGAATCTAATGATATATGTTTGGCATTCTATATGTAAATATGTTTCTCCATAAACTTGGCCAATGTTTGTGAGGTTTGACTTTTCAAAAAATCTATACACACTACATTTTAGAACATAGGGAGTATACGTTAACTGTATTTGTATTTAATATATACTGCATACAAAACAATTGGCTTTGTTATGATTTATAAATCATGCCATAGCATGTGTACCCAGACTGGTGCATTTCATCTGTTGCATAATAGTTTTTTGCGTGAGAGATGAAACCATTTCAAAATCTAAATATTCGTTGTACATGTTCTTTGGTAATTAACTCAAGCTTGTACATGTACTTTCTTACATATAGCTTTAATATATATTTTGAAAATTTGGCTATTGAGATTTTTGCATTTTTATTAGTAACCAAGGTGCAGATAGTTTACTGAGAGTTGGGTTACGTTTTAATCAGCTTATTAAAAGAAACTATGTTTTCTTATTTGAAACTCGTTTTTGTGAGTTGTGAGATTGGCAAGGACACATCATCTTATACTTTTAGTACGCATCATCTAACCTCTGGTCCTGTGTGTACGAACAGGCACGTGGTCAAACTACGCTCTCTGCCTAATTAGTCAGACATTCACTTCTCCGGAATCTTTCTTATTGCTAATTGTGTTAAGCGTATCACACATGTTTCAGACATTGAATTGCAAGAACCAAATGAAATAGAACTTTAATATTGTTAAAGGAACAGAAGTCTTTATGACATAAAGGAAAATAAAATTTTGAAGATTATTCAAGGCCAATAAAAAAACAGTGTGCCACAACAAAATAGCGTGTCCCTTAAAATATGCTATTAGTGTCCTATATGGCTATATCGCGCTATAGCATGCTATTAGTGAGATATTGTACACTGATTTATTTAGTGATGCATCGCTTAGAACGCCACAACGTGCTATTAGCGACGCTATATCGTACTATTTTTTCACTGTTTAGGACGCAAATTAGAATGAATCCAGTAGAAAATGATGTAGTAGGGAAACTATATTGTGTAACAGCATGATTAAAAAATGGTAAAAAGTTCGCTTGAATTTTCCACTTTGGCAAGAAGACACTTATCTAATCTGGGAAGTGATAGCAGCTGACCAGAAACAACCTTTACACCACAGCGGGAGAAGCTTGACCGGCGATGATTGTAAAAACTGGCGAACAACATACTGCTCTTTGATGTTGATGTTGATCAGCAGATAGGCACAGTTGTGCTTCTCACCCAATATCCATGAGGTGTACAAATATTGTACGTGAGAAGAATCTCTGGAGAGAGAAAAATACCCAACTTGCATCGAAGAAACACCTGATTAGGGTGGACTTTGCACAACACGATTATATGATGTGATCAATAAAATGAAATCAAATATAAAAAGTCAAGAAAACAACTTCTATTTTTTTTTTGCACAACATGTTCAGATGATGTAATTTATAAAATGGAATCAATTATAAAAAGTCAAGAAAACAAATTCTAAAAAAATAATGTGCAGCAAAAACAAACCTGATCCACATGAGAAAAATCCTTTTGACGAAATAAGCTATTTGACCACATGGGATCCATGCGCCAACTTCCAGTCATGAGTTTGAGACATACAATAGATCCGTTTTCCATGGGTGGCGGGGTAGAGAGGAATAGAGTCAGGAGACAATGAATTGTAGATAGATTAGTTCCTTGTCTTAGTTGTCTATGACCCTGGCGATTACTGTTTGCATGTATGCATCACAAAATATATTAAATTACTATAAGAGCTTGTTTGCTAGGCCATGGCAACTTCATTACTGCTAGTGTTTAATCAATCACCTACCTTGTACATGTGGCACCAGCAGGAGGCGACGTGGTTGATGCCTTGATGTTGCAGCCACAACGGCGAAGGAGGAGCAGCGGCAATTTGAATATTCACGATTACTTGAGGCAGTTCGTGTGGCTGCCTGTCCACTTGTTTAGACCGACGAACGGTCGAAGGAGAGCGAGTCGGCGCCGCACTGTTGCACCGTAGCATGAGACGTGAGCAGCCATAGAGACATGTATTGCATGCCTTTCCAACGACCTGATTGAATAACCAATCAACCATGGCGGCGCGTGCATGGAATAGATGGGATCGGAGCTTTACGTAGGGAGACAAAGAATCAGGGATTCAGGGTCGTATTAGTCTAGGGCTCTAGGCTACCGAACCAAGCGCCGGAGGTGTGCCCTTTGCAATGCTGGGTCAGAGAAAAAAGATTGAGATTGATCCCTCAAAGAAAAGAAAAAAGATGAGATTGAGATGAGTTGTTTTCCTTCTGTTTCAGGTTGATCTACACCGTAATAATCTGGTCCCACCAAATTAACGGCTCGTAAATTCTAAATAACGTGGGATTTTCTAGGGAGTCTAGTATTAGTATAGTAATAGATAGATTGGCCATCATATATTATTCAATAGTAATTCAGCTTGATCAACTGTTCTTTCCTTGAAAACACAATCAGCACAACTCTTCAGGTGGTCTCTGGAAGCATCGGTTAGTCCATTATAAAAGACATCAAGTATATCGTTCCTCTCAAGAGGATGATCAGGCAAAGCATTAAGTAATTGGAGAAGCCTCCCCCAAGCTTGTGGGAGACTCTCTTCTTCAATTTGCACAAAGTTATATATTTCCTGTAAGGCAGCTTATTTCTTATGAGCGGGAAAATATTTAGCAGAGAAGTAATACATCATATCCTGGGGACTACGCACACAACCAGGATCAAGGGAATTAAACCAAGTCTTAGCATCACCCTTTAACGAGAAAGGAAACAGCTTAAGGATATAGTAATAACGAATATTTTCATCGTTGGTAAAAAGGGTGGCTATATCATTCAACTTAGTAAGATGTGCCACAACAGTTTCAGATTCATAGCCATGGAAAGGATCAGATTCAACCAACGTAATTAACTCAGGATCAATAGAGAATTCATAATCCTTATCAGTAACATAGATAGGTGAAGTAGCGAAAGCAGGGTCATGTTTCATTCTAGCATTCAAGGACTTTTCTTTCAGTTTAGCTAATAATTTCTTAAGATCATATCTATCGTTGCAAGCAAGAAAGTCTCTAGCAGTTTCTTCATCCATAACATAACCCTCAGGAACAACAGGAAATTCATATCTATTGGGAGAAGCTTCATCATCACTTTCATAAATATTATCAGTTTCAATATTTGCATTCTCCCTAACCTTAGCAATTTGTTCATGTAGAAATTCACCTAATGGCACAGTATCAGACATAGAAGTAGTTTCATCATACATAGCGGAAGTGTTATCATCAAGAACATACGACATATCAGATTCAATAGCAGGAGTAGGTGTCGCAAATTTACCCATAACAGATGGTGAATCAAGTGCAGAGCTAGATGGCAGTCCCTTACCTCCCCTCGTAGTTGAGGGTAAGATATTGGTTTTTGAGTCCTTCAAATTCTTCATAGTGATCAACAGATATAAATCCCAAGTGACTTAAAGATTAGAACTATGCTCCCTGGCAACGGCGCCAGAAAATAGTCTTGATAACCCACAAGTGTAGGGGATCGCAACAGTTTTCGAGGGTAAAGTATTCAACCCAAATTTATTAATTCGACACAAGGGGGGCCAAAGAATACTCTTAAGTATTAGAACCTGAGTTGTCAATTCAACCACACCTGGAAACTTAGTATCTGCAGCAAGGTAGTTTAGTAGCAAAGTAATATTGAGATAGCGGTAACAATAATAAAAGTAACGGTAGTATTTTTGTAGTTTTTGTAATAGTAGCAGCGGGAAAGTAAATAAGCAACTAGCAATATGTGAAAAGCTCGTAGGCATTGGATCGGTGATGGGAAATTATGTCGGATGCAATTCATCATGTAGAAGTTATAACCTAGGGTGACACAGAACTAGCTCCAGTTCATCAATGTAATGTAGGCATGTATTCCGAATATAGTCATACGTGCTTATGGAAAAGAAATTGCATGACATCTTTTTTCCTACCCTCCTGTGGCAGCGGGGTCCTATTGGAAACTAAGGGATATTAAGGCCTCCTTTTAATAGAGTACCGGACCAAAGCATTAACACATAGTGAATACATGAACTCCTCAAACTAAGGTCATCACTGGGAGTGGTCCCGATTTTTGTCACTTCGGGGTTGCCGGATCATAACACATAGTAGGTGACTATAGACATGCAAGATAGGATCAAGAACACACATATATTCCTGAAACATAATAGGTTCAGATCTGAAATCATGGCACGCGGGCCCTAGTGACAAGCATTAAGCATAGCAAAGTAATAGCAACATCAATCTCACAACATAGTGGATAGTAGGGATCAAACCCTAACAAAACTAACTCGATTACATGATAGATCTCATCCAACCCATCACCGTCCAGCAACCCTACGATGGAATTACTCACGCACGGCGGTGAGCATCATGGAATTGGTGATGGAGGAAGGTTGATGATGACGATGGCGGCGATCTCCACTCTCCGGAGCCCCGAACGAACTCCAGATCAGCCCTCCCGAGAGAGATTAGGGCTTGGCGGCGGCTCCGTATCGTAAAACGCGGTAATTCTTTCTCTCTGGCTTTTTTCTCCCTGAAAGTGAATATATGGGATCCGGAGATACGTCGGTGGAGCACCAGAGGGGCCACGAGGTAGGGGCGCGCCCTCGGGCGCGCCCCCACCCTCGTGGACAGGGTGTGGGCCCCCTGGTCTGGATCTTCCCGCAGGTATTTTTTATATTTCTAAAATGATTCTCTGTAAATTTTCAGGTCATTCTGAGAACTTTTTATTTCTGCACAAAAACAACACCATGGCAATTCTGCTGAAAACAGCGTCAGTCTGAGTTAGTTCCATTCAAATCATGCAAGTTAGAGTCCAAAACAAGGGCAAAACGGTTTGGAAAAGTAGATACGTTGGAGACGTATCACTTCACCACAATGGAATATGGCTCCGAGGTGACCTCAACCGTCTAGGGCGCCCAAGCACCCAAGAGGAACATGCTCAAGGGTACCAAGCACCCCAAGAGTAATAAGCTTCTCAACTTTTAACATCCACGTATCACCGTAGACAACTCAAACCGATGCACCAAATGCAATGGCAAGGGCACACGGAGTGCCCAAGTCCTTCTCTCCCAAATCCCACCAAAGCAACTAATGCTAGGGAGGAAAATGAGAGGAAGAACGGGGAAGAAAAGATGAAGAACTCCAAGATCTAGATCCAAGGGGTTCCCCTCACATAGAGGAGAAAGTGATTGGTGGAAACATGGATCTCGATCTCCTCTCTCTTTTCCCCCCAAAACTAGCAAGAGTCCATGGAAGGATTAAGGGATAGCAAGCTCGAAGAAGGTCAGCAATGGGGGAAGAACACGAGCTGAAAGTATAAAGTTCATTGGGGAAGAAGACCCCCTTTTATAGGTGGGGGAAAATCCAACCGTTATGCTCACAGCCCGCACCAAGCGGTACTACCGCTCCAAGGAGTGGTAGTACCGCTAGGGCGGTAGTAGCCCTTTGAAACACATCAACGAGGAGGCAAAAAGGCCAGAAGAACCGTCGGAGCGGTAGTACCACTTGACCTCATGGTACTACCGCAAGGGGTAGCGGTACTACTGCTAAGGGTAGCGGTACTACTGCTTGCGAGAGGTACTAAAAAATTACATCCGTGCCTACCACCGCTGGACATATGACGATTTTTTGGTCCGGAGCAGAAGTAAACCACGGAAGTAAAAAATTACATCCGCTCCAAGCGGTAGTACCGCTCCCTCAAGTTGGAATACCTTTCTTGATTTCATTCGCTCAGTGAAGACTAGTAGATTGCTCCCCCATACTCCACTATGGGTGAGCCACACTTCGGCACATCTTCACAAGTTCATTGTCACCACATTGAACGGCAAGCTTCAAGCACTTGATCTCTTTGTGATGCATCACTTGAACTTGCACACCACAACCTTGATTTGATGTCATACTCCATGGGTTGTATGTGATCTACCTCTTACGCAAGCCCATTGAAGATAACCTAACCCCACATTGAACTCTCACAAATACCATGGGTTAGTACACAAAGCGTAATTGACAATGCTTACCATACTATGTGATCGCTTAATCCCTCTCGGTATATCTTCTATGCTTTGTGTGTTGATGCTACCTCTTGAGCTTGCGTTGTATTCCCTCGAAGAGGAAAGGGAGATGCAGCACAGTAGCGTAAGTATTTCCCTTAGTTTTTTTAGAACCAAGGTATCAATCTAGTAGGAGACCACACGCCAGTCCCTCGCACCTGCACAAACAAATAAGAACTTCGCAGCCAACGCGATAAGGGGTTGTCAATCCCTTTATGGTCACTTACGATAGTGAGATCTGATAGAGATGATAATTTATATTTTTGGTATTTTGGATATAGAAACAGAAAGTAAAGAAAGAAAATAAACAACGGCGACAGAAATTGACGGGAAAGTAATATGATAAAGATAGACCCGGGGGCCATAGTTTTCTCTAGTGGCTTCTTTCATGATAGCGATATTCTATGGCGGGTAAACAAATTACTGTCAAGCAATTGATAGAAAAGCGAATAATTATGAGACTATCTAGGCATGATCATTGTATATAGGCATCACGTCCGAGACAAGTAGACCAAAACGATTCTGTATCTACTACTATTACTCCACACATCGACCGCTATCCAGCATGCATCTAGTGTATTGAGTTCATACGAATAGAGTAACGCCTTAAGCAAGATGACATGATGTAGAGGGATAAAGTCAAGCAATATGATGAAAACCCCATCTTTTTATCCTCGATGGCAACAATACAATACGTGCCTTGCTGCCCCTACTGTCACTGGGAAAGGACACCGCAAGATTGAACCCAAAGCCAAGCACTTCTCCCATTGCAAGAACTATAGATCTAGTAGGCCAAACCAAACCAATAATTCGAAGAGACTTGCAAGGACATTATGAGCACACATAAAAAGTTCAGCGAAGAACCAAATATCTTTCATAGATAACCTTGATCATAAACTCACAATTTATCGGATCTCGACAAACACACCGCAAAAAGATATTACATCGAATAGATCTCCTCGAAGACCGAGGAGAACTTTGTATTGAGATCCAAAGAGAGAGAAGAAGTCATCTAGATACTAGCTATGGACCCGAAGGTCTGAGGTAAACTACTCACAACTCATGGTGAGGGCGATGATGATGATGATGATGAAGGCCTCCGTGATGGATCCCCCTCCCGGAGCAGGCTCCAAGATGGGATCTCCACGGGAACAGCAGCTACGGCGGTGGAATTAGGGTTTTGTCTCTGTGTATGGAGTTTCTGGGGTACGTAGGTATATATAGGAAGAAGAGGGGCACCAGGGGCCACAGGGGCTGCCCTCGAGGCAGGGGGGCGCGCCCTGGGAAGGGGGGCGCGCCCCCCACCCTCGAGGGAGGGCCCCCTGTCCTCTGGCTTGGCCCCAAAGTCTTTCGTGCGTGACTTCCTCCAAAAATATCTCCTGCGAAGGTTTCATTCCGTTTGGACTCCGTTTGATATTCCTTTTCTGCAAAACCCTGAAATAGGCAAAAAAACAGTAATCTGGACTGGGCCTTTGGGTTAGTAGGTTAGTCCCAAAAATGATATAAAAGTGAATGATAAAGCCCATTAAACATCTAAGACTTCATAAATAATAGCATGGAACAATCAAAAATTATAGATACGTTGGAGACGTATCTGTTGATCAACTTGATTCACTCTTCGACTTAGTCTTGATCAAGCTTGAATCTTTCCAACTCTATTCATTTGGATGATGTCTTGGAGGTAAACATGAATGATAACACACTCTTCTTCTTCAAGACATGCTTGTAATAAGCTCAACACTCACAAGACCAATCTTTGGATAATTCCTTAATAGCACCTTGGTCATCACAAACTCTCCTTGAAACCAACACATGGACTCCAAGAAAAGCCTATGGACAAACCCTTCAAATATAACTGAAGGCAACCAATAGTCCATAGAGATTGTCATCAATTACCAAAACCAAACATGGGGATACCACATGTTCTTTCACACAGCTAACATGCTGCAATGAGAGAATAGACATATCATGTAGTGGATTCCATTGGAAAACACTATTCTCATATTAGACACATCATGCAGTGGATTTCATTGGACAACACTATTCATTCGACATCATGCAGAGAGAAATAAATTATAACATACCTTAAAAAACTTTAAAAGGCCTTTGAAGGCCTCTCTAATTCTGGTCGCTACGGACCGGAAGTTGTTCAGCGTCGTGCCAAGAAGGGCATGATGCTCCATAATGATGGAGGAGCTTGTTAAGGTCACCTCCATCTCCTCGGGCCACCCCATGAATACCTGGCCTTGAGCAGGAGGGTAGGGCAGAGTTACCTCTGCCCCACCTTCTCGACAACAGCTTCGCCCTGTACGGCTACAGGAAGTCTTCCTCTAAAGAATCAGAGAGCACAACCTTGGCAAGGGTGGACGGCTGACCGGGCTAGTCAGCGGAGGCCTTTTGGCGCCTTCTGCGGGCCAAAGGAGGGTCATCCTCCTCCGCGTCCTTGGATGCTGCCATTTTCCATTTTACGGGAAGGTAATCCTTCCCCCTCATCCTCCAATCCCCCTCCTCCTTCTCCTCTTCCCCCTCACGATGGGAGGAGACATGAGTGTGTTCAGATCTGCCCGGCGAAGGATCTTGTATGCACATACCTTCCTTCCTCTTCGGCTCCTTTTTCTCTTTGACTGGGACCACGTATGGTACCTCGGTCAAGAGGGCCTCGATATGAGGAGTCGGGGCCTCTTTAGGCAATGTTATCGGGAACCTTCCTTTGCGCCCTGGCAAGCCATTTCTAGGGATGGAAGGCATGATCATTCTGAATAAAGAAGTTAGAAGATGAAGATAGACATAAGTGAGACCACAATTATCTCGGTTGGGCCATTCTTGGCGTCGAGGCCACTGTCTTCCCTTGTGCGGGGAACTCTTTCTTGGACGCCTTGAAAAGTGTCATCCACATCCCATCCAAGTTAGTGCAGAAAAAGTTTCGCATTGTTGCCACGTCCTCGGCCTTATAAAGCCACATAGAGCTCGCCCAGAGCCGAAGGGGAAGGATGCGGCGTTGGAGCATGGCATCAATCACATCCACCGGCTTGATTTTCTTTTCCTTCATGGATTGGCTATTTTTCTGAAGCACCAGCACCTCCTCCGGGTTACCCCAATCCAGGCATTTCTTTGTCCAGGAGGCAAACCGCCTCGGGGCCCGACTGAGAAGGTCGGGACCTCAATTTGACCTTCGGGAGCGGCTCAGTAATGTAAAACCACTATCGCCGCCACATTTTGATTGTATCCACAAAGGTGCCTTCTGGCCAGGTCACCTTCTAAAGCTTGTTGATCATGTCCTCGCCACATTCAGGTAATTGAGTGTCGCTGCTCTTCAGCTTTATGGTGAATGTGTCCGGCCATAAGCCAAAATGCGGCTTGACACGGAGGAAATCCTCGCATGCGATGATGAACGCCGCGAGGTGCATAATGGAGTTTGGGGCTAGATGATGAAAATCTTGCCCGTGGTAGAAAACACCCCCCCCCCCCCCGCGCGCGCACGCACAAAGGGGTGCAGGGGGAACTCAAGACCACGGACGAGGTGGTGGGAGGATTACCCTCTCCTCTTTATTGTGAGTGGGGATGCGTTGGTTGGGCTCTGAAGCCTGGCAAGCGGTGTCGGCGGGGATGTACCCGACGGTTCGGAGCTCCTGGATCATGCCATCTGTTACTTTGGAGGCCACCTATTGGCCCTTCATATTGGCATCAACCATCGTTGGTGGGGAGATGCGGGTGCTGGACAAAGGTTGGGATGTTTGGGAATGGATCTGGGGGGCTGGAGATCTTTACGCTTTGAGAAATGGCACGAAAGATGATAGTGTAGGGGAAAAGTGGGATTACCACCCCTTGCCTTTATAGGTCAATGAAAGGCCAAAGGTCCCTTTTACTGCGCCGGATGAATCGCCATGTTCCAATCCTTGCTGCTGTTATACGCGCATGAGGTGAAACAATTCTTGATGATATCCCCCAAAATATGGAGCACGATCTCTACCTTGATGAGACGTGCCAATGAGAGAGCTGCCTCGGACCGCGATTCGAGCTACAATAACTGGCCCGCTTAAGCGCCTTGTGTGGTGACGGTTTGGTAAAATTTGTCAAGCGAGAGCACTATTCGCACCTATGCGACGTCCCTTTGAGGCTAAGCTATCTCAAGACTTCGGATGCCGAAGTGTGACCCTTAAAACATGTGGACGGTGGATGGTCCCATTATGGGGAAGCTCGGTAATTGTTTTAAATAAAGAAGATCTCGGGTCTACATGAAAATGACCTAGAGAGAAGAACTCGCCTATCAAGTCGAAGACTTAAAGCCGAGAACATTGGTCTGGGGATATTTCTTACGTCCTTGACTTTGAAGACAAGTTCAGGGGCTACTGAAGGTGTCTTGGACTAGGGGGTACCAAACTAGTTGGTCCATAGTCCGTGGGCTGAGCTTGCACATGCGGCCCCCGATCTCACAAGGAAGAACTCCGGAAGCCTCGAACCCAAACGTGATCAAGCCGGACACTGTTGATGACTTGGCGTGTACTCCAAGGACTACTCCACTTGTCAGCATGTTTGTTCCTAGTTGGCAACCTACCATGTGTAACCTGAGATACCTCCAGTGCCTATATAAGTCATGGGGTTTAGTCCATAGGGGGTGTCGGTGTCAAAACCGGCAGACCTCGGGATAGGGGTCCCGAACTGTGGATCTCGGAGCGATGGTAACAGGAGATGAGGGACGCGGTATTTACCCAGGTTCGGGCCCTCTCTTAGAGGTAAAACCCTACTCCTGCTTGATTGTATTTGATGTATATGTTTACAGGGTTGATCTACCTTGAGATCAATATGAGCTAACCCTAGGGTACGGGGGATGAAGATTGCTCTACCCCTAATGACTACAGCCCTCGGTTTATATAGACACCAATAGGGCTAGGGTTACCGAAGATAGATTACAACAAGGAATAAAGAAGATCATATGCCTTCCTGCCTTGGAGGGCACACCACGGCTTCATAAAACTCATGTCATAGTATGGCTCCACTAGTCCGGCCCATTTACGATGGGCCATCGCCCCAAGGACCCCTTAGTCCATGACTCCCTCATTAGCTCCCGAACTTGCCTCCAACACCGAGCATTGTGTCCGGTATCCACTTGTCGACCAGTATTCGGTTTGTGGGGTGAGTTCTTCAGGCAGTCTTCCCCTGTTCGGTACCAAGCGATGTTTGGAGTCTGGAACGGATGTTTTTCTTAGCACCGAAGGTAGTAATAAAAATATTGCTCGAGCGCAGATAGTTCATTTATCTGGCAACTTTTTCTGCATCAACGAAGAGTCGCTTCCGGCCATAATGCCAAGTAGTTACTATTTCTCGAAGCGCGGCTCGAGGCTGGCGCCACACTTGACACGTCCCCTCGAGGTGGAGATCGTGTCCCTCCTTTCGAGGGATATGGTTAATGATTTTGATTCCTCTCCCCTCTCATAACATTGCGGAGATATCGAGAAGTGGAGAGGCGAACGACGTGAAAAGAGGGATCACTGGCCTGCCCCTAGCCTATAAAGGGTGGCCGCTACAGTTTGTATCCCATGCCTTCTCCTTCCTTCCGCGCTCGCAGATCTCCAGAGATCCAGCGCCCTTTTATCCTTGCTTCCATAGCTAATCCCACCTCACCTCCTTTGACCATGGCAGGATCCGGCGCCAATGGGAAGTGGGAGGCCTCCTCTGTCACCAACAAGGAGATATCGAAGCTGAAGGAGGCCAGCTACTTGCCAGGTAACGGTGCCCATAGAGCCCCTGAAAAAGGGTCAGATCATCCTGATGCCCGAGCCGGGCGAGAGGGTAGTTTTTCCTCCTCATTTCCTTAGGGGGCTAGGATTCGCTTTGCACCCCTTTGTGTGGGGGCTAATGTTCTACTATGGGTTGGATTTTCACGATCTAGCCCCCAACTCCCTCCTCCACATTTCGACCTTCATTATCGTCTGTGAAGCGCTCCTCCGGGTCAAGCCGCACTTTGGCCTATGGCTGAAGGTATTCAATGTGAAGCCCAAAGTGGTCAACGGCGAGCATGCGGATTGCGGAGGGGCCATCGGGTCCAGTGGCCGGAGGGCCACTTCGTCGACACTGTCCGGATGTGGCAGAAGGAGTGGTTCTACATCACCGAGCTGAGGGAGGTCGCATGGGGAGCGGCCCCCGCATTCCGGTCCGGACCCCCAACCAGATTGGCCTCCTGGACCAACAAGGGTCTGGATTGGGGTCGTGTCGCTGACACCAAAGCCCTGCAAAAGCATGTCGAGAGTGTACTAAAGACCGGCGCGAAGTTGGTCGATGTTTTCCAGATCATGCTCCACCGCAGGCTCCTCCCTTGCCAGGTGAGGGGCAAGCCCATGTGGGAGTATGATCCCGAAGATCAAGCCACTATGCGGCACCTCTTCGGCATGACCCCTGACAAGATCTGGGGCCAAATATTCCAGCCCCAGGAGGAGTGGCCGGCCGAGGGGAAGGATATCAGTCTTGATACCGGGAACCTACCAAAGGAGGTAAGTGGCATGTTTCTTGGCCCAGGAGGAATGGCCGGCCGACGAGATCAGCGGTCCGATGCCGCTGCAAGAGGAACCCCGATCAAAGCAGCTGGAGAATAAGCTAGTAGTGGTGCCTTACAAGGCACCCGCTAAGGAGGGCAAGAAGCAAGAAGCCCCGGGGGCCAAGAAAAGCCTCTGTCGCAGGATCCGTCCAGGCAACCGGTCCGGAGACACTGCGGCCTCATCTGTACAGTATGGGGGAAAGGAGGAGGAGTACGAAGAGGAGAGTGCCACTTCGCACTCCAACAAGAGGCCGGCGTCCGAGGACGTCGAGGAGGTCCAACCTTCCCCGACCCCGAAGAGACGACACCTGCCCAAGCTGGTTATTCCTGACAGCTCAGACGACGAGAAGTCCAAGGCATCTGAGGAACCCTCGAAGAAGGAGCTCAGGGCCAAGCCCCCGCCAGTAGGTAATGTGTCAGTATTTTCAGCTATCGCGTTTCTAATAATTTGTTTCAGTTTGGAAGTTTAACTCCTCGGAACTATAGTCCCCCACATGAGCGCCCTATCGAGCAAACCTCAGAAGGGACGTCTCCGCATGCCGCGCTGGCGGACAGTGGGTCCATGGCGCATTCCACACCTCCTTGGGTCCCTGAAGAGGCCGAGGAGGTGTGGTTCCGAATAACTCCTCCTCCTCCGAACACGGAGGGGGAGGTAGATGTCGTGATGGCCGAGGTCAATACCTTGGTCAGCAAAGACCAGGAGGGAGCGTCCCTCCTGGCCGGCGAGGGAAAGGAGTCCGGGCAATCCGGACCCCCTCCGTCGACTGCTCCCGAGCCTCCGAGGCCCTCTACGTTACAGGTTCCTACCAATGGGGAGGGGCCGGGGAGCCAACGCCGGAGCCAGACACCTCCGCAACGGCGGCGGTTGGCTGGCCGAAGACGCTGGAGGAGTTGGTAAGCAACTTCGTCATCGTTGAAGGGAACCGCGCTCTGATGGGTGCGGTTATGCAGAGTGCTCGGTCCATCCAATCCGGACTGAACGACGATGTCCAAGGCCTTCTAACAGGCTTTGAGGTATATCAAGTAATGATCTTTCATTGTAATGTGGTTTTAATTGCTAGTTCAGGTAGGCCGTGTACCTAGCAGTCCCTGAGACTTTGCGAGGAACTCGAAGAGACCTGCAGAGGATCAAAATCAGTTGTTTGTCTAATAATGTTAATATTTTGAATGCTAACGCACGCATCTTTCATGGCCGCGGCTGCTAATGCCACGGCACTAGAGGAGATGGATAGGAGGCTCAAGCTTTCCGATCAAGAGCTGGACCTTATTAACAAGCGGCTTGATGAGGCGCGAGGTAAGCTATGCGAAAGAATGTGCATTTCCTAGATAAAGACTGGCCGGACCACATGCTAATCCTTTATCTGGATGATCATGCAGCTGCTGCCGCTGAGGTCAAGGTCTTGAACGAGGCCCTAAAGAAAGATGAGGCTGAGGCGGCCAAGAAGGGGGCGGTCGCGGAGAACCAGTATCAGAGCTTGAGCAGGCCAAGCGTGCTGCTAAGCAGCATGAATCTAGGGTAACCGAGGTCCAATTGGAGCTTAAGGATGCCGCTGAGAAGCTTGAGGCCCTTGAGAAGGGTCGGGCGGAGCAATCCTCCCATCTGTCCAAGGCGGAGAAAGAGCTCTAGTATGCGAGGAGGGACGCCCGAGGTGTCCGGGAGGAGCTTCAGCAGGCAGCGCAAATCGCAAACGGTCAGAAATATTTACTAAATTGTGTGTTCGAAGGCACCAGGTTCGTCCAGCTGACGAAGGTCTAGCGCTCCACATG
This sequence comes from Secale cereale, assembly GCA_902687465.1. Taxonomy (NCBI): domain Eukaryota; kingdom Viridiplantae; phylum Streptophyta; class Magnoliopsida; order Poales; family Poaceae; genus Secale; species Secale cereale. The sequence continues at coordinate 57,808,421 of LR738709.1, read as the reverse complement.
AGTCTTCCCGAGCTCCCAAAGAATGCGGCATCCGCGGCGAGGCACTATGCCACCCACGAGGAGGACTCCACGCAACGGCTCTTTTGGTCACAGTTTCCGGACTCCGAGCGTCCTCCCCTCTTCAGTGATCAAATGAAGCAGCTGATGGAGATGCATCGGATGTCTAATCTCGCCTTGAAAGACCTCTGTGTCAGCCTGTGGCCGGCCGAACCTATCCCGGACACCTACTTTGGCCTTCTGCAGAAGCTGTGGGAGACGCCTCTCCGGATTGACGCCGTGAAGCGATCGGCGTGCCTTGATGGGGCGAGGCTTGCGTTTACAAAGACCATGGTGCATTGGCCAAGGATTAATCCTATGGAGATGGCCACTGATCCTCCAACCCAAGGAAAGGAGCATCGCCGTCTCGAGCAGTACTTCGCGCAGGTGATGGTCGGAGCGCGGGCAAGAGAGGGCCAGTGTTCAAAAAATGTAATGCTTGAGTAGTTTTAGCAAGTTTGTACCAAGTGGGGTTCTATGCTTTATTGTGTGCCCGACGGACTCATGTGTGGTCGCATGTTTAATTCTGAAAGCTACCAGTCGTCGGCTTCAGCCCCCAAGTGAATATCACGAAGGGTGTTTTGTTTCCGCACTGTTACCCTTAGCCAACGTCCTGGTGCCCGAAGGCGGTAGTGCGGGAACGAAACTAGGCAATCAGATTGTTCTATTTTACTGCATTCACTTAGCCTTAGGAGCTTGACGGGGGGGCTAGGGACTAGCCTCCACTGTATTACTGATGTACTTGGGGGTCGAAGCTTGCCCTTTCCGATAATATGGTTTGTGTTAAGATGAACCCTTCGTTTACACGGTGAAATCGCCAATGATTTTTGGAGTCGAACCTCGTCATCGGATCACGGAACCGGTCACACTTACTATGACGGTTAGGTTTCGGCTTTTTCCTCTTGAGGTACTTGACCGGGCAAACCAGAAGTACAATCGCATGGGTTCTCCCTTTGCCCTCTTAGCCAAACGTGCGGAACGTAAGGGGCAAGCACAGGAGCTGGGCAACCCAACTATTGACCCAAGACATAGTTCGGAACGAATGCATATAGCGCAATATCCGAGACGCCGAACACCTAGCAAAAAGTGAGGCCAGACTTGAAGATTTTGAGCTGATGTGTAAATCAAAACTCTTGATTAATTGTACTTTGATGCCAGGCTGTTCGAAGAGCGAGCGGAGAATCCGGCAAGAAACAGAGAGGATTACAAGATGCGGATATCTAAACACCGTAAAGGGTTTTTTTTATTTCTCATAAGCTCAAGATATCCAACCGTAGAATTCGAACTGCAAGGGCGGTACTTGTAAATAAAAATAAAAGGAAAAAAATTACAGGGTAAAGGTTAACGTGGGGCCTCGATGCGTGACTTGAATCCTTCACTATGCCCTGCTGCACGTCTACGCCTTTGTTTTTGATGCATGGGGGTGCTACTTCTCGAGCTTGCGTTGTATTCCCTCGAAGAGGAAAGGGTGATGCAGCCCAGTAGCGTAAGTATTTCCCTCGGTTTTTTAGAACCAAGGTATCAATCTAGTAGGAGACCACGCGCGAGTCCCTCGCACCTACACAAACAAATAAGAACTTCACAGCCAACGCGATAAGGGGTTGTCAATCCCTTTACGATCACTTACGAAAGTGAGATCTGATAGATATGATAGTTTGATATTTTTGGAATTTTTGGATATAAGAATAGAAAGTAAAAAGAGAAAAGTAAAGTAGATTGTAGATTGATATGTTGAGAATAGACCCGCGGGCCATAGGTTTCACTAGTGGCTTCTCTCATGATAACAGATTTCTACGGTGGGTGAACGAATTACTGTTTAGCAATTGATAGAAAAGCGAATAATTATGAGAATATCTAGGCATGATCATTATATATAGGCATCACGTCCATGACAAGTAGACCGAAACGATTCTGCATCTACTACTATTACTCCACACATCGACCGCTATCCAGCATGCATCTAGAGTATTAAGTTCATAAGAACAGAGTAACGCCTTAAGCAAGATGACATGATGTAGAGGGATAAACTCAAGCAATATGATATAAACCCCATCTTTCTACCCTCGATGGCAACAATACAATATGTGCCTTGCTGCCCCTGCTGTCACTGGGAAAGGACACCGGAAGATTGAACACATAGCCAAGCACTTCTCCCATTGCAAGAACTATATATCTAGTAGGCCAAACCTAACCGATAATTCGAAGAGACTTGCAAGGATATTATAATCATACATAAAAGAATTCAGAAAAGAACCAAATATTTCTCATAGATAATCTTGATCATAAACCCACAATTCATCATATCTCGACAAACACACCGCAAAAAGATTACATCGAATAGATCTCCTCGAAGACCGAGGAGAACTTGGTATTGAGATCCAAAAAGAGAGAACAAGCCATATAGGTACTAACTATGGACCCGAAGGTCTGTGGTAAACTACTCACAACTCATGGTGAGGCGATGGTGTTGATGTAGAAGCGCTCCGTGGTAGATCCCCCTCCAGCGGAGCTCGGGAACAGGCCCCAAGATGGGATCTCACGGGAACAGAAGGTTGCGGCGGTGGAATTAGGGTTTTCTCTGTTGCTCTGATGTTTTCGGGGTACATGGGTATATATAGGAGGAAGGAAGGCAGCAGGGGACCAACGTGGGGCCCACGAGGCAGGGGAGCGCGCCCTGTAGGGGGGCGCGCCCCCCACCCTCATGGATGCCACGTGTGCCCTATTCCGTGGTTCTCAAGTCTCCCGTGAAGATATCGCTCCAACAATATCTCTCCCGAAGGTTTCATTCCGTTTGGACTCCGTTTGATATTCCTATTTTGAAAAACCTGAAATAGGCAAAAAAACAGCAATCTGGACTGGGCCTTTGGGTTAATAGGTTAGTCCCAAAAATAATATAAAAGTGTATAAGAAATCCCATTAAACATCCAAAACATCATAAATAATAGCATGGAACAATCAAAAGTTATAGATACGTTGGAGATGTTGGAGACGTATCAAGCATCCCCAAGCTTAATTCATGCTCGTCCTCGAGTAGGTAAATGATAAAAACAGAATTTTTGATGTGGAATGCTAACCAACATAATTTTCAATGTAATTCTCTTTATTGTGGCATGAATGTTCAGATCTGAAAGATTCAAGACAAAAGTCTATATTCACATAAGAAATAATAATACTTCAAGCATACTAACAAAGCAATCATGTCTTCTCAAAATACCATGGCTAAAGAAAGTTATCCCTACAAAATCATATAGTCTGGCTATGCTCACTCTTCATCACACAAAATATTCATATCATGCACAACCCCAATTTCATCCAAGCACTTGATTTCATACTCAATTTTTTCAAACCTTTCAACTTTCACGCAATACATAAGCGTGAGCCATGGATATAGCACTATGGGTGGAATAGAATGGTGGTTGTGGAGAAGACAAAAAGGAGGAAGATAGTATCACATTGATAGGCGTATTAACGGGCTATGGAGATGCCCATCAATAGATATCAATGTGAGTGAGTAGGGATTGCCATGCAACGGATGCACTAGAGCTAAAAATGTATGAAAGCTCAACAAAAGAAAATAGTGGGTGTGCATCCAACTTGCTTGCTCATGAAGGCCTTGGGCATTTGAGGAAGCCCATCGTTGGAATATACAAGCCAAGATCTATAATGAAAATTCCCACTAGTATATGAGACCCTCTATCATGAAGAACATGGTGCTACTTTGAAGCACAAGTGTGGAAAAGGATAGTAGCATTGTCCCTTCTCCCTTTTCTCTGAAATTGTTTTTGGAGGGGCTTCTCCTCTTTTTTTTAGCCCCTCTCTATATTTTTTCTGGCTTTCCTCACATGGGACAATGCTCTAATAATGATGATCATCACACTTTTATTGATTTACAACTCGATACTAGAACAAAGTATGACTCTATATGAATGCCTCCGGCAGTGTACCAGGATGTGCAATGAATCAAGAGGGACATGTATGAAAAATTATGCATGGTGGCTTTGCCAATACGATGTCACTACATGATCATGCATGGCAATATGACAATATGAAGCATGTCATATGAACGGAACGGTGAAAAGTTGCATGGCAATATATCTCGGAATGGCTATCGAAATGCCATGATAGGTAGGTATGGTGGTTGTTTTGAGGAAGGTATATAGTGGCTGTTTTGAGGAAGGTATATAGTGGTGTATGGTACCGGCGAGAGTGGTGCGGTACAAGAGAGGATAGCAATGGCGGAAGGGTGAGAGTGCGTATAATCCATGGACTCAACATTAGTCATAAAGAACTCATATACTTATTGCAAAAATTTACCAGTCATCAAAACAAAGCAATCAACGCATGCTTCTACGAGGGAGGTTGCTAGGAGTTAATCATCGCGCGCCCCCCACCTCCACACAAAGGATGACGCTCTACAAATACCTCATGATCTAACTTCGTCACATAGCGGTTCACCATATGTGCATACTACGGGAATCACAAACTTTAACACACAGTATTTCTCAATTTCATAATAACTACACTAGCATGACTTTAATATCACTATCCTCATACCTCAAAACAATTATCAAGTATCAATCTTCTCATCATACTCAATGCACTTTGTATGAATGTTTTTACTACATTCATGTTGGATGCCTATCATATTAAGGCTAGTTTTATAACCAAAGCAAATTACCGTGATGTTCTAATAGACTCTCAAAAGGATATAAGTGAAGCATGAGAGATCAATGATACGTCTCCAACATATCTATAATTTTTTATTGTTTTATGCTATTATTTATGAAGTCTTGGATGTTTAATGGGCTTTATCATTCACTTTTATATCATTTTTGGGAATAACCTACTAACCCAAAGGCCCAGTCCAGATTGCTGTTTTTTGCCTATTTCAGGGTTTTGCATAAAAAGAATATCAAACGGAGTCCAAATGGAATGAAACCTCCGCGAGAGATATTTTTGGAGAAAATCACGCACATGAAACTTCAGGACCAAGTCAGGGGACAGAGGGGCTGCCCTCGAGGGTGGGGGCACGCCCCCCCTTCCCAGGGCGCGCCCCCTGCCTTGAGGCTGCCTCGTGTGGCCTCCAGTGCCCTACTTCTTCCTATATATATACACGGACCCCAGAAACTCCATACACAGAGAGAAAACCCTGATTCCACCGCCGTAGCTTCTGTTCTCATGGACATCCCATCTTGGAGCATGTTCCGGACCTCCACCGGAGGGGGATCCATCACGGAGTCCTTCATCATCATCATCATCGCCCTCACCATGAGTTGTGAATAGTTTACCACAGACCTTCGGGTCCATAGCTAGTATCTAGATGGCTTCTTCTCTCTCTCTGGATCTCAATACTAAGTTCTTCTCGGTCTTCGAGGAGATCTATTCGATGTAATCTCTTTTTGCGGTGTGTTTGTCGAGATCCGATGAATTGTGAGTTTATGATCAAGGTTATCTATGAAAGATATTTGGTTCTTCTCTGAACTTTTTATGTGTGCTCATAATATCCTTGCAAGTCTCTTCTAATTATTGGTTTGGTTTGACCTACTAGATCTATAGTTCTTGCAATGGGAGAAGTGCTTGGCTTTGGGTTCAATCTTGCGGTGTCCTTTCCCAGTTACAGTAGGGGCAGCAAGGCACGTATTGTATTGTTGCCATCGAGGATAAAAAGATGGGGTTTACATCATATTGCTTGAGTTTATCCCTCTACATCATGTGATCTTGCTTAAGGCGTTACACTGTTCGTATGAACTCAATACACTAGATGCATGCTGGATAGCGGTCGATGTGTGGAGTAAAAGTAGTAGATGCAGAATCGTTTCGGTCTACTTGTCTCGGACGTGATGCCTATATACAATGATCATGCCTAGATAGTCTCATAATTATTCGCTTTTCTATCAATCGCTCGACAGTAATTTGTTTACCCGCCGTAGAATATCGCTATCATGAGAGAAGCCACTAGAGAAAACTATGGCCCCGGGTCTATTCTCAACATATCAATCTACACCTACTTTACTTTTACCGCTTTTATTTTCCGCTTATTTATTAAACCAAAAATACGAAAAATATAAACTATCATCTCTATCAGATCTCACTCTCGTAAGTGACCGTAAAGGGATTGACAACCCCTTATCGTGTTGGCTGCGAAGTTCTTATTTGTTTGTGCAGGTGCGAGGGACTCGCGCGTGGTCTCCTACTTGATTGATACCTTGGTTCTCAAAAACTGAGGGAAATACTTACGCTATTGTGCTACATCTCCCTTTCCTCTTCGAGGGAATAGAACGCAAGCTCAAGAGGTAGCAAGAAGAATTTCTGGCGCCGTTGCCGAGGAGGCTTACGCAAAAGTCATATACCAAGTACCTATCACAAACCCTTATCCTTCGCATTACATTTATTTGCCTCTTGTTTTCCTCTCCCCCACTTCACCCTTGTCGTTTTATTCGCCATTCTTCTGCCGTGTGTTTATCGTTCGCTTGCCTCTGGATTGCTTGTGTGCTATGTGCCCTCAATTAGCTTGCATCTTTGCTTGCTAAAGTATGGATCCTCGTCCACTTGCTAATCTCTTTAAGAGATCCAATTATGTTGAACCTATTGCTAGTGAGTGGACTGCACTAGATTATCTTTATGGGGTTTTGCTTGAAATTTGTGAATCTGAAAATTGTGACGAAATATTGAAAGAAAAACATAAATTGATTCACGATGGCTCCTTGAGTAAAAAGCATGATTGCAATGATGTTATTATAAATTCTATTGATGCCAATTGTGTTAATGATATGTAAAACCCTAAGCTTGGGGATGCTAGTATTGCTATGTCCACTACTTGTTGCAATTATCATGATTGGGGTGATTCTTCTTATGATCTTGAAAATTTATTAAATCCCCATGATGAATATGAGATTGATAATAATGTTTGCAATAATATTGAAAGTGGGTTTGGAAGAGTGTCAACTTTAGATCCCACATATTTGGAGTATGATCAATCTTATGAAAATTTTGATAAGAGTGGGTTTGGAGAGGTCATGACTTTAGTTAATGTTAATCCCACTATTTTGGAAGAGTGTCAACTTTGCATGCATGTGGATCATGTTGAGAATATGTTATGTGATAGCTATTTTGTTGAATTTGATCATTATCCTACATTCAATTATTATGAGAGAGGGAAATATGGTTGTAGAAATTTTCATGTTACTAAATTACCTCTCGTTATGTTGAGATTGCTATTATTTCTTTCTCCTTCCTTGCATATGCTAGATCTTGCTTGTCTTGGTAATTTGTTTTCCTATAAGATGCCTATGCATAGGAAGTATGTTAGACTTAGAAGTGTTTGTCATATGTTTTATGATGCTCTCTTTGTGCTTCAATTCTAATCTTTCACGTGAGCATCATTGAAATTATCGTGCCTAGCTAGGGGCGTAAAACGATAGCGCTTGTTGGGAGGCAACCCAATTTTATGTTTTTTGTTTTTGTTGCTCTTAGGGAATAAATATTTCATCTAGCCTCTGATTAGATGTGGTTTCAAGTTTTGTTTAGTGTTTGTGCCAAGTAGAACCTTTGGTAAGACTTGTGTGAAGTTTATATGATCTTGCTGTGAAAACAGAATCATTAGCAATAGCTAAAGTAGTCGTGGGATTTTACTGGAGCGTGATTTTTAGTTGATTATTTTTGCTTCTGATTGGTAGACAAATCGCGCAAATTTACCAATTTAGTTTAAATTTTTTAGAGTTCCAGAAGTAGGCGAACCCTGCAGATTACTACAGACTGTTTTGTCTTTGACAGATTCTGTTTTTCGTGTGTTGTTTGCTTATTCCGATGCATCTATGAGTAATATTGGAGGATATGAACCATAGAGAAGTTGTAGTACAGTAGGTTTAACACCAGTATAAACAAAGAATGAATTCATTTATGTACCTTTGATTAGTGGTTTGCTTTCTCATACTAACGGAGCTCACGAGAACTTTTGTCTAAGTTTTGTGTTGTGAAGTTTTCAAGTTTTGAGTATTGCTTTGATGGACTATGGAACAAGGAGTAGCAAAGGCCTAAGGTTGGGGATGCCCATGGCACCCCAAGTAAATTCAAGATAATCAAAAGCCTAAGCTTGGGTATGCCCCGGGAAGGCATCCCCTCTTTCGTCTTCGTCCATCGGTAACTATACTTGGAGCTATATTTTTATTCGCAACATGATATGTGTTTTGCTTGGAGCGTCTTGTATAATTTGAGTATTTGCTTGTTAGTTTGCCACAATCATCCTTGCTGGACACACCTATTTTAGAGAGTTAAATATGGCCTAGAAATTGTTAGAACACTTTATGTGCTTCACATATATCTTTTGAGTTGAATAGTTTTTGCTCTAGTGCTTCACTTATATCTTTTAGAGCACGGTGGTGGTAATATTTTGTAGAAATTGTTGAACTCTCATTCTTCACTTAGATCTATTTGAGAGTCTATTAGAACAGCATGGTAAAGTGTTTAGGCTAAAGAAACTAGTCTTCACATGATAGACATCCAATGTCAATGTAGTAAAAAAAATCACACCAAGTGCATTGAATAGAATGAGATGTTGGATGCTTGATAATTGTTTTGAGATATGAGGATAGTGATATTAGAGTCATGCTAGTGCAGTTATTATGAAATTGGGAAATACTTTTGTTAAGGTTAGTGATTCCCGTATCATGCATGTATGGTGAACCGCTATGTGACGAAGCTAGAGCATGAGGTATTTGTAAAGTGCCAACCTTTGTGTGGAGGTCGGGGGCGCGCGATGGTTAACTCCTACCAACCTCCCCCCTAGGAGCATGAGTTGATTTCTTTGTTTTGATGACTCGTAGATTTTTGCAATAAGTATATGAGTTCTTATGACTAATGTTGAGTCCATGGATTATACGCACTCTCACCCTTCCACCATTGCTAGCCTCTCTTGTACCGCACAACTTTCGCCGGTGCCATAAACCCACTATATATCCTTCCTCAAAATAGCCACCATATTGTTCCTCAAAACAGCCACCATACCTACCTATCATGGCATTTCCATAGCCATTCCGAGATATATTTCCATGCAACTTTCCATCGTTCCGTTCATATGACACGCATCATATTGTCATATTACCATGCATGATCATGTAGTTGACATCGTATTTGTGGCAAAGCCACCATGCATAATCTTTTCATACATGTCACTCTTGTTTCATTGCACATACCGGTACACCGCCGGAGGCATTCATATAGAGTCATACTTTGTTGTTGTTGTATCGAGTTGTAATTTCGTGTTGTAATGAAAGTGTGATGATCATCATTATTAGAGCATTGTCCCATGGGAGGAAAGGCTGAATCTATAAAGCCCCTCCGCAAAAAAAGGCCCAAAAAAAGAAGAAAAAATAAAAGAAAGAAAAAGGGACAATTGCTACTATCTTTTTCCACACTTGTGCTTCAAAGTAGCACCATGTTCTTCATTGTAGAGAGTCTCATGTTTAGTCACTTTCATATACTAGTGGGAATTTTCATTATAGAACTTGGCTTGTATATTCCAACGATGGGCTTCCTCAAATGCCCTAGGTCTTCGTGAGCAAGAAAGTTGGATGCACACCCACTAGTTTCTTTTGTTGAGCTTTCATTCATATTTAGCTCTAGTGCATCTGTTGCATGGCAATCCCTACTCACTCACATTGATATCTATTGATGGGCATCTCCATATCCCGTTGATATGCCTAGTCGATGTCAGACTATCTCCCTCCTTTTTGTCTTCTCCACAACCACCTCTATTCCACCCATAGTGTTATATCCATGGCTCACGCTCATGTATTGCATGAAAGTTGAAAGGTTTGAAAAGATAGAGTATGAAAACAAATGCTTGGCTGAAATCGGGGTTGTGCATGATATGAATATTTTGTGTGATGAAGAGGGAGCATAGCCAGACTATATGATTTTGTAGGGATAACTTTCTTTAGCCATAGTATTTTGAGAAGACATGATTGGTTTGTTAGTATTACTTAAAGTATTGTCATTTCTTATGTCAATATAGACTTTTATCTTGAATCTTTCATATCTGAATATTCATGCCACAATTAAGAGAATTACATTGAAAAACTATATTGGTTAGCATTCCACATCAAAAATTCTTTCTTTATCATTTACCTACTCGAGGACGAGCAGGAATTAAGCTTGGGGATGCTTGAAACGTCTCCAACGTGCCTATAATTTTTTATTGTTCCATGCTATTATTTATGAAGTCTTGGATGTTTAATGGGCTTTATCATTCACTTTTATATCATTTTTCGGACTAACCTACTAACCCAAAGGCCCAGTCCAGATTGCTGTTTTTTGCCTATTTCAGGGTTTTGCAGAAAAAGAATATCAAACGGAGTCCAAACAGAATGAAACTTCGCGAGAGATATTTTTGGAGAAAATCACGCACAGGAAACTTCAGGACCAAGTTAGGGGACAGAGGGGCTTCCCTCGAGGGTGGGGGCGCGCCCCCCTTCCCAGGACGCGCCCCTGCCTCGAGGCTGCCTCGTGTGGCCCCCGGTGCCCTCCTTCTTCCTATATATATCCACGGACCCCAGAAACTCCATACACAAAGAGAAAACCCTAATTCCACCGCCGTAGCTTCTGTTCCCGTGGATATCCCATCTTGGAGCCTGTTCCGGAGCTCCACCGGAGGGGGATCCATCACAGAGGCCTTCATCATCATCATCATCGCTCTCACCATGAGTTGTGAGTAGTTTACCACAGACCTTCGGGTCCATAGCTAGTATCTAGATGGCTTCTGCTCTCTCTCTGGATCTCAATACAAAGTTCTCCTCGGTCTTCGAGGAGATCTATTCGATGTAATCTCTTTTTGCGGTGTGTTTGTCGAGATCCGATGAATTGCGAGTTTATGATCAAGGTTATCTATGAAAGATAGTTGGTTCTTCTCTGAAATTTTTATGTGTGCTCATAATATCCTTGCAAGTCTCTTAGAATTATTGGTTTGGTTTGGCCTACTAGATCTATAGTTCTTGCAATGGGAGAAGTGCTTGGCTTTGGGTTCAATCTTGCGGTGTCCTTTCCCAGTGACAGTAGGGGAAGCAAGGCACGTATTGTATTGTTGCCATCGAGGATAAAAAGATGGGGTTTACATCATATTGCTTGAGTTTATCCCTCTACATCATGTCATCTTTCTTAAGGCGTTACTCTGTTCGTATGAACTCAATACACTAGATGCATGCTGGATAGCGGTCGATGTGTGGAGTAATAGTAGTAGATGCAGAATCGTTTCGGTCTACTTGTCTCGGACGTGATGCCTATATACAATCATCATGCCTAGATAGTCTCATAATTATTCGCTTTTCTATCAGTTGATCGACAGTAATTTGTTTACCCACCGTAGAATATCGCTATCTTGAGAGAAGCCACTAGAGAAAACTATGGCCCCTGGGTCTATTCTCAACATATCAATCTACACCTACTTTACTTTTACCGATTTTATTTGCTGTTTTATTAAACCTAAAATACCAAAAATATAAACTATCATCTCTATCAGATCTCACTCTCGTAAGTGACTGTAAAGGGATTGACAACCCCTTATCGCGTTGGCTGCGAAGTTCTTATTTGTTTTTGCAGGTGCGAGGGACTCGCGCGTGGTCTCCTACTGGATTGATACCTTGGTTCTCAAAAACTGAGCGAAATACTTACGCTAGTGTGCTGCATCTCCCGTTCCTCTTTGAGGGAATACAACGCAAGCTCAAGAGGTAGCAATCAATAATTTCTACAAAATAAAATCACCACCGTGCTCTAAAAGATATAAGTAAAGCACTGGAGCAAAAACTGTTTAGCTCAAAAGATATAAGTGAAGCACATAGAGTGTTCTAACAATTCCTAGGCCATATTTATCTCTCTCAAAAAGGTGTGTCCAGCAAGGATGATTGTGGCAAACTAACAAGCAAAGACTCAAATCATACATGATGCTCCAAGTAAAACACATATCATGTGGTGAATAAAAATATAGTCTCGAGTATAGTTACCGATAGATGAAGACGAAAGAGGAGATGCCTTCCCGGGGCATCCCCAAGCTTAGGATTTTTGTTGTCCTTGAATTTTTTCCTTGGGGTGCCTTGGGCATCCCCAAGCTTAGGCTCTTGCCACTCTTTGTTCCATAGTCCATCAAAGCAATACTCAAAACTTGAAAACTTCACAACACAAAACTTAGCCAAAAAATCTCGTGAGCTCCGTTAGTATAAGAAAACAAACCACCACTCAAAGGTACTGCAATGAACTAATTATTTCTTTATATTGGTGTTAAACCTACTGTATTAAAACTTTTCTATGATTCATATCCTCCAATACTACTCATAGATTCATCAAAATAAGCAAACAACACACGAAAAACAGAATCTGTCAAAAACAGAACAGTCTGTAGTAATCGGTAACTTTCGCATACTTCTGTAACTCCAAAAAAATTGAAATAATTTGGTAAACGTGAGGAATTTTTATATTAATTATCTTCAAAAAGAATCAACTAAATAGAACTCCCCAGTAAAATCTGGTGACTATTCTAGTGAGCGCTAACGTTTCTGTTTTTTACGGCAAGATCATATAAACTTCACACAAGTCTTCCCAAAGGTTCTACTTGGCACAAACACTAATTAAAACACAAAATCACATCTAAACAGAAGCTATATGAAATATTTATTCCTAAACAGAAGCAAAAACAAAGAAAATAAAATTGGGTTGCCTCCCAACAAGCGCTATCGTTTAATGCCCCTAGCTAGGCACGATACAAAGATAGATCTAGGTATTGCCATCTTTGGAAGGCAATCCATAAGTGGCTCTCATAGTTGATTCATAAGGTAATTTAATTTCCTTTCTAGGAAAGTGTTCCATGCCTTTCCTTAACGGAAATTGGAATCTAATATTTCCTTCCTTCATATCAATAATTGCACCAATCGTTCAAAGGAAAGGTCTACCAAGAATAATAGGACATGAAGGATTGCAATCTATATCAAGAACGATGAAATCTATGGGCACATAATTCCTATTGGCAACAATAAGAACATCATTAATCCTTCCAATAGGTTTCTTGATAGTAGAATCCGCAAGATGCAAATTTAAAGAACAATCATCAAGCTCATGGAACCCTAGCAAATCACACAAAGTTTTCGAGATAGTAGAAACACTTGCACCCAAATCACACAAAGCAAAGCATTCATGATCTTTAATTTTAATTTTAATAGTAGGTTCACACTCATCATAAAGCTTTCTAGGGATAGAAACTTCCAATTCAAGTTTTTCTTCATAAGATTGCATCAAAGCATCAACTATGTGTTTGGTAAAAGCTTTATTTTGACTATAAGCATGCGGAGAATTTAGTACGGATTGCAACAAGGAAATACAATCAATCAAAGAGCAAATATCATAATTGAATCCCTTGAAATACAAAGTAGTGGGTTCATCACTATGCAAAGTTTAATCTCTTCAATCCCACTTTCAACAATTTTAGCATCAATATCTAAAAACTCAGAATCATTGTGACGCCTTTTAATTAAAGTAGACTCATCTCCAGTCCCATGTTTATCAAGATTCATACTAGAAAACTAGGATCTAATAGGAGACACATCAATAACTTTCAGATCTTCATCTTTATTTTCATGATAACTAGAAGAACACGCTTTTATAAAGCTCTCTTTTTTACCACGCATCCTAGCGGTTCTTTCTTTGCATTCATCAATGGAAATTCTCATGGCTTTGAGAGACTCATTGATATCATGCTTAGGCGGAATAGATCTAAGTTTCAGAGAATCAACATCAAGAGTAATTCTATCCACGCTTCTAGCCAATTCATCAATCTTAAGCAATTTTTCTTCAAGCAAAGCATTGAAATTCTTTTGCGAATTCATAAACTCCTTAACACTAGTTTCAGATTCAGAAGGCATCTTTCCATAAGAGTTATCGTAGGAATTACCATAATTATTAGAGGAATTACTAAGAAAAGGCCTAGGATTAAAGTTTCCTCCATACGCATTGTTACCAAAATTATTCCTACCAACAAAATTCACATCCAAAGATTCATTATTATTTTCAATCAACGTGGATAAAGGCTTATCATTAGGATTGGAAGAATCACTCTTAGCAGCAAATAATTTCATAAGTTCATCCATCTTTCCACTCAAAACACTAATCTCTATAATAGCATGCACTTTTTACTAGTAGATCTTTCGGTGTGCCATTGAGGATAATTGACCATAATATTATCTAGGAGTTTGGTAGCTTCTCCTAAGGTAGTTTCCATAAAAGTACCTCATGTGGCCGAATCTAAAAGATTTCTAGAAGCAAAATTCAAGCTAGCATATAAGTTTTGTATAATCATCCATAAGTTCAAACCATATGTAGGGCTATTACGTATCATTAATTTGATTCTCACCCAAGCTTGTGCAACATGCTCATGATCTAGTTTCTTAAAATTCATAATATCGTTTCTAAGAGAGATGATCTTAGCAGGAGGAAAATACGTAGATATAAAAGCATCTTTGCACTTATTCCACGAATCAATACTATTTCTAGGCAAAGAGGAAAACCAAGTTTTAGCACGATCTCTAAGTGAAAACGAAAATAACTTCAATTTGACAATATCATTATCTGTATCCCTCTTCTTTTGCATATCACACAAATCAATAAAGTTGTTTAGATGGGTAGCGCCATCTTGACTAGGAAGGCCGGAAAATTGATCTTTCATGACAAGATTCAATAAACCAGCATTGATCTCACAAGATTCAGCCTCGGTAATAGGAGCAATCGGTGTGCTAATAAAATCATTATTGTTGGTATTGGAGAAGTCACATAATTTGGTATTGTTCTGAGCCATAGAAACAAGCAAGCAATCCAACACACGAGCAAACAAGAAGCAAGCGAACGATAAACACACAGCATAAAAGAAGGGCAAATAAAACGGCAAGGGTGAAGTGGGGGAGAGGAAAACGAGAGGCAAATAAATGTAATGCGAAGCATAAGGGTTTGTGATAGGTACTTGGTATATGACTTTTGCGTAAGCCTCCCCGGCAACGGCGCCAGAAATTCTTCTTGCGACTTCTTGAGCTTGCGTTGTATTCCCTCGAAGAGGAAAGGGTGATGCAGCACAGTAGCGTAAGTATTTCCCTCAGTTTTTGAGAACCAAGGTATCAATCCAGTAGGAGACCACGCGTGAGTCCCTCGCACCTGCACAAACAAATAAGAACTTCACAGCCAACGCGATAAGGGGTTGTCAATCCCTTTACGGTCACTTACGAAAGTGAGATCTGATAGATATGATAGTTTGATATTTTTGGTATTTTTGGATATAATAACAGAAAGTAAAAACGGAAAATTAAAGTAGATTGTAGATTCATACGTTGAGAATAGACCCGGGGGGCATAGGTTTCACTAGTGGCTTCTCTCATGATAGCAAATTTCTACGGTGGGTGAATGAATTACTGTCGAGCAATTGATAGAAAAGCGAATAATTATGAGAATATATAGGCATGATCATTATATATAGGCATCACGTCCGTGACAAGTAGACCGAAACGATTTTGCATCTACTACTATTACTCCACAAATCGACCGCTATCCAGCATGCATCTAGAGTATTAAGTTCATAAGAACAGAGTAATGTCTTAAGCAAGATGACATGATGTAGAGGGATAAACTCAAGCAATATGATATAAACCCCATCTTTTTTACCCTCGATGGCAACAATACAATACGTGCCTTGTTGCCCCTGCTGTCACAGGGAAAGGACACCGCAATATTGAACCCAAAGCCAAGCACTTCTCCCATTGCAAGAACTATAGATCTAGTAGGCCAAACCAAACCGATAATTTGAAGAGACTTGCAAGGATATTATAATCATACATAAAAGAATTCAGAAAAAACCAAATATTTCTCATAGATAATCTTGATCATAAACCCACAATTAATCGGATCTCGACAAACACACCGCAAAAAGATTACATCGAATAGATCTCCTCGAAGACCGAGGAGAACTTGGTATTGAGATCCAAAAAGAGAGAAGAAGCCATCTAGGTACTAACTATGGACCCAAAGGTCTGTGGTAAACTACTCACAACTCATGGTGAGGTGATGGTGTTGATGTAGAAGCGTTCCGTGGTAGATCCCCCCTTCGGCGGAGCTCCGGAACAGGCCCCAAGATGGGATCTCACGGGAACAGAAGGTTGCTGCGGTGGAATTAGGGTTTTCTCTGTTGCTCTCGTGTTTTCGGGGTACATGGGTATATATAGGAGGAAGGAGGGCATCGGGGGACCAACGTGGGGCCCACAAGGCAGCGGGCGCGCCCTGTAGGGGGGGGGGGCACCCTCGTGGACGCCATGAGTGCCCTATTCCATGGTTCTCAAGTCTCCCGTGAAGATATCGCTCCAAAAATATCTCTCATGAAGGTTTCATTCCGTTTGGACTCCGTTTGATATTCCTTTTCTGTAAAACCCTGAAATAGGCAAAAAAACAGCAATCTGGACTTGGTCTTTGGGTTAATAGGTTAGTCCCAAAAATAATATAAAAGTGTATAACAAAGCCCATTAAACATCCAAAACATCATAAATAATAGCATGGAACAATCAAAAATTATTGATACATTGGAGACGTATCAGGGGGTAGGGTCCTTCGATGGGACCTTTGTGGGCAAGGGCCCTATCAATGAAGCTTTATGTTTTGGTGTATCGAGTATGCCTCTGGGTCGTCCGAAGATGAGGTAATGCCGAAGTTTGGTTTAACCGAACATGTACTTCGGAACAGTGTATGCCTAACGGCTGCCCATGGTATTTTGAGTGCAAAGTTGTGCTGACGAGGCACATGGTGGGTGAAGAGTGCGGGCGCGCAGTGTGGCGCGTATCCCTATTTGCGGCGAACGCATGCTGGCTCCCATGACAGGGAATGGGTTCGGACCCGTTTACTATTTTCACCGGTCTTGACGGTGGTTCGGCATCCAGACCTATACGGGCTGATGTGGTCTTCGGCCGCTCGGGCCGCAGTGTGCTCTTCCGTTCGAAGTGAGCATTCCGTGTTGCCGTTGATAGTTATGACGCCTGAAGGACCAGGCATCTTCAACTTGAGGTATGCGTAATGCGGAACGGCTTTAAATTTGGCGAACATTGTGTGGCTGAAGAGGGTGTGATAGCCGCTGCGAAAGGGTGCGATATCAAATATTAAGTCCTCGCTTCGGAAATTATCTGGAGACCCGAACACTAGTTTGAGTGTTACGGCGCCCGTACAACGGGCCTCCACTCCCGGAATGACCCCTTTAAAGGTGGTATTACTGGGTTTGATCCTTGACGGATCGATCCCCATTTTCCTCATTGTGCCCTCGTATATAAGGTTGAGGCTGCTCCCTCCGTCCATCAGGACTCTAGTGAGGTGGAATCCATCGATGATGGGGTCTAGCACTAGGGCTGCAGACCCTCCATGGCGTATGCTGGTGGGATGTTCCCTGCAATCGAATGTGATCGATCAAGCTGACCATGGGTTAAACTTTAGCGCTACTGGCTCGATGGAGTATACGTCCAGTAGCGCTCGCTTCCTCTCCTTCTTTGGTATGTGGGTTGCGTAGATCATGCTTATCGACTTGACCTCGGAAGGGAAGGGTTTCTGGCCTCCACTATTCGGCCTGCAGGGCTCGTCGCCGTCCTTGCTTCATGGGCGTTTGCCCGTGTCTTTGGCTATGAGTTTGCCGGCCTGTTTGATCACCCATCAATTTCAATTGGAGTGGTTGGCGGGCTTAACCGATGTGACGTGGATCAGGCAAGGCCTGTCCAGAATCGTGTCTAGTCTAGACGGGCCGTCGTTGTTGCCTTTAGGGGCTTTCTTTCGGGGTCCGGTCTCCTGGTTCCGGAATCCGGCATTCACTGGCGTATCCTCACCATCGCCGTCATTGTGGCAATGTTTATTCTTTCTCTGTCGGGGTATTTCGTTTCCGTCCTGGACTTCGAAGGTACCTAGTTTGTACGGGTGCATTTGCGGGCAAGCCAACTGTCTTCACCCGCGCAAAAGCGGGTCATGAGGGAATTAAGGGATGCCATAGTTCTTGGTTTGTCCTGGCCGAGTGATGGCTTCTCGCCCCTCGTTGTTTACCCCAAGTGGAAGGTTTGAGATGCAGTGTAGCGGAAGTTTTCCCTTGGCAAAGATACCAAGGATCGATTTCCCCTGAGACTCCCAGTTTCAACAAGAAGGTGTCAACTGCTAACGGCGCCAGATATTAGCAATCAACGTGGACCTGCACACAGATACAAATAACTTTGCTCCCAACGAGTACAGAGAGGTTGTCAATCCCTCCGGCCTTGTCGTTTACAAAGGATCAAACGCAAGTGATAATAGTGATAGGTTTTGCTGCAATAGTAAGTAAAAAGCGGAAAGTAAATAGCGGATGTGATCAATGATGGTAATATGGACCGGGGTCCCATGATGTTCACTAGTGATGTCTCTCTCCCAAAAGACGATAAAACAGCTATGTGAGGTAAACGAATTACAGCTGGGCAATTGACAGAATTATGTGCGCAAACCAATGCTAACTATGTTACAAGAAAGGTAGAGGTTCAAAGCATGGGCGGTACGCCAAGGCAAGTAGACCGAAATCCATCTGCATCTACTACTAATCATCCACCTTGAGATATCTATTCAGAACATCTCGCTGGTATTAAGTTGCGAGTCCCACCCATAGTGTAAACTCAAAGCAACAGACAACTGCATTAAAAGAACTTTGCGTAAAGTAAACAATCCTTGCACCCGCGGGCACAAGCACCGTTGTTTTCCCCCTTGTGGCAACAACACATCCCCTAGACTCATGTTTCTGTCACTCAAGCTAGTCATCGAGGGGCATGAACCCACAATCAAGCATAACATTCCCTCTTGGAGTCACTACCTACTACTTGGCCAAAGCAATAAATAACAACGGAGAACATGCAAGAATTACTTACGAACATAAATATAAAAGAGGTAGATCAAATATATTACTCAAACACAATCTGAACATAATCTCACAATCCATCGGATCCCAGCAAACTCATCATAGCAACAGCATAAGGATTACATATGTGCCTCGATCATGTAGGGCAGCTCACGAGGACTAATTAGTGAAGCACAAGAACGGGAGGAGAACATCACATAGCTACTGGTCATGGACCCATGGTCCAAGGGAGACTACTCACAACTCATCCGGGAGGCGTCCATGGTGGTGGAGAAGCTCCCGGTGGTGATCCTCCCCTCCGGCAGGGTGCCGGGAAGAGTTCTCTTGGCGCTCCCGATCTTGGAAGCGCGGCGGCGGCGGAACAGAGATGAGATCGCGAAAAAGGGTTCCCGTCTCGAGGGTTTTGGGACACGATATAAATATATGCCAAAGGGGGGCATCAGCGGAGGCCTGGGGGGCCCAGGCGCCCCCCCGGCACGGCCAGGAGGGGGGTCGCGCCACCAGGGCGCCTGGAGCCCTGGTGGCCCCCCTCCGGCTGTACTTTGGCTACCGGGAAGCTTCTGGAACGCTGATTTTTTATATAATTTTTCCGGGATTTTTCTGGCAGTTCTCGTAATGGGAAAACCTGAAATACAAAAACAGCAGAAAACAGAAACTGGCACTGGGGTGCACTGAGTTAATAGGTTAGTCCAAATATGATCAAAAATGTATGGAAGTGTATAAATATCATAGCAATATCACCCAAAAGAGGCATGGAGCAAGCAGAAATTATAGATACGTTTTGGACGTATCAACATCCCCAAGCTTAATTCCTGCTCGTCCTCGAGTAGGTAAATGATAACAAGAATAATTTCTGTGGTGACATGCTATTAACCATATAGGACTTTTCATAGTCATATGACAAAAGCTTACTGAGACAATGAATCTGTAGTAATTAAGTTGCCTCATGAGAAAATCACAAAGAACTGAAAGTTTTACAACATGATACTGAAACATCAAATAGATTTGTAATGAACATGGTGTGCAAATGTGATAAAGTGATATCTCGCTTGCCCCCTTTAGTGAAGCAAAACATAAATGCAGGGGCACCTCCAAGGTTTAAGTGATGACTAGATACAATGATTTCAGAATAAACAATATCACAATCATGCAAAACACAATGCTACTTTGGGACAATGCACATTACACTCAGAATGACATTCATGCTCTCAGTAGTTGGTGCTTTAAAAGAAGGTGGAGACTCTCGAACCGTGGCTTTTGTTGGCAAGGTTGAAAACCCGTAGTCGGAAACAAAGACAAAACATGTACCAGAGCTCTTGGTTTTAAAAACAGAGGTAATAATATATTTGTTTCTTAGATCATGCATGTTTCGTCAACGAATGCTAGCAGATAGCTCAATCACTTCTTGAGATGGACAAGTTTCGAGGAACGGCTCCCGAATGAGGACGATCACATCCTCTTAATCTCCTTTGTTTATCACTGCCAAAGTTTTCTGATTTCTCATGTACAAAGCGTGAAGGAGGTTTTGTTTGTTATATTAATTTTGAGTCGGGCGCACTCAATGCCAGTTCCTTCTCGTGTTATGGGTTTGCACATTAGACATGCAATCCCGGGGTGAAGCTTGTCCAACTTAGAAAGATCATGAATTAACTACTACTCCCTCATGAACTTAAAACAGAGGCACAAAATAGGAATGCATTTTTTTTCTTTGAATAATTTCGAGATGGTACATGCAAGTCTCCGTTAGGAATGGCAGGTAAATACCATGTAGGAAGGTATGGTGGACTCATATGGCATACCTGGTTTAAAAGAATTTGGATGCACAAGCAGTCAGTCCGCTTAGTACAGGTGGAGGTTAGCAAAAGACTGGGAGCGACCAACTCAGAGAGCAATGACGGTCATAATCATGCAGAGCGACAAAGCAACATTGAATCAGGCATGGTAGTTATATCGCTACTCAGAAATAAAAGATCATCAAGGCTTGACAGACTTTCTTTACAGTCTTAAATATGCGTGAGCATACGCCAAGTCAATCAAAATAAATTCTTGAAGGAAGATATTACTAAACCATACCACATCATAGGCAAACAAATCATGTTGGTATTCCAATAACACATTGGGAACCCCCCAGCTATTTGAGACTAACCATAAGAAAACATGAACTACTAAGCACCATTATGCACGTAGCATTTTTATCATAGACATATCAACCGTGCAACAGAAGCAAACTCTCTTAATAAGATAATCATGATAAATAAAGAGAGTTCAAGCAACCAACTAAACAAAAGCTCTTTAAAAAGATAAGCATGAAAACTAAAAGCTAAGCATGATAGTAGCTATTGAAAGACAAAGAACACACACAGCAAAGATAGACATGAAAATTCTATGTTATGTTCTAGGTAGAAGTGGAGCGTGTTTCTCTCCCACATAAAGAAAGCTGAGTTCCGACTCTTTATGAAAAGCTAAAGAAAACTAAAAAGGAAAACTAAAAGCAAGACGCTCCAAGCATAGCACATAACACATGAAGTGATAAAAATATAGTGGAACGAAAGACGAACTGATAATGTTGATGGAGAAGGGGATGCACGGGGGCATCCCCAAGCTTAGACGCTTGAGTCTCCTTGAATATTTCTTGGGGGTGCATGGGGGCATCCCCAAGCTTGAGCGTTTGACACTCCTGAATCTTTTTATCATCTTCCCTCGCACACTTGAAAACTCCCTTCATACATAACTCATCATAATCTGATTAGCGAGGTTAGTACCCATAATAAAATAATTGTTCCTTGCTGGAAATAAGGATATTCTTGAAGGTCTACTGTTTCTCAAGATTGCCAAAAGGTTTTTGCAAAGAAAAAGCAAGCTCAAGGTTTGCAAAATGAAGGAAAGGCAAAACAGGACAGAATCTGTGAAAAACAGAACAACAGGTAGTAAATGATTTTTTCGGTGCACTTTTGCGACTCTAATAAAAAAACTCAAAACAGACGCACGAAAGACAATTGTATAGAGCACGCTGTCGAAAAAATTCAGACCAAAAAGTTGATCTGGTGATTTTATACGAATTTTTCTATCCAAGGACAGAATCTGTTTCCTGGACAGCACGTCACAACTTTTGAACTTTCTTGCAATCAGAGGCTACACTTGGCACAAAGTTGAAAAGCAAAGATACAATGATGATGCTACTGTAGTAACAACATCAAGACACAACAAAAGCAAAATAAAATTTTATTCATGTGGGCTGCCTCCCAAAAGCGCTTTCTTTTATGCCTTTAAGCTAGGCATAATGCAAAGAGACCAAGTTGTATCAATTGAATCATCATCAAGATCATCAAAAAGCTCTTCAATAATACAACTAGTCTTAAGAGGACTTTCAAATAAAGGCCTCATAGAGATACTTCTAGGGAGAAGACCAAAAGGATAAAAGTCAAGGGAAGATTCATTTATAAATTCATCAAAGAGAGGTGTTTCTTCCAAAGTCTTTACAGTTTCAACCCCTTTGGCAATAGATGGATTACTTTTAGAACGGGGAGCCTTTGGAACGTGAACGAACTTAGGCTCCTTCTTTGCCGGAGTTTCTACCTTTTTGGTTTTAATTGAGGAGAAGGTAGTTCCTAAAGTATCAACGATTTCCTCAATCTTGTCTATCCTAGAAGAGTCCAAGTCATGGGATTTGATGGTCTCCAAAGTTTTGAAAATTTTATGCATGGAGCTATCAAGCCTATTCAAATTCCCTTGGATCTTACGATCCAACTCGTTTATCTTATTAATGCTTGGCATCTCTAGCTCTATCTTTTCAAGTTTTTTCATAATGTGAGCTAGGGTGATGTCCTCTTGAATGCTAACAACAGGGGGATTCCCAACAAGATTTTCAATAATACTAAGAGACTCCCAAACTGGGGCCTCTAGGAAATTTCCATTGATAGCAGTATCTAGAATAAACCTATTCCAAGAAGTAATTCCAACATAAAAATTTCTAAGCAGGATAGTAGTAGATTGCTTCTTGGTGGCTCTTTTTTGAGAATCATTAATTCTATACCAAGCATCTTTTAGACTTTCCCCACCTCTTTGTTTAAAGGTGAGAACTTCTGCCTCGCCAAAGACAAAAGGACCTGACATAATGACAACTAAAGAATGATATAACTATTTTTGTGATTTTTGATAAAAGATACTAAAGCAAAACTGAAAGGTAAACTAACAAGACTAAAAAGCAAAGGTAAAAGATAGCGTGCAACTCCCCTATCCTGAAGAGTGGAGTCCCCGGCAACGGCGCCAGAAAACTTTGCTTGATGGCTTCTCGCCCCTCGTTGGTTACCCCAAGTGGAAGGTTTGAGATGCAGTGTAGCGGAAGTTTTCCCTTGGCAAAGATACCAAGGATCGATTCACCCTGAGACTCCCAGTTTCAACAAGAAGGTGTCAACTGCTAACGGCGCCAGATATTAGCAATCAACGTGGACCTGCACACAGATACAAATAACTTTGCTCCCAACGAGTATAGAGAGGTTGTCAATCCCTCCGGCCTTGTCGTTTACAAAGGATCAAACGCAAGTGATAATAGTGATAGGTTTTGCTGCAATAGTAAGTAAAAAGCGGAAAGTAAATAGCGGATGTGAACAATGATGGTAATATGGACCGTGGTCCCATGATGTTCACTAGTGATGTCTCTCTCCCAAAAGACGATAAAACAGCTATGTGAGGTAAACGAATTACAGCTGGGCAATTGACAGAATTATGTGCGCAAACCAATGCTAACTATGTTGCAAGAAAGGTAGAGGTTCAAAGCATGGGCGGTACGCCAAGGCAAGTAGACCGAAATCCATCTGCATCTACTACTAATCATCCACCTTGAGATATCTATCCAGAACATCTCGCTGGTATTAAGTTGCGAGTCCCACCCATAGTGTAAACTCAAAGCAACAGACAACTGCATTAAAAGAACTTTGCGTAAAGTAAACAATCCTTGCACCTGCGGGCACAAGCACCGTTGTTTTCCCCCTTGTGGCAACAGCACATCCCCTAGACTCATGTTTCTGTCACTCAAGCTAGTCATCGAGGGGCATGAACCCACAATCGAGCATAACGTTCCCTCTTGGAGTCACTACCTACTACTTGGCCAAAGCAATAAATAACAACGGAGAACATGCAAGAATTACTTATGAACTAAAATATAAAAGAGGTGAATAAAATATATTACTCAAGATCAATCTGAACATAATCTCATAATCCATCGGATCCCAGCAAACTCAACATAGCAACAGCATAAGGATTACATAGGTGCCTCGATCATGTAGGGCAGCTCACGAGGACTAATTAGTGAAGCACAAGAACGGGAGGAGAACATCACATAGCTACTGGTCATGGACTCATGGTCCAAGGGAGACTACTCACTAATCATCCACCTTGAGATATCTATCCAGAACATCTCGCTGGTATTAAGTTGCGAGTCCCACCCATAGTGTAAACTCAATGCAACAGACAACTGCATTAAAAGAACTTTGCGTAAAGTAAACAATCCTTGCACCCGCGGGCACAAGCACCGTTGTTTTCCCCCTTGTGGCAACAGCACATCCCCTAGACTCATGTTTCTGTCACTCAAGCTAGTCATCGAGGGGCATGAACCCACAATCTAGCATAACGTTCCCTCTTGGAGTCACTACCTACTACTTGGCCAAAGCAATAAATAACAACGGAGAACATGCAAGAATTACTTACGAACATAAATATAAAAGAGGTAGATCAAATATATTACTCAAACACAATCTGAACATAATCTCACAATCCATCGGATCCCAGCAAACTCATCATAGCAACAGCATAAGGATTACATATGTGCCTCGATCATGTAGGGCAGCTCACGAGGACTAATTAGTGAAGCACAAGAACGGGAGGAGAACATCACATAGCTACTGGTCATGGACCCATGGTCCAAGGGAGACTACTCACAACTCATCCGGGAGGCGTCCATGGTGGTGGAGAAGCTCCCAGTGGTGATCCTCCCCTCCGGCAGGGTGCCGGGAAGAGTTCTCCTGGCGCTCCCGATCTTGGAAGCGCGGCGGCGGCGGAACAGAGATGAGATCGCGAAAAAGGGTTCCCGTCTCGAGGGTTTCGGGACACGATATAAATATATGCCAAAGGGGGGCATCAGCGAAGGCCTGGGGGGCCCAGGCGCCCCCCCGGCACGGCCGGGAGGGGGGTCGCGCCACCAGGGCGCCTGGAGCCCTGGTGGCCCCCCTCCGGCTGTACTTTGGCTACCGGGAAGCTTCTGGAACGCTGATTTTTTATATAATTTTTCCAGGATTTTTCTGGCAGTTCTCGTAATGGGAAAACCTGAAATACAAAAACAGCAGAAAACAGAAACTGGCACTGGGGTGCACTGAGTTAATAGGTTAGTCCAAATATGATCAAAAGTGTATGGAAGTGTATAAATATCATAGCAATATCACCCAAAAGAGGCATGGAGGAAGCAGAAATTATAGATACGATTTGGACGTATCACCGAGCTATCGTACAAGCCATTCATCCTTGACAGTATGCTTAAAGGCAGCCAAGGCTTCGGCATCCGGACAGTCAACGATCTACTTTTTCTTGGTCAGGAATCGATTCCAAAACTATCGGGCAGATTTGCCGAGTTGTTGCGTGATGCGATTTAGGTTGTCAGCATCTGGAGGCCAGACATAGGTGCCCTGAAAGTTTGGTCTAAAAGCGTCCCCAAGCTCTTCCAGCAACCTATAGTGTCTTCGGGGAGGCTGTTCAACCAGTGTCTAGGTGGGCCTTTGAGCTTGAGCGGTATATATTTGATGGCGTGGAGGTCATCTCCTCACGCCATGTGGATGTACAGGAGGAAATCCTCTATCCATTTGGCTAGATCCATAGTTCTGTCGTATGGTTTGATGTTTACAGGCTTGAAGCCCCCTAGAAAATCGTGTTGCATCATCTTCTCCATGAAGCACACGGGTGTGCGGTGCCTCGAACTCGGGCTATGCCGCGTCGGAGGTCTTAGGCCATCCGAGTCTGATGTTGCTCCTGAACTCTATCGTTGTGGTTCAGCCAGTCGTAATAACCGTCCCGATGAGCGGGCGTGTCTTTTCTTGGTTCGTAGATGGATCTGGTGTGGCCTCCCCGGGCGTCCAAGTCGTGATAGAGGTTGTATTTGTAGGTTGGCCGCGTTTTATCCATGCCGTAATGGCGAGGTGGCGTGGCAGGTGTTCGGCCTCATCAGCTTCTCTGTCTCGCCCTCGAGGGGGCGGTCCGGCTACGCGTTGGCTCTAAGGCCTCCACGTTGAACTGCGGCAGTAGTCATCGCTTTGGATAAATTTTGGTTGGCCATTCGTGGTCGTATCCTTCTTCGACGGCTAGGACTTTAGTCCATCAGTAAGTGAGGGTTTCCTGTTCGGCCTTGATCCTGCGTTTTTTGTTTCTTCAGGCTGCGGGCAGTGGCTAAGAGCCTTCGCCTGAACCGTTCCTGATCCCGCGGGTCTTCGGGGATGATGAAATGTTCCTCCCCGAGACTGGCCTCCTCCTCCAAGGATGGGTGGTAGTTGCTGTCTTCAGCATCCTCGAGGTCCTCCGGATTGGGCGGGTCCTCCTGTGCTGCGGGGTCACTCTGCTGGTGTTCGTTAGCCGTGGCTCCATCGAGGTCATCTGTATTATCGGCGGTGCCGTTCTCCATGGAGTCCACGTTGCTTGTGTGGCTTCGATGAGGTTTTGATCGATGGCTCTGCCTTCAGCGCTTGGGTGGCTCATCTCCAGGCTTGTCTTGGTCCTGTTTGGGAGTGCCTTCGTCGTCCTTGGGGGTGTCCACCATGTAGATATCATACGTGGATGTGGCCGACCAGCGGCCGATGACAAGGGGGGCAACATCGATATTGGTCGTGGCCCCACTATCCTCGCCCATGTATTCGGTGTTTTCCAAATTATCGTCTAGCATGTCGGTTAAATCCTCGGCAGTGGCTACCAAGTGGGTGGTGGGTGGGACGTAAAATTCCCTGTCGGATGCCTCGAAGGGTCGATGATCGAAAGCGGAGGGTAAGCTCCCCTGGATAGTCATTTTCTTAATTCAATCTAGCGCCTCGTTCAACATATTGAGGGTTACCGGACTTGAGGGCTCTAGGCTAGACTTCGTGGTGACGGAGCGGAGGTCGGTCTGCGGCCCAACCGATCCTTGGTCCTGGACAGACTTATCTTCAGGATTGTGAACCGAAACCTCGAGGGGCACAGGATTGTCCTTGGACACTAGGGGTGTGCTTTTTTCCTCCCGTGCGCCTTCCGCGCCAATGTATGGGGTTGGGTCGTTTCGGGCCGAGGGAATTCCCTGGCTGCTATTCGCCGACTCAGGGTGCGGGCTCGAGGCCAGCAGGGGGTTGTGGGGGAGGAGTCCGGTCAAGATCGAATCTTGGCCTCTGACCTTTGGCTTTGCCTCGAGGACTGGGGATAAATTCTCTGCCGATGTGAGTTCTGTCGTTGGTGGGGTAAGATTCCCTCTCTCAGGGAGTCATTCCTGGCTTGAAGCCGTTTGGTGGATTGGGGATGATTGACAGATTGGATCGGAAGTGTACATCGGAGCAAGAGCAGCAGGGCCTGTGGGGATGGCGAACCCGACGAAAACCAAATCCTCCCGTGTGTCAGCGACGTACTCCAGATTGCCGAATCAAATCTGGTGCTCGGGATCGAAGTTGTCGACCTGGTCAAGATGACGGTTGAATCAGCATGGAGCACAATGCTACCAAAAGCGAAGAGTTGTCCGGGGATGAAGAGATCCATGGGACTAATGTCCTCTTCAAGGACTAAGCGAGCCATCGATCTTTCCGGTAATCCAACAGCGGAACTCTCAATGAAAGCACCAATGTCGGTGTCAAAACCAGTAGACCTCAGGGTAGGGGGGTCCCGAACTGTGGATCTAGGATCGATGGTAACAGGAGATGAGGGACGCGGTATTTACCCAGGTTCGGGCCCTCTCTAAGAGGTAAAACCCTACTCCTTCTTGATTTTATTTGATGTATATGTTTACAGGGTTGATCTACCTCGAGAACAATATGCGCGAACCCTAGGCTGTTGGGGATGAAGATTGCTCTATCCCTAATGACTACAACCCTCGATTTATATACACCAATAGGGCTAGGGTTACCGAAGATAGATTACAACAAGGAATAAAGAAGATCCTACACCTTCTTGACTTGGAGGGCACACCGCGGCTTCATAAAACTCATGTCATAGTACGACTCCACTAGCCCAGCCCATGTACGATGGGTCGTCACCCCGAGAACCCCTTAGTCCATGACTCCCTAGGGGGGCAATCACAATTAGGAGCCTTAGGGTTTAGAACACAACATACGTTCTCGAGGTAGATCATCGTGTACACGATACTCCATTATCAATATAATGAAAGCATGACATAGAGTTTTACCTCTTCAAGAAGGCCTGAACCTGGGTAAATATTGTGCGCCTTGTCTCCTATTCACCATTGCCCTAGATCTACAGCTCGGGACCCCCTACCTGAGATTCGCCAGTTTTAGTACCGACACCGAGGGTAGGCGGTCTCACAAGAGTTGCCATACAAAAATATTAATCTTCAGGGGCAATGGAGCCTTCCATAGGGTAGAAAGCTAGGGAATGGTGGGCGAGCGGCATACTGCTTAATATGCCGAGCTCACCGAAAACTCACCCGAAGGTCAGAGTCTCAAGAGACATTGTCCGGATAGTCCGGCAACACCGGTGGGAGGGTTGCTGCTACTTGTGGAATGCGTTGGGATTTCCCCGAAGAGGAAGGGTGAAGTAATATAGTAGTAGAAAGTATTTCCCTCAGTAAATAACCAAGATTTATCAAACCATTAGGAGATTTACTCAAACCACCTTTATCAGTACCTACACACACAAGAGCAAATAATTGCACCCAACGTGGGCAAGAGGAATGTCAATCCCCTTGCACCGGTTAATTGCAAGGATTAAATTTCATGCTAGGAGATGCATAAATTGGAAAGTAAAATAAAAGTAAATAAATTACAGCAAGGTATTTAGGGTTTTAGCAATATGAGTTAAATGGACCTGGCGGCGTACCTTTCACTAGAGGTATCTCTCTCAAGAACATACCGATACGGTGGGTGAACAAATTGTTGTTGGGCAATTGATAGAATGGACCATAGTTATGAAGTTATGCATGACATGATCAATACATAGCCATCACGTCCGTGACAAGTAGACCGAGACGATTTTGCATCTACTACTATTACTCCACTTCAAGAGCGCTTATATGCTTGCCTCTCTAGGTATTAAGTTCGTGACAAATAGAGCAATGCGTAGTATGATGACATAATGTAGGAAAAATAAGATCAACTAATATGATCGAACCCCATTGCTTTATTCTTAGTAGCAACAATATAAATACTTGCCTCGCTACTCCTCCTGTCAATTGAACCTGCTACTATGTACCACTTCCACCGAAGATCTAATCATCAACTTATCCAAAGATAACTCATAGATCAAAAAGCATTAGAGCATCTCCAGCGGCGCCCCCAACAGACCCCCCAAGGCAGTTTTTAGCGTCGGCGCCGAAAAATCGGCCCAGCCGCGCCCCCACGATCCTGATTTTCGCCGGATTGGGCCGAAATTGGCGCCGGCGCACCCAACCCGAACCCGGCGCGCTGGGGGCGCCCGGGGGTGCCGGCGCGAATGTTTTGGCGCAAAAGAGTGGCGGAACCGGCGCATCAGCGAGACGAAGGCTGGTCGTCCTCATCGTCTCGGTTTTACCGCGGGGAATCAATGCCAAGGCTGCCGTCGGTCAGCCTGCCATTGATTCACGAGCGGCGCATTGCGGCGACGCCGCCCCGCCTTCCTCCACGCGTTCGCACGCGGCCGTACCGAGCCGCTATAAAAGGTGCCCCTAGCCACGCCGGTGAAGAACACGCAGTCCACAGCCCCTCCTCGCCGCCGCACTCCCCCCCCCCCCCCCCCCCCCCCCCCCCCCC
>LR738709.1:57740440-57778498 GCA_902687465.1 Secale cereale | reverse complement strand
CCCACTCTCCCCCTCCTCGCCGCTGCAATTCCCCCCGGCAACCATGAGCGCGAGGTACCCCGGCGACGCGGCGGCGGCCAACGGTTTCGGCCGCCGCTCGCTGCATCAGTGGGAGGCGTACCTCCTCCATGAGGCCAAGTACCCCGCGCCGCCCGACGTACGCACTCCGTCGCGGTGGAGGCTCAGCGCCGGCGGGTCCCTGTCCCCCCTCTACCCGTCCCCGAGACGCCCGCCTATTTCCACGCCGAGATCGAGCGTGCGCATGCGTCCCTGACGACCGCGGAGCGGGCGCTCCCGGAGTACGCCGTCGGCAACCACGGGGCATGGGCGGCGTACTTTGAACGCCGGCAGGAGGAGCGGCTCGCCTCCACCAACAACACGTCGGCGCCGCGGGGGCGCAACAAAAGCGAGGGCCACCGCCCGTGGTGGGGCGTCCCTGGTCGCATGCTCAGCGGCGTGCTCGCGCACCTCGAGGGTGGCAACGACCCGCCGTTCGAGTACCCGGCCGCTCGGAGCGGCGGCGCGTGACTGCCGAGGAGGATGATGGGTTGGTCATCCTCCTCCTCCCGATCCTCCTCTCACTCCTCCGGCGCACCGGCGTTGGTCAGCGTCAAGCCAGAGCCGGCCGAGACGCTGCTCGGTAGGCGCACCCGCGGCGCCGGCCTCGTCATCAAC
Source organism: Secale cereale (assembly GCA_902687465.1). Taxonomy (NCBI): domain Eukaryota; kingdom Viridiplantae; phylum Streptophyta; class Magnoliopsida; order Poales; family Poaceae; genus Secale; species Secale cereale. The sequence goes on along the minus strand of LR738709.1, from coordinate 57,777,823 downwards.
GACGGCGGCCGTGGCTCCTCCTCCTCGGCCCCTCCTCGCCTCGTCAAGCCGAAGAGGGAGCCAGGGCTGGCGACGGTGAAGCCGAAGCCGGGGCTTGCCACCTTGAAGCCGGAGCCTGCTCTCGCCGAGGAGGTCGATGAAGAAGAGGCCGCCTTGAAGTGAGCGCGCGAGGACTACGCGTGCATTGAGCTGGACCGCCAGCGCCGCGCCCTGGAGGAGATCGCCGAACGCCGCCGCCGTGAAGCAGCGCGCCGGGGTGAGGGGTTGAGCAGCAGCGCCGGACATGTCAAGGAGGAGAAGCAGGAGGACGACGCCGGTGACGACTACGCCCTGCTCAGCGCCTTCTTCGACCGGTAGTTTAGGGTTTTTTTTCGGCCCTTTTTCGTGTAAAAACGCCTAAATTTATCAGAAATATGCCGTGTTTGTTCAAATTTGGTCGTGTTTGCTGAACTTTGACCGTGTTTGCTGAATTTTGGCCGAACGTGGGGCGGCTTGGGGGCGGTGGCTGGGAACGTGCTCGCCCCCACGCCTAAAATAGTGTCGGCTCGTCCCCAAGCGGCGGTTTTCGGCGCGTCTTGTGGACGCAACAGCTGGAGATGCTCTTACAACACCACAGTTTTATTCGATATTTGTGTGATGCTAGAGGCTAGAGATGCAACCATGCATGCAGAGGACAAAGCATATCACACGCTCTAGATTAGGCATTGTGCGAAGATCATACAAGAATGATCGGATGCAAAGTACTAGCTCCCTTTTGGTATTATTTGGACACTCAAGAATTATTGCATGCGGCCGCTAATCATGCACAGGCCGCATATCTTTGAATTAAAAGCCCGTTGTCCCGTAGATTTGTTACACCAAAAAATTGACTTCATCTTAACTGCATGTATGCGGCAGGCCCATCATAACAATCAGAGTCTCAACGCTAAAATTTTGGCAGTCTTTTAGGGGCCGTTTGGTTTTTGCCTCAGCCAGCCCCGCCAACGAAGGGCGCGCCAAATAATTGGCGGACGATTTGGCCGCCGGAGCCTCACCAAATTATTGGCGCAGATACACACTAGGAGTGCTATGGTGGGCAGGGGCGAGCCAAAAAATCGGCGCTCATCCAAACGATGGAACCAGCCTGGTCAACGACCATTATTTTGGACGGGCGGCTGTGGGTAACAATCCAAACAGCCCCTTAGCGCCCACGCATTGGCAAGAATTACACGGAGGGATGGTGAGCATGCTGGGCGAGCCAATTTTGGTGGTGCAGATCCAAACAACTACCAAATGGCATGGGTCAGCCAACATTTTGGCAGGGACAGCTTTGGTAGTAATCCAAACATGCCCTATAGTCGTTGGTTGCCTTCTTTTGTCTATGTGCTCGCTACTTTTCACTGCCTTCGCCGCTGGTTGCCCCTGACAAAGCAGCGATTTCCTATTTAGGGCTTGTAGTGCCGTTTGCAACCATTTCTGCAAGATTGTGCACGCCCCCTCTGTTTTGGGATCTATTTATTTTCCTTCTTTGTTCACTCTCATCGAGCTCTACACACGCAACACGCGTATCAGTTTCGCAAGTTGCTAGTGCAACCTGCAAAATATTTCCAAAATTATAAACCTTTTTCAAAACCATGAACTTTTTTTTCGTCCGCGAAACCCACAATTGTTTTTCAAATTTGTGAAATTTTATGAAACTGCTGAATATTTTTTCAAACTCATGAACAATTTTATGGAATTTTTGCAATTTCCCGAATGTTTTATTAAATTTGCACTTTTTCAAACTAACAAACTTTTTGAAATTTCTGAACTCTTTTTGGAACATGTGAACCTTTTCTCAACCTTATGAATTCTTTTTCGAATCCGTGGAATCCATGAACCTTTTCCAAATTTATGAATGTTTATGAAATTCATGAATAATTTTTTACATTCATTAATAATTTTGGAAACCTTTTCCAATTTTGCAAACATTTTTTGAATCCATGAACCTTCTTTAAATCCATTTTTATTTCAAATTCACAAACTTATTTCATACTCGCAAACATTTTTAAATGCATGTATTGTTTTTGGACATTGTGGGGTTTTTTTCAAATTCATGACAGTTTTTCAAATTTACAAAAAAAACATCTTTTTTTTTCAAAAGGCAACTGGTCAATGGTCATTGGTTGACCGGTCAACCATGGACCGAGTGAACAAGGCGAGGAGAGAACCGACCGACCAGCCAGCCAGTGGCGGAGCTTGCAGCAATATACTGGGCGGGCTGGGTAGGCTAAACTGCAGGAACGTTGGGTTTTCCCTGGTCCATGGGCTGGTAGTAATAGACGTGAATGCTCTGAAGCTGGGCGGGCCATGGCCCATGTAGCCTGGCTGTAGCTCCGCCAGTGCAGCCAGCCAATGAACGAAACGATGACTTGCCACCACAAACGCGCTTCTTGGGCCAGCACGGGAAAGCAACCACGTAGGCACTGGCTTCACAAATTTGTGTGTCAAGTGCAGGGTAGGACCTCTCTACAACTCATATGCGTCACCCAGTTAATTATACTACGTGGCTCTCAAGTAGCCGGTAACGTTCTAGAAGCTTCCCTCTCAGTTATGGGAAGCTTCTAGGTTTTTTTTATCCTTTCATTTGTTATTCTTTGTTTTTGTTTCCCTTTTCATTTTTTTTATTTTGCAAATTTCTAAAACTGTTCAAACATTTAAAATTGTTTCATTTTAAAAATGTAGTTTATTTGGAAAAAATTAGGTTTTATAAATTAGTTCATATTCAAAAATTAATTTGAAATTTCAAACAATGTTCATAATTTATAAATTTATTTGGGATGTGAAACATTGTTTGTAATTATTAAAAACTAGTCATGAATTCAGAAAATTGTTTGCAAACATTTTTTTGTAATTGTGTTAACATTTTTTTAATTTATGATCTTTTTTTAATTAATAAAAAAATTGCATTGCGAAAATTTTGAATTCGCCAAACTTCTCTGAATTTGCTCTCAGAAACTTATTGAATTTGCAAACATCTTTTGTATTCGCCTGAACATTTTTTATATTTCATGATCTTATTTGAATTTGTTAACATTTTTTGAATTCGCCTACATTTGTTTTGTATTCTCAAACATTTTATGAATTCACGAAGATTTTCTGAGTAGTTATGACTTTTTCCTATTTGTCAACTTTGTTAGCAGACCTTATAAATTTTGAATTTAACTGAATCTAAAAACAAATGCAAAAAATAGAAGGAAAAAGGCGTACGCTATCTGGCTTGGCTAGGCAACTCGCATGGGCGACGCGCGTACCACAAGCACGCCTGGAGCTTTCCGCTAGGGCTATATCTTGTTTATATATGTAGCCGGATACATAGACCAACTAGCTCATGTCTCGTTTTGGGGAGGTTATAGAATCTTCCTAAAATTATTATTATTTTCTTCTTATTTATTTTGGGATTTTCTCCTTTTCTTTTTATTTTCTCCTTTAACTCAGTTTTGTTTTTACAGAATCTTGTTTCCTTTTTTTCATTTTCCTTTCCAGCTTTGGCGAAAACTTCCGAAAACTGGAAAATTCAAACTTTTTTTTTAAATCTGGGTGAACATTATTATAATTCAAAATTGGTTAACTGAATTCAGAGGATGTTCATATTTTCTTGAAATTGTGAACAATTCTTACAAATTCGTAACAATTTTCTTAATAATTAACATTTTCTAAACAGTGAACATCATTCGTAATTGTAAAAATTATATGAATATTTCTTTTCAACAATTTTCAAAATCGTAAAAAATAATCAATATTTTTATGAATTTGTGTACATTTTTTGAACATTTTTATAAAAGTCCAAAAATTCAAGAATATTTTAAAAAAATCATAAACATATTTTGAATACATGAACATTTATTTTGAGTTTATTTTGAGCCTAGAAAACCTTCGCTCTATCGCCTCTCAGCGAACCAGTCGATAAAAAAAAAGGTGCGCGGGGAGCGGGATTCCACCTCGGGAACTCTCGCTTCACATAGGGGTGCATGAACCACCACAACAGCTCCCAAAGTAGGGAAGCTTTCCAAAGTATTTTTTCTGTCTTTTCTGTAACGGTTTTTTTCGCATTTTTTATTTCTTTTCTTGCTGAATACATGCACTTTTCTAAAAAAAAATCAAAGGAAAACTTTTTTAAGAATAAGGAAAGTTCATTGGTTTATTTTAAATTCTCAAAATTGAAGAAAGTTCATCGAATCTCAAAAAACTTTCATCGAATTTGAGAAAAGTTCATCATAATTAGAAAAAGTTCACCCAATATGAAACAAAGTTCATCGATTTTGATAAAAGTTCATCATAATTAGAAAAAGTTCACAAAATATAAAATAAAAATCATTGCTTTTGAAAACAATTCAGCAGATTTGAAAAAATTCATCCATTTTTATTATTAAAAATCATCCAATATAAAAAAATGGATTTTGGAAAAAGTTCATCAAATTTGTAAAACAAATCATCGAAATTGAAAAAAGTTCAGAGAATTCGAAAAAAAGTCATCGAATTAGGAAAAAGTTCATCAAATTTGAAAAAAAATCATCAAATCTGAAAAAAGCTCATCAAATTCGAAAAAAGCTCATCAAATTTGAAAAAAAATCATATCATTTGAAAATCTTCATTGAAATGAAAAAACATCAACTATCGAAAAGTCCATCAAATTTGAAAAAATGTACATTCCAATTTGAAAATTAGGTCATCAAAATTGAAAAAACAAATCGTCAATTTTGAAGAAAACCATCGCTTCGAAACTAGTTCACGCATTAAATAAGAAAAAAGAATCAAAAAAACAAACAAAGAAAAAGAGAAAAAAGAAGACGTAAAAAGGACAGAAGGCAGTTCCTACATAGAAATAAACAACGAAAGTACATATGCGTCAACGAGCAGGTGGCCTTGTGGTTAATCTAGTATCCACGTAGCGCTGAGAAACTGTGTTCGGATCCCGCACAACGCACCTGCACCTTTTTTGTCCTTCGGAAAAAGGGAGATGGGCCTGCCCGTTTGTCAGGAATGAAGGGAGATGGGGTGTGCGCCCATTTGTGAAAACACCTATATCGGGCGCTAAAGGCGTCGAATAGGATCTGGCGTGGCTTCGAGCGCGATGGTCGTCATATGGGAGGTCCCCAGAGCGATGTACGCGAATTATAGGATCCACATTAGATGTAGACTGGCCTCGCGTGAATCTTCCTTGGATTGCTACAGTACATGACCGGATGAGCACTGTAGCTAAGATTTCACTGTGTTGCACTATTTTGCATAGTTGTTTTTGTTTCTCAGCTTTTTTTGCTTCTTCATGGGTTTCTTTGGTGTTTATTTCTTTCTTTATTTTTTCACGGTTTTCTTCATTTTATTCCTGGTTTTTATTTTCTTTCTTTTTTGGTTTTCTTTTGCCCTTTTTCTGTTTCATTGGATTTTTCCTTCCGATCCTATTTTCTAAGTATTCTTCTGTTTTCTTTGCTTTTTGTCGGTCTTCATCAGTTTTCTTCATTTTTCTTGTTTCTTTCTCGGTTTTCAGTACTTCCATTCTTATGCATTTGTTTTCTTCAGGGAAATTCTAATGTCTGTTTTTTTTTCTTTTTTCAATTTCCATTGGTTTCATTTTTTCAACACATGCCAACTTTTCTCAGGTCACATTCTGTAATTTTCGTATACATCTGATACATATTTTATATACTTATGTAACATTATTGAAATATATGATTAACATTTTTTGAAAAATAATATTTTTGTGAGTAATATTTTTCATACACATTGTACATTTATAATACTTATATATTTAATATATGGTGAACATTTTCAATACTTTTTAAATATAAACGCATAAAATTTTAGAAATGTAATATTAATAAATTTTTCCGAATACATGGTCAACATTATTTTAATGGCAATAAAAACATTCTGACACAACTAACTCTTTATATGCTGCAGGAACATTATTTTATACATACTTTCCATTTTTAAGAGAATTATCTACATTTTTTCATACACATTGTATTAGTTCTGTACATATTTTTCTTATACATGGCAACTAATTTTTCTATACAGATTTAACATTTTGCAAATTCTTGATTAACATTTTCTTAAATATGATCAACATTTTTCATACATATTATATATTTTTTGTATAAATTTTTCGTATACATGAGTAATATTTTCTCTATTCATATTTTCAATTTTTAAACACTGGTCAACATTTTCTGTTGTGCATTATTTTTTTGTATATATTTGTCATTTACAAGGCAAACATGTTTTCTATACACGTTATATATTTTTAAAATGCTTGATTAACATTTTTCTTCAAAGACTTGATTAACACTTTTTTAATACGTGATCAACATATTTCAAACACATTTGCGTATTTTAGAATACGTTTTTGGTATACATGAGAAACATTTTCTCTATACACATTAAACGTTTTTAGAATACTTGGCAACATTTTTAAAAACATTTTATGTCTAGTGTTTTCTAAATATATTTCTTTAGAATATTTGGAAGCTTATAAACAAATAAAAAAGTAAGATAAAGCAAAAAGGGTGAAGAAATAGACAGAAACAAGGCAGCGATCTCTGGTGTCCGGTGCTGGGGGTCAGCCCATTTTGTGTGGCGCCTAGCGCAACCTACATCTAGGTTTGTCAGAGGGGCGCTTTGTGTGGCTTATCCAACCCCCAAATGTAAATTATATCCATATGAACATTAATCAATAAAGTGGAATGAGTTTTGCCTAAAAAGAACCTACGTCTTACTACAAGCGAGACATAGGCACGCCCACCTTTCGGCAAAGTGTGACACGTTGCTCTAGGCTTTGTTTTTTTACCAGTTCTTTTCTAGTTTTGGTCGTAATTCCAAGGATACGACCAGCGCGTGACACGTGCCGGTAGCTGGGCGCACCACTTGACATGCTCCCCGGCGCAAGAAAGTGACTGTTGTGGGATTAGTTGCTCCCAACAAACCGAAAAAAACAAAAGGCACAACCACACATTCCAAGAAGGGGGATGATATTCCCGTGTGGGTTGGGTAGAGCAATCAAACACACACACATGCCTACAGTAATGGGTCAGCCTGTTCGTTTATACATTTTTTTATTTGTTTGTCCCATTGGTTTTTCGTTTGGTTTCAGTTATTTGTTTCTTTTTTTACTTTTCCTTGTTCTTATTTTCCGTATTTTTTTGGATTAGTGAACCTTTTTTAAATCCATGAACATCTTTTGAAATCCGGGACTATTTTTAGAATATATGTTTTCTAAATATCCAAAAAAAAATCAAATTCAGCTGAGATTCATAACGTTTTTAAAACTTATGAACCTTTTTTTACCAAATCCGAGAACATATTTTGAAATGAAAGAATTTTTTATAATTTCATTAGCATTTTTTGAAATAAAAGCATTTATACAATTCGTGACCATTTTTAAAATTCAGAAGTTTGTTTAATATTCAGCTTTTAAAGTGGTGACCAATTTTGGAAATAAAAAACATTTTCAAAATGAAAAAATCATGAACGATTTTATGTATTGTGAACATTTTTTGAATCCTTTTGAATTTTGGTTTAAAGAAAGAAGAAAAAAGAAAATACAGCTCAGCTTGTGTGATTCTTGAGTCAGCATGTCATATGGTTCAGAAGTCAATGTTCAATAACTAAATCTCATCTAGATGTGCTTTAGCAAACAATAATCCTGGACATGCCGGACCATTTACTGAATCTGCTAATTAATTCTCTCTCCCCCTCCCGCCCCCGAATTTCATATGGGTGGGTCCCTCCCTTTCCCTATGTCTAATCGAAGTCTTTCAAGTGAATGGATCCATTAAATTCATACATAAACTCTTAGGGCATCTACAACGCGGACACACAGAGCCGGCTCGAGGGTCAATTCTTGAACTTTTGGCTCAATTCCCGGCCAAAACCAGGAAAATAGATAGCGTCGCAGTGAAAGTTGTCTTCGAACACTTTAGGTATTTTTTCGGCAGGCAACAAATTAACACGCGGTAGGCAATATCACGAGTGCCATAATATATACAAGAATCTCAACAGAATCAACAAAATATATACGGGGGATTCGTTACATGGTGCGTTGGGGAAGAGGAAGCTTATGTCATTTTTTCCATTTATTTTTCTTTTTAAATCATGAGGCATCTGCATATCTATAATACCTAAATAGTTCATCCCCACTAAACTACTTCTCTTGACATGTAGCCTATCCACCCACGCAGCCTTGCCACCTCATCTTTTTTGAACCAATCATGTGATTCAACCATAATAGTGGAAGTGGGCCTCTTCTGAGCCTGTTCTGAACCTCTCCAGCTTCTAACTTCAGTAACTCCACGATTTTTTTTACCAGAACGGATGGGCTCCAAGAAGCTAAATTCTAGAAGCTAGCTGCAAGCGCAGTGCAAAAACGCGGAGCCCGACCGGCCCAGCTCCACCAAAACGCGAAGATGGAGTTCACTCAATTTACGGCGAACCTGCCACCGCCAAACATACCGCTTCGTTGCACCCCCACTCGAAAAGAAAAAGAAGCGCTCGAGTAGTTACGCTCGTGCTCGACCGATGGGTTCCCCTCCGGATTGGGCTGCATCCAGGAGGCCCAACGTACGCCTAACAGGCCATAGCTATCCTAGCTGGGCTGCAGCTCTATACGAGAAGCTGTGATGCAGCCGAATGTTCCTACGATCGCTACCTGAAGTTAGAAGCGAGGAGAAGAAGTTGGATACGTGGAGTTTTGAGAAGCCAGAGGAGTTCCGAACAGGCCCTCTGTCTTTGATTAGCAGCGTCAGTTGATGAAAAAACCGATAAGAGAAGCCATGGGTGTTGGGAAACGTAGCATGCAATTTAAAAAACATTCCTACGCTCACGCAAGATCTATCTAGGAGATGCATAGCAACGAGAAGGGGAGAGTGTGTCTACATACCCTTGTAGATCGAAAGCGGAAGCGTTTAACAACGCAATTGATGTAGTCGTACACCTTCACAACCCGTCCCGATCTAGTACCGAACGTATGACACCTCCGCGTTTAGCACACGTTCAGCTCGATGACGTCCTCGCCTTCTTGATCCAGCAAGACGGGCGAAGTAGTAGATGAGTTCCGGCAGCACGAAGACGTGGTGACGGTTGGTGATGAAGAACAATCTCTGCAAGGCTTTGCCAAGCACTACAAAAACTAGACCGAGGATAAACTAGAGGGTCAGGGTTGCCGGCACATGGCTTGGTGTATCTTGACGTGTCTTGGGTGCTAGCCCTACCCCTCTATTTATATGTCGAGCCTTGGGGTCGAAACTTGGAGTAAAAGCCTCCACAAAGTCGATTTCACCCGAAAGGCAAGAGTCCTTCTCGGACTCCAGGGCCAGACGCCAGGGTTCCCGACGTCTCAACCCAGATGCCAGGGACCCTAGCGTCTGGCCCCTAGACTCCGCAAAACTTCCAAAAACCTTGTGGGCTTTCCCCTTTGGCCCAAATAAAGTGTCCTCGTACCCAAACATTTCGGGAAACATCCGGAACCTCTTCCGGAGGTCAAACACTATTATCTCATATATCAATCTTTATCTCTAGACCATTCTGGAGTTGCTCGTCATGTTCGTGATCACTTCGAATAACATTCGGTCACCAACATACATAACACATTCAATACTATATCGTTAACGAATGTTAAGCGTGCGGACCCTACGGGTTCGAGAACTATGACATGACCGAGACATCTCTCAGGTCAATAACCACGGAACCTGGATGCCCATATTGGCTACTACATATTCTACGAAGATCTTTATCGGTCGAACCACAAAACAACATACGTTGTTCCCTTTGTCATCGGTATGTTACTTGCCCGAGATTCGATCGTCGGTATCATAATGCCTAGTTCAATCTTGTTACCGGCCAGTCTCTTTACTCGTTCCGTAATACATCATCTCGTGACTAACTCATTAGTCATTTGCTTGCAAGGCTTATTATGATGTGTATTACCGAGAGGGCCCAGAGATACCTCTCCGACACTCAGAGTGATAATTTCTTTGTGCAGTGCCACGAAAGGGTCTACCTCGTCTAGGTGTTGTAGCACTACCAAGTTTGTGATGGGGAACGTAGTATTTTAAAATTTTCCTACGATCACGCAAGATCTATCTACCAGATGCATAGCAACGAGAGGGGAGAGTGTGTCTACGTACCCTCGTAGACCGGGAGCGGAAGCGTCAAGTGACGCGGTTGATGTTGTCGAACTTCTTCACGATCCAACCGATCAAGCACCGAACGTACGGCACCTCCGCGTTCAGCACACGTTCAGCTTGATGACGTCCCACGAGCTCTTGATCCAGTTGAGCTTCACGGGAGAGTTTCGTCAGCACGACGGCGTGGTGACGGATATGATGTGTTCACCGGCGCAGGGCTTCTCCTAAGCTCCGCGACGGTACGACCGAGGTGTGATTCTGTGGAGGGGGGCACCGCACACGGCTAAGACAAATCAACTTGTGTGTCTTTGGGTGCCCCCTTGCCCCCGTATATAAAGGAGCAAGGGAGGAGGGGCCGGCCACCTCCTATGGTGCGGCTAGGGAGGGGACTCCTACTAGGAATAGGATTGCAATCCTATTCCTAGTAGGATTCACCGGAAGGAAGAAGGGGGAAAGGATTAGGAGAGGTGGCGCCCCCCCAATCCTAGTCCAACTAGGATTGCTAGGTGGGGGCGCCGGCCAGCCCTATTGGGCTGCCTCTCTCTCACCCTTTAGGCCCACTATGGACCATTCCCTCTCGTAGGGGGTTCCGGTAACCCCCTCCGGCATTCCCGATAAATCCGAAACTTTTCCGGTATACTTCCGGTGTCCGAATATAGCCGTCCAATATATAAATCTTTATGTCTCGGACTTTCCGAGACTCCTCGTCATGTCCGTGATCTCATCCGGGACTCCGAACTACCTTCGGTACATCAATACTCAAAAACTCATAATACCGATCGTCATCAAACGTTAAGCGTGCGGACCCTACGGGTTCGAGAACTATGTAGACATGACCGAGACTCATCTCTGGTCAATAACCAATAGCGGAACCTGGATGTTCATATTGGCTCCTACATATTCTACGAAGATCTTTTATCGGTCAGAACCGCATAACAACATACGTTGTTCCTTTTGTCAAACGGTATGTTACTAGCCCGAGATTCGATCGTCGGTATCTTTATACCTAGTTCAATCTCGTTACCGGCAAGTCTCTTTACTCGTTCCGTAACACATCATCTCGTGACTAACTCATTAGTCTTTTGCTTGCAAGGCTTATTGTGATGTGTGTTACCGAGAGGGCCCAGAGATACCTCTCCGACACTCGGAGTGACAAATCCCAATCTTGATCTATGCCAACACCACGAATACTTTCGGAGACACCTGTAGAGCATCTTTATGATCACCCAGTTACGTTGTGACGTTTGATAGCACACAAGGTGTTCCTATGGTATTCGGGAGTTGCATAATCTCATAGTCATAGGAACATGTATAAGTCATGAAGAAAGCAATAGCAGTTAAACTAAACGATCATAGTGCTATGCTAACGGATGGGTCTTGTCCATCACATCATTCTCCTAATGATGTGATCTCGTTGATCAAATGACAACTCATGTCTATGGCTGGGAAACATAACCATCTTTGATCAATGAGCTAGTCTAGTAGAGGCATACTAGGGACATACTGTTTTGTCTATGTATTCACACATGTATTAAGTTTCCGGTTAATACAATTCTAGCATGAATAATAAACATTTATCATGATATAAGGAAATAAATAATAACTTTATTATTGCCTCTAGGGAATATTTCCTTCAGTCTCCCACTTGCACTAGAGTCAATAATCTAGCTCACATCGCCATGTGATTTAATACCGATAGTTCACATCGTTATGTGAATAACACCCATAGTTCACATCGCCATGTGATCAACACCCAAAGGGTTTACTAGAGTCAATAATCTAGTTCACATTGCTATGTGATTAATACCCAAGAGTAATAAGGTGTGATCATGTTTTGCTTGTGAGAGTAGTTTAGTCAACGGGTCTGTCACATTCAGATCCGTATGTATTTTGCAAATTTCTATGTCTACAATGCTCTGCATAGAGCTACTCTAGCTAATTGCTCCCACTTTCAATACGCATCCAGATTGATACTTAGAGTCATCTGGATTTTGGTGTCAAAGCTTGCATCGGCGTAACCCTTTACGACGAACTCTTTATCACCTCCATAATCGAGAAACATTTCCTTAGTCATCCAATTACTAAGGATAATTTTGACCGCTATACAGTGATCTACTCCTGGATCACTATTGTACCTCCCTGTCAAACTCTTGGCAAGGTACACAACGTGTTTTGTACACAGCATGGCATACTTTATAGAACCTATGGCATAGCCATAAACTTGTCGTAAACTGGCCGTCCAAACAGGGCATGATATGGGCTCCGGATTTTTACCACCTCAAAGGTTATCGTTTCTGACCTAGAATCCTGTTCATCTCCAAAGGTAACCTCTAGGTCAATTTTCCCAACCGGGTAAGCTGATTTACCTGGCACTACTCCATGAAACACCGTGTTTGACTGTCTTAGCTTTTTATCCGTCAGCCCCATGTGACGGAAGGTCTCATAATACAAGATATTGATGCTGCTGCCGCCGTCCATGAGAACCTTGGTGAATTTGTAGCCACCCACCTGCGGTGCCACTACTAAGGCCAATTGGCCCGGATTATCAACTCGCGGCGGATGATCCTCTCTGCTCCACACAATAGGTTGCTCGGCGGATGATCCTCTCTGCTCCACACAATAGGTTGCTCCGACCAGTGCAGGAATCGTGGTGTTGCCGGTTCAATCGCGTGGACCGCCCGCTTTAAGACTTTTTGATCCCGTTTGCACAAACTCGTAGTAAACACATGATACTGTCCACTTCTCAGCTCCTTCGGATTACTCTGATATCTGGATTGCTGCTGCTGTTGACGCTGCTGATTGCCTTGATTGCTGTGATTACCCTGGCCCTGCTGCTAGTTGTTTTGGCTATTGTAATCGCCCTGACCATACTGATGGTTGCCTTGGTTATTGTAACCGCCCTGACCATACTGATGATTGCCTTGGTTATTGTAGCCATTGTTGTTGCCATGATATCCTGATCCGGAGCCATTACCCTGATGACCCGGACCGTGAAACCCGGGGCCTGATCCGCCGCCTGGTGGCCTGTTGTTAGATCTGGCCCGGTTCATGGCCTCCATCATGGCCCGGCATTCTCCCCAGGTATGTTTATCTGGATGCTCCTTTGTTCCATGTTTCGGGCAAGGCTCGTTCAATTGTTGCTCCCAATTAATGAACCCCCCGCCGTTTTGTGGAGGCGGTTTACCCTTGTTGCGTTGAAAGCTCCCTTGAACTTGGGTATTGGCCACGAAATCAGAGCCACCTTCTGCCTTTCGCTTGCCTAAGAAGCTTGTTCCGACCGGATTAGCCTGCGCCGGTTTACCGGGTTTATTTGCCTTTCCAGATTTATCTCCATCCGCTTCCGGGTACTTAGTGTTGTCGGAGTCCCCATACTTTATCAATGCAATCATGAGAGTTGCCATGTCATTACAATCCCGTTTGAGCCGTCCCAGCTTCAACTTTAGAGACTCAAACCGGCAATTGTTTTCCAGTGTTACTATCGCCGTACTGGGGCTGATACCGTTCGAAGAGTGCAGGATTTCTAACACTCGCCGGACCCATGCACTCGTAGGCTCCTGCTCTCCTTCTTTACATGCCGCTAGGTCCACCACTGACATCGACTGTTTGCACGTGTCCTTGAAATTTTTGATAAACTGGCGGTGTAACTCACCCCATGATCCGATGGAGTTAGGTGGTAAGCCCTTCAACCAGGTCCGGGTTGTACCCTCAAGCATCATGGTAAAGTACTTAGCGTAAGCCACTTCATCCACGTCCAGCATCTCCATAGCCATCTCGTAACTCTCAATCCAAGCCTCTGGAGCCAAATCTGCTGTGTAATTAGGCACCTTACGTGGACCCTTGAAATCCTTGGGTAACTTCACGCTCCGTAAAGCGGGAATAAGACACTGCACTCCAAAAGAACTCGCCGTGACTCCCATTTCTGATGTGGTTGTGTGAACCGTCGTCGTTTGGCGGATCTCCTCACGGGCCGTAGGTCTAGCCCGGTTCGCCGCCTCTTGGGCTTGTGCCTCAGTGCCTGCCGGATTGTCCTGTCTGTGACGGTGTCGCCTCCGTTCACTACTGGACACCTCCGGTTCATCCCACTGCCTAGTATAACTCCGGCTATGGCGGGGTGTTGAATGAAGCCTCTCCCTGCTGTAGGAGTACGCCTGTTGCTGTGTCAATGCCGTGTTGAGCAGATCCTTGACCCTGCGTGCTTCCATTGCCACGGGGGATGTCCCCTCAATGGGTAAAGCAGCTAGGCGTGAAGTGGCGGCGACAATGTTGTCCAGGGGGTTTGAGTAATGGCCCGGAGGAGTGGGGATGTGAGGCATAATCCGTCGATCTTGCTCCGCAGTGGGCTGTTGAACCGGTTCACCCCTCACTGTGGCTGCCCTCCAGTTTACCTCCGGATCATTGCTGGCTCCCGCTCCTGGCGTCCCGAAAAGATTCATCGCTTCATAGACCGGCGGTAGACGAGACTGGTACCTTCGATTCCTTACTCCTTGCGCAGATGCCTATTCCATCCTCAGCTGGAAGGCCTGAGAATCCAGCTCTGCCTGCCTTGTCGCTATCATAGCTTTCTCTGCATTCAGATCCTCTCTTGCTTGCTCGATCCGGCCCCTCAGCTGAAGGAGTTCTGCATCGTGTTGCGCCTTGTCTACTGGAGCCACCACTGCTACTGCCCGGGTTGTCAACTCCTCTACCAAGGCGGATAGAGCGTCAGAGGGCGAGGGGGCATGGCCACTCCCCCCTGTACCAGCTTCTGCTGCCCCGTTCACCGCGGCCTGCGGCGTAGGTTGTGATCCGGCCATAAAGACAGCCACCCGGTTTGGCAGATCAAAGGGGTCCGGAATACTGTCTCCATCGGACATACCCTCGGATCGGCCGTCCCGCAACAGATCCAAGGATTCAGTCTCTCCGGATGAGGATTCATCGCCAGAATAGACAACTGTCTCGCCCCCAGAATCCGATCCGTCCTCGGCTTGGACTCCATGTATTACTCCAACGAAAACGCGTTTCATGGAAGGCTGAATCCGGGCCGATCCCGCACGCTGAGCCGGCTCGACGATGTCGGAGAAGATGTCTGGCTCAGGTCCCGGTTCGCCAATCTTGCCGATGAAGACGTGGATGCCGTCGAAAGGAACCTGGTACCCGTATTCGACTGAATCGGCCTCCGGGCCCAAGCCAGCGTCGTTGATGTAGATCCGGTCGCGGCGACTCTTGGTCATCTGGCCGACCGCGTAGCCCTTGAGTCCTTCAAATCTGCCCTTCAAGAACTCGAAACCATCGTGCGGAGGCCCCACGGTGGGCGCCAACTGTCGTGGAATTAGCACGGCAGATGTCCGGTTTAACGGACTTAGTGATGGAACCATCGGACGGGTTAGCTTGAAGGGGTTAAAAGCACACAAAGGACACAGAGGGTTTATACTAGTTCGGCCCCTTCGATGAAGGTAAAAGCCTACGTCTAGTTTGGTTTGGTATTGCTTGGGCGTCGATGAATAGGGAGCTGATCACTTGCCTGCCTCTCGACGGGTTGTTTTTCTGTCCTTGAACCGTCGCCGGGTCGTCCCTTTATATAGGAGGTAACGCCCAGTCTGGTTTACAGAGTCCCGAGGCCGGCTCATAATCGTGTCCGCCTCGGTCTCTCCTGTTTCTTCCTTGTGTCTCAAGTTACATGATAAGATGATTTACAAACCGTAACTCTACACATGGGCCCTAAGCCTTCATGGGCTCTAATCTCTACTGAGCTTACAATTATATAATTATATCACCATAGTCCAGTTTACCCTAGCCGGTTTACACCTGCTAGTAATATCCATGACAAGAACCAATAAATATGATGCAAGCATGCAATGATTTGAGCTCCCTACGAACGACACGATCAAGCTACCCACTTGAGAGCCCCCCTTGATAGTACGGCAATCAATCCTATAACCCGGTCTCCAAACTACGACCATGAGACTGGTAAAATACAGAACCTATCAAGGGCAAACCTTTGCCTTTCACAAAGTCCACTTGAGCTAGATGTAGACGATCTTGACTCCCTCAAGTTGGACCACTCTTCGGCACATCTTCACAAGTTCATTGTCACCACAATGAACGGCAAGCTTCAAGCACTTGACCTCTTCGTGATGCATCACTTGAACTTGCACACCACAACCTTGATTTGATATCATCCTCCATGGGTTGTATGTGATCTACCTCTTGACGCAAGCCCATGGAAGATAACCTAACCCCACATAGAACTCTCACAAAGACCATGGGTTAGTACACAAAGCGTAATTGACAATGCTTACCATACTATGGGATTGCTTGATCCCTCTCGGTACATCTTCTATACTTTTTGTATTGATCAACTTGATTAACTCTTTGACTTAGTCTTGATCAACCTTGAATCTTTCCAACTCTATTCATTTGGATGATGTCTTGAAGGTAAACATGAATGATAACACACTCTTCTTCTTCAAGACATGCTTGTAATAAGCTCAACACTCACAAGACCAGTCTTTGGATAATTCCTTAATAGCACCTTGGTCATCACGAACTCTCCTTGAAACCAACACATGGACTCCAAGAAAAGCCTATGGACAAACCCTTCAAATATAACTCAAGGAAACCATTAGTCCATAGAGATTGTCATCAATTACCAAAACCAAACATGGGGGCGCCACATGTTCTTTCAATCTCCCCCATTTTGGTAATTGATGGCAATCACTTTCAAGAGAGTTTATATAAGGAATTATGCATCACCATACCATGCAACAATAATGTATGCGCATGAGATGCAAAAGATTAGGAACAAACTAAAGCAAGAGGAGATGACTAGATGACTCTCTAAACTTCTCCACAAAACTCTCTAAAACTTCTGCCCCGTTGGCATCGATTGCAAATATGGGCGAATGGCTTAGAAGGCCAATATAACTTGTGTTCCTCCATAAATTGTGTATTTCTCAACTAGAGAGTGGAATGCAATACACATATCCAACGGTAAATACTTGGACACTACTAGGAAAAGGCATGCTAGTGGCGCACCAGTTTTGCCTACTAATGGCGCACTACTGGTGCGCCACTAGCACCACGCCGTTAGAATTAAATACTAATGGCGCACCCCTGGTGCGCCATTAGTATCTGGTGTACTAATGGCGCACCACGCAGTGCGCCATTAGTATAGCCCACCGTGCGCCATTAGTATGCCTCCCAGGGGGCCATATGCACCCATGTGCTTTGGCATACTACTGGCGCACTAGAGGGTGATGTGCCATTAGTTTCGTTTGTACCGTGCGCCATTAGTGTCTTGGGTGGTGCACCACTAGTATGAATATTAGGGGTGATTCTTTTTTCTGATATTTTCACAGGATACAAAATATATTATTGGACATAATTTAGACAACACCACACAGCAAGAACAGATTCATCGAATACAATAGAAGATTAGTCTCCGAATACAATTCATCATATTAGTCTCCGAATTCAAAAGACCGAACAAAGATAGAACATTACAAGTCTCGAGACCACGAGTAGCGAGTTTGTCTTCACATTACAAGTCGATATTGATCATCTAAACTACCATCACATAGAAGAGAGCTGCGGTCATCACGATGAGCATCATCGCGATGAAACTCGTCTTCATCCGATTCCTCCAACCATAGCGCGCGTATCTAGATTCCGCCTCCGCCCTAGTGGTGTACCCTTTGTAGCAGTTACCGCTTAAACGGTCAACCTGTCTTCGACACTCCTCCCAGTCGTCGTAGACTCCGGGAACCTTACCCTTGTACACGACATACGACGGCATCTTTATGCACTAGCCAAACGAAACGTTAGTACCAATTCACAGACAATACATAAGCAATATATAAGTATGCAACAAAAGGGTCGGAAGAGAAAAGCAAGACATTAATAGCATCGATTACATCTAAGTTGAACGACTGTCCAAACCAAAGAGACATACAAGTTCATTAAAGTTTAATTACAACATGAGCCAATCGATGTTTCAGAACTAGAAATAGCATCACTATTTTCGACTCGACTCAAGGGACCGGGGCGTGGATGAAGTCGTCGTATATCGTGGGAGTCATGAAATCGCGGGCGTTGTCAGCCTGCATTTGTAGCATTGTGTCTATGTCACTATTGGACGGTTGATTTCTGAGGTTGAACTGCCCCGAGGTACGAAGGACATCTTGATGGATGATTTCCGCAAACTCCGACTGGATGCGAAAGATTTATTGTCTGATGTCCGCGTCCTGGATTGCCGACAAGCTCGCGGCCCAATCTTTGAGTTTATCTGGTAGCAGAAGGTGATTATGGTCCCGTACAATCGCCCGCATGTGATGGATGGCGTAGTAGGCACCCTTCTGACCGCCAGGCGGTTGCTTGACGCAGCAAAAGTCGTATTGTGGGCGAACACGTGCTTGCCGTACTTACAAACTGGCCTGGTGAAGGTGTCTCCAGATTTGGCATAGCCGGGGAGAACATCATCAAGAACTTTCTTGACATTTGTGTCGTCTATCTTCGACTGACGGTCCGAGTTGAAATACATGGCCATGGAATATTTCGGGCTTAAGAGGATGAGTGTGCGATGTGTGTCACTGCACAAAACACGGAATGTTAAAAAAACGATCGAAATCTAAGAAATCATATGTTACAGGGCGGTTGAGGGGACGACTTACTCGGGAAAGTAAGGCACGAGGAAGGTATCCTTATCTCGGTTTGCCAGAATGACGCCTTCGAGGTAAGAACTCGCGACGTCGGTCCCCAGCGCTACCCAAGATCTCGGCACGCACGCAGAAGGGGTCGACTATCACGATGTCCGGGGTCTTGTCTCTAATGATCCGCATCTCCATACTCAGCCAAAATAGCCGAACGAAGGTGTAGTGCAGCGGATGAAGGTTAAACATAGCGAAGATGTCATCAAACCGCAAGACGATCGTACCCCCAATGGAGTTATCCACAAAGCCCTTGCCCTCTGGCACCTTGGCCACGAAAACCGGGTATGCCACATCCTTCTCTCTGAGACGCCGCTTATCCAAAGAAAGAATACTGTCATGCAAACTCCGCATAGCACCGGTTGCAGCATTGAGCATATTAGTCGGTAGCATCGGCTTACCCGCCACATGCACCCTCCTCATTATATCCTTAGGTGAAGGTGGCCCATCCTGAGCACGGATCGTACTCGGTGCCGGCTGGCTCGCACCCTTGTTACTCTTTCTTTTCCGTCCCTTCTTGTTCTGATGTAATGGGACCGAGTTCTGCTCACAGACCGCCTTCTTGAGTGTGTTGGGGCTGATAATATTTCGCACCTCGGTTATATGAGGCTCGGTGAAGTCGGCAGCTGGGGGCGTCTCCTGAGTACTAAACGCCAGACGACGCCTATTGCAATTGGGTTTCTCCGCGGTACCACCTAGATCGCGATCGTATTTTGTAGGGTTGGGTTCTTGAGAAGGAGGCCCCATGAATTCACCTTCGTACCCATGATCGGCAAAGTACTTATCGACGTTGGCAAATGTGCCGTCGTCGTCCGGATCCTATGCCATATGCGTGTTCGGATCCTGTGCCATAGGGATGTCCGGCATGTCCGGTAGCGTTGCGGCAGTCCTGCCATGGCTTGGCGCTGGCACGACTGGCGGTGTTGTCTTTGGGGTAGTGTCCCCTACCCCCAAACGAATCTGGCTCTTCGGCCAAAGCAGGGGCCAGCTTAGGCAGTCGCTGAGGGTCATCACATCATCTTCGTCGGCCCCGACTGTCACATCCCTAGCTTTACTTTGCCCTAGGATAGTTTTCCCTGTGCATCATGTTTAAAATTTTGTTAAACTTGAAATGGGGATGACTAAACCCTAGCACCTAATCGAAGCAATTAGGTTTAACCTAAAAATATTTTCATTAAACCCAAAAATTGCCTTCAGTAATGTTTGATAATTTTGGCAAGGGTTTTGGTCCAAACCAAAAATATTGAACATTTATGGGGAATTGTTTGGGCTGTGATTAATTCACTAATGTATTTGAGTTGGAGCAAATAAATCCTATAACTATTTTTAATGCTCCAATTATTCTGAAAACATTTTGTGGAGTTTTGGAATAATCCATATTGCATCCACAAATAATTTCAGAAGCAACAAAAATGGTTTAGTATTAGTACTAAATCAAAATAGAGCAAAACAAATAAAAAAACAGAAACATAAATTAAAATAGAAAACAGAGAGAGAGGAATCCCACCTGAGCCACTTACCTGGTCTCCCTGTAGCCTGGCCCAGCTTCTGCCGGCACAGCCCACCCTCCTCCCTCCTACTGTCTTCAACCTCCTGCCAGTGGGCAGGAGGGCGCGTGGCCACCGTGCGCCGGCCACCTCCACCTTGCCTGCCTGCCTCCTCGCCGCCCCGAAGCCCCTAGAGGACGTCACGACACCCTGGAACCCCCACGACCCTCCACGTGCTT
Source organism: Secale cereale (assembly GCA_902687465.1). NCBI lineage: Eukaryota > Viridiplantae > Streptophyta > Magnoliopsida > Poales > Poaceae > Secale > Secale cereale. Next base: position 57,757,274 of record LR738709.1, on the reverse strand, counting down.
CTTCCCTCTCCTCTGTCTCTCTCCCCCGCTTTCCACGCGCGCGGCCGAACGCCACCATCGCCGCCGCTCGTCGTTACCACGGCCACAGCCTCCCCCTCGCCCCTCCGATGAGGCCCCGAGCTCCGCCGTGCCCCCCTCTTCCTCTCCTTCATGTCACGCGGCGCCAAGAGCTCCCCCTCACTCGCAACGCCGTCGTTCCCCTCCTCTGCGTCCGGTGACCGCCGTCGACGATTCGCCGCCGTCAGGCCGCCCCCGGGCTCGCCGTCTTCTTCAAACGAACCGTCGTGAGCCCCTCTTGCTCTTCCCCCTATCCCCTTACCCACGCGCATGCTGTAGCTCCGACCCCCACCATGCCGCGAACTCCACGCCGTCGGCGATATCACCGCCGTCGCTGCATCCACCTGGGTTTGAAAACTAGCCCGGCACCGTGCTCCGCACCCTCCCACGAGTCGAAAACACCCACCAGCTCACCTCCCCGTGCCCCGCAGCGCCTAACTCGACGGAGCCCGAACTCCGGCGCCGCCGCGAGCTCGTTTCCGACGAGCTCCGGCCACCCCAGCTCCTACCACTTGCGTGGATGGATGCGGGCGTGTGCGGGCTATCTGCTGGTGGCATTCGCGCATCCTCCCGCCGTCTGTAGAGCGAGCCCGAGCAACTCCGGCGAGTCTCCGCCGTTGTGTTGGTCGCCGCCGGCCAGTCTCCGGTGACCGCCAACGTGGCCATTAGTTAGGAGCTAATTACACCACTAATCACCCCTAATAGCCACTGACAGTGGGCCCTAGCCCTGGTCAAACCCCAGTCAGCGCTGGTTTTGACCGGAGTTAGTCCATGTGTCACTGACGTGTGGACCCCACACGTCAGGTTTGACTCTGGCCGTTCAATTGACCTGCTGACCTCAGCCTGACGCAGTGCTGACGCAATAAAGCCTTTCTGGAATTAAAATAAATCAGAATAGTTTAGAAATTCCAAAAAATGCTTTAAACTTCTAAAAATCATATAAAATCAACAGTAGCTCAGATGAAAATAATTTATATATGAAAAATGATCAGAAAAATCCAAGGAATCTGTTTAAGGCACTTTCATGCATGTTTGAACAAGCTAAGCCTGCTGATCAGGTCAAATCAATTAAATGGCATTTAAATAATCACATATGAAGTTTGAATTTGAACCTTTGGTTCAAACCAACTTCATTTAATTGTGTTGCTAGTTGCATTAGCTCAATCCACAACATGTTGCCATGTCATGTTCATGCATCATATTGTTGCATTGCATTGATTGTGTTCTTTCTTTGTTTGTCGGTTTTGTCCCCTCTCAGTAGACGACGTTCCGACGATGAGTTCGATGACACCGATGAAGAGCTACTAATATCTTCAGAAGTGCCAGGCAAGCAAAACCCCATTGAGCATTCCGATACAAATTCACTCTCTCGCTCTTGCTCTCTTTTACTGCATTAGGACAACAACGCTTCAACTGTTACCTGCTGCGGTAGTTGAACCCCTTTTCCACTGCATGACCTGTCATTGCCACAGTAAATAGTTGAAACCCACTAGTATGAGTAGGAGTAGTTTGAGCCATGTTGTGCCTACTCATTCATGCTTTCTGGTTATGCCTGCTATTGCTTAGATTTGTGTCAGGTCTGATTCATCGGGGATGAATTGGAATGTGATGAACATGTCCTACTGTGTGTGAGCTAAGTGTGTGAACACGATTTGGTAAAGGTAGCGATGAGAGGCCATGTAGGAGTACATGGTGGGTTGTCTCATTGAAACCGTCCTCAGGAACTGAGTTCTGTGTTGGTTGATCCATGAAACAACTACTACCACACATTGGGCCCTGAAATATGACCCCGCTCGACTTATTGACTGCCCTTGTTCTCTGTCCAGGAGTTGCAACTAGTTTCTGGTGTTTGTAGTTTACTGGAGGTCGTGCGCAGTGCTGACCCTCGGGGTGGGCTGTGACACGGCAGGTACGTGGCATGGTGTACCGGTCGCCCGTTTGGTGACGCGGGAACCCTGTACACATCGTTTGGGGCCGTGAGCGACACCCCGGCCGGATCTCCCCACGGATGGAACCCAAATAGGCGATAAACCTGGACGAGAGACTTGAGTGGTTGGTTAGGTCGTGGTCTACACCCACGTCGGCTTTCGCTTGAAGTCTGCCGAGCACATGCCGTGTGCAGACGCTAAGTGGTGGAAACATGTGTGAAGAAGTACACCCCTGCAGGGTTATATATGATCTATTCGAATAGCCGTGTCTGCGGTAATGGACTTCTGGGTTGCCTATTACAGTTCATAGACAAGTGAAAGTGGATACTCTAAAACACGCAAGATAAGCGCGAGTGCTATGGATGGCCTTCTCGTAGGGAGACGAGAGCGGATCCATAGTGGTGTATTGATTGGTGAATATGTGGACTCGTGTGCGCCACCTCAAAAGAGTTACTTGCAGTCGTAGTGTAGGATAGCCACCGAGTCAAGCTGCCTTGCTGCAGTCAAACTCCACCACCCCCTTTGTTGATACTGATGCATATGTAGCTAGTTCTGATGTAAGTCTTGCTGAGTACCTTCGTACTCACGTTTGCTTAATTTATGTTTTTGCAGAGAGACTTCAGTCTCGCTAGTGGTTCCGCGTGGACTTCGACGTTTAGCTTGTTACCTCAGCTACGATCTTGCACCCTTGGGAGGGTCTTGTAGATAGTCAGGCTTTTTCAGCCTTCTTCATTTGTAGTTGTCTGTACTCAGACATGTTATGCTTCCGTTGCCTGTATGCTCTGTATGTTGGGTCATGTGACCTCTGCTTGTAATAAATGCTATGATGGCTCTTCTCGGCCTTATCTATATGAGTTGTTGAGTTATGTTGTGATGCCATGTTGTACAGCACATACTTGCATGTTATGCGTACGTGTAATGTGTATTGCTATGTGTGGGATCCGACACCTAGTTGTTTACCTTTGGTAGCCTACCTTACAGGGAAATGTCTCCTAGTGCTTCCACTGAACCTTGGTAGCTTGCTACTGCTCCGGAACACTTAGGCTGGCCGGCATGTGTCCTTCTTCGTTCCTGTGTCTGTCCCTTAGGGGAAATGTCACGCGTTGTTCCTTTAAGTCCTTGTAGCTTGCTACGAATTGGGTTCATACGTTGATGACCGACACGTTCGTTGATGGGTCATGTATGCCTGTCTCTGTAATTTAGTGCCACTTTTGGTTTATAACTAGTCATGTCGGCCCGGGTTCTCTGTCATATGGATGCTAGCGACACTATCATATACGTGTGCCAAAATGCGCAAACGGTCCCGGGCCAGGTAAGGTGGCACCCGTGGGGATACCGTGCGTGAGGCCGCAAAGTGATATGATGTGTTACAGGCTAGACCTGTGTGACTTAGGATCGGGGTCCCGACAGCTTTGGTATCAGAGCCTAACTGCCTGTAGGATTAGTAAGCCAAACTGGTCGAAGTTGTGTCTAGAAATTCTTTAGTTATATAAGGGAATTGATTGTGGAAGGGAACGTAAGGCTCTTTTTACTCCTTTACCTTATGACCTTCTGATCTGAGTCACCTTCTCCTATTCCACGAGGATTAAGAACTAGGATTCTCTTTTTATTTATTAGGATCACGTTAATGTGGTTTCAACCCTCAGTTTAGTTTCTACCACTTCTGTTTGTTCAACTATTGGACTCAGAACCTTGACTCTATGAGGATAAGTGGTTATGATACCCTTTTGTCTGGATCTCAAAAGTATTTTCGAGCATTTACAGCCGTTATGCTGTCCGAGTCATCCAGGTTTCTAAATAATCTGATGCATTTGCAAATCTTTTCTTCCTATTCCCGATGCTCCTTTGGGCCAGATTAACCACACTAGTCGTTGTGTTGAGGTACTTTGTTGCCTCGACATACATGTTGGAGCTATTATTATGCCCCTAGGTGTCTTAGAAGATCACGAGTAATCTAGCAGTGCTTATATTCTTGGTGTGATGATTCTGGCCATTATTCTCAAAAGCATCCCGTGATGCCATTTAGTTGGTAGGCATTCTATCCCTGGGTTCTTGAACCCAAGATTCATTCTACCTACTTCATGTTGGTAGTATTTGCTTGTTCCTTTAGGATATTAGTAACCTTGTGATAGTCCTCGAGGTCCGTGGTATATCATTCTTCCAAATACCATGAACCATCCTTGGCAGAAGTTCTTCTGAACCAAAAGATCACAACCCGAGTTCTCTTGAGTAGTACTCCATTCATATTGTGACTCTGCCAATTCTACTTTCTGCATGGGTAATCCGGAAGAAATATGTTGAACTCGTTCGACATGTTAATCTATGCATCCACAACTCAGAAGTTATATGTTCCTTGAGTTGTCTCCTTTTAGTTGTATTATGACCCTCGTCTATCAGTTGATAGTCAGGAGTAGTTGTGCACTCGTGTTCATCGATGCCTTTTAATCTTGTGGTCTGTCAAGCCATTCTATTCTGGAATGACTAGTAGAACCAAACTCCAGTACCTTATCCATATCCAGGATTGGGTCAAAGAAGTTGTATTCCGCAGATGAAGAATGTTAATCCAGCTTCTAATCTGTTCTATCTTGGAATATTACCATCTTTATGTCAAGAATGTCCTGGGAATTGCACAACCTCCTATGAACTCTTGATACAGTGATACTTCTCGCCATCATCGTCCATTCCTAGGTCTCCATGTTATGGTAACCGGAATACTGACAAGTGAATTCTGATGTGTGAAATCAATACTCCTAGCGACTTCGTTGCTTGGTAGTTAAAGGACAACAATCTCATTCTTAGCGTGTTGGCTATTAAATCACCATTCTAAGATTGATCGTGCTACCTAGTCCATCTTACTTGGTGCACTCTTCAATCAATGAGTTAGGATTGTGTCAATCCCTCGCTCATTTGATCATATCGTCTTGCCCTGAAAAGCAAGATTGATCTCGAGCTTAGTAACATATCGGTGATTCTCGATTCCTGAACATCTTCTCAGAAGTATTACCAGGTTGTTCCCTGACCGCTATGTTGAGCTCGTGATCAAGCTGGTTTCTCTTTAAACCACCCTTTCTCCAAGAATCTGTGTTGGATACCCTGAGCTAGTTGGTTAAGCTAAACGACAACTTGGAGAGTTGGAAGATGAAAGCTTGCCTACTTAGTACATTGCAAAGGGGATATCCTAGTGTTTGTGTGTGTTGAAGAAGGATGTTATCTTCCTCGTTTGATCCTTGTGATCAATTGTTAGATCTATTGTCTTGTCCAAACTTTGATTTGAGTGTGGGCTATCGTCAAATCAAATCAGAACCAATGGTATTCATAATGATGTCTTACTCGTGGTTGATTCCTCGAGCATACACCGTTATATCTTTTGGTCTGACCAATGCTATCACTTTGTTCACATTGTCATGGAATTCCACCTATATGGAAACCTCAATGGATTATTGTTGAACCCATCAACAAACATCCTTATCTCCTCCATGATTTTGTAGGACAATAAGCTAGTGTTGGAAACTTTGTAAGCATTGCCTTCATGTCCCGTTCGTGAGGTATATGTTGGATGAGAGAAGAGACTTTCCCTAATTCAGGTGTAATTGATGTAAGTTGCTACCGTGAATTTGAGAAAGCTTGTTTTACCCCCTCTGGAATCATCCCAATTCAGTCATGCATACGTGCGAAGTATACTATGGCTTGAGAGATTAGCTACCTCCATTCCATTGGTATTTCCTAGCACACCAAGCCACTGATTGATTTGTTCAAGAAAAGAAGTTCATGCGCTAATCCCGAAGGGCCCGGACGGACAAGCACAAGACTTCGCTATCTTCAATGATGATTCCCAATCTGAACTCGGTAGTAATTTATTATAAGACTACTATGTGGTCACGTTTGTCTAGGACAATGTGCTCACAGGTACGTAGCAGAACTAGCTCATGTTTTGGAGCTTGCTATCGTGGTTCACTCCCCGAGAATCTCGCAGCGCCGTCTCGTCGAATTGTGTTGCAAACATTCATTCTTTCTAGACTCGATGAGTCTGGAATATCCTGACACCAATCAGAACTGAATCTCAGGCAGATATGATGGTTGGTGCATTTCCCAAGAACTATAATGTTGGTCTCTCAATAACCGGTAAAGTGGATGTCGTGGCCAACACACCCAGCCGGAAGACCTATTGTTGTAGAATCTTGATTGAAGAAGTTGGCCACCTCCCCATAGGGATTTTGTAGGATTTACTCCCTAATTGTTCCTTATGGACTTTTTGTGCTCCCGAAGTCCGACCTTTACTTGATGGCCATGTTGATGCTTTTGAGCATTTACCGTGGTACCTAGTACATCAAGGAGAACATTAGAAGCGGAGTGTTAAATGTCTCTCGGTCGATCATCCAATTTTTTGCTTCCTTGGCTCCGCTAAGGTAAAATCTGAGACAGTGTTATCTTCCTTTGCATCTGCATCATCCACCACTATTCATCATGGTAGTATGTTGTGTTGACAGGATCCTTGACACGGATGATGGTAAAACCTTGATGAATATGGGAATGCTCAAGTTCTTGAGAGCACGCACAAGCACTAGGTGTTATCACTAGCACTAGCAGGGATTGCTCCCAGTGTTCTTGGTTATGCTATAACCTCTCAAAGAGTAGATTCACTTTCTACTGTTGGGATTCACCCCAGTTACCAGAATCATTCCCAACATTTGCATTTTGTTCCCAGCTTGCACCGCCAATGTGCCATTTTCCCATGGGTCCCATCCATTTCCGATGATAATCAAAATCATCCCGTGTGTTGTCTTTAACAAGGTAATCCACATCATCCATTCTGGCCGAGTATGTCATTCTTTCGGACTCCGTCAAACGATCGATTGTGATTTGCCTTAGGCTGGTATAGGGAATCTCAATGATCTCTATATCAAAAGTAATTCTTTTTGCCACTTAAGGGGATAATTCTACGAGTCACCTTCTCTAAGGTGCCCCGTCTAGTGATATCGATCACCGTCTTCTTAGGTGTGGAATTATTGCCACTAAGTGAACTTTCATCGTTTATCTCACTCCATTTCCCTGGAGGTGTACTTCGTGTCTCAGCTCAAGAGATGTTTCGACGTCTCAATCCATGAGTTGATCTTGAATTGCTCGATCTTCGAGAAGATCAAATCCTGTAGAATTCACGTTATTTTGTTGTCGTGTTGGATGGAGCTTTGAAATCAAAGATGCCAAGATCTACATGATGCAATGAATCAACAATTTCGAGGAGGAAAACTGGATCGAGAAGATTATGTTAGTTAGTGTCCCCTCTGATTTCTTATCTCACGTCTTGAATCTCGGGACGAGATTCTTGTTTAGTGGGGGTGAGTTGTCACATCCCTAGCTTTACTTTGCCATAGGATAGTTTTGCCTGTGCATCATGTTTAAAATTTTGTTAAACTTGAAATGGGGATGACTAAACCCTAGCACCTAATCAAAGCAATTAGGTTTAACCTAAAAATATTTTCATTAAACCCAAAAATTGCCTTCAGTAATGTTTGATAATTTTGGCAAGGGTTTTGGTCCAAACAAAAAATATTGAACATTTATGGGGAATTGTTTGGGCTGTGATTAATTCACTAATGTATTTGAGTTGGAGCAAATAAATCCTATAACTATTTTTAATGCTCCAATTATTCTGAAAACATTTTGTGGAGTTTTGGAATAATCCATATTGCATCCACAAATAATTTCAGAAGCAACAAAAATGGTTTAGTATTAGTACTAAATCAAAATAGAGCAAAACAAATAAAAAAACAGAAACATAAATTAAAATAGAAAACAGAGAGAGAGGAAGCCCACCTGAGCCACTTACCTGGTCTCCCTATAGCCTGGCCCAGCTTCTGCGGGCCCAGCCCACCCTCCTCCCTCCTACTGTCTTCAACCTCCTGCCAGTGGGCAGGAGGGCGTGTGGCCACCGTGCGCCGGCCACCTCCACCTTGCCCGCCTGCCTCCTCGCTGCCCCGAAGCCCCTAGAGGACGCCATGACACCCTGGAACCCCGACGACCCTCCCCGTGCTTCTTCCCTCTCCTCTGTCTCTCTCCCTCGCTTTCCACACGCGCGGCCAAACGCCACCATCGCCGCCGCTCGTCGTTACCATGGCCACAGCCTCCCCCTCGCCCCTCCGATGAGCCCCCGAGCTCCGCCGTGCCCCCCCTCTTCCTCTCCTTCATGTCACGCGGCGCCAAGAGCTCCCCCTCACCCGCAACGCCGTCGTTCCCCTCCTCTGCGTCCGGTGACCGCCGTCGACGATTCACCGCCGTCAGGCCGCCCACGGGCTCGCCGTCTTCTTCAAACGAACCGTCGTGAGCCCCTCTTGCTCTTCCCCCTAATCCCTTACCCACGCGCATGCTGTAGCTCCGACCCCCACCATGCCGCGAACTCCACACCGCCGGTGATGTCACCGCCGTCGTTGCATCCACCTGGGCTTGAAAACTAGCCCGGCACCGTGCTCCGCACCCTCCCACGAGTCGAAAACACCCACCAGCTCACCTCCCCGTGCCCCGCAGCGCCTAACTCGACGGAGCCCGAACTCCGGTGCCGCCGCGAGCTCGTTTCCGACGAGCTCCGGCCACCCCAGCTCCTACCACTTGCGTGGATGGATGCGGGCGTGTGCGGGCTATCTGCTGGTGGCATTCGCGCGTCCTCCCACCGTCTATAGAGCGAGCCCGAGCAACTCCGGCGAGTCTCCGCCGTTGTTTTAGTCGGCGCCGGCCAGTCTCCGGTGACTGCCAACGTGGCCATTAGTTAGGAGCTAATTACACCACTAATCACCCCTAATAGCCACTGACAGTGGGCCCTAGCCCTGGTCAAACCCCAGTCAGCGCTGGTTTTGACCGGAGTTAGTCCATGTGTCACTGACGTGTGGACCCCACACGTCAGGTTTGACTCTGGCCGGTCAGTTGACCTGCTGACCTCAGCTTGATGCAGTGCTGACGCAATAAAGCCTTTCTGGAATTAAAATAAATCAGACTAGTTTAGAAATTCCAGAAAATGCTTTAAACTTCTAAAAATCATATAAAATCAACCGTAGCTCAGATGAAAATAATTTATATATGAAAAATGATCAGAAAAATCCAAGGAATCTGTTTATGGCACTTTCATGCATGTTTGAACAAGCTAAGCGTGCTGATCAGGTCAAATCAATTAAATGGCATTTAAATAATCACATATGAAGTTTGAATTTGAACCTTTGGTTCAAACCAACTTCATTTAATTGTGTTGCTAGTTGCATTAGCTCAATCCACAGCATGTTTCCATGTCATGTTCATGCATCATATTGTTGCATTGCATTGATTGTGTTCTTTCCCTGTTTGTCGGTTTTGTCCCCTCTCAGTAGACGACGTTCCGACGATGAGTTCGATGACACCGATGAAGAGCTATTAATATCTTCAGAAGTGCCAGGCAAGAAAAACCACATTGAGCATTCCGATACAATCCCACTCTCTCGCTCTTGCTCTCATTTACTGCATTAGGACAACAACGCTTCAACTGTTACCTGCTGCAGTAGTTGAACCCCTTTTCCACTTCATGACCTGTCATTGCCACAGTAAATAGTTGAAACCCACTAGTATGAGTAGGAGTTGTTTGAGCCATGTTGTGCCTACTCATTCATGCTTTCTGGTTATGCCTGCTATTGCTTAGAGTTGTGTCAGGTCTGATTCATCGGGGATGAATTGGAATGTGATGAACATGTCCTACTGTGTGTGAGCTAAGTTTGTGAACACGATTTGGTAAAGGTAGCGATGAGAGGCCACGTAGGAGTACATGGTGGGTTGTCTCATTGAAACCGTCCTCAGGAACTGAGTTCTGTGTTGGTTGATCCATGAAACAGCTACTACCACACATTGGGCCCTGAAATATGACCCCGCTCGACTTATTGACTGCCCTTGTTCTCTGTCCAGGAGTTGCAACTAGTTTCTGTTGTTTGTAGTTTACTGGAGGTCGTGCGCAGTGCTGACCCTCGGGGTGGGCTGTGACACGGCAGGTACGTGGCACGGTGTACCGGTCGCCCGTTTGGTGACGCGGGAACCCTGTACACATCGTTTGGGGCCGTGAGCGACACCCCGGCCGGATCTCCCCACAGATGGAACCCAAATAGGCGATAAACCTGGACGAGAGACTTGAGTGGTTGGTTAGGTCGTGGTCTACACCCACGTCGGCTTTCGCTTGAAGTCTGCCGAGCACATGTCGTGTGCAGACGCTAAGTGGTGGAAACATGTGTGAAGAAGTACACCCCTGCAGGGTTATATATGATCTATTCGAATAGCCGTGTCCGCGGTAATGGACTTCTGGGTTGCCTATTACAGTTCATAGACAAGTGAAAGTGGATACTCTAAAACACGCAAGATAAACGTGAGTACTATGGATGGCCTTCTCGTAGGGAGACGAGAGCGGATCCATAGTGGTGTATTGATTGGTGAATATGTGGACTCATGTGCGCCACCTCAAAAGAGTTACTTGCAGTCGTAGTTTAGGATAGCCACCGAGTCAAGCTGGCTTGCTGCAGTCAAACTCCACCACCCCCTTTGTTGATACTGATGCATATGTAGCTAGTTCTGATGTAAGTCTTGCTGAGTACCTTCGTACTCACGTTTGCTTAATTTATGTTTTTGCAGAGAGACTTCAGTCTCGCTAGTGGTTCCGCGTGGACTTCGACGTTTAGCTTGTTACCTCAGCTACGATCTTGTACCCTTGGGAGGGTCTTGTAGATAGTCAGGCTTTTTCAGCCTTCTTCATTTGTAGTTGTCTGTACTCAGACATGTTATGCTTCCGTTGCCTGTATGCTCTATATGTTGGGTCATGTGACCTCTGCTTGTAATAAATGTTATGATGGCTCTTCTGGGCCTTATCTATATGAGCTGTTGAGTTATGTTGTGATGCCATGTTGTACAGCACATACTTGCATGTTATGCGTACGTGTAATGTGTATTGCTATGTGTGGGATCCAACACCTAGTTGTTTACCTTTGGTAGCCTACCTTATAGGGAAATGTCTCCTAGTGCTTCCACTGAGCCTTGGTAGCTTGCTACTGCTCCGGAACACTTAGGCTGGCCGGCATGTGTCCTTCTTCGTTCCTGTGTCTGTCCCTTAGGGGAAATGTCACGCGTTGTTCCTTTAAGTCCTTGTAGCTTGCTACGACTTGGGTTCATACGTTGATGACCGAGACGTTCGTTGCTGGGTCATGTATGCCTGTCTCTGTAATTTAGTGCCACTTTTGGTTTATAACTAGTCATGTCAGCCCGGGTTCTCTATCATATGGATGCTAGCGACACTATCATATACGTGTGCCAAAATGCGCAAACGGTCCTAGGCCAGGTAAGGTGGCACCCGTGGGGATACCGTGCGTGAGGCCGCAAAGTGATATGATGTGTTACAGGCTAGACCTGTGTGACTTAGGATCGGGGTCCCGACACCGGCGGGTCGAATCGGAGGTAACAACTCGTCGCAGCCTGGCAGCACCCAAACCAGTTGAACCCTATACACGGTGGGTGGCATCGGATTACCGTGGAACATGGGGTTGCCCGGTTGAACGATTCTGCCCTTGGCGACATCGACCAACTCATCGTTCACGAAGTGCAGGAGAGTGCACGGAACGTCGGCGGCGCCCTGCGAAAACATGTAAGGCGTCAGGGATGCCCAGTCATAGGAAAGGAGATGAAGTCCTCGGCCGAGAGGCTTAATTAGTTACCGTGATGATGGCGTCGAGCTTCGCTAATGTCGAGGCACCGCCAACAGTGGGCGTACAATTGACGGAGGGGCCGCTTGCTGCAGAGGTGCCGGCCGGCATACACCCGGGTGCATTAAGCTCCAATGCCCGTGCCAGCGTCGGAAACACCAATGCCGCCGCCGCCGGAGACACCAATGGCCCCGCCTGCGCATTCTGCGAGTTGCTGGCCGTGAAGCTGGGAATTGGGGGCGGCCCCTGTTGGCCGCCCGCAATCCACGTCGTCAGCCCATGAATCAAGGTAGGCATAATCCCGGTGAGTGTCGATCCCAGTTGTTGTTGCACTTGCTCTTGGACAATCTCAGGAATCCGCGCCACTTGTGCCTTGAGTTCTTGAACCTCGCGCGACTGCCTTTCCGAGCTGGTCTTTTTCTCCTTTCGCCCACCAGCGTTATAGTATGACGACCATTTTGTGGACAAGCCTTTGCCGGCCACACGACCAGCTGACGACGGCTTACTGAGCTTATCCTTTTTTTCATTACGTTCAACACCCTATTTAGCATGGTGTCACAAGGGGTGCTCTAAGTCGACCCTGCGCTACTGCTTTCAGTCGCCTGCGGAAGGAATGTGAACCATTTAGAAATTTGGCTTCATTAATTAGAATGCAACCATATTGAGCTAATTACGCGGGGATGTATTCCTTACCAGAACAACCTCAAGGGCCCTGGTCTTCGGATCTGCGGTAAGCTCCTTTGTTACCGGGTCCTCCTTGTACCGGGCCCTGACATAGTTCCTGGTCTGCTTGTCACGGTATTTATCGAAGAGGGGCGGTAGGCCTTGCTGGGCACACTCCGCGTCCTCCTTGTCCCATATAGGCTCCGGCACTTTGTAACCGCCGGGACTGAGTTTGTGTTCCCCTAAGTTCAACTCCCGCATTTCTTTCCCCCACTGACTTGATTCGGAGGTTGCGCTGCTCTCGCACTTGATCTTGAACTCCTTGTAGTCATCTTCGTTGACCGAAGGATTTTTCGCCTTGATCTTCTCATAACTAAAACCTTTGTCAATCATTCTCTTCACTGAGCTTCTCCAAGTAGACAGGGCCGTGCTCATCCTCGTGAGGGCGGCATTGTTCACTTTATTCCCTGTGAGGTGTGTGTTTTCAAATTCAGCGGGGAACTTGTATCGTTCGTGCAGCTTCATGAAGAGGAGGTTGCGCAAATTCCCTCGGTCCTTATGCCTTAGGTTCTTGGTGTTGATCGAGACGGTGCTCCATAGAATGCACCCGAGCTGAACCGAGTACCCCTTGACTATTTCTTTGGGCGTCGTTGGATGCCCGTCGGAGTTCACTTCACTAAATTCCTCCTTGACGGTGCGGAGCACGTTTGGGCGCCGGTCCTTCCATTGCCTCTTCAGTTGGCTGCCATCTGTGCGTGCGCTGCCATCATCAGTGGTGGCATCCTCGGCGGCACCATCAGTGGTGTCATCCCCGACGGCACCATCAGTGGTGTCATCCTCGGCGGCACCATCAGTGGTGTCGGGATCGGTGTCTTTCGCGGCGTCCTCATAGCGGTGAGGTTGATCCTCCATCTCCTGGGACAGCTCCCAGAATGCCTTGCCGCCCGAACCGCCGGCCTCATCGTTGTGGGCCATGTTTCTCTCTAAACAGGAAAAAAGTTTGGTCAAAAAGTTGGTTATTGTCAAGGAACAAGATCATGGTCTCATCATTTAGGGTTTGTCGACACCGAGGCATCCTAAAATCTAAGCTTTTATCATTTAGGGTTTGTCGACGCCGAGGCACCCTAAAAGCCTAAGCTTTCATCATTTAGGTTTTTATCGACACCGAGGCACCCTAAAAGCCAAGGTTTTATAATTTATGGTTTGTCGACACCGAGGCATCCTAAAAGCTAAGCTAGGAAGGAGAATTCTAAGTTGGGCCTAATCACTTGGCTCTATTGCCGCCTATGGTTTAATGCAGCAAGAATAAAGGGGCAGTTGATCCTACTTAATTAAGTACTGAGATACCCCGGCCCATGCATTAGTCACAAGTACCCCACATGTCCTATTTTTAGCAAAGTCATGCTAAAATTCATGGAAAATTTCAGCATGACCTTTGCTGAAAATAGGACATATGGAGTACACGAATTTGCCGGAACGGAAGTTAATCGACATTCCAGCAAACTCAAGGGCCTCTCGGGGTACCTGCAAAATCCTCACGACACGATGGTAGGAGACAAAACCCAGCAAAAATACCATTGGCATATTACAATTATTGTTTCCGCGCTATTACGCACATTCAGGTTGCCGCAGCTATCACAAATCCAACCGTGAATTTCAGTGAAGATAGTTCACCTTCTATGTGTACATGACAAGAGCAGATCAGAAGATAATACTACACCAAATGTGCATAAAACGTAGTACAGTAAACACCATCTTGTTTATAGCAAGGCAATATAGTAGCTTGTCTCTAGCACATCATCTTGTTTAAAGAATCCATTCAGGCAAGAAATGGACAGCTGGTCTAATTTTCTCACTTGCATTTTCACAGTAATACAATAATGTCCAGCACCAAGCTGCTCCAGGTTCACCAATTTACTGATACTCATGGATAAGCAAAGCAAACTACTACTACCAATACAAGAACCAGACATGGCAAGCAAACGATTGGGTTGCCCTTATTGACGATAATCACAACAGGAAATAAGGCCAGGTGATTTGATAACACTGAGCTCTGCAATGTGTGCCCCAAGCAAAATAATAATAATAATATTGTTATAGAAATTATCCAGATTTACAAACATGAAACCTGATAGAGATTAACAAAGAGAAACATTACAGAAGAGATGGCAAGAAGCAATAACACATTAAGCTTGTTATAACAGTGCTACAATACGTGGCAGATTTCAACTAGGTAGGAAGGGGATTTGAGGCCACAAGATGAAAATATGGGTGGACATTCAGTTAAGCCAAAAACATGGTTTGAGTTTTCCTACTAATCTGGATAGTTGAAAACAACAATAGAAAATGTAACATGCAAGATATCATCTACAACATGGAACTCTTAAATTTAAGTCCATGTCTCCATGATATACTAAATTTTATTAATACATCTGCATGATATGAACTTAGATAGCCCTTAAGTAAAACTACAATATAGGCTTGCCAAACAATGTTTTGTCTTTTATTGTTCTGCTGAAGTTTTCTCGCTTGTATTCCCTCCTAGGTCATTTTGTAATAGCATGAAGTTTCTGTTTCAATACTAGCGACGTGTCAATTCCTATCTATAGACATGTAACAATATTGACTGGCTAAACTCCTGGACTGAAATAAGTGAGAAAAACAAAGAGGGGAAAAGATCAACGATACTCACAACTATAGATTTCTAGAAGTTGTCAAAGGCTGCACCAGCTTCGGGTGTTTGAGCAATCCAAGAAGGTATGGTCACACAGTAACTCCAGCCTGTTTGAGGGTTATGTGGCCATACGGTGTTCCTTCCCTCCTTCGTGCACGCAATAAATATGAGCTCATAAGAAGACTCGGATAATGTTTAGAGCATTAATGCCCTCATCTTTGCAACGGAACCTATTCTACAGTGAGTTCACTCTTGGTGCAACTTCCTAATTGCGTATGCACTGCTAAATTTTGCCAATTAAACAAATTATCCACTTGGTTGTGCAAAGCAGTTAACGTCTTTCCTTTTCGTGTTGGAACAAATCCAATGCATGGGATCAGTGAAAAAACGCAGCAGCCGTACTACATGGCACGGTAAGCATGTCTGTCATTGAAACAGGGTACATGCATGATCATCACACAACATAGGCAGGCCTAAGAGCATGGTTAATAGTATAGCCGACTGCTGGCTATACGTTGTCGCCATGTCATCTACAGTCGATCTTATAGCCAGCCGTGTAATAGTCAATTGTAGAGGTCAATTTAATAGCACACTTGTGTTGGAATAATAAAAGGACAAAGCCTACATCTACCATGAAATGAACTAAGCTAGCTATGCACTCAAATAGAACTATTCTAAATTAGCAGTTTGATATATTGCTATTGTTCGTGTCAAGCAGAGCAGAGTGGTGACATGCCCCAGCCTCTAGTTTTCATCATGTATTTTGAAAAAGTACTTGAATTCAACTGTAATCATCCTGGGTCTAGTTGAAAGCATGGACCTATAATGCACAAGAAGTCCAGTTCTTAGCAGAAGCAAGATAAAAACTGATAGCAGAAGCTGCTTCACTATTCGTAGGTCCAACCTGTCCTCATTCAGATTTTACAACTTCGTGATGGATCAAGAAACGCACATCTCGTCGCAAGGAGGGGGGAGACGGCACGGCATACCTCGCGGACGCTTCCTCGAGGCGTCGGAGTCGAATCTGCGGCAGCAAACACCTCGAGGCGGAGGGTCTTATCGGAGGCAGGGGCCGTGGAGGGTTCGGTCGGTTGGGCGCGCCGCGGCGGAGGGCCGGCAGGGCTCTGGTGGTGGGCTCGGGGAGGAGGCGGCGCTCGGGGGGGAGGGAGGGGTGGGTGGTGCGCTCGGCGTGGAGACGGAGACGCGTCGGGGTGGGTCAGAGGAGGAGTAAGGGGAGGATGGGGAGAGGGAGGCGGCGGGGGCGCGTGGGCGGCTACGGCGCAGTGGGTCGGGGCAGCGGCGGTGGTGGCACGGTGGAGAAGTATGCGAGGGAGGGACGAAGGGATCTGGCGAAGGAGGGACGAAGGGATCGACCGGGGACTATCTATAGCGGGAAGCTTACTAATGGCGCACCCCCGAGCGGTGCGCCATTAGAATGTTTTTTTATAGCAATGGCGCACCAACGGGACAATGCGCCATAAGTAATGTTTTTTTAGATAGCAATGGCGCACCAGCCAGCGGTGCGCCATAAGTAATTTTTTTTGTTGCATCCAGTAATTTTATAGAAAATGAATATGAATATGAAATAGTAATAATTTTTTATAAAAACAGTAATATTTTTTTAAAATATCATCGGATTTGTTATTTGAAAATATTTATGAATATGAAAAAAATATCATTAAATTTATTATTTGAAAATACCATCAAATTTGTTATTTGAAAATATAATCAAATTTGTTTTTTTTTGGATTTTTAGTTGCATTCATTTGTGACGGTGGAGCGGGGGAGGGTGCGGGGGTCGTCGGCAGTGGTGGAGCGGG
>LR738709.1:57684892-57732113 GCA_902687465.1 Secale cereale | reverse complement strand
TGTCGGGGGAAACTGTCCACCACGAACACCTATGGGACCGGAGCCCCTTGTCTGTGCGGTACGAGGGCGGAGGGAGCGCGAAGAGCAGATCGAGGCAGACGCGCGGGCAGTTTTTACCCAGGTTCGGGCCGCACGGATGCGTAAAACCCTACTCCTGCTTGGTTGTGTATTAAGTTGGAGAGCTCGGGAGCTTGAAGAAGCAGCTACACCGAGCGTGAGAGTGATCTAGGTTCCGAACCCCCTCCACGTTGTGCATGGGCCTCCTTTTATAGTGCAAGGGGTCACCGACAGGTGTCAACGTAGGAGAAAGGGGTAAAAATGTAAAATAGGTGGTCGTTGTAACAGTGCGGGAACAGTGGAGCTACAGTACAGAACAGTGGTCTATACCTACTTTAACAGTGGGGGACAAGGGCATTTAATGCCCGTCGCCGTCGACCCCAAAAGCTCCCGCCGTTGCGTCTCCGTCTGCCACGGCGATGGATCCTCTGCCGTGGAGTGCCACCGTGTCCCCCAGGCTGCACAGTCATCCGCCACGCGTCCCTGGAGTGGCCCCAGGGCGACGCGTGGGCCGATGAGCTGGAGCGCGGGCACACAGCGCACCTCCCCCGGCAAGCACCTTGCCGGGGATCTCGACCTTGCCGGGCCCGGAAGCTTGCCGCTCCCCGAGCCCTTGCCGGGTCTTCTAAGATGAAATCTTCTATTCGTCCTGACAAGCTCCTCTTGCCAGGGCCTCGTGCTAGTTAAGCAATCTCGAGCCTGGGACGGCCTTCCCGGCAAGCTCCTCTTGCCGGGGTCTTGGTCTTCTGTCTTGTATACTTTGTTTTTGAATGGCTAGATAAGGGTCAGGAAGGTCTCCGGCAAGCGCGTGGTGAACCCTGCCGCGGGGAGCTGCCGCTGCCCGTGCACAAGTTGGGGTACTAGGGTACCCCTACCTTAGTACACCGACAAACTTGGTCATATATAATGACATAATGCGAAGGTTTTCCAACTTTTTGATTTTGTTTGAATTTTTTATGCCCATTTCAAAATGCGGTCAAAACGGCGGGAATGACCGTTCCTAGCTAGTGGTTGAATCTTGGAATTTTTTTGGTGTTTCCCTGATTAAATAGATACTTATGTACCTAGAAATGATTTTTGTAAAAAATAAAGAGCAAACTATGAGGCAGCCGCAGTTCAAATTTGACCCGCTTCCAACTGAATCGGCCGAAATTTGTCTTTTTCACGAGAGGTGGATCAGAACTTTTTGCACCCAACCATTTAGTCAATTGTGCATTAAATATGACCTATTATTTTATAAAAATGATTTGGTCCAATTTTGCAACAATTATTTGGGAGGTCCTTCACAAAAAAACCTCCTTTTGGACTCGAAAAATGGAAAATGAATTTTTCGTCCAAAGAAAATGAAAACTTCCTTAAGCAATATTGTTTGCCATTCCAATATGCACCTTTTTGCATAATATGAGATCATTTGAACAAACTATGCCATGAATGTGGCCATAAGATTGATCATTTGGCTTGAAAACCATGAATCTTCACGCTTGATAGCTCGTTTCTGAGAACACTTTTTTAAAATAATTACCGTATTACAAGTTTGTTATTTTTCCTGGTAACTTGGTCATATATAATGACACAATGCGAAGGTTTTCCAACTTTTTGATTTTTTTTTGAATTTTTTATGCTCGTTCCAAAATGCGGTCAAAACCGCGGGAATGACCGTTCCTAGCTAGTGCTTGAATCTTTGATTTTTTTTATGTTTCTTTGATTAAATAGATAATTATGTACCAAAAAATGATTTTTCAAAAAAATAAATAACAAACTATAAGGCAGGTGCAGTTCAAATTTGACCCGTTCCCAACTAGATCGACGAAAATTTGTCTTTTTCATGAGAGGTGAATAAAAACTTTTGACACCCAAGTATTTGGTCAATTATACATTAAGTATGTTTTAATATTTTAGAAAACTGATTTGGTCTTATTTTGCAACAAATATATTGTAGGTCCTTCACAAAAAAACTCATTTTCGGCACTTGAAAAATGGAAAATGAATTTTTAATCAACCATGACTAATTTTTCAGTCAACTACGACCAATTTAAATGGTCATGACAACGTACCCGTGTGCTCCATTTTGGTTGGTCTGTGGGCGTTTCACACGGATCGTGGATCGAACACCGTCTGATGTTCGCGGATCCAACGGCAGTCCTCACCCCAAGCCCACCTAATACGAAACCCTAGTCCTCGTGGACATTTTCCATCCACCCCCCGCCTCCTTTATTTCTCCCTCCCTCCCGCGACCTCCTCTCCCCCGATCCCATCGGTTGGTGCGACCTCCGCTCCACCAGCCCCGCCAGCGACCTCCTACCCCAACGCCGGTGCGCGGCAGATCCAACCTAGCAGCCGCCTCTTCTCCCCCGTCTCCTTCTCCCATCAGATCCATCGCTGCCGCCACCTCCTCATGTCCTCCTCCCTTCAGATCCATCCACCCACTTCCGTCCCTTCTCCCCCGTCGCCTCCTCCCATCAGATCCATCGCCGCCGCCACCTCCTCTTCTCCTCCTCCCTTCAGATCCATCCACCCGCTGTCACCCATTCTCCCCCAAACCAAGCAACCTCCTCTCCTCACGCAACAGAGACAACAACGCCGCCGCCCAGCGACAACAGCGTTGTGGCTAGCTTGCTCGCCGGCGCGCGTGTGCGTTCTTCGATGCGCGGCGCTCCGTCGAGCTGGCCGAACCATGGCGCGCGCGTGGCTTGCCTAGGGTTTGCGGTGGCAGCACTGCACGCCGTGTCTCCGGCCACCAGGACAGCGACAACGAGAATCTCAGAGACCTCTCGGCCTCTCCCGGCCTCAAACGCTCACCCGTAGCACTCCCCGTGGCTAGGGCCGGGGCGCCTCCATCGTCAGCATGGCTCCGGCGACATTGGCGGCTCCTCCCCGACATCTACTGTGCCCCCACACGCGGCTTAGCCCCTGGATGGTGCTATTCCGCCCGGTGGACATGGTGTACTCGAGCTCCATCCCCTCCTCTCTCTCTCTCTCTCTCTCTCTCTCTCTCTCTCTCTCTCTCTCTCTAATTTCTGCTCTGTTCTTTGACTGTAGGTATGCAGGAGGAAGTTGTAGATAGACTGGATGGCAAGGATGGATGGCGCCTGAGGAGGGGGTGCTCGACCATGGCTGCTACTCGGGATGCATCAGCCATAGATCTTACTCTCTGGCCGTAGGTGAGCTCGTCCCCTCCTCCTCTCTGCTCGATTGATTTGCTAGTACTAGGATTGGCCATTGCTTCTCCGGTGTTAGAATTTGGCACTGAACCTCGTATGGGTTGGATTGATTTGGCACAAAGAGCCTAATAGCATTTCAGAACAGAATCATCTTTTTAGGTTCGCTGGAATGCATCAGTACATCAAACCAAACACATCATGCATCACAACAAAGAGCCTAACAGAAGTTTTGCTCTACTCCTTGCTAGTTCTGTAATTAGATGCATTTTGTAGATAAATTGTTGGCCATCTACGATGGATTTACAGTGCTAATTTGGTTGTACAGCCTTTCCGAGAACTGGCAAGGATACTTCAAACATTATTGCTATTACAATGGTTTCATTAATCTGGTCTCAAAATTCAGTTTAGTTGGTTCAGTTTTGTAGTTTAACTAATCTCATTTGCCACATGCACTGTCTTACAATGATTTACAATTCACCCATATGCTCACAAATGGACATCATCAATTATATGCTCTCAAATATGTTTTCCAAAATATTGACATGAGCATTGCTCTTTCTGTTAGTAGAAAAGAGGAAGTTTAAATACAATTTCAGTACAGGGGCCAACCCCTAGCACCTTGGTACACAACCCAGATCATCAATGAGTATTCTGCTCACATTTTGACTTGCATAAATGACCTGCTCTTAAATTGATAACATAAAGTTACGATCTCAGATAAATTTGAGTTGTAGATTCCGCACAAAATACAAATTCAATTTCTATAACTGAAACTTCACATCAGGTTCTTGCTGCTGAGCTACTGCTTGCGGCATCCTTCAGCGATTTACAAATTCAGTTTCTAAAACTGAAACTTCACTTCAGTATTTCTTGCTTGCATGTTTGCTTCTTCTTTAATGGTTTGTCGTTCGATCAACTAAACTGAAGGTGAGATGCTGATATGTGGATCACACTAGTACTATTTCAGTATTTCTTGCTTGCATGTTTGCTTCTTCTTTCTGCTGAAGCAGGCGAGTTGATTTTCTGCTCTTAGTTTCTGTAGCAATTGGAGGAGGAGTTGGTGCCGAGAACTGGACCGGATGTGCTTTGATTCGTGATCTACAGCGCCCTTGATCTCAGGTGCATGATCTGCAGTGCCCTAGCTTGTTTGTTCTGACTAAATTCAGTTAGAACAAGTTAAGCTTCAGACTGCATATAAGAAAAGAATAAGTTAGAATAAGTTGAGTACTTAGAGTATATTCAGCGCCCTTGCTTGTTTGTTGAATTACCTGTTGGCTAAGCATGAATTTTGCTGTTTTGGTTTATGTTTTGTAGCTGGAACAAAGGGTGAAGATTGCAGAGCTGAAGTAGATATGCAACAGGCCCGATGTCGTCGAAGTAAGCCACCCTCCTGTCTTTTTTTGTGAACCAAGTGTGCTGGCAATGTGACGTTCCTGTGTTACTTTGAACCAAGTGTGCATGCTGCTGTGACGGATGTGTTATGCATTGCCAAGGTTGCCAATGCTAATGTGATCTGACCACTACTAGTGCTCTCCCTATATAAAATTGTGGTGGTTCCTCTTTTACAGAAGCTCAAGTGTGAAGTGTGAACCCATGAAGTGTGAAGCCAAGTGTGGAGCCGTGAAGTCCAACTCAGTAAAGAGTAGCATATTGTAGAATATCTGTGTTGTAAAGATTGTAATAAATTTATTTAGTGGTATATTTGATGAATTTTATGTGTTCTTTGTTTTATTTGAAGTATTGATTATGTATGCGATTTGAAAACTTGTGAAATGGAAACTTGTCCAGTGGGGCCACTTATGAAAATAATTTGTCAAATTTGTACATTTCTGACATGTGGGACCAATGTGAGAGATGAACATGACAAGTGGGACTAGCTTGAATATATAATGGTTGAAAATAGAAAATCAATAGACTAAAAGGCTAAGACCCAGAAAATAAAAAGGCCGAATTATTGGGCTAGGCCCATGTAGGTGATCATAATTGATAGGAAAAAAAATCATAGATGGGCTGAATTAATGGGCTCGGCCCATATAAACACCGAATTGGACCGGGCTGAATCTTGTGCCACATCAGCTTGCCACGCTGGATGCCTACGTGGCGTGGAGAGGCTGCTAGTGACCAAAACACGACAGTAGGCATATTTTGGTCATAAACGTCTATGACCTTCTCACAGAGAAGGTCGCTATAGTCAGTTTATGACGGCCAGCTTTTGACCTTATGTTTTTGGTCACAAAAAGGTCACAAATGGAAATTTGTGACCATTCGGTGACCAATAGTGGTGGTCACAAGTTGACATATTTCTTGTAGTGATTGCCAAAAGAATTATATGCCACAAAGGCATAACAGAGAGAGAAACAAGCACTCAAGCAATCAAACGATACCAATTGAAGCAAGCTATCAAAAGATACCAATTGAACCAACTAGACCAACGATCCTACGTGCCACATGAATAAAAGATATTATGATATGAGCAAAGGACTGTTCTAGAGAAACTAGAGAAGCTCCCCTTGTTTTGTGCACAATTTAGTTTTGCAATATACAACACGCACAAAATAGGATCGTCACTCCCCCTAGATCAATAGAACCTCACGACAAGTGCAAGAGACCAACGGAGCATTCTAAGAGACACTAGTGAAGCTCCCCATGATTTGTGCACTCCTTAGAATGTTTGCATTAGGATACCAAGTGCACAAAATAGGATCATCACTCCCCCAAAATCAATAGAACCACACAACAAGTGCAAGTGAGCATGTAGGAAACAAGTCTAGCACTTGCAACAAACAAATGGTTGAGCAACATATAAAAGATGCAACATGGAAATAGGCTCAACCAAAAAGATGTGTGTGAGTCATGGCAAAGCACTTGAGAAGACTAATATAAGGATGATCATTAAGCATCAACATAGTCTTTAATAGTTGATATACAAGGTGCATGACAGGTCCTTCCCACACACACAACTTAGAAAATGGATTCACAAGCGCACTAAAAAGAAATAACAACCAAGCTTGTGACAACCCATGGTGAAAAAAAAGCCTCATCAAAACGAGGGATACCAATTAGATGGCAAAGCCTTGTCAAGACAAACATGAGGGGAATGATCTTCACCACAAAAGAGTGCATCAAGAGGCAACAATGTAAGATCCGCACTCAAGACACACACCTTCACGGAGCCACCAAAGAAATAATGCAAGAAAGAAAAGGTGGACGTGAAAGAAGGGGATATCAATTAGATATGCAACTTCTCTCAAGTGTATAAGATTCTACTTAGATGAAGATCATGATGATATCAATCCACAAAGAAGGGTGTACACGCGAAATTGTTGTAAAAAGGAAATAATAAGATATCCACAAGGAAGTCATAAATATAACAATAATATATTTTCTTGACGACATAGCACATGGATAGATATGGTCTTATTGTATATAAATGAGTTCCAACCACACGAGCATCAAAGACATCACAACTAGCAACAAGAGCTCATTGTTGGGATGCTTTGAGAAAGGACAAGTATGACAAGAAAGAAAGAATTACATGCCATGATACAACCTACACAAGGTTGATGCAAGAAATGTGTGCATGAAGTAAATGATGATACTTGTTACCGAGATACCATTGGAAGGATGTAGTAGATATCAATTGAAGGTAGATAGTAGTTCATTGATTATCCTTACTTGACTCCAATAAGCAGATGGTGACACCACCTTCCTTGTGAGTGAGCCGAGCATCCAATGCATCTCCAATTGTTCCTAGAACAACAACACAAACTAAACGGTACCCGAACTCATTTGGACCAAAGAGTTAGAAACACCAATACATAGGACAAACTCCACATACATATGTGCATATATATATATATATATATATATATATATATATATATATATATATATATATATATATATATATATATATATGAAAATGAATTTTATGCACATCTTATCCAACTTGAGACTAGGTGGAGTTTTTCCCTATATATTGGGTCAAATAAAGAAAGCATGCCAAAGAAAATACAAGAAGTAAATATGCATGCTCAAGACTTTCAAGAAACGATACCAAATAAAAAAGAAATATCAAGTGAAAATAAGATACAAATAGGAGAAATCATCACTTTGAAGATATCATTAAAGGATACATCAAGGAATGAGATATCCATTCATACACGCAAAAAGAACGATATCGAACTCCCAAAAGAGAGGATGGTTCCAAACAAACCAAGCCGTCTACAAAGTTTCATGATGGCACAAGTACCAAAAAGAAACGGCTTGCCTTCCACCAACAAACACTTGAAATGGATCACAAGATGAGTGTTCTATATAAAATAGGATAGCTCCCCCAAGAGTTATGCAATATAGAGAATTTGCACCTGAATACAAAATGCACAATATGGGATCACCACTTTCACTATATCTAGAAAACACTAGACAAGATCAAGAAAACAACAAGATCCACAAGTGGCACCGAAGACAATGGGAGTTAATATAATCTTGGCAAGAAATAAGGCAAATAAAACCAAAAGACAATGTAGAGATGATCAATAATTTCCATGACATAAAAGGTTACCAATTGTCAAAGACAAGAGGTATTTGGAAATAATTCCCGGTGATAGATAGTAATGATATCCAACATCATCTTCACACCAAACACAAGCAAAATGCAACTTGTAGAGCTAACATGTCACCTAGGAACAAGATAATTTAGAATATCAACTCTAGGTGACAATATCTCAAATGTACACATTTTTAGGCTAGTAATATGCACATAGCACATTATTCCCCCATAATGTGATACCAATGAAAACTTACACAATAGTCAATAAGAGGAACCTTCAAGAGATAATTAATGGACAATTTAGAATTTGAATTTCTCATGAGACGATATAACACATAGTGACTAGATAATCTTGCAATATCAAAACTAGATGATATTCCTCATGTACACACATTTATAGGATTGTGAGGTGCACAAAGCACATCACTCCCCCAAAATGGGATGTTCCATTAATCTCTCACAAATTAAACTAAGATACAAACAAGATGCACAAATGCTCAAACCACTACACACACGTACATGATGTGCAAACTAACATACACATACTTGATTTCTCAAGATAAGCAAATTGGAAGCACAACATATACACGCACATGCAAGGTACAAAACCACAACATGCTAAGGGGAAAGTAACTTCAAATGTAAACAATTTAAGCACGAGTTACCGCAAGGAGGAACATTGGATATAAGATAGAAACTTGATAATCTGAATGACTTGACTTGAGACAATATGAATGATGAAGACCCCTTAATTCTGCATAATGTAGCCAAGTCTCCAATGCCCTCCAACAACACCTATTGATCAAATTTTAGCTTGCTGGTCCCCAACCAAGTTGGGTCCTAAGAGGTTAGTCACAATAGGCTTGGCTACCCAAATGGTTCTTTTCTTGACACCACTTTGAGTACCAACAAACTTGGCAAACACATTGCCAACATTATCCTTCCCAAGAGAATAGACATCATCAATAATAATTGGGTTGGATAAGGTACCAATTGTGCATGAAGAAGCGACGTGACCTTTCTCACGGCATAAGAAGCAACGTCTACTCTTTGCTTTCTTCTCACTTGATTTCTCAACGAGAGAAACATGAACTTGAGTCTTCTTGGGAAGAGGCCTTTCTTCAACTTGAGGTTGAGCATGAGAATGAACTTGTGGCCACTTCCCTTGTTTCTTGTCACTAATGGGCTTCTTCTTCAAATGGCAAGATCTAACATGGTGCCCTTCAATTTTGCACTTGAAGGAAATAATCTTGGCCGAATTCTTGACTTGCTCTTGGCCCTTTTTCTTCTTAATGATCTTGGACTTTTTCTTCTTGTTGGAGTTGAATCCAAGTCCACCTTTGTCATTGGGGGATTTTTTCACACTCAAGATATTGTTGAGTGTGGACTTCCCTTCATGACACTTTTCCAAGTCTTTCTTCAAAGAAGTGACTTGGGCCTTAAGCTCTTTGATTTCCTCTACATGGTTAGTATCAACACAAGTACTAGAGGAAGTATACGCTTCATCATTAGAGCAACAAGGCAAGGAAAGTAATTCATCACAAGAAGTAGCAACATTGTGAATAGATGAATTACGAGAACTAGCACATGGCAAGATAGCATGTTGACTTGAAGTAGTGCTAGTATCCACATGAGGCTCACTAGATGTTATCTTGATACTCATAGCCTCATGAGCTATCCTTAGCACATTATGGGATACTAGAATATCATCATGAGAGCTTGTGAGCTTTACATGACTTCCTTCCAATTTCCCATAATTGCTAGATAGCAACTCAAGTTGAGCCCTTAGCTCAGAATTCACCTTCAAAATGGATGCTTCACTAGAAATAGAATAAGTAGCACAATCATCATCAATAATAGCAAGAGGAGAACGCAACTTGGCAAGCTCTTTAGAATATGAAGCTTTAAGATGAGCATGAGACTCGGTGAGTTTCATGAGCTCACTCTTAATGACCCTTGAACCATTTTCGAGGTGCTCAAAATCCTCAAGGAGTAAGCATGTGCAGCTTCAAGCTTCTCATTTTTAGTTTCAAAATCATTAGCCACCTCGAGAGCTCTATCACGGGATTCCTTTATTCTAGATAGTTCTAGAGCAAAAGTCTCCTCAAGAGATTCCTTAGTGGTTTGTTCAAGTTCAAGAGCTTGCGAGAGGTCGGCGATTTCATTAGCGTAATCACGCTCATGACCTTCCATTTTCTCAATGGTGACCTCATGCTCCTCTAGATGAGATTCCAACTCCTCTATATATTTCTTGCCCTCCATGGCAATAGACATGATTTCCATGAAGTTGGAACAAGCAATGTTATTCTTATGAATAGCTTTAACATTCAATTCCCCCTTATTTTTTAAGGAGGCAACATTATCATTTTCTTCATCATTATCAACATCATCATCATTGTCATCATCACTATCATCACAAGATATATTGGGATTCAAAGTGGGAGATACCTTTGAAGCCTTAGCCAAAAGGCAAAACGCAATAGATGATGATGTAGGATCCCTATTCTAGACTACATCTTGTTCCATGGGGTGTTGGGTTTCCTCTACATTGTTAGCACAACAATTCGAGGAAATAGATGCATTTTTATCATGGCAACAAGATATAGCAAGCATATCATCATAAGTTTTAGTCAAGCAATTTCTAAATGATATGCAAGGACTATCAACACAAGCATGTGAAACATGTAGGGTGATCAAAGTGTTAAAGTCCAAAGAAGATGCATTGCAATAAGATAGTGATGAAGGATCATCCACAATAAGAATACTATCATCATTGCAATGACAAATACTACTCACCATATCATTACCTTATGGCAAACCACATGTAGGTAAAGTAGAAGAAGTTGAGAAGACAACACAGTTGGAGGTGGAGGGAGGACAATCATTCCCACAATTCTTGGACACACCATATTTATCTTGAAGCTTTGTCCACAACTCATGAGCATCCCGGAACAACATGAGTTGAAATATAACTACATTGCTCAAAGCATCAAAAAGCACATTAGAAGCTTGAGCGTTGAGATAAGAGTTTTTCTCATCCTCTAAAGATAATCTTTGTGGATCCTTTGGAGGAGAAAAACCCATATCTAGAATTCGCTCTAAATTTGGGTCCATCACCCTAAAGAGATTAAGCATGCAAATTACCCAAACATTAAAATTTGTGCCATCGAAACTAAGAGTGTCAGAGAATCCTAAACCCCTAGTCGACATCCTTACTCTCTAGGCGGTTAAACCATATAAAGAGAGACGAGGCTCTGATACCAATTGAAACATCGTGGATGTCGCCTAGAGGGGGGTGAATAGGCGCTTTAAAAATAATTATGGTTTAGGCTTGAACAAATGCGGAATAAACCTAGCTGTTAATTTGTCAAGCACAAAACCTACAACAACTAGGCTCACCTATGTGCACCAACAACTTATGCTAAGCAAGATAAACAACTACGTGATAGCAAGATATATGACAAGAAACAATATGACTATCACAAAGTAAAGTGCATAAGTAAAGGGCTCGGGTAAGAGATAACCGAGGCACGCGGAGACGACAATGTATCCCGAAGTTCACACCCTTGCGGATGCTAAGCTCCGTTTGGAGCGGTGTGGAGGCACAATGCTCCCCAAGATGCCACTAGGGCCACCATAATCTCCTCACGACCTCGCACAATGCAAGATGCCATGATTCCACTAAGGGACCCTTGAAGGCGGTCACCGAACCCTTACAAATGGCAACCCTTAGGGGCGGTCACCGAACCCGTACACTTTTGCAACCCTTGGGGGCAGTCACCGGAACCCGTCAAATAGCTCGGGGCGATCTCCACAACCTAATTGGAGACCCCAACGCTTGCCCGAAGATTTACACCACAATGATTGAGCTCCGAACACCACAAAGGTTGGGGCTATCTCCCCAACGACACCACGAAGCTTCCCAAAAATGGAATATGGCTCCGAGGTAACCTCAACCGTCTAGATCGCCCAAGAACCCAAGAGGAACAAGCTCAAGGGTACCAAGCACCCAAGAGTAATAATCTTCTCAACTTGTAACATCCACGTATCACCGTGGAGAACTCAAACCGATGCACCAAATGCAATGGCAAGAGCACACGGGGTGCCCAAGTCCTTCTCTCCCAAATCCCACCAAAGCAACTAATTCTAGGGAGGAAAACAAGAGGAAGAACGGAGAAGAGAACACGAAGAACTCCAAGATCTAGATCCAAGGGGTTCCCCTCACATAGAGGAGAAAGTGATTGGTGGAAACATGGACCTAGATCTCCTCTCTCTTTCCCCCCAGAACTAGCAAGAATCCATGGAGGTATTGCGAGATAGCAAGTTCAAAGAATGTCAACAATGGGGGAAGAACACGAGCTGAAAGGATAAAGTTCATTGGGGAAGAAGAACCCCTTTTATAGGTGGGGAAAAATTCCAACCGTTATGCTCACAGCCCGCACCGAGCGGTACTACCGCTCCAAGGAGCGGTACTACCGCTAGGACGGTAGTAGCCCTTTGAAACACAACAACGAGGAGGCAAAAAGGCCAGAAGAACCGTCGGAGCGGTAGTACTGCTTGACCTCACGGAACTACCACAAGGGGTAGCGGTACTACAGCTAAGGGTAGCGGTACTACTACTTGTGAGCGTTACTAAAAAATTACATCTGTGCCTACCACCGCTCGACTTCTGACGAGTTTTTGGTCCGGAGCAGAAGTAAACCACGGACGTAAAAAATTACATCCGCTCCAAGCGGTAGTACCGCTGCTGCCCTTTTGAGGACACCAAAACTGACAGAACTTTTGCAAACGGACTCCGAATTCAATGAAACCAATTTTGTTGGAAAGCTAACGACATGGCCTAACACAATCTCGATAGAAATAACGATAAGAAGCAATTGTGAAAAGGCTTGTAAGAAAATGGAGAGAACCCTTCCTCGAAGAGACAGGGAAAACCTCCAATACCGAAAACGCAATACAAGAAGCATGTGAACTCCGTTTACGATGAACTCAAGCATGTCAAGAAGATGACCATAAGCTCCAAATATCACAAGAATAAAACCAAACAAGAACCAAGAAATATGATGCAAGCATGCAATGGTTTGAGCTCTCTACGAACGATACGATCAAGCTACCCACTTGAGAGCCCCCTTGATAGTACGGCAACCAATCCGATAACCCGGTCACCAAACTACCACCATGAGACCGGTAAAATACAGAACCTATCAAGGGAAAACATTTGCCTTTCACAAAGTCCACTTGAGCTAGATGTAGACGATCTTGACTCCCTCAAGTTGGACCACCTTTCTTGATTTTGTTGGCTCGGTGAAGACTAGTAGATTGTTCCCCCATACTCCACTATGGGTGAGCCACTCTTCGGCACATCTTCACAAGTTCATTGTCACCACAATGAACGGCAAGCTTCAAGCACTTGATCTCTTTGTGATGCATCACTTGAACTTGCACACCACAACCTTGATTTGATGTCATCCTCCATGGGTTGTATGTGATCTACCTCTTGACGCAAGCCCATGGAAGATAACCTAACCCCACATAGAACTCTCACAAAGACCATGGGTTAGTACACAAAGCGTAATTGACAATACTTACCATACTATGGGATCGCTTGATCCCTCTCGGTACATCTTCTATACTTTCTGTGTTGATCAACTTGATTCACTCTTTGACTTAGTCTTGATCAAACTTGAATCTTTCCAACTCTATTCATTTGGATGATGTTTGGAAGGTAAACATGAATGATAACACACTCTTCTTCTTCAAGACATGCTTGTAATAAGCTCAACACTCACAAGACCAATCTTTGGATAGTTCCTTAATAGCACCTTGGTCATCACAAACTCTCCTTGAAACCAACACATGGACGCCAAGAAAAGCCTATGGACAAACCCTTCAAATATAACTCAAGGCAACCATTAGTCCATAGAGATTGTCATCAATTACCAAAACCAAACATGGGGGCACCACATGTTCTTTCAAACTCCCCCATTTTGGTAATTGATGACAATCACTTTCAAGAGAGTTTATATAAGGAATCATACATCACCATACCATGCAACAATAATGTATGCGCATGAGATGCAAAAGCTTAGGAACAAAACCAAAGCAAGAGGAGATGACTAGATGACTCTCTAAACTTCTCCACAAAACTCTCTGAAACTTCTCCCCCATTGGCATCGATTGCCAAAATGGGCGAATGACTTAGAAGGCCAATATAACTCGTGTTCTTCCATGAATTGTGTATTTCTCAACTAGAGAGTGGAATGCAATACACATATCCAACAGTAAATACTTGGAGGAAGACAAGCTATATTGAGCCCAAAGATTGCCAAAAGAATGATATGCCACAAAGGCATAACAGAGAGAGAAACAAGCACTCAAGCAATCAAACGATACGAATTGAAGCAAGCTGTCAAAAGATACCAATTGAACCAACTAGACCAATTATCCTACATGCCACATGAATAAAAGATATTATGATATGAGCAAAGGAGTGTTCTAGAGAAACTAGAGAATCTCCCCTTGTTTTGGGCACAATTTAGTTTTGCTATATACGACATGCACAAAATTGGATCGTCACTCCCCCTAGATCAATAGAACCTCACGACAAGTGCAAGAGACAAACGGAGCGTTCTCAAAGACACTAGTGAAGCTCCCCATGATTTGTGCACTCCTTATAATGTTTGCATTAGGATACCTAGCGCACAATATAGGATAATCACACCCCCAAAATCAATAGAACCTCACAGCAAGTGCAAGTGAGCATGTCGGAAACAAAGTCTAGCACTTGCAACAAACAAATGGTTGAGCAACATATAAAAGATGCAACTTGGAAATAGGCTCAACCAAAAAGATGTGTGTGAGTCATGGCAAAGCACTTGAGAAGACTAATATAAGGATGAGCATTAAGCATCAACATAGTCTTTAATAGTTGAGATACAAGGTGCTTGACATGTCCTTCCCACACACACAACTTAGCAAATGAATTCACAAGCCCACTAAAAAGAAATAACAACCAAGCTTGTGACAACCCATGGTGAAAAAAATCCTCATCAAAATGAGGGATACCAATTACTCCCTCCGTTCCTAAATATTTGTCTTTCTAGACATTTTAAATGATTGCAACATACGGATGTATGTAGACATATTTTAAAGTGTAGATTCGCTCATTTTGTTTCGTATGTAGTCACTTGTTGAAATCTCTAGAAAGACAAATATTTCGGAACGGAGGGAGTAGATGGCAAAGCCTTGTCAAGACAAGCACGAGGGATATGATCTTCACCATAAAAGATTGCATCAAGATGCAACAATGTAAGATCCGCACTCAAGACACACACCTTCACGGAGCCACCAAAGAAATAATGCAAGAAAGAAAAGGTGGACGTGAAAGAAGGGGATATCAATTAGATATGCAACTTCTCTCAAGTGTATAAGATTCTAATTAGATGAAGATCATGATGATATCAATCCACAAAGAAGGATGTACACGCGAAATTGTCGCAAAAAGAAAATAATAAGATATCCACAAGGAAGTCATAAATATTCCAATATGATATTTGCTTGACGACATAGCACGTGGCTAGATATGGTCTTATTGTATATAAATGAGTTCCAACCACACGAGCATCAAAGACATCACAACTAGCTACAAGGGATCATTGTTGGGATGCTTTGAGAAAGGACAAGTATCACAAGAAAGAATGAATTACATCCCATGATACAACCTACACAATGTTGATGCAAGAAATGTTTGCATCAAGTAAATGATGATACTTGTTACCGAGATACCATTTGAAGGATGTAGTAGATATCAATTGAAGGTAGATAGTAGTTCATTGATCATCCAAGCTTGACTCAATAAGCACATGGTGACACCACCTTCCTTGTGAGTGAGCTCAGCATCCAATGCATCTCCAATTGTTCCTACAACAACAACACAAACTAAACGGTACCCAAACTCATTTGGACCAAAGAGTTAGAAACACCAATACATAGGACAAACTTCACATACATATGTGCATATATATAGGAAAATGAATTTTATACACATCTTATCCAACTTTAGACTAGGTGGAGTTTTTCCCTATATACTAGGTCAAAGAAAGAAAGCATGCCAAAGAAAATACAATAAGTAAATATGCATGCTCAAGACTTTCAAGAAACGATACCAAATGAAAAAGAAATGCCAAGTGAAAATAAGATACCAAATGGAGAAATCATCACTTGAAAGATATCATTAAAGGATACTTCAAGGAATGAGATATCCATTCATACACGCAAAAAGAACGATATCGAACTCCCAAAAGAGAGGATGGTTCCAAACAAACCAAGCCCTCTACAAAGTTTCATGATGGCACAAGTACCAAAAAGAAACGGCTTGCCTTCCACCAACAAACACTTGAAATGGATCGCAAGATGAGTGTTCTATATAAAATAGGATAGCTCCCACAGGAGTCATGCATTATAGAGAATTTGCATTTGGATACAAAATGCACAAGATGGGATCACCACTTTCACTATATCTAGAAAACACTAGACAAGATCAAGAAAACAACAAGATCCACAAGTGGCACGGAAGACAATGGGAATTAATATAATCTTGGCAAGCAATAAGGCAAATAAAACCAAAAGACAATGTAGAGATGATCAATAATTTCCACAACATAAAAGATTATTAATTGTTAAATACAAGAGGTATTTGGACATAATTCCTGGTGATAGATAGCAATGATATCCAACATCATCTTCACACCAAACACAAGCAAAATGCAACTTGTGGAGCTAACATGTCACCTAGGAACAATATAATTTACAATTTCAACTCTAGGTCACAATATCTCAAATGTACACATTTTTAGGCTACTAATATGCACATAGCACATTACTCCCCCATAATGTGATACCAAAGAAAACTTAAACAAGAGGCAATAAGAGGAACCTTCAATAGATAATTAATGGACAATTTAGAATTTGAATTTCTCATGAGACGATATACCACATAGTGACTAGATAATCTTGTAATATCAAAACTAGATGATATTCCTCATTTACACACATTTATAGGATTGTGAGGTGCACAAAGCACATCACTGCCCCAAAATGGGATGTTCCATTAATCTCTCACAAGATTCAACTAAGATACAAACAAGATGCACAAAGGCTCTAACCACTACACACACGGACATGATGTGCAAACCAACATACACATACTTGATTTCTCAAGATAAGAAAATTGGAAGCACAACATATACACGCACATGCAAGGTACAAAACCACAACATGCTAAGGGGCAAGTAACTTCGAATGTAAACAATTTAAGCACGAGTTAACGCAAGGACGAACATTGGATATAAGATAGAAACTTGATAATCCGAATGACTTGACTTGAGACAATATGAATGATGAATACCCCTTAATTCTACATAATGTAGCCAAGTCTCCAATGCCCTCCAACAACACATATTGATCAAATTTTAGCTTGCTGGTCCCCAACCAGGTTGGGTCCTAACAGGTTAGTTACAATAGGCTTGGCTACCCAAATGGTTCTTTTCTTGACACCACTTTGAGTACCAACAAACTTGGCAAACACATTGCCAACATTATCCTTCCCAAGAGAATAGACATCATCAATAATAATTAGGTTGGATAAGGTACCAATTGTGCATGAAGAAGCGATGTGACCTTTCTCGCGGCATAAGTAGCAATGTCTACTCTTTGCTTTCTTCTCACTTGATTTCTCAACGAGAGAAGAAAGAACTTGAGTCTTCTTGGGAAGAGGCATTTCTTCAACTTGAGATTGAGCATGAGAATGAACTTGTGGCCACTTCCCTTATTGCTTGTCACTAATGGGCTTCTTCTTGAATGGCCAAGATCTAACATGGTGCCCTTCAATTTTGCACTTGAAGCAAATAATCTTGGTCGAATTCTTGACTTGTTCTTGGCCCTTTTTCCTCTTAATGATGTTGGAATTTTTCTTGTTGTTGGAGTTTAATCCAGGTCCACCTTTGTCATTGGGGGATTTTTGCACATTCAAGATATTGTTGAGTGTGGACTTCCCTTCATGACACTTTTCCAAGTCTTTCTTCAAAAAGTGACTTGGGCCTTAAGCTCTTTGATTTACTCTACAAGGTTAGTATCAACACAAGTACTAGACAAAGTATACGCTTCATCATTAGAGCAACAAGGCAAGGAAAGTAATTCATCACAAGAAGTAGAAACATTGTGAGTAGATGAATTACGAGGACTAGCACATGGCAAGATAGCATGTTGACTTGAAGTAGTCCTAGTATCCACATGAGGCTCACTAGATGTTACCTTGCTACTCACAGCCTCATGAGCTATCCTTAGCACATTGTGGGATACTAGAAGATCATCATGAGAGCGTGTGAGCTTTATATGACTTACTTCCAATTTCCCATAATTGCTAGATAGCAACTCAAGTTGAGCCCTTAGCTCAACATTCTCCTTCAAAATGGATGCCTCACTAGAAATAGAGTTAGTAGCACAAGCATCATCAATAATAGCAAGAGGAGAAGGCAACTTGGCAAGCTCTTTAGAATATGAAGCTTTAAGATGAGCATGAGACTCGGTGAGTTTGATGAGCTCACTATTAATGACCCTTGAGACATTTTCTAGGTGCTCAAGTCCTCAAGGAGTTTAGCATGTGCAACTTCAAGCTTCTCATTTTTAGTTTCAAAATCATTAGCCACCTCGAGAGCTCTATCACGGGATTCCTTTATTCTAGATAGTTCTAGAGCAAAAGTCTCCTCAAGAGATTCCTTAGTGGTTTGTTCAAGTTTAAGAGCTTGCGAGAGGTCGGCGATCTCATTAGCGTAATCACGCTCATGACCTTCCATTTTCTCAATGGTGACATCATGCTCCTCTAGATGAGATTCCAACTCCTCTATATATTTCTTGCCCTCCATGGCAATAGACATGATTTACATGAAGTTGGAACGAGCAATGTTATTCTTATGAAGAGCTTTAAAAACAATTCCCCTTAATTTTTAAGGAGGCAACATTATCATTTTCTTCATCATTATCAACATCATCATCATTGTCATCATCACTATCATCACAAGATATATTGGGATTCAGAGTTGGAGATACCTTTGAAGCCTTAGCCATAAGTAAAAACGCAATAGATGATGATGTAGGATCCCTATTCAAGACTACATCTTGTTCCATGGGGTGTTGGGTTTCCTCTACATTGTTAGCAGAAAAATTAGAGGAAATGGATGCATTTTTATCATGGCAACAAGATATAGCATGCATATCATTATGAGTTTTAGTCAAGCAATTTCTACATGATATGCAAGGACTATCAACACAAGCATGTGAAACATGTAGGGTGCTTGAAGTGTTAAAGTCCAAAGAATATGCATTGCAATAAGATAGTGATGAAGGATCATCCACAATAAGCATACTATCATCATTGCAATGACCAACAGTACTCACCATATCATTACCTTGTGGCAAACCACATGTAGGTAAAGTAGAAGAAGTTGAGAAGACAACACGGTTGGAGGTGGAGGGAGGACAATCATTCCCACAATTCTTGGACACACCATATTTATCTTGAAGCTTTGTCCACAACTCATGAGCATCCCGGAACGGCATGAGTTGAAATATAACTACATTGCTCAAAGAATCAAAAAGCACATTAGAAGCTTGAGCATTGCGATAAGAGATTTTATCATCCTCTAACGATAATCTTTGTGGATCCTTTGGAGGAGAAAAACCCATATCTACAATTCGCTCTAAATTTGGGTCCATCACCCTAAAGAGATTAAGCATGCGAATTACCAAACATCAAAATTTGTGCCATCGAAACTAAGAGTGTCAGAGAATCCTAAGCCCCTAGTCGACATCCTTACTCTCTAGGCGGTTAAGCCCTATAAAGAGAGACGAGGCTCTGATACCAATTGAAATATCATGGATGTCGCCTAGAGGGGGGTGAATAGGAGCTTTTAAAATAATTACGGTTTAGGCTTGAACAAATGCGGAATAAACCTAGCGGTTAATTTGTCAAGCACAAAACCTACAACAACTAGGCTCACCTATGTGCACCAACAACTTATGCTAAGCAAGATAAACAACTACGTGATAGCAAGATATATGACAAGAAACAATATGGATATCACAAAGTAAAGTGCATAAGTAAAGGGCTCGGGTAAGAGATAACCGAGGCACGCGGAGACGACGATGTATCCCGAAGTTCACACCCTTGCGGATGCTAATCTCCGTTTGGAGCGGTGTGGAGGCACAATGCTCCCCAAGAAGCCACTAGGGCCACCGTAATCTCCTCACGACCTCGCACAATGCAAGATGCCGTGATTCCACTAAGGGGCCCTTGAGGGCGGTCACCAAACCCATAGAAATGGCAACCCTTTGGGGCAGTCATCGAACCCATACACTTTTGCAACCCTTGGGGTCGTCACCGGAACCCGACAAATTGCTCGGGGCGATCTCCACAACCTAATTGGAGACCCCGACGCTTGCCCGGAGCTTTACACCACAATGATTGAGCTCCGAACACCACAAAGGTTGGGGCTATCTCCCCAACGACACCACGAAGCTTCATGATAACCCACAAGTGTAGGGGGTCGCAATAGTTTTCTAGGGTAAAGTATTCAACCCAAATTTATTGATTCGACACAAGGGGAGCCAAAGAATACTCTTAAGTATTATCAGCTGAGTTGTCAATTCAACCACACCTGGAAACTTAGTATCTGTAGCAAGGTAGTTTAGTAACAAAGTAATATGGAGATAGCGGTAACAACAATAAAAGTAACTGTAGTATTTTTGTAGTTTTTTGTAATAGTAGCAGGGGGGAAGTAAATAAGCAACTAGCAATATGTGAAAAGCTCGTAGGCATTGGATCGGTGATGGGAAATTATGTCGGATGCAATTCATCATGTAGAAGTTATAACCTAGGGTGACACAGAACTAGCTCAAGTTCATCAATGTAAAGCAGGCATGTATTCTGAATATAGTCATACGTGCTTATGGAAAAGAACTTGCATGACATCTTTTGTCCTACCCTCCCGTGGCAGCGGGGTCCTATTGGAAACTAAGGGATATTAAGGCCTCCTTTTAATAGAGTACCGGACCAAAGCATTAACACATAGTGAATACATGAACTCCTCAAACTAAGGTCATCACCAGGAGTGGTCCCGATTATTGTCACTTCGGAGTTGCCGGATCATATCACATAGTAGGTGACAATAGACTTGCAAGATAGGATCAAGAACACACATATATTCATGAAAACATAATAGGTTCATATCTGAAATCGGGGCACTCGGGCCCTAGTGACAAGCATTAAGCATAGCAAAGTCATAGCAACATCAATCTCAGAACATAGTGGATACTGGAGATCAGACCCTACCAAAACTAACTCGGTTACATGATAGATCCCATCCAAACCATCACCGTCCAGCAAGCCTACGATGGAATTACTCACGCACGGCGGTGAGCATCATGCAATTGGTGATGGAGGAAGATTGATAATGACGATGGCGACGATCTCCACTCTCCGGAGCCCCGAATGGACTCCGGATCAGCCCTCCTGAGAGAGATTAGGGCTTGGCGGTGGCTCCGTATCGTAAAACGCGATAATTCTTTCTCTCTGGCTTTTTTTCTCCCCGAAAGTGAATATATGGGATCCCGAGATACGTCGGTGGAGCACCAGGGGGCCCACGAGGCAGGGGGCACGCCGAGGGGGAGGGGGCGCGCCCCCCACCCCCGTGGACTGGGTGTGGGCCCCCTGGTCTGGATTTTCCCGCAGGTATTTTTTATATTTTCCAAAATAATTCTCCGTAAATTTTCAGGTCATTCCGAGAACTTTTTATTTCTGCACAAAAACAACACCATGGCAATTCTGCTGAAAACAGCGTCAGTCCGGGTTAGTTCAATTCAAATCATGCAAGTTAGAGTCCAAAACAAGGGCAAAAGGATTTGGAAAAGTAGATACGTTGGAGACGTATCAACTCCCCCTAGCTTAAACCATTGCTTGTCCTCAAGCAATTTAGTTGATAAACGGAAATTGATAAAGAAAAACTTTGACAAACTCTGTTTGCTCTTGTTGTTGTAAATATGTAAGCCAGCATTCAGGTTTTCAGCAATGATCATGAACTAACCATATTCACAATAACTTTCAGGTCTCATGTCTACTCACATCAATGGCATAATCAACTAGCGAGCAATGATAATAAACCTCGGATGACAACACTTTCTCAAAACAATCATGATATGATATAACAAGATGGTATCTCGCTAGCCCTTCCTGAGACCGCAAAACATAAATGCAGAGCACCTTTAAAGATCAAGGACTGACTAGACATTGTAATTCATGGAAAAAGAGATCCAGTAATGATCATACTCAATGCCAATTAATGGTAATACATGCAAATGACAGAGGTGCTCTCCTACTGGTGCTCTTTTATAAGAGGATGATGACTCTGCATAAAAGTAAATAGATAGGCCCTTCGCAGAGGGAAGCAGGGATTTGTAGAGGTGCCAGAGCTCGATTTTTAAATAGAGATGAATAACATTTTGAGTGGTATACTTTCATTGTCAACATAACAACCAAGAATCTCGATATCTCCCATGCTACGCACATTATAGGCTGTTCCCAAACAGAATGGTAAAGTTTATACTTCTCCAACCACCAACAAGCACACTCCACGGCTGGTCCGAAACAACAGGTACCGTCCAAACAAACAACAGATCTGGGGGAGTTTTGCTTAATTATTATGATTTTGAGCATGGGACTGGGCATCCCGATTACCAGCCATTTTCTCATGAATGATGAGTGGAGTCCACTCATCGTGAGAA
Source organism: Secale cereale (assembly GCA_902687465.1). Taxonomy (NCBI): domain Eukaryota; kingdom Viridiplantae; phylum Streptophyta; class Magnoliopsida; order Poales; family Poaceae; genus Secale; species Secale cereale. The sequence goes on along the minus strand of LR738709.1, from coordinate 57,709,508 downwards.
TAACCCACCTAGCATGGAAGATATAGACAGCCCTAGTTGATACATGAGCTGTTCGAGCATACAAAATAGAATTTCATTTGAAGGTTTAGAGTCTGGCACATACAAATTTACTTGGAACGGCAGGTAAATACCGCATATAGGAAGGTATAGTGGACTCATGTGGAATAACTTTGGGGTTTATGGAAGTGGATGCACAAGCAGTATTCCCGCTTAATACAGGTGAAGGCTAGAAAGAGACTGGGAAGCGACCAGCTAGAGAGCAACAACGGTCATGAACATGCATTAAAATTAATCAACAATGAATGCAAGCATGAGTAGGATATAAAACACCATGAACATAAATATTGTGGATGCTATGTTGATTTTGTTTCAACTACATGCGTGAACATGTGCCAAGTCAGACCACTTGAATCGTTCAAAGGAGGATACCACCCCATCGTACAACATCACAACCATTTTAATATCATGTTGACACGCAAGATAGACCATTATAAACTCTCAGCTAATTAAGCATGGCATAAGCAGATATGATCTCTAATTGTCATTGCAAGCATGTTTCATTCATAACAAGCTGAATCAGGAACGATGAACTATCATATTTACAAAAACAAGAGAGGTCAAGTTCATACCAGCTTTTCTCATCGCAATTAGTTCATCATATATCATCCTTATTGCCTTTCACTCGCACGACCAAACGATGTGGATAATAATAATAGTGCACGTGCATTGGACTAAGCTGGAATCTGCAAGCTTTTAATACAAGAGAGAAGACAAGGTAATATGGCTCAAGGTTAAATCAACAATAAAGCATATGAGAGCCACTAAGCATTTTCAATCATGGTCTTCTACTTTTGAGCCCCAAAGAAAAGAAAAGAAACTATTTACACGGGAAAGCTCCCAACAAGCAAAAGAAGAACGAGAAAACTTTTTGGGTTTTCTTTTTAATTACTACTACAAGCAAGGAAAGTAAACTAGCTAGAAGCTACAACTAATATTTTTTGTTTTTCTTAAGGTTTTTTCTAGCACACGAGAAAAAGACTAAGAAAAAGAAATGAAACTAAGCATGGATGGTACAATGAAAGAGTGTGACCACCGACTACAAGAATAAGTGTGTGAACATGAATGTAAAGTCGATGAGAAACACGTACTCCCCCAAGCTTAGGCTTTTTAGCCTAAGTTGATCTATGGCCACGGATCGAAGCTACTCCCTCCAGTGTACTAAGATGTGTCCTCGGGGTGCCACTGGTTGGCAAGCTCATCCAAATCCCACCCATAAACAGACTGGCGGTAAGGATCGAGTGGTGGCTCCGGCTCAGGCTCTGAAGCTCATGCCTGGCTTTGGTACTTGTAGAAGGCGTCTGATGTAACGAGATATATGCCTGTAGACGCATCAAACAGAGATGGTGCAGGCAATGTAACAATCTCACAATATTTTTCATCAAACCTTAATTTATAGTTAAGCAACCTATCCTTGTCTTTAACAATAAAATCATGTGCTACCATGCTCTTGTAATCTAGATAAATAGGGGCAAGCAATTTTTCTTCCTTCTCATGATGCCTAATAGGTATTCTAAAATGTTCAGCAAGGCGAGAAGCAAAGATGCCTCCAAAGACGGGGCCCTTTGAGCGGTTCAGACTCAGTCGTTTAGCAACGACGGCACCCAAGCTAAAAATTGTGTCTTGAAACAAAGCATGGCGTAAAATGACAATATCAGGGGCACTAAGGTTCCCACTGTTCCCGTGACCAATTAAACATCTACTAGCAAATAAAGCAAAGTAGCGCAGAATAGGGAAATGTATACTGGTAATTCTTGCCCCTGAGACTTGTCTAGTTTCCCCTACAGCTATCATGTCAATAAACCCTTCAACGTCTTCACGACGGGGTTCATCAAGTCTACCTTCAAACGGTATCTTGCATATTTCACAAAACTCAAAGAATGATATTTCCTTAACCTCATCATATAAACGAAACTACACTCTAGGTGGTGTTTTCTTAGCATGACAATAAAAAATTTGCGTGAAAATATTAGTGTGTAAGAGATACTGATCACGCTGGTCGTGGAGGAAGTCGGTGAGGCCTGCATTATTTGCCAACCAATAAAAGTCTTTGTAAATCTCGGCGGTTCTCATTAACTCATTGCAAGGCCATTCACACGGCCGAACTTCCGCCATACGAGGAAGATTATATTTGGGCTTCTTGTTTTCTTCCTTCTTCTTCTCCTCTGAACTTTTACTGGAGGAACCCCTCAACAATCTCTTTACCATTTTCCTCCTCTGAATTTTTTTGAAATTTTGATTAACTCAAAATAAAAGTTAACCAAACTCAACAAGATTGATAGCAACAACTCCTACAAGTGCCTAGAGACTATATCATGCATTAGAACTACTTGGGACCAAAGAAATTTGACATGCAAGCTCAAGAACAAGGTCACCTCAGCAGCAAAAATTTGCAATAAATAAAGCAATAGAACAAAAACTAATTGGACCAATAGAGGAGTCACATACCAAGAAACAATCCCCCCAAACAGTTTGGTGAATGGTGCTTTGAGCAAGGAGATCGAAACTGGCAGCAAGATGAGCTAGAACTCGTGCTTGAGGTGGTTGGTGATTTTTTTGGGAGGCAGAAGAAGGGTATGGGTGCAGGAATAAGTGGAGGGGGGCCATGTGGGGCCCATGAGGCAGGGGGCGCACCCTGTGAGGTTGGTGTGCCTTGGACCCTCGTGGCCAGGTGCTGGCTCCCCTTGTTGTGTGTTTAGTGCCATATATCCTCAAATATTCTAGAAAAATCATATTTCATTTTCAGGGCATTTGGAGAACTTTTATTTTCGGGGAATTTTTTATTGCACGGATAAGTCTGGAAATAGACAGAGAATACTATTTTTTTGCTTTATTTATTCTAATTAACATAAAGTAAAAGGGGGGTACAGAAGGTTGTGCTATCTAGATTCACCTATCTCATGCTCATCAAAAGGAATCAATTAACAAGGTTGATCAGGTCTTGTTAATAAACTCTTTCCGAATAACATGAAACCGGAGAATTTTCGAATAACACTAGGTTACCTCAATGGGGATATGTATGTCCCCAACAATAAGAATATCATACGTCTTCTGGATAGTAGGAAGAGGAAATTCAAAACCTCCAATAGTAATGGTTGAAAATTTTCCAATATAATTGATACTGTGGACCTGAGGTTGTTTCCTCAGGAAGTGTACCGTATGCTCATTACCATTGACATGAAAAGTGACATTGCTTTTGTTGCAATCAATAACAGCCCCTGCATTATTCAAAAAGGGTCTACCAAGGATAATAGACATACTATCATCCTTGGGAATATCAAGTATAACAAAGTCCGTTAGAATAGTAACATTTGCAACTACAACAGGCACATCCTCACAAATACCGACAAGTATAGTAGTTGATTTATCAGCCATTTGCAAAGATATTTTAGTAGGTGTCAACTTACTCAAATCAAGTCTACGATATAAAGAGAGAGGCATATAATGCTAACACCGGCTCCAAGATCACATAAAGTAGTTTTAACATAGTTTCTTTTGATGGAGCAAGGTATAGTAGGTACTCCTGGATCTCCTAGTTTCTTAGGTATTCCACCTTTAAAAGTGTAATTGGCAAGCATGGTGGAAATTTCTACTTCAGGTATCTTTCTTTTATTTGTAATATTATCCTTCATATATTTAGCATAAGGAGTTGTTTTAAGTACATCAGTCAAACGCATACGCAAAAAGATAGGTCTAATCATTTCAGCAAAGCGCTCAAAATCCTCATCATCCTTTTTCTTGGATGGTTTCAGAGGAAAAGCCATGGGTTTCTGAACCCATGGTTCTCTTTCCTTACCGTGCTTCCTAGAAACAAAGTCTCTCTTATCATAATGTTGATTCTTTGATTGTGGGTTATCAAGATCAATAGCAGGTTCAATCTCTACATCATTAGCATTGCTAGGTTGAGCATCATCATGAACATCATCATTTATATTATTACTAGGTTCACGTTCATTACTAGATTATGTATCAGAATCAGAAATAGATATATCATTGGGATTCTCAGGTGTGTCAGCTACAGGTTCACTAGAAGCAAGGTTCTATCATTTTTCTTTTTCTTCTTCTTAGAAGAACTAGGTGCATCTAAATAAGCTCTCTGAGAATCTTGCTCAATTCTCTTAGGGTGGCCTTCAGGGTACAAAGGTTCCTGAATCATTTTACCACCTCTAGTCACAACTTTAACGACATTGTCATTATTCTTACCATTTAATTCATTAAGCAAATCATTCTGAGCCTTAAGTACTTGTTCTACCTTAGTGGTGACCATGGAAGCATGTATACTAATAAGTTTTAGTTCACCTTTAACTCTAGACATATAATCACTCAATCGTTCAATCATATAAGCATTGTGTTGCAATCGTCTACCAACATAAGCATTGAAGTTTTCTTGTTTCACAATAAAATTGTCAAACTCATCTAAGCATTGGCTAGCAGACTTATAACGAGGAATATCACCTTCATCAAATCTATAAAGAGAATTTACCTTTACTACAATAGTCGGGTTATCAAGACCATGTATTTCTTCAATAGGTGGTAAATTCTTAACATCTTCAGCTTTAATAAATTTTTCTTTCATATATTTCTTTGCCTCTTGCATATCTTCAGGACTAAAAAATAAAACACCCCTTTTCTTCGGAGTTGGCTTCGGGGCTGGTTCAGGAAGTGTCCAATTATTTTCACTAGTCGTCAACCCGTGCGTCCGCACGGGATAGCATATAGAGAATGTTAACTGCCTACAATTGTGAACAAACAATAAAGCTAAGTTGTTATTAGTCAACAACGGTTTTTCTGTTACTTAATCATATTATTGCATGGGCAAACATGTTTTTTCCACGGAAGACATGACACGGTTTTCGTTTATGCATTTGTGTTGGTACATAGATCATTTCTAAAAATATGTCATCTAATTTGAAAAATGGGTGGCTTAAGTTATTCCATATCAGGGCAACATTGCTTGAAATGCTTACATTTAGTGTATAGTACTAACTCGGGCGGAGTACTAATATATAAATATTGTTAACTTTATGGGTTTGGAAAAAAAATTGATTGTGTGACGATTGTTTGGTGTTTTCTTTGTTGAGGAGGGGGGTGTAAAATCATTATCCAATCCCAAACATTTCCATTTCTACACAATTGATGTATCAATTTTTCCAGGACAACTTTTACTTCTCCTCTGTAGGTTCACTTCGTGCCTTTGCTCATTTACAGCCAATTATAGAATATCTTGCCAAGCTATTGCGACTAATGCATACAATGGTTCTTCTTTAACATGGCCTAAACAGTAAAATAGTAGATCGAGTTTAATTTCTTTTTTAACTTTCTTGAACTTACTCCGTTCAATAATGTAATGCCATGACAATGATTTGAAACCTAGTTTAAATACTAGGTAGAGTATAATTTAATTTTCATTTTGTTATCTCCAAAAATATATAATATCAAACTGCATCTTATGTTGAATCTAATGATATATGTTTGGCATTCTATATGTAAATATGTTTCTCCATAAACTTGGCCAATGTTTGTGAGGTTTGACTTTTCAAAAAATCTATACACACTACATTTTAGAACATAGGGAGTATACGTTAACTGTATTTGTATTTAATATATACTGCATACAAAACAATAGGCTTTGTTATGATTTATAAATCATGCCATAGCATGTGTACCCAGACTGGTGCATTTCATCTGTTGCATAATAGTTTTTTGCGTGAGAGATGAAACCATTTCAAAATCTAAATATTCGTTGTACACGTTCTTTGGTAATTAACTCAAGCTTGTACATGTACTTTCTTACATATAGCTTTAATATATATTTTTAAAATTTGGCTATTGAGATTTTTGCATTTTTATTAGTAACCAAGGTGCAGATAGTTTACTGAGAGTTAGGTTACGTTTTTAATCAGCTTATTAAAAGAAACTATGTTTTCTTATTTGAAACTCGTTTTTGTGAGTTGTGAGATTGGCAAGGACACATCATCTTATACTTTTAGTACGCATCATCTAACCTCTGGTCCTATGTGTACGAACAGGCACGTGGTCAAACTACGCTATCTGCCTAATTAGTCAGACATTCACTTCTCCGGAATCTTTCTTATTGCTAATTGTGTTAAGCGTATCACACATGTTTCAGACATTGAATTGCAAGAACCAAATGAAATAGAACTTTAATATTGTTAAAGGAACAGAAGTCTTTATGACATAAAGGAAAATAAAATTTTGAAGATTATTCAAGGCCAATAAAAAAACAGTGTGCCACAACAAAATAGTGTGTCCCTTAAAATATGCTATTAGTGTCCTATATGGCTATATCGCGCTATAGCATGCTATTAGTGAGATATTGTACACTGATTTATTTAGTGATGCATCGCTTAGAACGCCACAACGTGCTATTAGCGACGCTATATCGTACTATTTTTTCACTGTTTAGGACGCAAATTAGAATGAATCCAGTAGAAAATGATGTAGTAGGGAAACTATATTGTGTAACAGCATGATTAAAAAATGGTAAAAAGTTCGCTTGAATTTTCCACTTTGGCAAGAAGACACTTATCTAATCTGGGAAGTGATAGCAGCTGACCAGAAACAACCTTTACACCACAGTGGGAGAAGCTTGACCGGCGATGATTGTAAAAACTGACGAACAACATACTGCTCTTTGATGTTGATGTTGATCAGCAGATAGGCACAGTTGTGCTTCTCACCCAATATCCATGAGGTGTACAAATATTGTACGTGAGAAGAATCTCTGGAGAGAGAAAAATACCCAACTTGCATTGAAGAAACACCTGATTAGGGTGGACTTTGCACAACACGATCATATGATGTGATCAATAAAATGAAATCAAATATAAAAAGTCAAGAAAACAACTTCTATTTTTTTTTGCACAACATGTTCAGATGATGTAATTTATAAAATGGAATCAATTATAAAAAGTCAAGAAAACAAATTCTAAAAAAATAATGTGCAGCAAAAACAAACCTGATCCACATGAGAAAAATCCTTTTGACGAAATAAGCTATTTGACCACATGGGATCCATGCGCCAACTTCCAGTCATGAGTTTGAGACATACAATAGATCCGTTTTCCATGGGTGGCGGGGTAGAGAGGAATAGAGTCAGGAGACAATGAATTGTAGATAGATTAGTTCCTTGTCTTAGTTGTCTATGACCCTGGCGATTACTGTTTGCATGTATGCATCACAAAATATATTAAATTACTATAAGAGCTTGTTTGCTAGGCCATGGCAACTTCATTACTGCTAGTGTTTAATCAATCACCTACCTTGTACATGTGGCACCAGCAGGAGGCGACGTGGTTGATGCCTTGATGTTGCAGCCACAACGGCAAAGGAGGAGCAGCGGCAAGTTGAATATTCACGATTACTTGAGGCAGTTCGTGTGGCTGCCTGTCCACTTGTTTAGACCGACGAACGGTCGAAGGAGAGCGAGTCGGCGCCGCACTGTTGCACCGTAGCATGAGACGTGAGCAGCCATAGAGACATGTATTGCATGCCTTTCCAACGACCTGATTGAATAACCAATCAACCATGGCGGCGCGTGCATGGAATAGATGGGATCGGAGCTTTACGTAGGGAGACAAAGAATCAGGGATTCAGGGTCGTATTAGTCTAGGGCTCTAGGCTACCGAACCAAGCGCCGGAGGTGTGCCCTTTGCAATGCTGGGTCAGAGAAAAAAGATTGAGATTGATCCCTCAAAGAAAAGAAAAAAGATGAGATTGAGATGAGTTGTTTTCCTTCTGTTTCAGGTTGATCTACACCGTAATAATCTGGTCCCACCAAATTAACGGCTCGTAAATTTTAAATAATGTGGGATTTTCTAGGGAGTCTAGGATTAGTATAGTAATAGATAGATAGATTGGTCATCATATTATTCAATAGTAATTCAGCTTGATCAACTGTTCTTTCCTTGAAAACACAATCAGCACAACTCTTCAGGTGGTCTCTGAAAGCATCGTTTAGTCCATTATAAAAGACATCAAGTATATCGTTCCTCTCAAGAGGATGATCAAGCAAAGCATTAAGTAATTGGAGAAGCCTCCTCCAAGCTTGTGGGAGACTCTCTTCTTCAATTTGCACAAAGTTATATATTTCCTGTAAGGCAGCTTATTTCTTATGAGCAGGAAAATATTTAGCAGAGAAGTAATACATCATATCCTGGGGACTACGCACACAACCAGGATCAAGGGAATTAAACCAAGTCTTAGCATCACCCTTTAACGAGAAAGGAAACAGCTTAAGGATATAGTAATAACGAATATTTTCATCGTTGGTAAAAAGGGTGGCTATATCATTCAACTTAGTAAGATGTGCCATAACAGTTTCAGATTCATAGCCATGGAAAGGATCAGATTCAACCAACGTAATTAACTCAGGATCAATAGAGAATTCATAATCCTTATCAGTAACATAGATAGGTGAAGTAGCGAAAGCAGGGTCATGTTTCATTCTAGCATTCAAGGACTTTTCTTTCAGTTTAGCTAATAATTTCTTAAGATCATATCTATCGTTGCAAGCAAGAAAGTCTCTAGCAGTTTCTTCATCCATAACATAACCCTCAGGAACAACAGGAATTTCATATCTATTGGGAGAAGCTTCATCATCACTTTCATAAATATTATCAGTTTCAATATTTGCATTCTCCCTAACCTTAGCAATTTGTTCATCTAGAAATTCACCTAATGGCACAGTATCAGGCATAGAAGTAGTTTCATCATACATAGCAGAAGTGTTATCATCAAGAACATACGACATATCAGATTCAATAGCAGGAGTAGGTGTCGCAAATTTACCCATAACAGATGGTGAATCAAGTGCAGAGCTAGATGGTAGTCCCTTACCTCCCCTCGTAGTTGAGGGTAAGATATTGGTTTTTGAGTCCTTCAAATTCTTCATAGTGATCAACAGATATAAATCCCAAGTGACTTAAAGATTAGAACTATGCTCCCTCGCAACGGCGCCAGAAAATAGTCATGATAACCCACAAGTGTAGGGGATCACAACAGTTTTCGAGGGTAAAGTATTCAACCCAAATTTATTAATTCGACACAAGGGGGGCCAAAGAATACTCTTAAGTATTAGAAGCTGAGTTGTCAATTCAACCACACCTGGAAACTTAGTATCTGCAGCAAGGTAGTTTAGTAGCAAAGTAATATTGAGATAGCGGTAACAACAATAAAAGTAACGGTAGTATTTTTGTAGTTTTTGTAATAGTAGCAGCGGGAAAGTAAATAAGCAACTAGCAATATGTGAAAAGCTCGTAGGCATTGGATCGGTGATGGGAAATTATGTCGGATGCAATTTATCATGTAGAAGTTATAACCTAGGGTGACACAGAACTAGCTCCAGTTCATCAATGTAATGTAGGCATGTATTCCGAATATAGTCATACGTGCTTATGGAAAAGAAATTGCATGACATCTTTTGTCCTACCCTCCTGTGGCAGCGGGGTCTTATTGGAAACTAAGGGATATTAAGGCCTCCTTTTAATAGAGTACCGGACCAAAGCATTAACACATAGTGAATACATGAACTCCTCAAACTAAGGTCATCACTGGGAGTGGTCCCGATTTTTGTCACTTCGGGGTTGCCGGATCATAACACATAGTAGGTGACTATAGACATGCAAGATGGGATCAAGAACACACATATATTCCTGAAAACATAATAGGTTCAGATCTGAAATCATGGCACGCGGGCCCTAGTGACAAGCATTAAGCATAGCAAAGTCATAGCAACATCAATCTCACAACATAGTGGATAGTAGGGATCAAACCCTAACAAACTAACTCGATTACATGATAGATCTCATCCAACCCATCACCGTCCAGCAACCCTACGATGGAATTTCTCACGCACGGCGGTGAGCATCATGGAATTGGTGATGGAGGAAGGTTGATGATGACGATGGCGGCGATCTCCACTCTCCGGAGCCCCGAACGAACTCCAGATCAGCCCTCCCGAGAGAGATTAGGGCTTGGCGGCGGCTCCGTATCGTAAAACGCGATAATTCTTTCTCTCTGGCTTTTTTCTCCCTGAAAGTGAATATATGGGATCCGGAGATATGTAGGTGGAGCACCAGGGGGGCCACGAGGCAGGGGCGCGCCCTCTGGCGCGCCCCCACCCTCGTGGACAGGGTGTGGGCCCCCTGGTCTGGATCTTCCCGCATGTATTTTTTATATTTCTAAAATAGTTCTCTGTAAATTTTCAGGTCATTCTGAGAACTTTTTATTTCTGCACAAAAACAACACCATGGCAATTCTGCTGAAAACAGCGTTAGTCCGAGTTAGTTCCATTCAAATCATGCAAGTTAGAGTCCAAAACAAGGGCAAAAGGGTTTGGAAAAGTAGATACGTTGGAGACGTATCACTTCACCACAATGGAATATGGCTCCAAGGTGACCTCAACCGTCTAGGGCGCCCAAGCACCCAAGAGGAACATGCTCAAGGGTACCAAGCACCCCAAGAGTAATAAGCTTCTCAACTTTTAACATCCACGTATCACCGTAGACAACTCAAACCGATGCACCAAATGCAATGGCAAGGGCACACGGAGTGCCCAAGTCCTTCTCTCCCAAATCCCACCAAAGCAACTAATGCTAGGGAGGAAAATGAGAGGAAGAACGGAGAAGAGAAGATGAAGAACTCCAAGATCTAGATCCAAGGGGTTCCCCTCACATAGAGGAGAAAGTGATTGGTGGAAACGTGGATCTCGATCTCCTCTCTCTTTTCCCCCCAAAACTAGCAAGAGTCCATGGAAGGATTGAGGGATAGCATGCTCGAAGAAGGTCAGCAATGGGGGAAGAACACAAGCTGAAAGTATAAAGTTCATTGGGGAAGAAGACCCCCTTTTATAGGTGGGGGAAAATCCAACTGTTATGCTCACAGCCCGCACCGAGCGGTACTACCGCTCCAAGGAGTGGTAGTACCGCTAGGGCGGTAGTAGCCCTTTGAAACACATTAACGAGGAGGCAAAAAGGCGAGAAGAACCGTCGGAGCGGTAGTACCACTTGACCTCATGGTACTACCGCAAGGGGTAGCGGTACTACTGCTAAGGGTAGCGGTACTACTGCTTGCGAGCGGTACTAAAAAATTACATCCGTGCCTACCACCGCTGGACATATGACAATTTTTTGGTCCGGAGCAGAAGTAAACCACGGAAGTAAAAAATTACATCCGCTCCAAGCGGTGGTACCGCTCCCTCAAGTTGGAATACCTTTCTTGATTTCATTCGCTCAGTGAAGACTAGTAGATTGCTCCCCCATACTCCACTATGGGTGAGCCACTCTTCGGCACATCTTCACAAGTTCATTGTCACCACATTGAACGGCAAGCTTCAAGCACTTGATCTCTTTGTGATGCATCACTTGAACTTGCACACCACAACCTTGATTTGATGTCATACTCCATGGGTTGTATGTGATCTACCTCTTACGCAAGCCCATTGAAGATAACCTAACCCCACATTGAACTCTCACAAATACCATGGGTTAGTACACAAAGCGTAATTGACAATGCTTACCGTACTATGGGATCGCTTAATCCCTCTTGAGCTTGCGTTGTATTCCCTCAAAGAGGAAAGGGAGATGCAGCACGGTAGCGTAAGTATTTCCCTCAGTTTTTTGAGAACCAAGGTATCAATCCAGTAGGAGACCATGGGCCAGTCCCTCGCACCTGCACAAACAAATAAGAACTTCGCAGCCAATGCGATAAGGGGTTGTCAATCCCTTTATGGTCACTTACGATAGTGAGATCTGATAGAGATGATAATTTATATTTTTGGTATTTTGGATATAGAAACAGAAAGTAAAGAAAGAAAATAAACAACGGCGACAGAAATTGACGGGAAAGTAATATGATAAAGATAGACCCGGGGGCCATAGTTTTCTCTTGTGGCTTCTTTCATGATAGCGATATTCTATGGTGGGTAAACAAATTACTGTCAAGCAATTGATAGAAAAGCGAATAATTATGAGACTATCTAGGCATGATCATTGTATATAGGCATCACGTCCAAGACAAGTAGACCAAAACGATTCTGCATCTACTACTATTACTCCACACATCGACCGCTATCCAGCATGCATCTAGTGTATTGAGTTCATACGAATAGAGTAACGCCTTAAGAAAGATGACATGATGTAGAGGGATAAAGTCAAGCAATATGATGAAAACCCCATCTTTTTATCCTCGATGGCAACAATACAATACGTGCCTTACTGCCCCTACTGTCACTGGGAAAGGACACCGCAAGATTGAACCCAAAGCCAAGAACTTCTCCCATTGCAAGAACTATAGATCTAGTAGGCCAAACCAAACCAATAATTCGAAGAGACTTGCAAGGATATTATGAGCACACATAAAAAGTTCAGAGAAGAACCAAATATCTTTCATAGATAACCTTGATCATAAACTCACAATTCATCGGATCTCGACAAACACACCGCAAAAAGATATTACATCGAATAGATCTCCTAGAAGACCAAGGAGAACTTTGTATTGAGATCCAGAGAGAGAGAAGAAGTCATCTAGATACTAGCTATGGACCCGAAGGTCTGAGGTAAACTACTCACAACTCATGGTGAGGGCGATGATGATGATGATGATGAAGGCCTCCGTGACGGACCCCCCTCCCGGAACAGGCTCCAAGATGGGATCTCCACGGGAACAGCAGCTACGGCGGTGGAATTAGGGTTTTGTCTCTGCGTATGGAGTTTGTGGGGTATGTAGGTATATATAGGAAGAAGAGGGGCACCAGGGGCCACAGGGGCTGCCCTCGAGGCAGGGGGCGCGCCCTGGGAAGGGGGCGCGCCCCCCACCCTCGAGGGTGGGCCCCCTGTCCTCTGGCTTGGCCCCGAAGTCTTTCGTGCGTGACTTCCTCCAAAAATATCTCCTACGAAGGTTTCATTCCGTTTGGACTCCATTTGATATTCCTTTTCTGCAAAACCCTGAAATAGGCAAAAAAACAGCAATCTGGACTGGGCCTTTGGGTTAGTAGGTTAGTCCCAAAAATGATATAAAAGTGAATGATAAAGCCCATTAAACATCTAAGACTTCATAAATAATAGCATGGAACAATCAAAAATTATAGATACGTTGGAGACGTATCTGTTGATCAACTTGATTCACTCTTTGACTTAGTCTTGATCAAGCTTGAATCTTTCCAACTCTATTCATTTGGATGATGTCTTGGAGGTAAACATGAATGATAACACACTCTTCTTCTTCAAGACATGCTTGTAATAAGCTCAACACTCACAAGACCAATATTTGGATAATTCCTTAATAGCACCTTGGTCATCACAAACTCTCCTTGAAACCAACACATGGACTCCAAGAAAAGCCTATGGACAAACCCTTCAAATATAACTGAAGGCAACCAATAGTCCATAGAGATTGTCATCAATTACCAAAACCAAACATGGGGGCACCACATGTTCTTTCACACAGCTAACATGCTGCAATGAGAGATTAGACATATCATGTAGTGGATTCCAATGGAAAACACTATTCTCATATTAGACACATCATGTAGTGGATTTCATTGGACAACACTATTCATTCGACATCATGCAGAGAGAAATAAATTATAACATACCTTAAAAAACTTTAAAAGGCCTTTGAAGGCGTCTCTAATTCTGGTCGCTACGGACCAGAAGTTGTTCAGCGTCATGCCAAGAAGGGCATGATGCTCCATAATGATGGAGGAGCTTGTTAAGGCCACCTCCATCTCCTCGGGCCACCCCATGAATACCTGGCCTTGAGCAGGAGGGTAGGGCAGAGTTACCTCTGCCCCACCTTCTCGACAACAGCTTCTCCATGTACGGCTACAGGAAGTCTTCCTCTAAAGAATCAGAGAGCACAACCTTGGCAAGGGTGGACGGCTGACGGGGCTGGTCAGCGGAGGCCTTTTGGCGCCTTCTGCGGGCCAAAGGAGGGTCATCCTCCTCCGCGTCCTTGGATGCTGCCATTTTCCATTTTACGGGAAGGTAATCCTTCCCCCTCATCCTCCAATCCCCCTCCTCCTTCTCCTCTTCCCCCTCACGATGGGAGGAGACATGAGTGTGTTCAGATCTGCCCGGCGAAGGATCTTGTATGCACAGACCTTCCTTCCTCTTCGGCTCCTTTTTCTCTTTGACTGGGACCACGTATGGTACCTCGGTCAAGAGGGCCTCGATATGAGGAGTCGGGGCCTCTTTAGGCAATGTTATCGGGAACTTTCCTTTGCGCCCTGGCAAGCCATTTCTAGGGATGGAAGGCATGATCATTCTGAATAAAGAAGTTAGAAGATGAAGATAGACATAAGTGAGACCACAATTATCTCGGTTGGGCCATTCTTGGCGTCGAGGCCACTATCTTCCCTTGTGCGGGGAACTCTTTCTTGGACGCCTTGAAAAGTGTCATCCACATCCCATCCAAGTTAGTGCAGAAAAAGTTTCGCATTGTTGCCACGTCCTCGGCCTTATAAAGCCACATAGAGCTCGCCCAGAGCCGAAGGGGAAGGATGCGGCGTTGGAGCATGGCATCAATCACATCCACCGGCTTGATTTTCTTTTCCTTCATGGATTGGCTATTTTTCTGAAGCGCCAGCACCTCCTCCGGGTTACCCCAATCCAGGCATTTCTTTGTCCAGGAGACAAACCGCCTCGGGGCCCGGCTGAGAAGGCCGGGACCTCAATTTGACCTTCGGGAGCGGCTCAGTAATGTAAAACCACTATCGCTGCCACATTTTGATTGTATCCACAAAGGTGCTTTCTGGCCAGGTCACCTTCTGAAGCTTGTTGATCATGTCCTCGCCACATTCAGGTAATTGAGTGTCGCTGCTCTTCAGCTTTATGGTGAATGTGTCCGGCCATAAGCCAAAATGCCGCTTGACACGGAGGAAATCCTCGCATGCGATGATGAACGCCGCGAGGTGCATAATGGAGTTTGGGGCTAGATGATGAAAATCTTGCCCGTGGTAGAAAACACCCCCCCCCCCGCGCGCGCACGCACAAAGGGGTGCAGGGGGAACTCAAGACCGCGGACGAGGTGGCGGGAGGATTACCCTCTCCTCTTTATTGTGAGTGGGGATGCGTTGGTTGGGCTCTGAAGCCCGGCAAGCGGTGTCGGCGGGGATGTACCCGACGGTTCGGAGCTCTTGGATCATGCCATCTGTTACTTTGGAGGCCACCTATTGGCCCTTCATATTGGCATCAACCATCGTTGGTGGGGAGATGCGGGTGCTGGACAAAGGTTGGGATGTTTGGGAATGGATCTGGGGGGGCTGGAGATCTTTACGCTTTGAGAAATGGCACGAAAGATGGAAGTGTAGGGGAAAAGTGGGATTACTACCCCTTGCCTTTATAGGTCAATGAAAGGCCAAAGGTCCCTTTTACTGCGCCGGATGAATCGCCATGTTCCAATCCTTGCTGCTGTTATACGCGCATGAGGTGAAACAATTCTTGATGATATCCCCCAAAATATGGAGCACGATCTCTACCTTGATGAGACGTGCCAATGAGAGAGCTGCCTCGGACCGCGATTCGAGCTACAATAACTGGCCCGCTTAAGCGCCTTGTGTGGTGACGGTTTGGTAAAATCTGTCAAGCGAGAGCACTATTCGCACCTATGCGACGTCCCTTTGAGGCTAAGCTATCTCAAGACTTCGGATGCCGAAGTGTGACCCGTAAAACATGTGGACGGTGGATGGTCCCATTATGGGGAAGCTCGGTAATTGTTTTAAATAAAGAAGATCTCGGGTCTACATGAAAATGACCTAGAGAGAAGAACTCGCCTATCAAGTCGAAGACTTAAAGCCGAGAACATTGGTCTGGGGATATTTCTTATGTCCTTGACTTTGAAGACAAGTTCAGGGGCTACTGAAGGTGTCTTGGACTAGGGGGTACCAAACTAGTTGGTCCATAGTCCGTGCGCTGAGCTTGCACATGCGGCCCCCGATCTCACAAGGAAGAACTCCGGAAGCCTCGAACCCATACGTGATCAAGCCGGACACTGTTGATGACTTGGCGTGTACTTCAAGGACTACTCCACTTGTCAGCATGTTTGTTCCTAGTTGGCAACCCGAGATACCTCCAGTGCCTATATAAGTCATGGGGTTTAGTCCATAGGGGGTGTCGGTGTCAAAACCGGCAGACCTCGGGATAGGGGTCCCGAACTGTGGATCTCAGATCGATGGTAACAGGAGATGAGGGACGCGGTATTTACCCAGGTTCGGGCCCTCTCTTAGAGGTAAAACCCTACTCCTGCTTGATTGTATTTGATGTATATGTTTACAGGGTTGATCTACCTTGAGATCAATATGAGCTAACCCTAGGGTACGGGGGATGAAGATTGCTCTACCCCTAATGACTACAGCCCTCGGTTTATATAGACACCAATAGGGCTAGGGTTACCGAAGATAGATTACAACAAGGAATAAAGAAGATCATATGCCTTCCTGCCTTGGAGGGCACACCACGGCTTCATAAAACTCATGTCATAGTATGGCTCCACTAGTCCGGCCCATTTACGATGGGCCATCGCCCCAAGGACCCCTTAGTCCATGACTCCCTCATTAGCTCCCGAACATGCCTCCAACACCGAGCATTGTGTCCGGTATCCACTTGTCGACCAGTATTCGGTTTGTGGGGTGAGTTCTTCAGGCAGTCTTCCCCTGTTCGGTACCAAGCGATGTTTGGAGTCTGGAACGGATGTTTTTCTTAGCACCGAAGATAGTTCTTTTATCTGGCAACTTTTTCTCCATCAACGAAGAGTCGCTTCCGGCCATAATGCCAAGTAGTTACTATTTCTCGAAGCGCGGCTCGAGGCTGGCGCCACACTTGACACGTCCCCTCGAGGTGGAGATCGTGTCCCTCCTTTCGAGGGATATGGTTAATGATTTTGATTCCCCTCCCCTCTCATAACATTGTGGAGATATCGAGAAGTGGAGAGGCGAACGACGTGAAAAGAGGGATCTCTGGCCTGCCTCTAGCCTATAAAGGGTGGCCACTACAGTTTGTATCCCATGCCTTCTCCTTCCTTCCGCGCTCGCAGATCTCCAGAGATCCAGCGCCCTTTTATCCTTGCTTCCATAGCTAATACCACCTCACCTCCTTTGACCATGGCAGGATCCGGCGCCAATGGGAAGTGGGAGTCCTCCTCTGTCACCAACAAGGAGATATCAAAGCTGAAGGAGGCCAGCTACTTGCCAGGTAACGTTGCCCATAGAGCCCCTGAAAAAGGGTCAGATCAACCTGATGCCCGAGCCGGGCGAGAGGGTAGTTTTTCCTCCTCATTTCCTTAGGGGGCTAGGATTCGCTTTGCACCCCTTTGTGTGGGGGCTAATGTTCTACTATGGGTTGGATTTTCACGATCTAGCCCCCAACTCCCTCCTCCACATTTCTACCTTCATTATCGTCTGTGAAGCGCTCCTCCGGGTCAAGCCGCACTTTGGCCTATGGCTGAAGGTATTCAATGTGAAGCCCAAAGTGGTCAACGGCGAGCATGCGGATTGCGGAGGGGCCATCGGGTCCAGTGGCCGGAGGGCCACTTCGTCGACACTGTCCGGATGTGGCAGAAGGAGTGGTTCTACATCACCGAGCTGAGGGAGGTCGCATGGGGAGCGGCCCCCGCATTCCGGTCCGGACCCCCAACCAGATTGGCCTCCTGGACCAACAAGGGTCTGGATTGGGGTCGTGTCGCTCACACCAAAGCCCTGCAAAAGCATGTCGAGAGTGTACTAAAGACCGGCGCGAAGCTGGTCAATGTTTTCCAGATCATGCTCCACCGCAGGCTCCTCCCTTGCCAGGTGAGGGGCAAGCCCATGTGGGAGTATGATCCCGAAGATCAGGCCACTGTGCGGCACCTCTTCGGCATGACCCCTGACAAGATCTGGGGCCAAATATTCCAGCCCCAGGAGGAGTGGCCGGCCGAGGGGAAGGATATCAGTCTTGATACCGGGAACCTACCAAAGGAGGTAAGTGGCATGTTTCTTGGCCCAGGAGGAATGGCCGGCCGACGAGATCAGCGGTCCGATGCCGCTGCAAGAGGAACCCCGATCAAAGCAGCTGGAGAATATGCTAGTAGTGGTGCCTTACAAGGCACCCGCTAAGGAGGGCAAGAAGCAAGAAGCCCCGGGGGCCAAGAAAAGCCTCTGTCGCAGGATCCGTCCAGGCAACCGGTCCGGAGACACTGCGGCCTCATCTGTACAGTATGGGAGAAAGGAGGAGGAGTACGAAGAGGAGTCTCCTTTCGAACTACGGAATTCGGGTTGGATATGGTGATAAGCCAAGCCTAAAACTACCATCGCTTAATCTGAAAGACAGAGTATCCTTAGGTTAGAAACCGATTCAATCGACTACTTACTAAAATGAAATAAGAACCCTCTTTGGGAGAAGTTCTCATTGTGATTAGAATGACCAGCACGAAAGCAGTGATCTTCTAGGTCTGGCTCATAAATAGGCCTTGGCTCCGCGGCAAGTCCTTCTTAAGCATGTGATGGAGCTCAAAAACGGCGTTAGGCCGTGAGGGCAACTGATGACCATTCGGTCTATTGATAGGACAGTCACTACCGAAACCCCTTTCGATGTCCTTACGAAGATGGAATACGATCTTAAACTTAGACGAGTTGCTAACCGAAGGCAAAAACCAGGGATTTATGGAGTATGTACCTCGATTTCCAACGGGAAATTCATATCTAATAGAGGACTAGATCGATGCTTTAATGCGAGGGCAGGGTATCTACTCACTTTCTTGCCTTATCACGAGCTATTGAGAACGGATCTAAGGGCATCCCTACCTACAATCCTTCCTTGGTGCCCCATTCCTATCTTCTTTTCCAGATCCTTTTTTTACATTGAGCAGGGCCTTTATCTCCCTAGCTAAGGTTGGTACAATCCCTCTATAAGTATTTGTTAGTGGCTTCTCCCTTTGTAAGATAAGTGGGTCAATTGGGCCAAAGCGGAAGAGAAACCAGTATCTATTGATGGCGAGCCCGGATAATTGAAACAAGCAAGATACCATCTCTTCTTTAACTGAACTGAACAGAGCAAACCTCAGCCGATGCGGCCAAAGAGCAAGTGGACTGAACTGCTCTCCCTTACTATGAATAAAACGGAGAGTAGAACCGAACATTTGAAGCTCTAATTACCAGTATCTTTGAATACGGAGACCAAGGAAGAGTTCCTCCAATCTCTTTAAACACACTCTAATTGGGGGTCCAGATTCCAGGTCGGAACCCACGTTATCCCTTATTTAAGGGGAATAGATGAGATCCATGGCATATACCTCATAACTAACAGAGGCAGACCCGGTTTAATGACACCTTTCACAATATCATTAACCCGAACCTCGTCCTCAGCAGTCAGAGGCGTGATAATTGACGCGAACGTCCTCTTATACTAAATATCTTTTTATCAAGCTATTATGATGCTCGCTTCTCTTCGGTTGGATTCCTCTCGAAGAAGGAAATTGTGCTTCTTCAGTTCTACATTCAAATTATTGTGAGTAGATGGATACCAGGCCTTTTCTGAGAAACTGGGTTTCGGGAACTTTGTGGGATCCTTGGTAAAGCCATTTGGAGCGGAGGGTAATCGGTTTATGACAAAGACTGTGCTTTCAAACACGACACCCAGGGGAATGGAGGCTTTGTACATAGTTGCAAGACGTTGCTCTACAATGTCTCGGTGTTGACGCTCTGCGAGGCCTTACTGCTCCTTGTCTCATTTCTTTGGAAAGGCAAACCTAATCCATACGGAACTCTTGGTACATTTCTTTTTCACTCTCGCCCCGGCGAAAGCACACAATGCAGATCCATGCATGGGAGCTAGTTCAATAGGCCTCTCGGTGAAATCGCCTACTTTACTTTTTATACGAAATTCGTTGCACGTAGATCTTCCATTTATTGGGAATTCGTTCGACGGCCGTCTGATTCTAATTCACTTCCATCCTTTAGCCATGTCTCTTGATAGATACCATCCACGTGTCTTTTATTCTTTCTAAAAATAAAATGCATTGCGACTTCCTCTTTTCTGATTTGCATTCAAGTAGATAAGAGAAGCTTGTGGGGATCGTCAAGAACAAACTTAGACCAGTTCATATTTGTGCCTGCACAACTGAAGAGGTCAAGAGCAATAGGCCCATACGGATGCGCTCACCTTGGCCCAGGGTTGGCCCTTGAAAAGGATACAAAAATATGAGATAGAGTGGAATTCTTTTCGCTATTGCATTCCCTGTAGATCGGTTCAGCCCATTTCTTGTAGCATACATTCGAAGATAAACCATTTATCCAATCTGCAGCTGTACGCTGAGAAGGAAGGGGCAGCAGACCCGACCGTTGCTCGTACTCGGTTTTCTATGGAAGGTCCCGAGTCAGCTAAAAAACTAGAAAATCAACAGCGATCGATCTCAGGGATCAGCCCATCTGATCTTTTATTTGATTGGGATTGCGGTTTCGCTGGGCTTACGTTCTTGATGAGGTTTAAGGTACAGCAAGTAAGGCGATGCCTCCTCCCTGATTGCAGAAATTGTTGACTTTAGAAAAGGTTCAACAAGAACTATAGCAATAAAGGAGCTTCTCCAGTTCCACAGGTCAAGGTACAATGGTAGAACTTGTCTCCTTGAATGGCTACTTTTGGAAGACAGACCTCTCCCTCGCTTATCGCATGGCTGTCTTTCCCCTCTACGAATGCCAAAAATCGGGTCAATTTTGAAAAACATTCCCTCCGGCTATAGGCCGAAACCACGCTCAAGTGCTTCTTTAAGTTATTTATTACTCGAAAGCCGGTTGCATTTTTTACTCGAAAGCCGCCTCTACTATGCTCGCCATCAACTGATACTGGTTTAGCTTCAGCGGAAGGATGGGGAATCAGGAGAACATGGGGGGAGGAAGTAGCTACGCCTAACTCAAGATCTAGGAAATGCTTAGTAAGGTATCCCCGGTATTTACTGATTCTTGCTGTCCCTATATATCTGTAATGATCGCTCTGGCTCTGGGCCGTATGATCTTCGGGATGCAGAATAGGGGATCGCTTGTAAAATGGACCAGCTCCGTATCAACGAATCTTCTCCGTTCTTATTTTGACATGTTGTATTATTTCCTAGGAGGAATACAATGCTCTTCCGTTCTTTCCAATGACAAACAGGAAGTCAGGTTTCAAATGGCATTCCGTGTTGGTAACTTAATTTGGGTCTGGGAGGCCGAAGCTACCGATCAAGCTCCATTTTCTAGATTTTATAGCTCAGCCCTCTTTCTAACAATGAATCACTGATTTCCCCGATATTTGCCTCGGAAAGGGGAAACAAGATATCGATTGAATTTACCCACACCATCACCACTTTTGAAAGAGAAAATAAGTGTTCAGCTGACCCAAATTCCGATCGAAAAAACAAAAACTTATGGATTGAATGATTTCGACAAGCGAAATCGACTCGGAACCAAGGGGAACAAGAAGAGATTCCGTGTTCACTTATCGATTCCAAAATGAATCGAATTCGTGAACTTTATAACGATATTACTCCTCTTCCTTATGGATCCCCTGTGCCTAGTGATTTCTCGTGCTCGATTCATCCCATTCTAGTATATCTACTCGGCTCTCCTTAGAAAAGTCAAAAGATAAGGAGCTCAACCTGTGGAAATCCTACTACCATCGGATGTCACATTCGTTCCCACTTACCGCAGGGATGGATCAAGTAACTGGTGATTCTTTTCAAGGTCAGATGCTTTTTGGGCTTATTTTCTAAAAAATCTTCATTTTGATCGAAAAAACCCAGGGTTAGGCGAATGCGCGGGTACTCTTGATCTGGCTGCTCCATGTAAATTTCCTCATCCAACTCCCCATTAAGGAAAGCCGTCTGCCCATCTGATGAACGAGAAGACCGTGCGAGGCAGCCCGTGATAGTAGTACTCGAATGGTGGTAAATCTAGCCACAGGTGAGTAAGTATCAAAGAAATGCCTACTTTTGCTGCTATGCGGATGGAGGACTTTTGGGCCTGGAATTACGAGAAATCGGGACAGTTCTCTGTCCGTTCTGCTTACCGGATGTTGATAAAAACGAAGCAGTGACGGGGTACCCATGGATCCACTATGCAATAGACCACTCGGGTAGTGTTGCCATAGGCGACACGCAGAGCCCGCACTGTGAGATGGGAGAGCGCCAACGGCCTTTGGACGATGTCAGGAACGGGGGACCTTGAAGGATCAGGAAGAGAAACATCTGAGCCACCGTCAGACTCATCACCGTCGGAGCCAGCGTTGTCAGGCGCCTGAATAGCATGGGATCAGTCCATCATCGCCCGCAGCTTCGCTTCACTTCAGTTCAGCTCAGCATACTAGGGAGACCACGGGGAATGTGAGAGTACTGACATATGACCCAATCGCGACAAAGCCTTGTGCTGCAACAACTGTGGCTAGGGATAAGAGTTCCTCGGCTGCAACTTCCAATAACTAAGCTCGCGTAAAAGTATTAGTTAGCGGGTCTTGGTTGAATAGTGGATCTTGGTTGAGAAACTCATGGATAGAGATTGATCTGTTTGCTCTCCGCTTAGTGGTTTCTTACTCGGTCTCCTCATCTGAATAGATGGTCGCACGCTTCAACTAGAATCCAAACCATAGTAGAACGGGGGCTCAAATGGAAACTTCAGAGCTGGAATATAGAATCTCCAGTAGTACACTTAGCCCTTCGGCCTTATTTCAACTTGAACATGAATTTGCAGCACATTTTGGCGTTATTATATTAACATAAGCATTGAACACTGACGGCTAGCCCATACATGGAAACACAAGAAATCAAACCAAACAAAGACACTTAGCATAGGAGTAGATCGGAATCAAACTAAGACAAAGAACACCTGACATGAAAACAAATGTCTCCAGACACTTATGGAATTTAAACCAACCTTAGAAAACTCAAAAGAGTCTACGGACTCTTCTATTCTAGCGAGATGCTAGACGAATAAAGAGCACTTGCTGCTCCACCCGCAGCGCTTCCTGCCTCTCCTCCAAACCCTCTATGCGCTCTCTGGTAGCGCGAATGCGCGCTTCTTTCTTTGCAGGATCCATTGTTCTAACACTTCTCAACTGGTTGTTTAGCACTCTACGGTGCCCTTCAATCTCATTTTTTAGTTGCTCCGTTTCGGTAGCAATTGCAGAAAGCCTGTTTGCGGTTGCCGCATCCATAGCAATGCGTGCTAGTACTCAATTTCTTTGTGATGAAGTGAAGATATCTATATACCATTTATAGAGTGGTAGAGTAATATCGCCATGCAGTACGAATTGCATGGCTGCATGCAGCCTTTATGAACAAACAAACTTTGCAGAGCCGTTTCACCTAATCGATTCCGTCGGCGGATCATCCATGTCACGAATTGAATGGAAGGCACAATTCTTACTAGTTCTCCGCCCTACTTTTTTCCGTTTTTTTTATCAGGCCTGGAAATGGAAACTTTGGACCCGGGAGACGGTTTGATGTCTCATACATAGCCAGCCCAGGGCGCTGCCCATAAGGGTCACAGTATGTAGGTTTTAAGCTCTAAAGTCCCCACTCATCACAATCGTTGGCCCTCATCCCGCATTGGAGCATAGCGTTAGTATCTTTCGGTGTATCAACAACATAGGCACCTGATCTATTTGAACTGTAAACCACAAGGGAAGTTTTCACATAAGCTGCCTTTCTCCCGTTAAAAGGTGGGTACCTTTCCCTAAATCCTTCTCCCGTGCATGCTATTCTCCTGTTCCCCCGAAGGGCGGTATCAATACGGCAACCAGAAAGCTCGTTATCAAAGTGGTCTCTTCTCAAAAGCTTATCTGCCAGATGAAAACAAGTTCGTAGTAACAGGTGGCCGTTGAGCTCCTAGTTTGACTGTTGGTGCCAGACTTGAATGGAAGAATGCCCATAATACTGAAATGAAGAAGAATACCTCACTAATAATAAATAGAGCAACACCCATTGTGCTTCCTTTCTTTTACTAGAGAGAGTAGTCCAAGCCTCTAAATATCTTGAGGGCTTTGTGTTGGATCTGATGGTTGAGCCTTTGTTCTTTGCGAGCCTTGCCTTTCTCCTTTTTGCTCTGCTGTGGAGTTCTTTGATGGTCTATCTTCGCACCTGGCGCTTTCTTCCTTCCACCTTCCTCTTGTACTCGACTCTTCCCCGATCACTCCCCGACAAAGGCTTGCTCGTCTTCGTCATAGTCCAAACTCTTTCTCGTGTGACTGTGGTGCTTTCTTGAGCGATGACTTGGGAGGGTTCCGGTCACCCCTACCCGGGCAGACAACCTCCCTCATTCACATCAGAAATGGCAAAGATTCCATTTTGGAAAGTAAATCTCTTTTTGTATAGATATAAAATAGCAAAAGTACGGTTCGGAGTCTTTTTTTTCTTTCTTATTTGAAATCCAAATCGAAATGCCTCAACTTGATAAATTAACTTATTTCTCACAATTTTTCTGGTTATGTCTTCTCCTCTTTACTTTTTGTATTCTCTTATTTAATAATAATAATGGAATACTTGGAATTAGTAGAATTCTCAAACTACGGAACCAACTACTTTCGCGCCGGGGGGGGGG
>LR738709.1:57608900-57684729 GCA_902687465.1 Secale cereale | reverse complement strand
CCAGAGCAAGGACCCTAAGAATCTGGAAGATATCTCGAGAAAAGGTTTTAGCACCGGTCTCTCATATATGTACTCCAGTTTATCCGAAGTATCCCAATGGTGTAAGACCGTCGACTATTTGGGAAAAAGGAGGAAAATCACTCTGATCTCTGATTTCGGAGAAATAAGTGGCTCACGAGGAAGGGAGAGACAGATTATCTATTTGATCTCGAAGTCCTCATATAACACTTCTTCCAGTCGGATCACTTGTTGGAAAAACATAATGCTCACACATGTTCCACACGGGCAAGGAAGCATAATATCATGAAAATGAATGGAATACTCTCCGTTGTCATATTCCTTTTTAGGAAAATGATTGTAACAGCTTTTATAGGATACGTACCACCTTGGGGTCAGATGAGCTTTTGGGGAGCAACAGTAATTACAAGCTTAGCTAGCGCCATACTAGTAGTAGGAGATACCATAGTGACATGGCTTTGGGGTGGTTTCTCCGTGGACAATGCTACCTTAAATCGTTTTTTTAGTCTCCATCATTTACTCGCCCTTCTGCCTTTTGATTTAAATGTTCTTCCCCCGGGAGCTGAGGAGTTCTGGAAGGGGCAGTCCCCTTTTCCAGATCATGATTCTGGAGAGAGTGATGATTCATCAACTGATGAATCGGATCTCGACACGGATTTTGATTTAAGTGATGATTCATCAACTGATGAATCAGGGAGTGAATCTGATGATATGGATTGCTCTGAAGGAACACCCCCCCTGAAGGGAATGAAAGCCGTCTGATAATCTTTCTATAGGTTCCCAGATGTGGGGAAATCAGTTCTTCATTTGAAGAGTTAGTTGGCTGGCCTACCGGCCCGCAGATTAGGTTGGCTTTTATCGCCAACTGAACTGCGTAACCAAAAGCGATTCCTTCTTGGTGGAGATAGGTGGGTCCTGGTCCAACCTAAGTCAGTTCGAACCTGACGAGTCGTAATCATCTGTAGCAAACACTACTGACCACTAACTTGATCTCCGATCAGTGGTGAAGGTTGTGAGTGAAACGAGTGGTTTATATACAGCATGGTAAAGAGCAGCGTAGGGCTATACCTGGCAATTCCGCTTTCAAAGAAATGGAGTACTAACACGTCGACTCAAAGCATCAGCTACTTGATTTGTGGCTCCTGATTTGTAGACAATGAGATAGTTGAATCTCTCCAAATAAGCTTCCCATCTTGCCAGCATGCGATCGACATGTTGATGATCTTTGAAATGCTTCAAGGCTTGATGGTCAGTATAGACAAGAAACTCCTTAGGCAGCAAATAAACCTCCCATGTTTTCAAAGCTCTGAATACAGCATACAACTCTTGCTGATATGTACTCCATTTCTTCCTTGCATCACTTAGCTTCTGACTTCTGAAATGGTCTTCGGTGTTGGCCATTCTCTGATAGCAGCAACTTTGGATTCATTCGATAGTGAGGCAAATTAGGAAGACTAGCACCAGGAATTAGATCAATTCGGTGCTGAATATCCCTCATGGGTGGCAATTGTTGAGGCTCTCCCAATATACATTGAAATGCAGATAGAAGTCCTTGCATCTCTGCTGGAACCTCAATAGAAGCGAGATAAACTCCCTTGACTACAAGTACAGCACATGACATAGATTCCCTCACATCTTCAACAAAATCACTTGGAAATAACAGCAAACAAGGTCTTCTCCTCCACTTTAGAAATAGGCTTCTCCATGCTCTTTAGAAGAATAACAATCTAGAGATTGTTCCATATAAAGGAATAAGAGGATTCCAGACTACAGTGTGTAGCATCAACATCATATTGCCAAGGCCTCCCTAGAAGAATATGGCTGGCATCCATATCAACAACATCGCACAACACATTTGAGCGATAGTTTTTACCCAATGAAAGAGACACATGGCACTGCATGGTAATCCTCATGCTTACTCCCTTCTTGATCCAGCCAATAGTGTAAGGATTCGGGTTAGGATGTGTCTCAAGCTTCAAATGCTCCACAAGCTTTTGAGAAACCAAATTCTCATAGCTGCAGTTGTCGACCACCAACTTTCATACCTTGCCATTAACAGTGCACTTGCTCTCAAAGATTTTATTTCTTTGTGTATCTTCAGGCTGTATTGGAGAGCACAGGAGCCGCTGAATTACACACACAACCTCTTCGCCTTCTTCTTCGCATAATTCTTGTTCACGAGTCATTCAGATTCTTCTCTTCCAATGCTTCCTCACTTCTTGATTCTTGGTGAAAGGTGTTAACAAACTTGATCTTTGGACAGCTGCTGGATATATGTCCTTCTTCACCACACTTGTAACACTTGATGGTTCTGGAGGACGGCTTCTCTCCCCCCTTGGGCACTGTTTGCTTCGCCTCTGTTTTCTTCGCTTTAGGCGGGGCATATTTATCTTCTACCTTGCTGGTTTGGTTCCTTAAAGTGTTCTCAGCTCGAGGAAAGGATGAAGAATCCCTTGGATGCCCTTCTATTCTTCATTAGTCTCTCCACCTTCATAGCAAGAGATTGGGCTTGATCGATGGACCAAATTTGTTGCATCATCAACCGATCCTGGATAAGATCATTGAGCCCATTAAGGTACCTTGCAACTTGCTGGTCTTCAGTTTCAGCAAGATTACACCTCACTTGCAGCCTCAAAAACTCCTCTGTATACTCATCAACAGTTCGGCTTCCTTTCGTACAATTCTGGAACTGAATAAACAGCATTTGTTCATGTTCCGCAGGCTGAAATCTAGCCTTTAACAGTGCGATCATCTGCGGCCAACGATTTACACGTGGTTCTCCTTTCAACCTACGCTCCTCCTGATGGCGATGCCACCAAGCACCAGCTCCACCCTGAAGCTTAAATGCCACCAAAGGAACACAACGATCAATGTGACAGAAGGCTTGAAGTTAGATATTTAACAGTGCCGGGTTGAGTTGGTTGAGAAGCTGGAGTTGGTGCTTTTGAAGTTGAGGGAAGAACCCTTGTAACCACGCAAGCAGCTATTCTGACATCCATCAGGTTAGATAGAGCACCAGCTCTTCGTATGAATCGAATTAGGAATCTCTCGTCCAGATGTGGCATTTGACACCATTGATTCATTTCCTTTAAACAATATGGCATTCGAGGCTGGCTTCTTCTCAGAGGCCACTTTCACAAGGTAAAACTCACTTGAGTTATCAGTAATTTGGACTCAATAAAAGTATCCGACCAGGGGTCTTGGTCCAGCCATTAGAGATAGAGACTAAGTTGAGCCAAGCAAAGCTTTGCTAAGAAAGCAGTCTCATGTTTTGGATAATCAGTTGCTCTCAGGTAGCCTAATTCTCCTTTCGAACTACGGAATTCGGGTAGGATATGGTGATAAGCCAAGCCTAAAACTACCATCGCTTAACCCGGTGAAGAAGAGCTTCCAATCGAATATGCTTAACAAACCCAGCCGTCGGGCTACGAGTGGGGATTTCTAGGGAGATTCAAGTTGTGGCTCCGCTAGCTTTAGTCGGCATAAGAACAAAGAACTAAATGGGTCTCCTTAGCCTTTTGTTAGCTTCGGTGGCCTGGAGTCTTCTACGGGGCATCTCTTCTTTATAGATGAGAAGTCAATTCAGAACACGCAAGAAAAGGGTTGATGGAACCATGCAAAGAGTGCTCATTAACTCACTAGCATCCCAATAAAATCATTCCAAAGTACTTCTCCATTTCGGAACAAGCTCTTGGTGAAAAAGACTGGCGTGTAGTCCGAAAAGCGCCTATGGAAGATCTACTATTTTCCTTCGCACCAAGTCAATCTCCATGCATATATTCTGCCAGTTCTCATTCAATCTCTTTTCATCCGGGAAGCTTCCCCGCAACTCCAACTACCGGAAACATTAGCTCAAACATTCGAGTTAGAGATGAAAAGGACCGCCCTTCAGCTAGAACCCTCCCTTAAAGAAATGAAATTGAGTCAGTGACCCTATGAGAGAGGAAGAGTTCCGTTGTGTCCAGTCATCGTCTATTCAACTCAAAGAACTTCTAGTTTGATTAGCATAAAGAAAGTGCCAGCTAGGCCAGCCATTAGTACCATAGCTTTCCCAAGAAGGATAGGAGATGGATCAGACTCTTCAGCGGCAAAGAATGCGATCAAAGGACCCTATGAATACTACTAGCCGTAGCTGTGGTTGTGGCCAAGAAGTAGGCAGGGAAGGAGATGTCCTTCTTTAAAGGAATTTCGTCAGGGATCTATTCCTTGAATCAATAAAGCAAAATAAAAGTCTGGTAGTGCGAGAGGCCAATATGACTATCTATATCAGTTCTTCGCCTTGGTCTACTCCATCATGTAGTGAGTTGAGGTCTGTCCCTAAGGAGAAAGACGAAGCAAAACCCCAATGATTAGATTATAGGGTTGGACCCTATTTTTTCAAGAAGGAGCATGAAGGTGCCGAAAATAGGGCTTTTATCACGTTTGAGAGTTGTTTCCTCTTAGGGCTGAAAGTGGAAAGTCTTCGAGTATCGTCGTCCTTCTATTGATAGATTCAGGATTCGGATAGATTCAGAGAAGGCCAACTTATCTCGATCTGGTCATTCACCCGATATGGGAATACCTTTTAGGAAGGCAAGACTAGAAAAAAGTCCGATTGACCGAAGATGTGAAGAAATCGACTGCATTAGCCCTTCATAAGGGAATACCTGACTCAGTCAATTCTTTAGTTGACATCGAGACCAAGTCCCATTGACACTCTTGGAGGAAGATCCGCCAAGGGGTGAAGCGGTCCGATTCAATGTTTTACTGTTACGCTAAGTCACTCTCCTGTTAGGAAATCGATCTAGCTGCTTATCCTATAGATAGAGAGTGTCGGCAATCACCTCCGCTATTTCAGCTGTTGTTGGCATAACAGCTTCAGTAGTATACCTACCTAAACAGATAATTCGTACCATGATTAGCAGACCCTTCTCAACTCTAGCGATTTCAAGCGGACCAGTCTCCAATTACCTTGCAAAGCGTTAGCGCTAGCCAGGTCAATAGTTCAAGTATCAATGAAAGTCTCTATTTCAGTAAAGTAGAAATGACAGTTGTTTAGGTAACAGAAGACAATGCCTGCTAGAGGTATGATGCCGATCTTTGCGCAAGCAATAATATATGTTATGGCACTTTTTTTTTGGCACAGCTACTCTTTAATGCCAGTTGGTGTGAGGGAGTTCGCTGGGGATGTGAACTGTTGAATCATGAGTCAAGATATCCATGCACAGTAAAGATCAATAGGTTGAAATCAGATAAAGGCAAATATGGCTTTGAGGAAGAATACGAGCGGGATTCCACATTCATAGGCTATTAGGCAGGTTTGGATTCTCCTGGCAAAGGCAGATATTTCTATGCATTCCTCTGCCAAGTCTAGTTCCTCTCAGTCTCTCGATTGCATCGGCCAGGTCCTTCCGATAAAACCTCATCCCTTCCTCCAAGAGCTATCCATCTATTCGAAGGAATGAAAGCTCAACCGGAACAAACGCTAGATTCAAGTCCTTTGGTTGCCACCCACCACCAGTGGGAGAGGCAGAACAATGAATCAATTTCCTAGATCCAATGGTTTCTCGGGCGATCCCATTCCCATTTCCACCTATCGAAGCCCAACCAAGTGAGGCACTTCCACCGGATTCGTTCAAAGCTTTCCATCGGGTCAAACAAGCGACTCTCGTTCCTATGATTCACCCGGTACTCTCCACCTGTTGTGGATCCGAAGCTAGCCCACCTCATGTTCCCATCCATGGATCCAAGCTTTAAACTACTCATTCATCTTAGGCAAAGCACTAGTTGGAAGTGAAGAGGGACTATTAGCTAGCTTCTCTTGTTTCTTTACTTGTGGAATTCATCAGATGTAGCAGGAAATAATTACCAAGTGTGTACGCTCAATCCGTAGCTTGTTTTGGTTGGCTTTATCCTTGAAAGAATAAGCAGCTTCTTGTTTAGGGCGGGCTATCTTGACTCTTGAGCCTGAGAGGGAGAAGGCTTCCCGCGTGGACGGATTAGCAATCCCTAGTCTTCCATAACGCGTATTGGACTTATGTTTCCTCCTCCTCGAAGATGATGGATCTATGGTTACGACCATTCTTTATGGCTCTGTACCAATAGTACAGATTCGATTTAGGCTCTTTAAAGAATCACCCAACTGGTTTGATTTCTTTTTTGCAGTAATCAGAAAGTTAGCTCTTTTTCCAGACCTGTGGCCTTGGAGTTCATCCCCGTCCTCTGCCAGGTGAGAAGGAAGATGAGAGCTGACACGAGTGGGGCGTTCAAGACTAAGGAAAGCAATAGTGGTACGATTCTATCAATGCTTTTAGCGTGCTAGAACCCGAGTTAGGGTAGGTCGACGATAGATTGTACACAAAGACTACCTAAGCCAGTCCTAGCACTAAGAATTGATTGAGCAAAAGAAGTTTTGTAAGCAGGAGTAAGCGCATTCCCTTTTGAATCAATAAGGTATTGACTGGTTGTTTTCACCTTTCGAACGAAGGCCACTACTCTTTGGAAAAGGTCCACGAGTCGAATCAGTAAGATTTCATCAAGAAGATTTATCACCACAGTGGCGTGCTATTTCATTGTTTTGTTATATAGCCGGGCTAGAGAAGAGCTATCGCCATCATCAAACAAAGAAGCCAAAGACTAGTCAAAAGAGAGGAGGGGCCACATTCTCGAATCCACTCATGGAAAATGCCCCACCTCTATCAAATTGGTATTCATCTCGAAGGAAAATAAGAGAGTTTTGTTTTGCCACAATGAGTAAACAACAAGTTTGATTTTGAAAAAGCCCATTCCTTTTTTGGGT
Source organism: Secale cereale (assembly GCA_902687465.1). Classification (NCBI taxonomy): domain Eukaryota; kingdom Viridiplantae; phylum Streptophyta; class Magnoliopsida; order Poales; family Poaceae; genus Secale; species Secale cereale. Next base: position 57,677,933 of record LR738709.1, on the reverse strand, counting down.
TAGTTTGCCAAGGAAAGTCGTACGAAGGCAAAGCGGACAACGGGAAAAGGTACCTTTAAACCTCGTTTCAGTACCAATATTCCCGCCTTCAAGCGCATATGAAGGAGCTCCTATTGCTTAAGAAAGTACAGCAGAAATCAAGTATTTGGGTAGATGAGGTCACTGATTAGCCCGCTGAGCTGCTCTGTCCCCTCTACCGGGATGGGATGGTTTATGCGCTTGTCCCGATGAAGCTTAGGATCCAATAGAAACACAGGGTCAACTAAGGAAAAAATGGGAACCTTTGCATGACGCGCCTTCCTCAGGATGTGCGCTCTCTTTTCAGGATTGAGAATGACGACACAGCCTGGAGGTCTTTCGTCTACTTCTTCTGTCCAGGCCTGTTTGTATTCCCACCATACCTTTCCGCATCGTCCTTCTCTATTGGGGGCTCCCAACACCTCAGCCAATTCGTGCAGCATCTTATTCAGGATCTCGGTGCTCCCAAAAGTTGTGAGCGACTCCAGGAACAAGACTCTGCCACCTCTGTGCGTCACCGAATGAAGGAAGGAAAGAGCATGTCGTACATAAACCTGGATTTTTTCCATGTCGCCCGTATCTACGCACGACACGATACATAAATCCTGCAACAGGAAGCACAATTTTACTACTAGATCAACATCCACCGTCTTCTTCGGACTCAGACACAAGAACGAAACCGCCAAAAACATGAAACAGAACAAAGAGGAGTAGTACAGCAACTGAATCATAGTCTGACACCGTCGATGGTTGGCTGTCGTGAGGAGGGTGCATTGCAGCAGTTGCTGGTAGGATTTTGGTGTTGCTATGTTCTTGCCGCAGATGATGATATATGTAGATGGGTGAGGTTTTGGACTCGAGATATTGCTGGGAGATCACATTTGCCGTCGCATTCCAAACAATTCGTGAGCCGTTTAGCTGGTTTAGTGGACATTTTCCTTGTTGATCAACTGTTTGGTATACCCAGTTCTGTAGAATTGTTTTGTGCCTGGAACTCCGAATGACCCTTATACTGTTTGGCTTTCTGCTGCTTCTTGTTCTGCTTTCCCGAGAGAATTTCACCTCTGTGGAATGCCCTATAGCTATATTTAGCTATATTACTCCTCTAGCTATATTTAGCTAGTTCACCGCTGTATACGACCAAGGTTTACACCTGAGAGTCGTAGTAAATCCTTGCATTCGTGAAACTGACCAGATGAGAACGAAACTGGTGGGAACAATCAACTATACGGCAGCTGCGAAGTTCTAGTTGGCTTCTGAAAATCAACTATCCTGAAATAGATTCTCTTTTGAGAGCCCTACATATACCGATCAAACATTCCATTTCAGACTTGTCTGCTTTACTATCTAATAAGTTTGATAGAAATCAAGGCGGGTATAGCTTCCTTTGATCCATACCGTAATATTCAAGCTGACTTTGTCAACTTATTCCCCTTTTTCAGGTTGAATTGACAACGCTGTACTTTCTTCAACCATAGGAATCAGAATTTCGTAGGTAGAGGGGGCCAAGGTGCCAGAAACATGGATTTCATGGAAACAAGGTAATCCGTAGTTGGTAGCAGATGTTCCGCGGGATCAGATATCCTCCGTCTTGTCTCTGCATTCGAGGAAGGCTTGTAGCTGTGCTAGGCGTGAGAAGAACTCTACAATACAATTTCTACGATTGGTACCAGATTGGAATTCATTCTCGGAACTCTCCTCTAGAGAATGGCCTGGCTAAAGAGAGTGATAGATCCATCGTGTCGTGTGGAAACTAAAGCTAGGCGCCGCTATTCGTCCTCAGCCGTATTCTCATTCTGGGAAAAGGTATGCCTCGTTCTGGGAAACGATCAGTAGTAGTGGTGGATGGCAGGTATGGAAGGATCCCGGCAAGTTCCTATCTGAGATTACCACCGGCCCTGCCCTGAGCTGACTTCTTTGCTAGTAGTGAAGTGCGTTTTCACTTAGCTGGAAAAGTCCATAATCCGATTTGACCTCGGGAGCCTGTCCACGGATCTGATCAAAGTATGATTCCCTAGTGCTAAAAGTATCCTCTGTCTTTCAGATTTACATAAACAGTATCTTCTGTCTTTCAGATTTTCCCCTCGTAGCTGATACAGTGAAATATTATTATGCAAGGGAGCTGATCCACAGGATTCAATGGTGAATTCTGATTTCCCCACAGACTGAACCAAAGGAGAAGAATAGAACAATTCATTGGTGCAGGCGGAGCAGCAAACCTTCGTAGAAAAGGGAGAGGGTATACCTAGAAATGATGAAATCAACCAGCACTGCCTTGCTAATTGAATAAAGGAAGATGCCGACTACTTTCTAAACAGAACAATGAGAGTCCCGAACAATGGGAGAATGGAGCTTCCCGTCTATGAACTAATCGCTAGACTATATCGTATCGAGCTCAAAGGTTTGTGCAACTTATCTATCAAGCCACACTTCTTTACTTCGAGATAGCGCATTCCACACTTCTTTACTTCGCTATAGAAGTTGGATCCCAGCCCACAATACAATCAGTAGTTTACTTTACTGATATAAAGAGTTTCCCTTGCCTGCCCCTACTATCAATTGATAATACATAAATGATCCGGGGCTAGTGTTGGGTAGCCGGGCCCACTAGAATTCAAGTGCTTCTTATCGATTCAATACGCCCTTAACGGATCCCCGTGCTTTATCTCCATTGGGTGGAGCAAGACCCTTGTCCTATCTTTTCTTTACAGAGCAATAGAAATGATGGTTGCCCCTCGCTGCACTGACCAATGATATCTCAGAAGAGAGACAGACTTCTATAACTTGCCAATGATATCTAGTGGGCACTACGAACTCCAGGCATATTGTACTTGACCACCCTACTTTGCTTTGTCCCTATTAGGAGAAATCAATACTTACTTTCAATTGGTAGAGAGGAAGAAGAGAACTGACACTAGTAATAGGTTGATGACTTCTCTGACTTAATAGCTGGCCGACTTCTCTTCATGGATCACCGTTCTATATAGTTAGGCGCAGCATCGCGTTTAACCACCTATCCCTATTCCCTCAATCGATACCGTCCAACTATCCTTTTATTGGGACAGCAGCATACTTCTCGTTAGGGACAATAGTTCCTATACTTAACTAACCTCTGTGCGCAATCACTCTTTGACACATCATTCTTTCAGCTTTTCGTTCTTGACGACTCTGTTTGACGGAGCCTGACCTTGAACTAGCTTTTTGCAACACAAACCACTATCTTTACTTTCCTTTAGCAATAGTATCTAACTATCAATTCATAAGAGTCAAACGGGTGGGTCCATCCCATCTATCGACAGGTCCTGATACCGGATCTGGGAAACAAGCAATACTCGCCGCAATTCCTTAATGAAAAACAGACCTATCTTCTCTTGAAAGACTGTCCTTTCCTCGCTTGTTATTGTGATATCAATGAAAGAAAGTTGGGTACTGACTTCTTCCCAAGAGCTCTATCAGCCCTGAATTCCTTAGCCATACGACTCTTCCTTAGTTTCCTAATGCTGGTGGCCCTAGCTAGTGGTGAGACGGGGCATATACTATTCTCGGTCTTATAACGAAGAGGTTGCCTAGTTTGAACCGAACACTGTACTTGATCTCTCATCCTATCACAAACAAGTCTCTTCCCTCGAGTCCTAGTAGACTAGTCCAAGTAGTCCGGGACAATAGCGTCCCGTCTCTTCGCTGACCCCTGGCACACAATCACTATAAGACAAAGCAAGGCAAACCTCTCTTATCCTTCTCGGCTAGAAGTTACAAGTTTCCTGTTCCGGTTTCGGCTTGAGGGAAGTGCCTGAAATCGATTCAATTCTTATCTCCGATTTCGAACTCCGGCTGGATTTTTATGACCAAGAGCTATTTTATTGGTCAGAAGAATGGAAGGACAACGAGAAGATGGTTCGGTTGCTCCTGCTGGAATATTCCATTTATTTAATACTCCGACTCGCGTAACCCCGAATGGCAATGTTGTTATTGCGGTTGGTCAGATCAATAAGACAACAAGGGAGTCAGAATATTCTGATAATAGCAAACAGGGCTTTGGAATCTATGGAAGGAGCCTTCAATGCTTCTCCAGTGCCAACCATTAGTCGATAACAGAATGAAATGCCACAATTAAGTTGAAAAATAGAGTCATTAAAAAGAGGCATGTTTGAAAAAGAGTACATATAATATGTTATGGATGTGAGGAGCCTCACCCAGTACTTTTCTTACAAAACTAAAAAACTCTACTCTCCTTTCACAGCCAACCCACCCATTGCTTTTTCGAGCTCGATAAAAAGGAAAGTTCACGTGCCAATCCTTACCATTGATAACTGTAATTACCAAGCCTAATCTTTCACTGAATACTGAGTAAAGCAAGCAAGAAAGAGGGAAGGAGCAGCTGTTTTCGAGCTAGGCTCGATCCCTTTTTCATCCACTTCTCGCTATTTGTAATTATACTTGAATTAGTTCTTCCTAAGTTTAGTGAGGTGAGTACTGCATCCATAACTAGAGGACTTGCTTTTCTGCTTGGCTCCCAGGGGAAGTTGGATTGGATAAGAGGAATTGAAGCGCAAGGAAGGCAGTCGGTATTCAAACAACCATTCAGAGTTCCCAACTCTGGGTAAAGGAAATCTGTACTTGACGACTGAACCAAATCCTTTGCCTTTATTTATTCTATTATTTTGATATAGATCAGCTGAAAACAAAAAAAATACTACTACTCATCACAATCGTTGGCCCTCCAACAAGAGGCCGGCGTCCGAGGATGTCGAGGAGGTCCAACCTTCCCCGGCCCCGAAGAGACGACACCTGCCCAAGCTGGTTATTCCTGACAGCTCAGACGACGAGAAGTCCAAGGCATCTGAGGAACCCTCGAAGAAGGAGCTCAGGGCCAAGCCCCCGCCAGTAGGTAATGTGTCAGTATTTTCAGCTATCGCGTTTCTAATAATTTGTTTTAGTTTGGAAGTTTAACTCCTCAGAATTATAGTCCACCACATGAGCGCCCTACCGAGCAAACCTCAGAAGGGACGTCTCCGCATGCCGCGCTGGCGGATAGTGGGTCCATGGCGCATTCCACACCTCCTTGGGTCCCTGAAGAGGCCGAGGAGGTGTGTTTCCGAATAACTCCTCCTCCTCCGAACACGGAGGGGGAGGTAGATGTCGTGATGGCCGAGGTCAATACCTTAGTCAGCAAAGACCAGGAGGGAGCGTCCCTCCTGGCCGGCGAGGGAAAGGAGTCCGGGCAATCCGGACCCCCTCCGTCGACTGCTCCCGATCCTCTGAGGCCCTCTACGTTACAGGTTCCTACCAATGGGGAGGGGCCGGGGAGCCAACGCCGGAGCCAGACACCTCCGCAACGGCGGCGGTTGGCTGGCCGAAGACGCTGGAGGAGTTGGTAAGCAACTTCATCATCGTTGAAGGGAACCTCACTCTGATGGGTGCGGTTATGCAGAGTGCTCGGTCCATCCAATCCGGACTGAACGACGATGTCCAAGGCCTTCTAACAGGCTTTGAGGTATATCAAGTAATGATCTTTCATTGTAATGTGGTTTTAATTGCTAGTTCGGGTAGGCCGTGTACATAGCAGTCACTGAGACTCTGCCAGGAACTCGAAGAGACCTGCAGAGGATCAAAATCAGTTGTTTTTCTAATAATGTTAATATTTTGAATGCTAACCCACGCATCTTTCATGGCCGCGGCTGCTAATGCCACGGCACTAGAGGAGATGGATAGGAGGCTCAAGCTTTCCGATCAAGAGCTGGACCTTATTAACAAGCGGCTTGATGAGGCGCGAGGTATGCTATGCGAAAGAATGTGCATTTGCTAGATAAAGACTGGCCGGACCACATGCTACTCCTTTATCTGGATGATCATGCAGCTGCTGCCGCCGAGGTCAAGGTCTTGAACGAGGGCCTAAAGAAAGCTGAGGCTGAGGCGGCCAAGAAGGGGGCGGTCGCGGAGAACCAGTATCCGAGCTTGAGCAGGCCAAGCGTGCTGCTAAGCAGCATGAATCTAGGGTAACCGAGGTCTAATTGGAGCTTAAGGATGCCGCTGAGAAGCTTGAGGCCCTTGAGAAGGATCGGGCGGAGCAATCCTCCCATCTGTCCAAGGCGGAGAAAGAGCTCTAGTATGCAAGGAGGGACGCCCGAGGTGTCTGGGAGGAGCTTCAGCAGGCAGCGCAAATCGCCAAAGGTAAGAAATATTTACTAAATTGTGTGTTCGGAGGCACCAGGTTCGTCCAGCTGACGAAGGTCTAGCGCTCCACATGAGTCTTCCCGAGCTCCCAAAGAATGCGGCATCCGCGGCGAGGCACTATGCCACCCGCGAGGAGGACTCCACGCAGCGGCTCTTTTGGTCACAGTTTCCGGACTCCGAGCGTCCTCCCCTCTTCAGTGATCAAATGAAGCAGCTGATGGAGATGCATCGGATGTCCAAGCTCGCCTTGAAAGACCTCTGTGTCAGCCTGTGGCCAGCCGAACCTATCCCGGACACCTACTTTGGCCTTCTGCAGAAGCTGTGGGAGACGCCTCTCCGGATTGACGCCGTGAAGCGATCGGCGTGCCTTGATGGGGCGAGGCTTGCGTTTACAAAGACCATGGTGCATTGGCCAAGGATTAATCCTATGGAGATGGCCACTGATCCTCCACCCCAAGGAAAGGAGCATCGTCGTCTCGAGCAGTACTTCGCGCAGGTGATGGTCGGAGCGCGGGCAAGAGAGGGCCAGTGTTCAAAAAATGTAATGCTTGAGTAGTTTTAGCAAGTTTGTACCAAGTGGGGTTCTATGCTTTATTGTGTGCCCGACGGACTCATGTGTGGTCGCATGTTTAATTCTGAAAGCTACCAGTCATCGGCTTCAGCCCCCAAGTGAATATCACGAAGGGTGTTTTGTTTCCGCACGGTTACCCTTAGCCAACGTCTTGGTGCCCGAAGGCGGTAGTGCGGGAACGAAACTAGGCAATCAGATTGTTCTATTTTACTGCATTCACTTAGCCTTAGGAGCTTGACAAGGGGGCTAGGGACTAGCCTCCATTGTATTAGTGATGTACTTGGGGGTCGAAGCTTGCCCTTTCCGATAATATGGTTTGTGTTAAGATGAACCCTTCGTTTACACGGTGAAATCACCAATGATTTTTGGAGTCGAACCTCGTCATCGGATCACGGAACCGGTCACACTTACTATGACGGTTAGTTTTTGGCTTTTTCCTCTTGAGGTACTTAACCGGGCAAACCAGAAGTACAATCGCATGGGTTCTCCCTTTGCCCTCTTAGCCAAACGTGCGGAACGTAAGGGGCAAGCACAGGAGCTGGGCAACCCAACTATTGACCCAAGACATAGTTCGGAACGAATGCATATAGCGCAATATCCGAGACGCCGAACACCTAGCAAAAAGTGAGGCCAGACTTGAAGATTTTGAGCTGATGTGTAAATCAAAACTCTTGATTAATTGTACTTTGATGCCAGGCTGTTCGAAGAGCGAGCGGAGAATCCGGCAACAAACGGAGAGGATTACAAGATGCGGATATCTGAACATCGTAAAGGGTATTTTTTTTATTTCTCATAAGCTCAAGATATCCAACCATAGAATTCGAACTGCAAGGGCGGTACTTGTAAATAAAAATAAAAGGAAAAAAATTACAGGGTAAAGGTTAACGTGGGGCCTCGATGCGTGACTTGAATCCTTCACTATGCCCTGCTGCACGTCTACGCCTTTGTTTCTGATGCATGGGGGTGCCACTTCTCGAGCTTGCGTTGTATTCCCTCGAAGAGGAAAGGGTGATGCAACCCAGTACCGTAAGTATTTCCCTCAGTTTTTTAGAACCAAGGTATCAATCTAGTAGGAGACCACGCGCGAGTCCCTCGCACATACACAGAAAAATAAGAACTTCACAGCCAACGCGATAAGGGGTTGTCAATCCCTTTACGATCACTTACGAAAGTGAGATCTGATAGATATGATAGTTTGATATTTTTGGAATTTTTGGATATAAGAATAGAAAGTAAAAAGAGAAAAGTAAAGTAGATTGTAGATTGATATGTTGAGAATAGACCCGCGGGCCATAGGTTTCACTAGTGGCTTCTCTCATGATAGCAGATTTCTACGGTGGGTGAACGAATTACTGTTGAGCAATTGATAGAAAAGCGAATAATTATGAGAATATCTAGGCATGATAATTATATATAGGCATCACGTCCATGACAAGTAGACCGAAATGATTCTGCATCTACTACTATTACTCCACACAGCGACCGCTATCCAGCATGCATCTAGAGTATTAAGTTCATAATAACAGAGTAACGCCTTAAGCAAGATGACATGATGTAGAGGGATAAACTCAAGCAATATGATATAAACCCCATCTTTCTACCCTCGATGGCAACAATACAATAGGTGCCTTGCTGCCCCTGCTGTCACTTGGAAAGGACACCGGAAGATTGAACACATAGCCAAGCACTTCTCCCATTGCAAGAACTATATATCTACTAGGCCAAACCTAACCGATAATTCGAAGAGACTTGCAAAGATATTATAATCATACATAAAAGAATTCAGAAAAGAACCAAATATTTATCATAGATAATCTTGATCATAAACCCACAATTCATCATATCTCGACAAACACACCGCAAAAAGATTACATCGAATAGATCTCCTCGAAGACCGAGGAGAACTTGGTATTGAGATCCAAAAAGAGAGAACAAGCCATCTAGGTACTAACTATGGACCCGAAGGTCTGTGGTAAACTACTCACAACTCATGGTGAGGCGATGGTGTTGATGTAGAAGCGCTCCATGGTAGATCCCCCTCCAGCGGAGCTCGGGAACAGGCCCCAAGATGGGATCTCACGGGAACAGAAGGTTGCGGCGGTGGAATTAGGGTTTTCTCTGTTGCTCTGATGTTTTCGGGGTACATGGGTATATATAGGAGGAAGGTAGGCAGCGGGGGACCAACGTGGGGCCCACGAGGCAGGGGAGCGCGCCCTGTAGGGGGGCGCGCCCCCCACCCTCATGGACGCCACGTGTGCCCTATTCCGTGGTTCTCAAGTCTCCCGTGAAGATATCGCTCCAACAATATCTCTCCCGAAGGTTTCATTCCGTTTGGACTCCGTTTGATATTCCTATTCTGTAAAAACCTGAAATAGGCAAAAAATCAGCAATCTGGACTGGGCCTTTGGGTTAATAGGTTAGTCCCAAAAATAATATAAAAGTGTATAACAAATCCCATTAAACATCCAAAACATCATAAATAATAGCATGGAACAATCAAAAATTATAGATACGTTGGAGATGTTGGAGATGTATCAAGCATCCCCAAGCTTAATTCCTGCTCGTCCTCGAGTAGGTAAATGATAAAAACAGAATTTTTTATGTGGAATGCTAACCAACATAATTTTCAATGTAATTCTCTTTATTGTGGCATGAATGTTTAGATCTGAAAGATTCAAGACAAAAGTCTATATTCACATAAGAAATAATAATACTTCAAGCATACTAACAAAGCAATCATGTCTTCTCAAAATACCATGGCTAAAGAAAGTTATCCCTACAAAATCATATAGTCTGGCTATGCTCACTCTGCATCACACAAAATATTCATATCATGCACAACCCCAATTTCAGCCAAGCACTTGTTTTCATACTCAATTTTTTCAAACCTTTCAACTTTCACGCAATACATAAGTGTGAGCCATGGATATAGCACTATGAGTGGAATAGAATGGTGGTTGTGGAGAAGACAAAAAGGAGGAAGATAGTCTCACATTGATAGGCGTATTAACGGGCTATGGAGATGCCCATCAATAGATATCAATGTGAGTGAGTAGGGATTGCCATGCAACGGATGCACTAGAGCTAAAAATGTATGAAAGCTCAACAAAAGAAAATAGTGGGTGTGCATCCAACTTGCTTGCTCATGAAGGCCTTGGGCATTTGAGGAAGCCCATCGTTGGAATATACAAGCCAAGTTCTATAATGAAAATTCCCACTAGTATATGAGACCCTCTATCATGAAGAACATGGTGCTACTTTGAAGCACAAGTGTGGAAAAGGATAGTAGCATTGTCCCTTCTCCCTTTTCTCTCAAATTGTTTTTGGAGGGGCTTCTCCTCTTTTTTTTAGCCCCTCTCTATATTTTTTCTGGCTTTCCTCACATGGGACAATGCTCTAATAATGATGATCATCACACTTTTATTGATTTACAACTCGATACTAGAACAAAGTATGACTCTATATGAATGCCTCCGGCAGTGTACCAGGATGTGCAATGAATCAAGAGTGACATGTATGAAAAATTATGCATGGTGGCTTTGCCAATACGATGTCACTACATGATCATTCATGGCAATATGACAATATGAAGCATGTCATATGAATGGAACGGTGAAAAGTTGCATGGCAATATATCTCGGAATGGCTATCGAAATGCCATGATAGGTAGGTATGGTGGTTGTTTTGAGGAAGGTATATAGTGGCTGTTTTGAGGAAGGTATATAGTGGTGTATGGTACCGGCGAGAGTTGCGCGGTACAAGAGAGGATAGCAATGGCGGAAGGGTGAGAGTGCGTATAATCCATGGACTCAACATTAGTCATAAAGAACTCATATACTTATTGCAAAAATTTACCAGTCATCAAAACAAAGCAATCAATGCATGCTTCTACGAGGGAGGTTGCTAGGAGTTAACCATCGCGCGCCCCCACCACCACACAAAGGATGACGCTCTACAAATACCTCATGATCTAACTTCGTCACATAGCGGTTCACCATATGTGCATACTACGGGAATCACAAACTTTAACACACAGTATTTCTCAATTTCATAATAACTACACTAGCATGACTCTAATATCACTATCCTCATACCTCAAAACAATTATCAAGTATCAATCTTCTCATCATACTCAATTCACTTTGTATGAATGTTTTTACTACATTCATCTTGGATGCCTATCATATTAAGGCTAGTTTTATAACCAAAGCAAATTACCGTGCTGTTCTAATAGACTCTCAAAAGGATATAAGTGAAGCATGAGAGATCAATGATACGTCTCCAACGTATCTATAATTTTTTATTGTTTTATGCTATTATTTATGAAGTCTTGGATGTTTAATGGGCTTTATCATTCACTTTTATATCATTTTTGGGAATAACCTACTAACCCAAAGGCCCAGTCCAGATTGCTGTTTTCTTGCCTATTTCAGGGTTTTGCAGAAAAAGAATATCAAACGGATTCCAAATGGAATGAAACCTCCGCGAGAGATATTTTTGGAGAAAATCACGCACATGAAACTTCAGGACCAAGTCAGGGGACAGAGGGGCTGCCCTCGAGGGTGGGGGCACGCCCCCCTTCCCAGGGCGCGCCCCCTGCCTTGAGGCTGCCTCGTGTGGCCCCCGGTGCCCTACTTCTTCCTATATATATCCACGGACCCCAGAAACTCCATACACAGATAGAAAACCCTAATTCCACCGCCGTAGCTTCTGTTCTCGTGGACATCCCATCTTGGAGCCTGTTCCGGACCTCCACCGGAGGGGGATCCATCACGGAGTCCTTCATCATCATCATCATCGCCCTCACCATGAGTTGTGAATAGTTTACCACAGACCTTCGGGTCCATAGCTAGTATCTAGATGGCTTCTTCTCTCTCTCTGGATCTCAATACAAAGTTCTTCTCGGTCTTCGAGGAGATCTATTCGATGTAATCTCTTTTCGCGGTGTGTTTGTCGAGATCCGATGAATTGTGAGTTTATGATCAAGGTTATGTATGAAAGATATTTGGTTCTTCTCTGAACTTTTTATGTGTGCTCATAATATCCTTGCAAGTCTCTTCTAATTATTGGTTTGGTTTGACCTACTAAATCTATAGTTCTTGCAATGGGAGAAGTGCTTGGCTTTGGGTTCAATCTTGCGGTGTCCTTTCCCAGTTACAGTTGGGGCAGCAAGGCACGTATTGTATTGTTGCCATCGAGGATAAAAAGATGGGGTTTACATCATATTGCTTGAGTTTATCCCTCTACATCATGTCATCTTGCTTAAGGCGTTACACTGTTCGTATGAACTCAATACACTAGATGCATGCTGGATAGCGGTCGATGTGTGGAGTAATAGTAGTAGATGCAGAATCGTTTCGGTCTACTTGTCTCGGACGTGATGCCTATATACAATGATCATGCCTAGATAGTCTCATAATTATTCGCTTTTCTATCAATTGCTCGACAGTAATTTGTTTACCCGCCGTAGAATATCGCTATCATGAGAGAAGCCACTAGAGAAAACTATGGCCCCGGGTCTATTCTCAACATATCAATCTACACCTACTTTACTTTTACCGCTTTTATTTTCTGCTTATTTATTAAACCAAAATACGAAAAATATAAACTATCATCTCTATCATATCTCACTCTCGTAAGTGACCGTAAAGGGATTGACAACCCCTTATCGTGTTGGCGGCGAAGTTCTTATTTGTTTGTGCAGGTGCGAGGGACTCGCACGTGGTATCCTACTGGATTGATACCTTGGTTCTCAAAAACTGAGGGAAATACTTACGCTATTGTGCTGCATCTCCCTTTCCTCTTCGAGGGAATAGAACGCAAGCTCAAGAGGTAGCAAGAAGAATTTCTGGCGCCGTTGCCGAGGAGGCTTACACAAAAGTCATATACCAAGTACCTATCACAAACCCTTATCCTTCGCATTACATTTATTTGGCTCTCGTTTTCCTCTCCCCCACTTCACCCTTGTCGTTTTATTCTCCCTTCTTCTGCCGTGTGTTTATCGTTCGCTTGCCTCTCGATTGCTTGTGTGCTATGTGCCCTCAATTAGCTTGCGTATTTGCTTGCTAAAGTATGGATCCTCGTCCACTTGCTAATCTCTTTAAGAGGTCCAATTATGTTGAACCTATTGCTAGTGAGTGGACTGCACTAGATTATCTTTATGGGGTTTTGCTTGAAATTTGTGAATCTGAAAATTGTGACGAAATATTGAAAGAAAAACATAAATTGATTCACGATGGCTCCTTGAGTAAAAAGCATGATTGCAATGATGTTATTATAAATTCTATTGATGCCAATTATGTTAATTATATGTAAAACCCTAAGCTTGGGGATGCTAGTATTGCTATGTCCACTACTTGTTGCAATGATCATGATTGGGGTGATTCTTCTTATGATCTTGAAAATTTATTAAATCCCCATGATGAATATGAGATTGATAATAATGTTTGCAATAATATTGAAAGTGGGTTTGGAAGAGTGTCAACTTTAGATCCCATATATTTGGAGTATGATCAATCTTATGAAAATTTTGATAAGAGTGGGTTCGGAGAGGTCATGACTTTAGTTAATGTTAATCCCACTATTTTGGAAGAGTGTCAACTTTGGATGAATGTGGATCATGTTGAGAATATGTTATGTGATAGCTATTTTGTTGAATTTGATCATTATCCTACATTCAATTATTATGAGAGAGGGAAATATGGTTGTAGAAATTTTCATGTTACTAAATTACCTCTCGTTATGTTGAGATTGCTATTATTTCTTTCTCCTTCCTTGCATATGCTAGATCTTGCTTGTCTTGGTAAAAAATTTTCCTATAAGATGCCTATGCATAGGAAGTATGTTAGACTTAGAAGTGTTTGTCATATGTTTTATGATGCTCTCTTTGTGCTTCAATTCTAATCTTTCACGTGAGCATCATTGAAATTATCGTGCCTAGCTAGGGGCGTAAAACGATAGCGCTTGTTGGGAGGCAACCCAATTTTATGTTTTTTGTTTTTGTTGCTCTTAGGGAATAAATATTTCATCTAGCCTCTGATTAGATGTGGTTTCAAGTTTTGTTTAGTGTTTGTGCCAAGTAGAACCTTTGGTAAGACTTGTGTGAAGTTTATATGATCTTGCTGTGAAAACAGAATCATTAGCGATAGCTAAAGTAGTCGTGGGATTTTAATGGAGCGTGATTTTTAGTTGACTATTTTTGCTTCTGATTGGTAGACAAATTGCGCAAATTTACCAATTTAGTTTGAATTTTTTAGAGTTCCAGAAGTAGGCGAACCCTGCAGATTACTACAGACTGTTTTGTCTTTGACAGATTCTGTTTTTCGTGTGTTGTTTGCTTATTCCGATGCATCTATGAGTAATATCGGAGGATATGAACCATAGAGAAGTTGTAGTACAGTAGGTTTAACACCATTATAAACAAAGAATGAATTCATTTCTGTACCTTTGATTAGTGGTTTGCTTTCTCATACTAACGGAGCTCACGAGAATTTTTGTCTAAGTTTTGTGTTGTGAAGTTTTCAAGTTTTGAGTATTGCTTTGATGGACTATGGAACAAGGAGTAGCAAAGGCCTAAGCTTGGGGATGCCCATGGCACCCCAAGTAAATTCAAGATAATCAAAAGCCTAAGCTTGGGTATGCCCCGGGAAGGCATCCCCTCTTTCGTCTTCGTCCATCGGTAACTATACTTGGAGCTATATTTTTATTCGCAACATGATATGTGTTTTGCTTGGAGCGTCTTGTATAATTTGAGTATTTGCTTGTTAGTTTGCCACAATCATCCTTGCTGGACACACCTATTTTAGAGAGTTAAATATGTCCTAGAAATTGTGAGAACACTTTATGTGCTTCACATATATCTTTTGAGTTGAATAGTTTTTGCTCTAGTGCTTCACTTATATCTTTTAGAGCATGGTGGTGGTAATATTTTGTAGAAATTGTTGAACTCTCATTCTTCACTTAGATCTATTTGAGAGTCTATTAGAACAGCATGGTAAAGTGTTTAGGCTAAAGAAACTAGTCTTCACATGATAGACATCCAATGTCAATGTAGTAAAAAAAAAAATCACACCAAGTGCATTGAATAGAATGAGATGTTGGATGCTTGATAATTGTTTTGAGATATGAGGATAGTGATATTAGAGTCATGCTAGTGCAGTTATTATGAAATTGGGAAATACTTTTGTTAAGGTTAGTGATTCCCGTATCATGCATGTATGGTGAACCGCTATGTGACGAAGCTAGAGCATGAGGTATTTGTAAAGTGCCAACCTTTGTGTGGAGGTCAGGGGCGCGCGATGGTTAACTCCTACCAACCTCCCCCCTAGGAGCATGAGTTGATTGCTTGACTCGTAGATTTTTGCAATAAGTATATGAGTTCTTATGACTAATGTTGAGTCCATGGATTATACGCACTCTCACCCTTCCACCATTACTAGCCTCTCTTGTACCGCACAACTTTCGTCGGTGCCATAAACCCACTATATATCCTTCCTCAAAATAGCCACCATATTGTTCCTCAAAACAGCCACCATACCTACCTATCATGGCATTTCCATAGCCATTCCGAGATATATTGCCATGCAACTTTCCATCGTTCCGTTCATATGACACGCATCATATTGTCATATTACCATGCATGATCATGTAGTTGACATTGTATTTGTGGCAAAGCCACCATGCATAATCTTTTCATACATGTCACTCTTGTTTCATTGCACATACCGGTACACCGCTGGAGGCATTCATATAGAGTCATACTTTGTTGTTGTTGTATCGAGTTGTAATTTCGTGTTGTAATGAAAGTGTGATTATCATCATTATTAGAGCATTGTCCCATGGGAGGAAAGGCTGAATCTATAAAGCCCCTCCGCAAAAAAAAGCCCAAAAAAAGAAGAAAAAAGAAAAGAAAGAAAAAGGGACAATTACTATTATCTTTTTCCACACTTGTGCTTCAAAGTAGCACCATGTTCTTCATTGTAGAGAGTCTCATGTTTAGTCACTTTCATATACTAGTGCGAATTTTCATTATAGAACTTGTCTTGTATATTCCAACGATGGGCTTCCTCAAATGCCCTAGGTCTTCGTGAGCAAGAAAGTTGGATGCACACCCACTAGTTTCTTTTCTTGAGCTTTCATTCATATTTAGCTCTAGTGCATCTGTTGCATGGCAATCCCTACTCACTCACATTGATATCTATTGATGGGCATCTCCATATCCCGTTGATATGCCTAGTCGATGTCAGACTATCTCCCTCCTTTTTGTCTTCTCCACAACCACCTCTATTCCACCCATAGTGTTATATCCATGCCTCACGCTCATGTATTGCATGAAAGTTGAAAGGTTTGAAAAGATAGAGTATGAAAACAAATGCTTGGCTGAAATCGGGGTTGTGCATGATATGAATATTTTGTGTGATGAAGAGGGAGCATAGCCAGACTATATGATTTTGTAGGGATAACTTTCTTTAGCCATAGTATTTTGAGAAGACATGATTGGTTTGTTAGTATTACTTGAATTATTGTCATTTCTTATGTCAATATAGACTTTTATCTTGAATCTTTCATATCTGAATATTCATGCCACAATTAAGAGAATTACATTGAAAAACTATATTGATTAGCATTCCACATCAAAAATTCTTTCTGTATCATTTACATACTCGAGGACGAGCAGGAATTAAGCTTGGGGATGCTTGATACGTCTCCAACGTGTCTATAATTTTTTATTGTTCCATGCTATTATTTATGAAGTCTTGGATGTTTAATGGCCTTTATCATTCACTTTTATATCATTTTTGGGACTAACCTACTAACCCAAAGGCCCAGTCCAGATTGCTGTTTTTTGCCCATTTCAGGGTTTTGCGGAAAAAGAATATCAAACGGAGTCCAAACGGAATGAAACCTTCGCGAGAGATATTTTTGGAGAAAATCACGCACAGGAAACTTCAGGACCAAGTTAGGGAACAGAGGGGCTGCTGTCAGGACCCCGATCCTAAGTCACACCGATCTAGCTGTAAAACGTCATATCACTTTGCGGCCTCACTCACGGTAACCCCACGGGTGCCACCTTACCTGGCCCGGGACCGTTTGCGCATTTTGGCACACGTATATGACAGTGTCGCTAGCATCCATATGACAGAGAACCCGGGCCGACATGGATAGTTATAAACCAAAAGTGGCACTAAATTACAGAGACAGGCATCCATGACCCAGCAACGAACGTGTCGGTCATCAACGTATGAACCCAAATCGTAGCAAGCTACATGGACTTAAAGGAACAACGCGTGACATTTCCCCTAAGGGACAGACACAGGAACGAAGAAGGACACATGCCGGCCAGCCTACGTGTTCCGAGCAGTAGCAAGCTACCAAGGCTCATTGGAGACACTAGGAGGCATTTCCTTGTAAGATAGGCTACCAAAGGAAAACAACTAGGTGTCGGATCCCACACATACCAAGCATTTCAATCATACACACAATATGCTCAATATGTGCAAATACAACATTGCATCACAACAGAACTCTATGACTCAAAGTACTTTATTTAACCGGCTCCAAGAGCCATACATCACATATCCATACAGGTAGGGGTCACATGACCCAACACTCAAGTCATACAGTCATACAAGCACAAGCGGAAGCTACATGTCTGAGTACAGACAACTTAGAAAATAAAACAGGCTTGGTGTAGCCTGACTATCTACAAGGCCCTTCACAAGCTCCAGATCTCTGTCTGGGTGTCAAGCTACTCGTCAACGTCAACGTCTATGTAGAACCCATCGGCAGGGGCAGGGTTCTCCTCTGCAATAGTTATTAAGCAAACATGAGTACAAAGGTACTCAACAAGTCTTACCACAGAACCTATCATACATGCAATATTATCAAAGGGGGGTAGTGGAGTTCATAGCAGAATGGCAGCTTTGACCTTGGCTAACCTATACTACAACTCTCAACAGATTGCAAGATGTTATTACGAACACGAGTCCTCTACTCACCACATCAATACACTACCGGGGATCCTCTTCCGTCATCCTACGGAAGGGCCATCCACGGCACTCACACTTATCTTGAGGCTTTTAGTAGAATCCATCAACTTGTCTATGAACTGTAAGAGTAACCAAGTAGTCCGTACCGCAAACAACGGCTATTCGAATAGTTTGATAACCCTGCAGGGGTGTACTTCTTCACACACGCTTTCACCACTTATCGCCGTTTACTCGGCGTGTACTCGGCAACCTTCAAGCGGAAGCCCAGCGGGGGTGTCGGCCACGACCTGACTAACTACTCAAGTCTCTCGTCCAGGTTTATCGCCTATTTGGGTTCCATCCGTGGGGAGATCCGGCCGGGGTGTCGCTCACGGCCCCAAACGATGTGTACAGGGCTCCCGAGTCACCAAACGGGCAACCGGTACAACGTGCCACGTACCTGTCGCATCACAACCCACCCCGAGAGTCAGCGTTGTGCACGACCTCCAGTAAGCTATAAACACCAGAAACTAGTTGCAACTCCTGGACAAAGATCAAGGGTAATTAATAAGCCGAGAGGGTCAATTAAGGATCCCAATGTGTGGTAGTAGCTGTAACTTGAACCACACATACAGATCTCGGGTCCTATGGACGATTCCAATGAAACAACCCACCATGTACTCCTACATGGCCTTTCATCGATACCTTTACCAAGCGTGTTCCACACTTCCCTCTCTTTATCGGTATGATCATTTCACTCTGATCCATCACCCAGATGAACCAGACCAGACACAACTCTAAGCATAGCAGGAAACATAAACAAATAGCATGGTGGATCACACATCACATGGCTCAATCAACTCCTACACATGCTAGTGGGTTTCAACTATTTACTGTGGCAATGACAGGTCATGCAAGGGATAGGGTTCAACTACCGCAGCAAGTAGCAGTTCACACGCTGTTGCCTTAATGCAGTAAAAGAGAGCAGGAGTGAGGAGATTGGGTTTGTATCAGAATGATCAATGATTGCTTGCCTGACAAAGTGGTTGTCGGGTACTGCTCTTCAACTGGATACGCAGCGGTATCCTCGGGAGCAGAACCTAACACAGAGAATACCGGCGATACAATCATTAACAAACAAATGCAACAATATGATGCATGCTCATGACATGGCAAGATGCATGTGTGTTGGCTAATACAACTAAAAACCAGAAGGGTTTGAGCCTATTTGAATCAAAGATTCAAATTGGCATTTTAACTATTATTTAATTAAGTGCATTATCATGTTTTTAAGTATACAGCAAGGTTAAATTGCTCAAACATGCATGAAACCAGTGCCATTGGAAAGATTAGATTTTTCTAATCATTCTTCATATATAAATCTTTTCCATCTGAGCTACTGTTGAATTTATATGCTTTTTTTGAAGTTTAGGCATTTTCTGGAATTTCCTGAATTATTTTTAAATCTAAAAATCCCAGAAAATCCTTTACTGCGTCAGCATGACATCATGCTAACGTCAGGCAGTCAACAGGGCCAGTCCAAGTCAAACCTGACCAGTGGGACCCACTGGTCAGTGTCACAGTTAACTAATTAACTAATTAGAATTAACTTAACACCTAAACTAGGTTTGACTTGCGGGCAGGGCCCACATGTCAGTGACCCAGGGGGGTCAAACCCGTGGTCAAACAGGTCCATCTCGCCGGCGTTTAGCCGCCGGCGAGGCCAAACACGGCGGTGGGGTGCGGGTTTCGTGCTCCGGCTGCCAAATCGACGGCGGAGCACACCTACGGTTAGCTGGAAGCAAACCGCATCGAGTCGAGGTGGTGGCTGGCCTCGGGGTCGCTGGAGATGACGCCGGCGACGAGTCCAGCGGCGGCCGGAGTTCGGCGAAGTTGAAAACGACGGTGCGGTGCTCGTTGAGGAGCGTGAAGTAGTCCTACAACATCTGCGTGTGATGGTGAAGCTGATAGGCACGGTGGCCGGACCAATGGATGGCCGGAGCCTCATCGGCGACGAGCTCCACGGCGGTGCGTGCAGGTGAGCTTCGTGCGGCGCGTTCCAGCGCAGAAGAGAGCCAACGGAGAGGGGGAGGACGAAGCTGGGCTCACAGGGGATGCAGCAGACGCCGGAGCGAGCTCGGGGGTGGTCGGAGCTGAGCGGGACGGCGAGGGGGATCTCCGCGGCCGGAGATGGGGAAGAAGAGGTCGAGGGCGTCTCCAGGGCGGGCGAGCGCTCGGGGCTCGGCCTGTTCGAAGTAGTCGAGGACGGCGGAGACGACGGACACCAAGGCGGGGCTCAGGGACGACGGTGGGCGCGGCTTCTACGATGGTGCGAGCACGACGACGTCGGCCATGGCACGGGGAGGGCGAGAGAGGGTAGCTGGGGAGAGGGGGAGGTGTCTGCGAGGTCGGGGACGACGTGTACGACCGATCCAGGCTTCCAGGGCGGCGAGGGGAGGAAGCAGGGCGGCGGGCAGCTGCGTGGCGCGCGGTGCGGTCGCCGTCGAGCAACTGCCTGCCTGCCTGGCCGAGCCAAGCAGCTCGCTCGAGTGGCAGCTGGGCTGGGCCGGCAGGTGGGCCGGGTGGGGCGCCAGGTAAACTTTCCCTCTCCCTTTTTTTCTATTTCTTTTCTGTTTCATTTGTTTTGCAACTTTGTTTAATTAAATAAAATACCAGAGCATTTTATAACTCATAACACTTGGCATACCTACTGTATATAATATGAAGAGTAGGAAACATTATAGTTTATGATTATTTGAGCATTTAAAATATTTTATAGCATTTAAATGCCCAAATTCAAATACCATATGATTTAATCCAGTGACCTTGGATGTCCTAGAAAATTGTGCACCATTTTTAGCAAAGGTTTGAGACCAAGGCAGAAATGATGAACATTTTTGAAGGGCATTTTGGGTACATTGGAAAATATTTTATCAAACCCTAGTTGTTAGAAGAGGGGTGCTGGGGTTTCTGTCATTCCCATTTCAAATTTCTTTGAAAAGTAAACATGATGCACACACCAACTAACCCTAATGCAAGTGCTAACTAGGGATGTGACAACTCACCCCCACTTAAAAGAATCGCGTCCCGAGATTCGGGTTCCTCCGGAAAGAGGGTGGGGTACTCAAATCGAAGACGATCCTCCCTTTCCCAAGTAGCTTCACTCTCGGAATGATGTGACCATTGAACCTTGAGAAACTTGATATTGTGGCGTCGAGTGGTGCGCTCGGTTTGATCAAGAATACGAATGGGGTATTCTCGATATGTGAGATTGTCCTGGAGATCAAGCGTTTCGTGGTCCACTCCGCGGATAGGATCCGAGAAGCAACGCCTGAGTTGAGAAACGTGGAAAACATCATGAACTCTGGAGAGGTGCGGAGGTAGTTCCAATTGGTAGGCAACTTCTCCTCGTTTGGCAAGAATGCGAAAAGGACCGATGAAACGAGGGGCCAATTTGCCTTTGATACCGAAGCGATGGGTTCCCTTAAGAGGAGTAACCCGAAGGTAAGCCTTATCGCCGACTTCAAAAGTCACAGCCTTATGATGACTATCATATTGGCTCTTTTGGCGAGACTGGCCTGTTTTCCATCTCTCACGAACGATGCGAACTTGCTCTTCTGCTTCCTGAATCATATCCGGGCCAAAGAATTGTCTTTCCCCGGTCTCTGACCAGTTAAGAGGTGTTTGACACCTTCGTCCATATAGAACTTCGAAGGGAGCTTTGCCCAAGCTGGCTTGATAACTATTGTTATAAGCGAATTCGGCAAATGGAAGACATTTTTCCCATTCCATACCGAAAGAAATGACAGAGGCTCGAAGCATGTCTTCCAGGATTTGATTGACTCGTTCCACTTGACCACTTGACTGCGGATGGAAGGCAGTACTGAAAGAGAGATGAGTTCCCATAGCATTCTGGAAACTTTCCCAAAATCGGGAAGTGAAAAGACTTCCACGGTCTGAGTTAATCTCCAACGGTACACCATGAAGTGATACTATCCGAGAGACATACAAATCTGCTAGCTGGCTAGCGGTAATACTCTCTCGAACAGGCAGGAAATGAGCTACTTTAGAGAGGCGGTCGATAACGACGAAGATAGCATTATTCCCTTTCCTGGTCCTGGGAAAACCGGTAATGAAGTCCATACCGACTTTGTCCCATTTCCATTCAGGAATAGCTAAAGGTTGAAGGGTGCCAGCAGGCCGTTGATGCTCTGCTTTGACTCGACGACAAACGTCGCAGTTAGCAATGAATTGAGCGATTTCTCTCTTCATCCTAGTCCACCAGAATCTCTGACGTAGATCCTGATACATTTTGGTACTACCTAGATGAATCGTGAGAGGAGATTCATGAGCCTCCTTAAGGATTAACTGCCGTACATGGTGGTTCTTGGGAACCACTACACGGTTCTCAAAGAAAACAACACCTCGATCATCCATAGAGAAACTTTTAGCGAGTCCGCTAGCAATGTTCTCTTGGAGTTGGGTTATACCTTTATCACGCTTCTGGGCACCTATAACTTGATCCATAAGGGTAGGTTTCGCCACCAAGGTGGAAAGGAATCCTCGAGGAACAATGTGAAGGTTAAGCTTACGAAATTCCTCGTGGAGAAGTGGTTGACCTTGTTGTAACATTAAGTTGTTACAATATGACTTACGACTTAGTGCATCAGCCATGACATTGGCCTTTCCAGGGGTATAAGTGATTCCTAAGTCGTAGTCGATGAGCAACTCAACCCAACGTCTTTGCCTGAGATTCAAATCCGGTTGGGTGAAGATATACTTCAAACTTTGATGATCAGTGAAGATTTCACAGCGATTACCAAGGAGGTAATGTCGCCACGTTTTGAGTGCATGGACTACAGCTGCAAGCTCTAAATCATGAGTAGGATAGTTATCCTCATGTGGACGCAACTGTCGGGATGCGTATGCAATCACTTGACGATCTTGCATGAGAATGCAACCTAGTCCTTGTCGCGAGGCGTCGCAATAGATTATAAAATCCTTGGAAAAATCTGGTGGTACCAGTACAGGTGCAGATGTCAGGCGTCTTTTCAGTTCCTGAAAACTGGACTCGCACTGTGGGGTCCACTCAAACTTTTTATCTTTCTTGAGGAGTTCAGTTAGAGGTTTGGCAACCTTGGAGAAATTCTCGATGAACCATCGGCAATAGCTCGCTAAGCCAAGAAAGCTCCTAACTTGCTTGACCGATTCAGGAGGAGTCCAATCAAGGACGGCTTGAACTCGCTCGGGATTGACAGCAATACCCTTGCCCGAGATCACATGACCTAGATAGGTTACTTCTAGCAACCAAAATTCACATTTAGAGAATTTGGCATAAAGGCGGTGCTCTCGAAGTTTCATCAATACCAGCCTTAAATGCTCGGCATGATCTTCCTTGTTCTTGGAATAGATGAGTATATCATCGAGGTATACCACGACGAATTTATCCAAATACTCCATGAATATAGAATTCATTAACCGAGAAAAGGTAGCTGGGGCATTGGTTAATCCGAAGGACATAATGGTGTACTCATATTGGCCATAACGAGTAACGAAAGCCGTTTTAGGAATGTCTCCGTTCTTGATTTTGATTTGATGGTAGCCCAACCTCAAATCCATCTTAGAGAAGACTGAGGATCCAGCGAGCTGATCATACAGGTCGTTGATCCTGGGAAGCGGATACTTATTCTTTATGGTGACCAGATTGACAGGTCGGTAATCTACAACCATCCGCTCCGTTCCATCCTTCTTCTTGACGAAGAGGACGGGGCAAGCCCAAGGGGAAGAACTAGGACGGATGAAACCTTTCTGCAAGGACTCATCGAGTTGTTTCTTTAGCTCAGCTAATTCTAGTGGTGCCATCTTATAAGGTCTCCTAGAGATTGGGACAGTTCCTGGGATAAGATCTATCACAAACTCGACATCTCTGTCAGGTGGGATTCCTGGCAGTTCTTCTGGAAAAACATCCGGGAAGTCACGGACTACCGGGATATCTTCGAGTTCTGGTAGAGGGCTGGCATTAAGAGAGTAGAGCTGACGCTCAGTCATTCGAGTCAAGACATTGACTATCTTGCCGGATGGATGTGTAAGTTGAACGGTCCTAGTAAAGCAATCAATTTTGGCGTAATGAGTTCTCATCCAATCCATACCCAAAATGATGTTTATGTCCGAGGACTTGAGGGCGATTAAAGATGCTAGGAAAACAAGTCTATCGACAAGGATTTCATTTCCATGGCTTACCCTAGAGGTTTGCCACTTTGAACCAGGAGTTTGAATAACCATGGAAGTAGGCATGTCACAAAAAGTCATGTTGTGCAATCGAGCATAGCTCTCAGATATGAACGAATGGGATGCTCCAGTATCGAAAAGAACAGATGCCGGATGGCAGTTTACGAGAAGCGTACCAAGGACGACGTTAGGATCCTCATAAGCTTCCTCGGCAGAGACATAGTTGACATGACCACGTGTAGTGGGGATTGGCTTGACATAATTCACCTTGCCGGTTGGTTTACCACGGCTGTGACGCCCGAAGACCGATGTCCCAGAAGATTCCAGAAGATTCCAGATGTTCCGGGTTGCCCATGTGTTTTATTTGTGCTTGTGTTATTTATTTTGCATTGCATCATGTCATCATGCCATCATGTCATTTTTATTTTGCATCTCAACCTAAATAAATTGTGTGGACCTTTGGTCCATTTAAATCGAGGGAAGTGACTTCTCTTTATAACATATAAAGCCTCTCAATATTATTAGGGAGCTATACAATAATATTCCATTTGCTTCGGAATAACCCAACACACTTGCATTTATTCCCCATGCCCTAAGCCTATTCCTAACTCCTCCTTCCTTTTCTTTATTCTTTGCTGTTTTCT
This sequence comes from Secale cereale, assembly GCA_902687465.1. Lineage (NCBI taxonomy): Eukaryota > Viridiplantae > Streptophyta > Magnoliopsida > Poales > Poaceae > Secale > Secale cereale. The sequence goes on along the minus strand of LR738709.1, from coordinate 57,653,331 downwards.
GTGTTTTTTTTTGGAAAACAGTATCAGTTAAATAAGAAGACCAGCCTCCCTTTTCCCCCTGGCCTTTCCCTCTCTCTAGGCCTCCCTAAGGCCCAGGCCAGCAGCCTCTTGGCCCATAGGCACAGCCACCATCCCAGCCGGCCCAGGCTTCAAGCTGGCCCAAGGCCCATCGCTCACGTAACCCAAGCTAGCGCGCAGCCTCACCCTCTCCCCTCGCTCGTCCCCCTCGCGCCGCAATCCCGCATCTCCTCGAGACCGCACTCCCTCGTCCGTTTCCTCCTCGCACAGTCCCCTGGCTCCCTCTCCTTCGATCCTCCACTGCGCGAGCCATCTCCCGAGCGCCTCCTCCTCCTCTGCGCGAGCAGGCCAGTCAGGCCGCAGCTTCCTCGACCCTCCTCTCCAACCGCCCGCAGCGGCGAGGCCAGGAAGGAGCTGCGCCTCCCATCGAGCCCGAGCCCTCCTCCCGTCGAGGCCGAACCCTTCACCTCCAGGCCCGCCGGCCGGATCCCGTGGCTCGCCTCTCCATCGCCTCCAGGCCGAGGGCCCCGGCCCCTGTCTCCTCCCGCGCCATGGACCGCCCGTCCTGCTGCCTCGTCGGCCAGGAGCGCCTTGGCGCCCGCGTCGCCACGTCGGCCTCCAACAGAGCCGCAACCGCGGCTCCTCCTCTGCCCGTCCCGTGCAGCCTCCCTTCGTCCTCGAGCCGCCCGTCCAGCGCCTCCCTCTGTCACCGTCCAGCGCATGCGCCGGCGCCCGACCTCGCCTCTGCAGCGTCCAGCGCCGCGTCGCCATGGGAGCCGCATCTCCAGCAACACCAGGACCTCCGTGGCCTCTCCGGCGCCGCGGCCAGGCCCCGCCTCGGCGTCGTCCAGCACCGGATCCCGCGGCCCCTGCCTCTGCCGTGTTGCCTCCTTGTTGCCATGTTGTTTTGTTGCTTTTGTTGTTCGCCAAAACCTTGCTGCCCTTGTCGTTTCCAAGTTCAAAACGAGGGAACCAAGTCTGCCAAGTACCACGACGTCGATGCGGCAAGTACCACGACGACCCTCGAAGAGCTCCGATCCGTCAAGTTACACTACCGTCGCCGAGACCAAGTTCCACTACGTCCACGACGACCGAACGGCTACGATGACAAGTACATCTACGAACGGGAACGCCTACACGACGACACTACACGACGCGTCAAGTACCCCTTCGGATGCGTCAAGTTCGACTACACATGGAGATCCCGTGTACCCCGACGTCGCAAGTACCACGACACGTAACGTGAACGTCTACCGTCGCCGAAGACCCGTGAACAACTACTTCCTCTTCGGCCGTGTACCACTACTTCCTCTACGAACGAGAATGGCTACTTCCTCTTCGGAAACGTGAACGCCTTCTTCCTCTACGTCTCGAACCGCCCCGAAACGAGTGTTTCGAAGGTATAACCCGAGACGATGACCCGTGGATGAATGCTTGCATGTGTTGTATGAGATGTTTGCCCTTTTGTGCTTCGTGTCCGTTTCGTCCCTTTTGTCATGTTCCTCGGTTGCCTCGTCGCCGACCCGTGGGAACCCGGCAACGGGATCACCCCACCTTTCTTCTTGTTTCGCTCTCCGTCATCTTTTGCACCGGTCTCTCACCGAGTTACCGGAACCGAGATGTTGCATTGCATCATTTTCGGATCGTTGCCGTGGCACCCTTTCCTTCCACCACGGTGACAAATACTTCATATCTCTCCATGTCAACTTTTAATATAATTGCATAAAACTTGATCATGTCATCCGCATCATGTTATCAACATTATAATGTGTGTTTGTTGGTTGCTTAATAATTATTAAACATGCTCATGGGGATTTTCCGGATATGTTGTTGTTATTTTCCGGCCTCATTTAAAATGCCTAAATAGTGTAGTTTCATTATGCTTCACCTCTTGCCATGTTAAAAACATTTAATCTTATCTTGTAAATAAACGAGAGTCAATTAAATAATTAAAATGTGGTGTTTCGTCAATATGCAACTCGTTGCATATTGAGCTCCACTTAACTTGTAGTATTTGTTTGTGCACCTTGCCATGCCATGCATAATTAAACCGGACATGCATCATACTTGGATGTGCATCGTATGCCATGTTTATGCTTGTGTGTTTACCGCGTTGTTTCTTCTTTCCGGTTGCTTCTCTTGTTAGCTTCGGTTTCGTTCCGGAGTTGTGAGGAATCGCTCGACTGTGTTGCTTCGTCTACTTCATGGACCCGTTCTTCTCCCTCGCGGAATCCCAGGCAAGATGATCATACCCTTGGATACCTTTACTACCATTGCCATGCTTAGTGTCTCGATGCTATCGTTACATGTCGCGCTACCCATCTTTTATGTCAGCCTCTCCTTGTTGCCATGAAACCTCTAACCTTGACACCTTCCTAGCAAAACCACTGTTTGGCTATGTTACCCGCTTGCTCAGCCCCTCTTATAGCGTTGTTAGTTGCAGGTGAAGATGAAGTTTGTTCCAGGAGGGAACTAGTTGTTGCTATATCACAATATCTATAATTATTATTAACACACCTATATACTGGGCATGGGTGGAAGGCTTGGCCTTTTGTTCGGTGTTTTGTTCCACTCATACCACCTTAGGCGCCGATAAACCGGCATTATGTTCCTTGATTTTGCGTTCCTTACATGATGGGTGGATGGGGACCCCTTGACAGTTCGACTTTGAATAAAACTCCTCCAGCAAGGCCCAACATTGGTTTTAATTTGCTCATAATAACAACTTAATTAATTAATTAAATTGCATAGGGAGTTAGCGCTACCCGAGGATTCTCTCTACATAGCAGGGGGGCCAGTGCTGATGGTGTTGGTCCCAAACGGGGGTTATGCGGGGCCACCACGGGGAAACTCGAGGTTTGGCTCCCGTAGGATCACCCATCCGGTCGTGGCCTGAGACGAGATACGCGCGGCTACTATCAGGGTGTCGACACACCGGGAGATCTTGCTGGACTTGTTTTACCATTGTCGAAATGTCTTGTGCTACCGGGATGCCGAGCCTGATCGGATTTCCCTAAGATAAGGAGTGATGATATTATATTTAACACTTCAGCTAATCGTGAGAGCTTGTGATGGGCTAAGTTGGAACACCCCTGCAGGGTTATGATCTTTCGAAAGCCGTGCCCGCAGTTATGTGGCAGATTGGAATTTGTTAATGTCCGGTTGTAGAAAACTTGACAGAGGATCCGAAGTAAAACACACAACTGTGTGAGTAACCGTGACTGTCTCTTTTCACTTTGAGAAGAGAACACGGTGGGGTTATGTTTGATCGTATGTAGTTCAGGATCTTTAGCGATCACCTTTTTGCGACCGTTTGCGTAGATGCTCATCTTATTCTGGTACTCGTAAGTTAGCCACCATATTATGCTTAGCCGCTGCTGCAACCTCACCACTTTACCTCTTCCTACCCATAAAGCTTTGCTAGTCTTGTTACCCATGGTTATGGGATTGCTGAGTCCTCGTGGCTCACAGATACTACAACACCAGATGCAGGTTCAGCCGAGAAAGATGCAGGAGCTGGTTCAAGTTCTTCATTGGGAGCTCGATGAAGATTGTGGCCGTATGCTTGTGACATTTCCGTCGATCAGTAGTGGTTTCTACTAGGATTCGATCCTGACATGTGGCTTTATGTTGTTTTGGTATCTTTCTTTTGATCTTCGCCCGTAGTCGGGTTGTGATGTTTTGAATGATGTTTTGCTTATGTAATGTATTGTGTGAAGTGGCGAGTGTAAGCCAACTATCTCCTTTTGCATTTTAATCCCTCTTTTACATGAGTCGTGCAAAGATACCAAACTTGAGATCATTCTAGGATGGGCTTATACCTTTAAGTCGTGCCTCGACACGTAGGAGGTATAGTCCCATCCTGGGCATTACAACGGCCAACGGGTTTTCCTGGTTGGTTCTGAGGACACTCACGCATGTAGTGCCCCGGTTCTCCACACTTGAAACATGTCACAGTGGTGGTGCGTGGAGCAAAGTTGGAAGGTGGTCCTCCATAGGTCTTAGCAGGTGCAAACTGTTGAGTTGGGCGAGGCGCCTCATAGGATGGCCTCGGTGTGTACTTGGGTGGCAGAGCAGTGTTAGGAACCACACACGGCGCTTGTGAGAGCCAGAGGCGGATGAGGAACCAAAGTCTCGAGTATGCTTGCGGGTGGCCTCGAAGTCGGTCTGGCCTGTTTCAGCACTGATAGCCTTGTTTACCAACTTCTGGAAGGAAGTGCACTCGTGCAGACGTAGATCTCGGCGAAGTTCAGGGCTGAGTCCCTTGCGGAACCTTGCCTGCTTCTTGGCATCGGTGGATACTTCCTCAGGTGCATAGCGTGCCAAGTTGCCAAACTCGCGGCTATAGCCATCCACAGTTAACCGGCCCTGGGTGAAATTGCAGAATTCCTCCCGCTTGCGATCCATGAGACCTTCCGGAATGTGATGTTCACGGAATGCCTCACTGAACTCAACCCAGGTAGTGATTTGTTCAGCAGGACGCATAGCTTCAAAGTTTTCCCACCAAAGACTGGCAGGGCCCTTAAGATGGTAGGCAGCGTAGGTAACCTTGTCAGCTTCGGCCACAGGGGCAGAGTGTAGCTTGTGGGTAATACTACGTAGCCAGTCATCAGCATCCAGAGGTTCAGTGGAGTGATGGAACTTCGATGGACACATCTTGATAAAGTCATTGATTGACACCACGTCATTCCTCTGGCGGAACCTAGTGTTCTGCTCTATGCGTTCCAGCAGACGGTTGGTCTCTCTCTTGTTCCGTTCTGCTTCAAGCATAACTTCCGCCAAGGAGGGTGGCTGGGGCAGATTCCCATCTCTAGCCCCACTAGCCTCACCCTGCTCCTGAGCAGCAGGAGTGTTGCGAGTGTTGACCATCCTAGGAAAATAAAACAACGGTTTAGACAAGGATGGCAAAAAATTTACATAGAAGTGCAGAATGTAATGGATGACACGGAATGCAAAGATGTTCATCTGTACGACATGGTAATATAGGAACTGCTATATATATACCAGTGGTCATACACACCATACAACGTTTAGTACAAGCCAAGGCTAAAGTACAACTGCGGTGAAAGACGATACATCCCATCAGAGGCATTCCAAGCTCCTATACATTATTTAGCTACACCTCTGGAACTCAGTACACACTAAGTCATATTCCACAAGACGCGCAGGACTGTGGAAATACAACTACTACAACCACGGCCTAGCTCAGACATTCGCGTAGTAATCCTCGTAAAGATTACCACCGTAGCCTGGAAGTGGAACAGATGGATCTTGAAACTCGCGAGCACTCGATGGATGTGGACCATAGGGACATGGATGTGGTCTCGGTCCCGATGCTGGTGGTAATCGACGCCCACGTGGAGGTGTAATACCCCCAACGTCACGCCAATCCATGCGTTCAGGCAGACGAGTCCGCACGGGGTACAAATCCCGCATGTCCAGATATCCGGCGTGCACAGCAGGTGCAAGCCGTGTCAAAGTAGTCTAATGAGCGGCTGGAGTGTTATACAGCTCCATTCGGAGGGCACGGACCTCACGGTCCCGATCCTCCAGCATCTGAACAGTGGTCTGAAGCAGTGGCTCTTCATGAGCAGCATCAGTATACAGACCAGTGTAGTAGCCTTCCTCTCCGGGAAGTGAGGCTGGCATGTAACAGAACTCAGTGTTCAGCAACAGGGCATGCCTAGCACGGAGAATGGTCTGTTGGGGAACGTAGTATTTTCAAAATTTTCCTACGATCACGCAAGATCTATCTACTAGATGCATAGCAACGAGAGGGGAGAGTGTGTCTACGTACCCTTGTAGACCAAAAGCGGAAGCGTTTATCAACGCGGTTGATGTAGTCGTGCACCTTCACGATCCGTCCCGATCTAGTACCGAACGTACGGCACCTCCGCGTTCAGCACACGTTCAGCTCGACGACGTCCTCGCCTTCTTGATCCAGCAAGACGGGCGAAGTAGTAGATGAGTTCCGGCAGCACGACGGCGTGGTGACGGTTGTTGATGAAGAACAATCTCTGCAGGGCTTCGCCAAGCACTACAGAAACTAGACGGAGGATAAACTAGAGGGTCGGGGTAGCCGGCACACGGCTTGGTGTATCTTGATGTGTCTTGGGTGCTAGCCCTACCCCTCTATTTATATGTTGAGCCTTGGGGTCGAAACTTGGAGTAAAAGCCTTCACAAAGTCGGTTTCACCCGAAAGGCAAGAGTCCTTCTCGGACTCCAGGGCCAGACGCCAGGGTTCCCGGCGTCTGGACCCAGACGCCAGGGACCCTGGCGTCTGGCCCCTGGACTCCGCAAAACTTCCTTTTGCGCTTTCCAAAAACCTTGTGTGCTTTCCCTTTTGGCCCAAATAACGTGTTCTCGTACCCAAACACTTCGGGAAACATCCGGAACCTCTTCCGGTGAATTCCGGAACCCTTCCGGAGGTCAAACACTATTATCTCATATATTAATCTTTATCTCCGGACCATTCCGGAGTTCCTCGTCATGTCCGTGATCACATCCTGGACTCCGAATAACATTCGGTCACCAACATACATAACTCATTAAATACTATATCATCAACGAAACGTTAAGCGTGCGGACCCTACGGGTTCGAGAACTATGTAGACATGACCGAGACACTTCTCTGATCAATAACCAATAGCGGAACCTGGATGCCCATATTGGCTCCTACATATTCTACGAAGATCTTTATCGGTCGAACCGCATAACAACATACGTTGTTCCTTTTGTCAAACGGTATGTTACTTGCCCGAGATTCGATCGTCGGTATCACTATACCTAGTTCAATCTCGTTACTGGCAAGTCTCTTTACTCGTTCCGTAACACATCATCTTGTGACTAACTCATTAGTCTTTTGCTTGCAAGGCTTATTATGATGTGTGTTACCGAGAGGGCCCAGAGATACCTCTCCGACACTCGGAGTGACAAATCCCAATCTTGATCTATGCCAACACCACGAATACTTTCGTAGACACCTGTAGAGCATCTTTATGATCACCCAGTTACGTTGTGACGTTTGATAGCACACAAGGTGTTCCTACGGAATTCGGGAGTTGCATAATCTCATAGTCATAGGAACATGTATAAGTCATGAAGAAAGCAATAGCAGTTAAACTAAACGATCATAGTGCTATGCTAACGGATGGGTCTTGTCCATCACATCATTCTCCTAATGATGTGATCCCGTTGATCAAATGACAACCCATGTCTATGGCTAGGAAACATAACCATCTTTGATCAATGAGCTAGTCTAGTAGAGGCATACTAGGGACATACTGTTTTGTCTATGTATTCACACATGTACTAAGTTTCCGGTTAATACAATTCTAGCATGAATAAAAGACATTTATCATGATATAAGGAAATACAAATAACATCTTTATTATTGCCTCTAGGGCATATTTCCTTCAGTCTCCCACTTGAACTAGAGTCAATAATCTAGATTACAATGTGATGATTCTCACACCCATGGAGTCTTGGTGCTGATCATTTTTTGCCCGTGGAAGAGGCTTAGTCAACGGGTCTGCAACATTCAGATCCGTATGTATTTTGCAAATCTCTATGTCTCCCTCCTTGACCAGATCGCGGATGGAATTGAAGCGTCTTTTGATGTGCTTTGTTCTCTTGTGAAACCTGGATTCCTTCGCCAAGGCTATGGCTCCATTGTTGTCACAAAAGATTTTCATTGGACCCGATGCACTAGGTACTACACCTAGATCGGATATGAACTCCTTCATCCAGACTCCTTCATTTGCTGCTTCCGAAGCAGCTATGTATTCCGCTTCACACGTAGATCCCGCCACGATGCTCTGCTTGGAACTGCACCAGCTGACAGCTCCATCGTTCAATAAAAATACATATCCGGTTTGTGACTTTGAGTCATCCGGATCAGTGTCAAAGCTAGAATCGACGTAACCGTTTACGACGAGCTCTTTGTCACCTCCATATACGAGAAACATATCCTTTGTTCTTTTCAGATACTTTAGGATGTTTTTGACCGCTGTCCAGTGATCCACTCCTGGATTACTTTGGTACCTCCCTGCTAGACTTATAGCAAGGCACACATCAGGTCTGGTACACAGCATTGCATACATGATAGATCCTATGGCTGAGGCATAGGGAATGACTTTCATTTTCTCTCTATCTTCTGCAGTGGTCGGGCATTGAGTCTTACTCAACTTCATACCTTGTAAAACAGGCAAGAACCCTTTCTTTGACTGATCCATTTTGAACTTCTTCAAAATCTTATCAAGGTATGTGCTTTGTGAAAGTCCAATTAAGCGTCTTGATCTATCTCTATAGATCTTGATGCCTAATATGTAAGCAGCTTCACCGAGGTCTTTCATTGAAAAACTTTTATTCAAGTATCCTTTTATGCTATCCAGAAATTCTATATCATTTCCAACCAACAATATGTCATCTACATATAATATTAGAAATGCTACAGAGCTCCCACTCACTTTCTTGTAAATACAGGCTTCTCCAAAAGTCTGTATAAAACCATATGCTTTGATCACCTCATCAAAGCGTATATTCCAACTCCGAGACGCTTGCACCAGTCCATAGATGGATCGCTGGAGTTTGCAAACTTTGTTAGCACCTTTTGGATCGACAAAACCTTCTGGTTGCATCATATACAACTCTTCTTTGAGATATCCATTTAGGAATGCAGTTTTGACATCCATTTGCCAGATTTCATAATCATAAAATGCGGCAATTGCTAACATGATTCGGACAGACTTAAGCATCGCTACAGGTGAGAAAGTCTCATCGTAGTCAACTCCTTGAACTTGTCGAAAACCTTTCGCAACAAGTCGAGCTTTGTAAACAGTAATATTACCGTCTGCGTCGGTCTTCCTCTTGAAGATCCATTTATTTTCGATGGCTTACCGATCATCGGGCAAGTCAACCAAAGTCCACACTTTGTTCTCATACATGGATCCCATCTCAGATTTCATGGCTTCAAGCCATTTTGCGGAATCTGGGCTCATCATCGCTTCCTCATAGTTCGTAGGTTCATCATGGTCTAGTAACATGATTTCCAGAACTGGGTTGCCGTACCACTCTGGTGCGGAACGTACTCTGGTTGATCTACGACGTTCAGTAGAAACTTGATTCGAAGTTTCATTATCATCAACTTCCTCACTAATTGGTGTAGGAATCACTGGAACAATTTCCTGTGATGTACTACTTTCCAATATGGGAGAAGGTACAATTACCTCATCAAGTTCTACTTTCCTCCCACTCACTTCTTTCGAGAGAAACTCTTTTTCTAGAAAGGATCCGTTCTTAGCAACGAATATTTTGCCTTCGGATCTGTGATAGAAGGTGTACCCAACAGTCTCTTTTGGGTATCCTATGAAGACACATTTTTCCGACATGGGATCGAGCTTATCAGGTTGAAGTGTTTTCACATAAGCATCGCAGCCCCAAATTTTAAGAAACGACAACTTTGGTTTCTTGCCAAACCATAGTTCATAAGGCGTCGTATCAACGGATTTAGATGGTGCCCTATTTAACGTGAATGCAGCTGTCTCTAAAGCATAACCCCAAAACGATAGTGGTAAATCGGTAAGAGACATCATAGATCGCACCATATCCAATAAAGTACGGTTATGACGTTCGGACACACCATTACGTTGTGGTGTTCCAGGTGGCGTGAGTTGTGAAACTATTCCACATTGTTTCAAATGAAGACCAAACTCGTAACTCAAATATTCTCCTCCACGATCAGATCGTAGGAACTTTATTTTCTTGTTACGATGATTCTCTACTTCACTCTGAAATTCTTTGAACTTTTCAAATGTTTCAGACTTGTGTTTCATTAAGTAGATATACCCATATCTGCTCAAATCATCAGTGAAGGTCAGAAAATAACGATACCCGCCGCGAGCATCAACGCTCATTGGTCCACATACATCAGTATGTATGATTTCCAACAAATCTGTTGCTCGCTCCATGGTTCCGGAGAACGGAGTTTTAGTCATCTTGCCCATGAGGCATGGTTCGCAAGCACCAAGTGATTCATAATCAAGTGATTCCAAAAGTCCATCTTTATGGAGTTTCTTCATGCGTTTTACACCAATATGACCTAAACGGCAGTGCCACAAATAAGTTGCACTATCATTATTAACCTTGCATCTTTTGGTTTCAATATTATGAATATGGGTATCACTACAATCGAGATCCAATAAGAATAGACCACTCTTCAAGGGTGCATGACCATAAAAGATATTATTCATAAAAATGGAACAACCATTATTCTCTGATTTAAATGAATAACCGTCTCGCAATAAACAAGATCCAGATATAATGTTCATGCTTAACGCTGGCACCAAATAACAATTATTTAGGTCTAAAACTAATCCCGAAGGTAGATGTAGAGGTAGCGTGCCGACGGCGATCACATCGACTTTGGAACCGTTTCCCACGCGCATCGTCACCTCGTCCTTAGCTAATCTTCGTTTAATCCGTAGTCCCTGTTTCGAGTTACAAATATTAGCAACCAAACCGGTATCAAATACCCAGGTACTACTACGAGCATTAGTAAGGTACACATCAATAACATGTATATCATATATACCTTTGTTCATCTTGCCATCCTTCTTATCCGCCAAATACTTGGGGCAGTTCCGCTTCCAGTGTCCAGTTCCCTTGCAGTAGAAGCACTCAGTTTCAGGCTTGGCTCCAGATTTGGGTTTCTTCGTTGAAGTAGCAACTGACTTGATATTCTTTTTGAAGTTCCCTTTCTTTCCCTTGCCCTTTTTCTTGAAACTAGTGGTCTTATTAACCATCAACACTTGATGCTCCTTTTTGATTTCTACCTCCGCAGCTTTGAGCATAGCAAAGAGCTCGGGAATTGTCTTTTGCATCCCTTGCATGTTATAGTTCATCACGAAGCCTTTATAGCTTGGTGGTAGTGATTGAAGAACTCTATCAATGACACTATCTTCGTCAACATTGCAACCAAGTTGAGTCATATGATTGTAGTACCCAGACATTCTGAGCAAGTGTTCACTGATAGAACTATTCTCCTCCATTTTGCAGCTGTAGAACTTATTGGAAATCTCATATTTCTCAATTCGGGCATTTGCTTGAAATATTAACTTCAACTCCTGAAACATCTCATATGCTCCATGACGTTCAAAACGTCGTTGAAGTCCCGGTTCTAAGCCGTAAAGCATGGCACACTGAACTATCGTGTAGTCATCAGACCGCGACTGCCAGACGTTCAAAACGTCTGCATTAGCGGAAGGGGGCTTGTCACCTAGCGGTGCTTCAAGGACATAATTCTTCTGTGCAGCAATGAGGATAATCCTCAGGTTACGGACCCAGTCCGTGTAATTGCTACCATCATCTTTCAACTTAGCTTTCTCTAGGAATGCATTAAAATTCAAAGGAACGGTAGCACGGGCCATTGATCTACAACGACATAGATATGCAAAAACTATCAGGACTAAGTTCATGATAAATTAAAGTTCAATTTAATCATATTAATTTAAAGAACTCCCACTTAGATAGACATCCCTCTGGTCATCTAAATGATCACGTGATCCAAATCAACTAAACCATGTCCGATCATCACGTGAGATGGAGTAGTTTCAATGGTGAACATCTTATGTTGATCATATCTACTATATGATTCACGCTCGACCTTTCGGTCTCAAGTGTTCCGAGGCCATATCTGTATATGCTAGGCTCGTCAAGTTTAACCCGAGTATTCTGCGTGTGCAAAACTGGCTTACACCCGTTGTATTTGAACGTAGAGCTTATCACACCCGATCATCACGTGGTGTCTCGGCACGACGAACTTTCGCAACGGTGCATACTCAGGGAGAACACTTATACCTTGAAATTTAGTAAGGGATCATCTTATAATGCTACCGTCGTTCTAAGCAAAATAAGAAGCATAATAAGATAAACATCACATGCAATCAAAAACTGTGACATGATATGGCCATCATCATCTTGTGCTTTTGATCTCCATCTCCAAAGCACCGTCATGATCACCTTCGTCACCGGCTTGACACCTTGATCTCCATCGTAGCATCGTTGTCGTCTCGCCAACTATTGCTTCTACGACTATCGCTACCGCTTAGTGATAAACTAAAGCAATTACATGGCGATTGCATTTCATACAATAAAGCGACAACCATATGGCTCCTGCCAGTTGCCGATAACTTTACAAAACATGATCATCTCATACAAAACCGTATAACTCATGTCTTGACCATATCACATCACAACATGCCCTGCAAAAACAAGTTAGACGTCCTCTACTTTGTTTGTTGCAAGTTTTACGTGGCTGCTACGGGCTTAGCAAGAACCGTTCTTACCTACGCATACAAAACCACAACGATGTTTCGTCAAGTATGTGCTGTTTTAACCTTCACAAGGACCGGGCGTAGCCACACTTGATTCAGCTAAAGTGAGAGAGACAGACACCCGCCAGTCACCTTTAAGCAACGAGTGCTCGTAACGGTGAAACCAGTCTCGCGTAAGCGTACGCGTAATGTCGGTCCGGGCCGCTTCATCTCACAATACTGCCGAAGCAAAGTATGACATGCTGGTAAGCAGTATGACTAGTATCGTCCACAATCTCATTGTGTTCTACTCGTGCATATCATCTACGCATAAACGTGGCTCTGATACCACTGTTGGGGAACGTAGTATTTTCAAAATTTCCTACGATCACGCAAGATCTATCTACTAGATGCATAGCAACGAGAGGGGAGAGTGTGTCTACGTACCCTTGTAGACCGAAAGCGGAAGCGTTTATCAACGCGGTTGATGTAGTCGTGCACCTTCACGATCCGTCCCGATCTAGTACCGAACGTACGGCACCTCCGCGTTCAGCACACGTTCAGCTCGATGACGTCCTCGCCTTCTTGATCCAGCAAGACGGGCGAAGTAGTAGATGAGTTCCGGCAGCACGACGGCGTGGTGACGGTTGTTGATGAAGAACAATCTCTGCAGGGCTTCGCCAAGCACTACAGAAACTAGACGGAGGATAAACTAGAGGGTCGGGGTAGCCGGCACACGGCTTGGTGTATCTTGATGTGTCTTGGGTGCTAGCCCTACCCCTCTATTTATATGTTGAGCCTTGGGGTCGAAACTTGGAGTAAAAGCCTTCACAAAGTCGGTTTCACCCGAAAGGCAAGAGTCCTTCTCGGACTCTAGGGCCAGACGCCAGGGTTCCCGGCGTCTGGACCCAGACGCCAGGGACCCTGGCGTCTGGCCCCTGGACTCCGCAAAACTTCCTTTTGCGCTTTCCAAAAACCTTGTGTGCTTTCCCTTTTGGCCCAAATAACGTGTTCTCGTACCCAAACACTTCGGGAAACATCCGGAACCTCTTCCGGTGAATTCCGGAACCCTTCCGGAGGTCAAACACTATTATCTCATATATTAATCTTTATCTCCGGACCATTCCGGAGTTCCTCGTCATGTCCGTGATCACATCCTGGACTCCGAATAACATTCGGTCACCAACATACATAACTCATTAAATACTATATCGTCAACGAAACGTTAAGCGTGCGGACCCTACGGGTTCGAGAACTATGTAGACATGACCGAGACACTTCTCTGGTCAATAACCAATAGCGGAACCTGGATGCCCATATTGGCTCCTACATATTCTACGAAGATCTTTATCGGTCGAACCACATAACAACATACGTTGTTCCTTTTGTCAAACGGTATGTTACTTGCCCGAGATTCAATCGTCGGTATCACTATACCTAGTTCAATCTCGTTACCAGCAAGTCTCTTTACTCGTTCCGTAACACATCATCTTGTGACTAACTCATTAGTCTTTTGCTTGCAAGGCTTATTATGATGTGTGTTACCGAGAGGGCCCAGAGATACCTCTCCGACACTCGGAGTGACAAATCCCAATCTTGATCTATGCCAACACCACGAATACTTTCGGAGACACCTGTAGAGCATCTTTATGATCACCCAGTTACGTTGTGACGTTTGATAGCACACAAGGTGTTCCTACGGAATTCGGGAGTTGCATAATCTCATAGTCATAGGAACATGTATAAGTCATGAAGAAAGCAATAGCAGTTAAACTAAACGATCATAGTGCTATGCTAACGGATGGGTCTTGTCCATCACATCATTCTCCTAATGATGTGATCCCGTTGATCAAATGACAACCCATGTCTATGGCTAGGAAACATAACCATCTTTGATCAATGAGCTAGTCTAGTAGAGGCATACTAGGGACATACTGTTTTGTCTATGTATTCACACATGTACTAAGTTTCCGGTTAATACAATTCTAGCATGAATAAAAGACATTTATCATGATATAAGGAAATACAAATAACATCTTTATTATTGCCTCTAGGGCATATTTCCTTCATGGTCATCATCGAATAAGCGGCATCCTGCACTGCCATCTCGATGGTAATCCCGAGTCCATAAGACCAATGGATGGGATCATTAGCTCCGGGATATGAGGGGTATATCCGGACTGTGCAGAAATACTGACTCTGATTAAAATCCCGATACTGTTCCTCCACGGTGTACTCCGGATACCAGCGATAACCGGTCTCAGTCAGCACACGGACTAGCATGGCCGTGTGACCGGGCACATTAATGCACCGAGTCAAACGAACCACTTGGTGAGGGATGCGGCCAGACATCTGAAACACGGAATAATGCAAAGGCATTAGTGTTTCTGGAAGAAATCGGGCAGCATAACAACTGTAAATGCTCAAACAAAGATTTGAGACATCATACAAATGATAGCATAGCCACTCAACAATCCATATCAAGGTTCCGGTCCAACAATCATCATACTAAAAGGATAGAAACTGAACTGAGGCTTGAAACCAACAATCCTATGAGTCTACGGATTAGTAACACATGAACCTAGTAAGGATAAGAGGCCTAGTCCTAAATCCCCATAGAAAGAATAGACTGACTCAGATCAGAAGGGCATAAGGTAGAGGAGTAAAAAGAGCCTTATGTTCCCTTCCACAATCAATTCCCGACCAGTTTGGCTTGAGAAACCTACAGGCAGTCCAGCTCTGATGCCAACGCTGTCAGGACCCCGATCCTAAGTCACACCGATCTAGCTGTAACACGTCATATCACTTTGCGGCCTCACGCACGGTAACCCCACGTGTGCCACCTTACCTGGCCCGGGACCGTTTGCGCATTTTGGCACACGTATATGACAGTGTCGCTAGCATCCATATGACAGAGAACCCGGGCCGACATGGCTAGTTATAAACCAAAAGTGGCACTAAATTACAGAGACAGGCATCCATGACCCAGCAATGAATGTGTCGGTCATCAACGTATGAACCCAAGTCGTAGCAAGCTACATGGACTTAAAGGAACAACGCGTGACATTTCCCCTAAGGGACAGACACAGGAACGAAGAAGGACACATGCCGGCCAGCCTACGTGTTCCGAGCAGTAGCAAGCTACCAAGGCTCATTGGAGACACTAGGAGGCATTTCCCTGTAAGATAGGCTACCAAAGGAAAACAACTAGGTGTCGGATCCCACACATACCAAGCATTTCAATCATACACACAATATGCTCAATATGTCCAAATACAACATTGCATCACAACAGAACTCTATGACTCAAAGTACTTTATTTAACCGGCTCCAAGAGCCATACATAACATATCCATACAGGTAGGGGTCACATGACCCAACACTCAAGTCATACAGTCATACAAGCACAAGCGGAAGCTACATGTCTGAGTACAGACAACTTAGAAAATAAAACAGGCTTGGTGTAGCCTGACTATCTACAAGGCCCTTCACAAGCTCCAGATCTCCGTCTGGGTGTCAAGCTACTCGTCGACGTCAACGTCTATGTAGAACCCATCGGCAGGGGCAGGGTTCTCCTCTGCAACAGTTATTAAGCAAACATGAGTACAAAGGTACTCAGCAAGTCTTACCACAGAACCTATCATACATGCAATATTATCAAAGGGGAGTAGTGGAGTCCATAGCAGAATGCTAGTTTTGACCTTCGCTAACCTATACTACAACTCTCAACGGATTGCAAGATGTTATTACGAACACGAGTCCTCTACTCACCACATCAATACACTACCGGGGATCCTCTTCCGTCATCCTACGGAAGGGCCATCCACGGCACTCACACTTATCTTGAGGCTTTTAGTAGAATCCATCAACTTGTCTATAAACTGTAAGAGTAACCAAGTAGTCCGTACCGCGAACAACGGCTATTCGAATAGTTTGATAACCCTGCAGGGGTGTACTTCTTCACACACGCTTTCACCACTTATCGCCGTTTACTCGGCGTGTACTCGGCAACCTTCAAGCGGAAGCCCAGCGGGGGTGTCGGCCACGACCTGACTAACTACTCAAGTCTCTCGTCCAGGTTTATCGCCTATTTGGGTTCCATCCGTGGGGAGATCCGGCCAGGGTGTCGCTCACGGCACCAAACGATGTGTACAGGGTTCTCGAGTCACCAAACGGGCAACCGGTACACCGTGCCACGTACCTGTCGCATCACAACCCACCCCGAGGGTCAGCGTTGTGCACGACCTCCAGTAAGCTATAAACACCAGAAACTAGTTGCAACTCCTGGACAGAGATCAAGGGTAATTAATAAGCCGAGAGGGTCAATTAAGGATCCCAATGTGTGGTAGTAGCTGTAACTTGAACCACACATACAGATCTCGGGTCCTATGGACGATTCCAATGAAACAACCCACCATGTACTCCTACATGACCTTTCATCGATACCTTTACCAAGCGTGTTCCACGCTTCCCTCTCTTTATCGGTATGATCATTTCACTCTGATCCATCACCCAGATGAACCAGACCAGACACAACTCTAAGCATAGCAGGCAACATAAACAAATAGCATGGTGGATCACACATCACATGGCTCAATCAACTCCTACACATGCTAGTGGGTTTCAACTATTTACTGTGGCAATGACAGGTCATGCAAGGGATAGGGTTCAACTACCGCAGCAAGTAGCAGTTCACACGCTGTTGCCTTAATGCAGTAAAAGAGAGCAGGAGCGAGGAGATTGGGTTTGTATCGGAATGATCAATGATTGCTTGCCTGACAAAGTGGTTGTCGGGTACTGCTCTTCAACTGGATACACAGCGGTATCCTCGGGAGCAGAACCTAACACAGAGAATACCGGCGATACAATCATTAACAAACAAATGCAACAATATGATGCATGCTCATGACATGGCAAGATGCATGTGTGTTGGCTAATGCAACTAAAAACCAGAAGGGTTTGAGCCTATTTGAATCAAAGATTCAAATTGGCATTTTAACTATTATTTAATTAAGTGCATTATCATGTTTTTAAGTATACAACAAGGTTAACTTGCTCAAACATGCATGAAACCAGTGCCATTGGAAAGATTGGATTTTTCTGATCATTTTTCATATATAAATCTTTTCCATCTGAGCTACTTTTGAATTTATATGATTTTTTTGAAGTTTAGGCATTTTCTGGAATTTCCTGAATTATTTTTAAATCTAAAAATCCCAGAAAATCCTTTACTGCGTCAGCATGACATCATCCTGACGTCAGGCAGTCAACAGGGCCAGTCCAAGTCAAACCTGACCAGTGGGACCCACTGGTCAGTGTCACAGTTAACTAATTAACTAATTAGAATTAACT
Organism: Secale cereale; assembly: GCA_902687465.1. Classification (NCBI taxonomy): domain Eukaryota; kingdom Viridiplantae; phylum Streptophyta; class Magnoliopsida; order Poales; family Poaceae; genus Secale; species Secale cereale. The sequence continues at coordinate 57,635,649 of LR738709.1, read as the reverse complement.
TAACACCTAATCTAGGTTTGACTTGCGGGCAGGGCCCACATGTCAGTGACCTAGGGGGTCAAACCCGTGGTCAAACAGGTCCATCTCGCCGGCGTTTAGCCGCCGGCGAGGCCAAACACGGCGGTGGGGTGCGGGTTTCGTGCTCCGGCTGCCAAATCGACGGCGGAGCACACCTACGGTTAGCTGGAAGCAAACCGCATCGAGTGGAGGTGGTGGCTGGCCTCGGGGTCGCCGGAGATGACGCCGGCGACGAGTCCAGCGGCGGCCGGAGTTCGGCGAAGTCGAAAACGACGGTGCGGTGCTCGTTGAGGAGCGTGAAGTAACGTGTGATGGTGAAGCTGATAGGCACGGTGGCCGGACCAATGGATGGCCGGAGCCTCGTCGGCGACGAGCTCCGCGGCGGTGCGTGCAGGTGAGCTTCGTGCGGTGCGTTCCAGGGCAGAAGAGAGCCAACGAAGAGGGGGAGGACGAAGCTGGGCTCACAGGGGTTGCAGCAGACGCCGGAGCGAGCTCGGGGGTGGTCGGAGCTGAGCGGGACGGTGAGGGGGATCTCCGCGGCCGGAGTTGGGGAAGAAGAGGTCGGGGGCGTCTCCAGGGCGGGCGAGCGCTCGGGGCTCGGCCTGTTCGAAGTAGTCGAGGACGGCGGAGACGACGGACACCAAGGCGGGGCTCGGGGACGACGGTGGGCGCGGCTTCTACGATGGTGCGAGCACGACGGCGTCGGCCATGGCGCGGGGAGGGCGAGAGAGGGTCGCTGGGGAGAGGGGGAGGTGTCTGCGAGGTCGGGGACGACGTGTACGACCGATCCAGGCTTCCAGGGCGACGAGGGGAGGAAGCAGGGCGGTGGGCAGCTGCGTGGCGCGCGGTGCGGTCGCCGTCGAGCACCTGCATGTCTGCCTGGCCGAGCCAAGCAGCTCGCTGGAGCGGCAGCTGGGCTGGGCCGGCAGGTGGGCCGGGTGGGGCGCCAGGTAAACTTTCTCTCTCCCTTTTTTTCTATTTCATTTCTGTTTCATTTGTTTTGCAACTTTGTTTAATTAAATAAAATACCAGAGCATTTTTATAACTCATAACACTTGTCATACCTACTGTATATAATATGAACAGTAGGAAACATTATAGTTTATGATTATTTGAGAATTTAAAATATTTTATAGCATTTAAATGCCCAAATTCGAATACCATATGATTTAATCCAGTGACCTTGGATGTCCTAGAAAATTGTGCACCATTTTTAGCAAAGGTTTGAGACCAAGGCAGAAATGATGAACATTTTTGAAGGGCATTTTGGGTACATTGGAAAATATTTTATCAAACCCTAGTTGTTAGAAGAGGGGTGCTGGGGTTTCTGTCATTCCCATTTCAAATTTCTTTGAAAAGTAAACATGATGCACACACCAACTAACCCTAATGCAAGTGCTAACTAGGGATGTGACAGCTGCCCTCGAGGGTGGGGGCGCGCCCCCCTTCCCAGGACGCGCCCCCTGCCTCGAGGCTGCCTCGTGTGGCCCCCGGTGCCCTCCTTCTTCCTATATATATCCACGGACCCCAAGAACTCCATACACAGAGAGAAAACCCTAGTTCCACCGTCGTAGCTTCTGTTCCCGTGGATATCCCATCTTGGAGCCTGTTCCAGAGCTCCACCGGAGGGGGATCCATCACAGAGGCCTTCATCATCATCATCATCGCTCTCACCATGAGTTGTGAGTAGCTTACCACAGACCTTCGGGTCCATAGCTAGTATCTAGATGGCTTCTTCTCTCTCTCTGGATCTCAATACAAAGTTCTCCTCAGTCTTCGAGGAGATCTATTCGATGTAATCTCTTTTTGCGGTGTGTTTGTCGAGATCCGATGAATTGCGAGTTTATGATCAAGGTTATCTATGAAAGATAGTTGGTTCTTCTCTGAAATTTTTATGTGTGCTCATAATATCCTTGCAAGTCTCTTCGAATTATTGGTTTGGTTTGGCCTACTAGATCTATAGTTCTTGCAATGGGAGAAGTGCTTGGCTTTGGGTTCAATCTTGCGGTGTCCTTTCCCAGTGACAGTAGGGGCAGCAAGGTATGTATTGTATTGTTGCCATCGAGGATAAAAAGATGGGGTTTACATAATATTGCTTGAGTTTATCCCTCTACATCATGTCATCTTTCTTAAGGCGTTACTCTGTTCGTATGAACTCAATACACTAGATGCATGCTGGATAGCGGTCGATGTGTGGAGTAATAGTAGTAGATGCAGACTCGTTTCGGTCTACTTGTCTCGGACGTGATGCCTATATACAATCATCATGCCTAGATAGTCTCATAATTATTCGCATTTCTATCAGTTGATCGACAGTAATTTGTTTACCCACCATAGAATATCGCTATCATGAGAGAAGCCACTAGAGAAAACTATGGCCCCTGGGTCTATTCTCAACATATCAATCTACACCTACTTTACTTTTACCGCTTTTATTTGCTGTTTTATTAAACCTAAAATACCAAAAATATAAACTATCATCTCTATCAGATCTCACTCTCGTAAGTGACCATAAAGGGATTGACAACCCCTTATCGCGTTGGCTGCGAAGTTCTTATTTGTTTGTGCAGGTGCGAGGGACTCGCGCGTGGTCTCCTACTGGATTGATACCTTGGTTCTCAAAAACTAAGCGAAATACTTACGCTAGTGTGCTGCATCTCCCGTTCCTCTTCGAGGGAATACAACGCAAGCTCAAGAGGTAGCAATCAATAATTTCTACAAAATAAAATCACCACCATGCTCTAAAAGATATAAGTAAAGCACTAGAGCAAAAAATGTTTAGCTCAAAAGATATAAGTGAAGCACATAGAGTGTTCTAACAATTCCTAGGCCATATTTATCTCTCTCAAAAAGGTGTGTCCAGCAAGGATGATTGTGGCAAACTAACAAGCAAAGACTCAAATCATACATGATGCTCCAAGTAAAACACATATCATGTGGTGAATAAAAATATAGTCTCGAGAATAGTTACCGATAAATGAAGACGAAAGAGGGGATGCCTTCCCGGGGAATCCCCAAGCTTAGGCTTTTGGTTGTCCTTGAATTTTACCTTGGGGTGCCTTGGGCATCCCCAAGCTTCGGCTCTTGCCACTCTGTGTTCCATAGTCCATCAAAGCAATACTCAAAACTTGAAAACTTCACAACACAAAACTTAGCCAAAAAATCTCGTGAGCTCCGTTAGTATAAGAAAACAAACCACCACTCAAAGGTACTGCAATGACCTAATTCTTTCTTTATATTGGTGTTAAACCTACTGTATTCCAATGTTTCTATGATTCATATCCTCCAATAATACTCACAGATTCATCAAAATAAGCAAACAAAACACAAAAACAGAATCTGTCAAAAACAGAACAGTTTGTAGTAATCGGTAACTTTCGCATACTTCTGTAACTCCAAAAAAAATTGAAATAATTTGGTAAACGTGAGGAATTTTTCTATTAATTATCTTCAAAAAGAATCAACTAAATAGAACTCCCCAGTAAAATCTGGTGACTATTCTAGTGAGCGCTAACGTTTCTGTTTTTTACGGCAAGATCATATAAACTTCACACAAGTCTTCCCAAAGGTTCTACTTGGCACAAAAACTAATTAAAACACAAAATCACATCTAAACAGAATCTAGATGAAATATTTATTCCTAAACAGAAGCAAAAACAAAGAAAATAAAATTGGGTTGCCTCCCAACAAGCGCTATCGTTTAATGCCCCTAGCTAGGCATGATACAAAGATAGATCTAGGTATTGCCATCTTTGGAAGGCAATCCATAAGTGGCTCTCATAGTAGACTCATAAGGTAATTTAATTTCCTTTCTAGGAAAGTGTTCCATGCCTTTCCTTAACGGAAATTGGAATCTAATATTTCCTTCCTTCATATCAATAATTGCACCAATCGTTCAAAGGAAAGGTCTACCAAGAATAATAGGACATGAAGGATTGCAATCTATATCAAGAACGATGAAATCTACGGGCACATAATTCCTATTGGCAACAATAAGAACATCATTAATCCTTCCAATAGGTTTCTTAATAGTAGAATCCGCAAGATGCAAATTTAACGAACAATCATCAAGCTCATGGAACCCTAGCAAATCACACAAAGTTTTCGAGATAGTAGAAACACTTGCACCCAAATCACACAAAGCAAAGCATTCATGATCTTTAATTTTAATTTTAATAGTATGTTCCCACTCATCATAAAGCTTTCTAGGGATAGAAACTTCCAATTCTAGTTTTTCTTCATAAGATTGCATCAAAGCATCAACTATGTGTTTGGTAAAAGCTTTATTTTGACTATAAGCATGCGGAGAATTTAGTACGGATTGCAACAAGGAAATACAATCAATCAAAGAGCAATTATCATAATTGAATCCCTTGAAATACAAAGTAGTGGGTTCATCACTATGCAAAGTTTAATCTCTTCAATCCCACTTTTAACAATTTTAGCATCAATATCTAAAAACTTAGAATCATTGTGACGCCTTTTAATTAAAGTAGACTCATCTCCAGTCCCATGTTTATCAAGATTCATACTTGAAAACTAGGATCTAATAGGAGACACATCAATAACTTTCAGATCTTCATCTTTATTTTCATGATAACTAGAAGAACACGCTTTTATAAAGCTCTCTTTTTTACCACGCATCCTAGCGGTTCTTTCTTTGCATTCATCAATGGAAATTCTCATGGCTTTGAGAGACTCATTGATATCATGCTTAGGCAGAATAGATCTAAGTTTCAGAGAATCAACATCAAGAGTAATTCTATCCACGCTTCTAGCCAATTCATCAATCTTAAGCAATTTTTCTTCAAGCAAAGCATTGAAATTCTTTTGCGAATTCATAAACTCCTTAACACTAGTTTCAGATTCAGAAGGCATCTTTCCATAAGAGTTATCGTAGGAATTACCATAATTATTAGAGGAATTACTAGGAAAAGGCCTAGGATTAAAGTTTCCTCCATACGCATTGTTACCAAAATTATTCCTACCAACAAAATTCACATCCAAAGATTCATTATTATTTTCAATCAACGTGGATAAAGGCTTATCATTAGGATTGGAAGAATCACTCTTAGCAGCAAATAATTTCATAAGTTCATCCATCTTTCCACTCAAAACACTAATCTCTATAATAGCATGCACTTTTTACTAGTAGATCTTTCGGTGTGCCATTGAGAATAATTGACCATAATATTATCTAGGAGTTTGGTAGCTTCTCCTAAGGTAGTTTCCATAAAAGTACCTCCTGTGGCCGAATCTAAAAGATTTCTAGAAGCAAAATTCAAGCTAGCATAAAAGTTTTGTATAATCATCCATAAGTTCAAACCATATGTAGGGCTATTACGTATCATTAATTTGATTCTCACCCAAGCTTGTGCAACATGCTCATGATCTAGTTTCTTAAAATTCATAATATCGTTTCTAAGAGAGATGATCTTAGCAGGAGGAAAATACTTAGATATAAAAGCATCTTTGCACTTATTCCACGAATCAATACTATTTCTAGGCAAAGAGGAAAACCAAGTTTTAGCACGATCTCTAAGTGAAAACGAAAATAACTTCAATTTGACAATATCATTATCTGTATCCCTCTTCTTTTGCATATCACACAAATCAACAAAGTTGTTTAGATGGGTAGCACCATCTTGACTAGGAAGGCCGGAAAATTGATCTTTCATGACAAGATTCAATAAAGCAGCATTGATCTCACAAGATTCAGCCTCGGTAATAGGAGCAATCGGTGTGCTAATAAAATCATTATTGTTGGTATTGGAGAAGTCAAATAATTTGGTATTGTTCTGAGCCATAGAAACAAGCAAGCAATCCAACACACAAGCAAACAAGAAGCAAGCGAACGATAAACACACAACATAAAAGAAGGGCAAATAAAACGGCAAGGGTGAAGTGGGGGAGAGGAAAATGAGAGGCAAATAAATGTAATGCGAAGGATAAGGGTTAGTGATAGGTACTTGGTATATGACTTTTGCGTAAGCCTCCCCGGCAACGGCGCCAGAAATTCTTCTTGCGACTTCTTGAGCTTGCGTTGTATTCCCTCGAAGAGGAAAGGGTGATGCAGCACAGTAGCGTAAGTATTTCCCTCAGTTTTTGAGAACCAAGGTATCAATCCAGTAGGAGACCACGCGTGAGTCCCCCGCACCTGCACAAACAAATAAGAACTTCGCAGCCAACGCGATAAGGGGTTGTCAATCCCTTTACGGTCACTTACGAAAGTGAGATCTGATAGATATGATAGTTTGATATTTTTGGTATTTTTGGATATAATAACAGAAAGTAAAAACGGAAAAGTAAAGTAGATTGTAGATTCATACGTTGAGAATAGACCCGGGGGCCATAGGTTTCACTAGTGGCTTCTCTCATGATAGCAAATTTCTACGGTGGGTGAATGAATTACTGTCAAGCAATTGATAGAAAAGCGAATAATTATGAGAATATCTAGGCATGATCATTATATATAGGCATCACGTCCGTGACAAGTAGACCGAAACGATTTTGCATCTACTACTATTACTCCACAAATCGACCGCTATCCAGCATGCATCTAGAGTATTAAGTTCATAAGAACAGAGTAATGTCTTAAGCAAGATGACATGATGTAGAGGGATAAACTCAAGCAATATGATATAAACCCCATCTTTTTTACCCTCGATGGCAACAATACAATACGTGCCTTGTTGCCCCTGCTGTCACTGGTAAAGGACACCGCAAGATTGAACCCAAAGCCAAGCACTTCTCCCATTGCAAGAACTATAGATCTAGTAGGCCAAACCAAACCGATAATTTGAAGAGACTTGCAAGGATATTATAATCATACATAAAAGAATTCAGAAAAAAACAAATATTTCTCATAGATAATCTTGATCATAAACCCACAATTAATCGGATCTCGACAAACACACCGCAAAAAGATTACATCGAATAGATCTCCTCGAAGACCGAGGAGAACTTGGTATTGAGATCCAAAAAGAGAGAAGAAGCCATCTAGGTACTAACTATGGACCCAAAGGTCTGTGGTAAACTACTCACAACTCATGGTGAGGTGATGGTGTTGATGTAGAAGCGTTCCGTGGTAGATCCCCCCTTCGGTGGAGCTCCGGAACAAGCCCCAAGATGGGATCTCACGGGAACAGAAGGTTGCTGCGGTGGAATTAGGGTTTTCTCTGTTGCTCTCGTGTTTTTGGGGTACATGGGTATATATAGGAGGAAGGAGGGCATCGGGGGACCAACGTGGGGCCCACAAGGCAGCGGGCGCGCCCTGTAGGGGGGGGCGCCCCCCACCCTCGTGGACGCCATGTGTGCCCTATTCCATGGTTCTCAAGTCTCCCGTGAAGGTATCGCTCCAAAAATATCTCTCCCGAAGGTTTCATTCCGTTTGGACTCCGTTTGATATTCCTTTTCTGTAAAACCCTGAAATAGGCAAAAAAACAGCAATCTGGACTTGGCCTTTGGGTTAATAGGTTAGTCCCAAAAATAATATAAAAGTGTATAACAAAGCCCATTAAACATCCAAAACATCATAAATAATAGCATGGAACAATCAAAAATTATTGATACATTGGAGACGTATCAGGGGGTAGGGTCCTTCGATGAGACCTTTGTGGGCAAGGGCCCTATCAATGAAGCTTTATGTTTTGGGGTATCGAGTATGCCTCCGGGTCGTCCGAAGATGAGGTAATGCCGAAGCTTGGTTTAACCGAACATGTACTTCGGAACAGTGTATGCCTAACGGCTGCCCATGGTATTTTGAGTGCAAAGTTGTGCTGACGAGGCACATGGTGGGTGCAGAGTGCGGGCGCGCAGTGTGTCGCGTATCCCTATTTGCGGCGAACGCATGCGGGCTCCCATGACGGGGAATGGGTTCGGACCCGTTTACTATTTTCACCGGTCTTTACGGTGGTTCGGCATCCAGACCTATACGGGCTGATGTGGTCTTCGGCCGCTCGGGCCGCAGTGTGCTCTTCCGTTCGAAGTGAGCATTCCGTGTTGCCGTTGATAGTTATGACGCCTGAAGGACCAGGCATCTTCAACTTCAGGTATGCGTAATGCGGAACGGCTTTAAATTTGGCGAACATTGTGTGGCTGAAGAGGGTGTGATAGCCGCTGCGAAAGGGTGCGATATCAAATATTAAGTCATCGCTTCGGAAATTATCTGGAGACCCGAACACTAGTTTGAGCGTTACGGCGCCCGTACAACGGGCCTCCACTCCCGGAATGACCCCTTTAAAGGTGGTATTATTGGGTTTGATCCTTGACGGATCGATCCCCATTTTCCTCACTGTGTCCTCGTATATAAGGTTGAGGCTGCTCCCTCCGTCCATCAGGACTCTAGTGAGGTGGAATCCATCGATGATGGGGTCTAGCACTAGGGCTGCAGGCCCTCCATGGTGTATGTTGGTGGGATGTTCCCTGCAATCGAATGTGATCGATCAAGCTGACCATGGGTTAAACTTTAGCGCTACTGGCTCGATGGAGTATACGTCCAGTAGCGCTCGCTTCCTCTCCTTCTTTGGTATGTGGGTTGCGTAGATCATGCTTATCGACTTGACCTCGGAAGGGAAGGGTTTCTGGCCTCCACTATTCGGCCTGCAGGGCTTGTCGCCGTCCTTGCTTCATGGGCGTTTGCCCGTGTCTTCGGCTATGAGTTTGCCGGCCTGTTTGATCACCCATCAATTTCAATTGGAGTGGTCGGCGGGCTTAACCGATGTGACGTGGATCAGGCAAGGCCTGTCCAGAATCGTGTCTAGTCTAGACGGGCCGTCGTTGTTGCCTTTAGGGGCTTTCTTTCGGGCTCCGGTCTCCTGGTTCCGGAATCCGGCATTCACTGGCGTATCCTCACCATCGCCGTCATTGTGGCAATGTTTATTCTTTCTCTGTCGGGGTATTTCGTTTCCGTCCTGGACTTCGAAGGTACCTAGTTTGTACGGGTGCATTTGCGGGCAAGCCAACTGTCTTCGCCCGCGCAAAAGCGGGTCATGAGGGAATTAAGGGATGCCATAGTTCTTGGTTTGTCCTGGCCAAGCTATCGTACAAGCCATTCATCCTTGACAGTATGCTTAAAGGCAGCCAAGGCTTCGGCATCCGGACAGTCAACGATCTGCTTTTTCTTGGTCAGGAATCGATTCCAAAACTATCGGCCAGATTTGCCGAGTTGTTGCGTGATGCGATTTAGGTTGTCAGCATCTGGAGGCCAGACATAGGTGCCCTGAAAGTTTGGTCTAAAAGCGTCCCCAAGCTCTTCCAGCAACCTATAGTGTCTTCGGGGAGGTGATACGTCCAAAACGTATCTATAATTTCTGCTTGCTCCATGCCTCTTTTGGGTGATATTGCTATGATATTTATACACTTCCATACACTTTTGATCATATTTGGACTAACCTATTAACTTAGTGCACCCCAGTGCCAGTTTCTGTTTTCTGCTGTTTTTGTATTTCAGGTTTTCCCATTACGAGAACTGCCAGAAAAATCCCGAAAAAATTATATAAAAACTCAGCGTTCCAGAAGCTTCCCAGCTGCCAAAGGATAGCCGGAGGGGGGCCACCAGGGCTCCAGGCGCCCTGGTGGCGCGGGCCCCCCCCCTAGCCGCGCCGGGGGGGGCGCCTGGGCCCCCCGAGCCTCCGCTGATGCCCCCCTTTGGCATATATTTATATCGTGTCCCGAAACCCTCGAGACGGGAACCCTTTTTCGCGATCTCATCTCTGTTCCGCCGCCGCCGCCGCTTCCAAGATCGGGAGCACCAGGAGAACTCTTCCCGGCACCCTGCCGGAGGGGAGGATCACCACCGGGAGCTTCTCCACCACCATGGACGCCTCCCGGATGAGTTGTGAGTAGTCTCCCTTGGACCATGGGTCCATGACCAGTAGCTATGTGATGTTCTCCTCCCGTTCTTGTGCTTCACTAATTAGTCCTCGTGAGCTGCCCTACATGATCGAGGCACATATGTAATCCTTATGTTGTTGCTATGATGAGTTTGCTGGGATCCGATGGATTGTGAGATTATGTTCAGATTGTGTTTGAGTAATATATTTGATCTACCTCTTTTATATTTATGTTCGTAAGTAATTCTTGCATGTTCCCCGTTGTTATTTATTGCTTTGGCCAAGTAGTAGGTAGTGACTCCAAGAGGGAACGTTATGCTTGATTGTGGGTTCATGCCCCTCGATGACTAGCTTGAGTGACAGAAACATGAGTCTAGGCGATGTGTTGTTGCCACAAGGGGGAAAACAACGGTGCTTGTGCCCGCGGGTGCAAGGATTGTTCACTTTACGCAAAGTTCTTTTAATGCAGTTGTCTGTTGCTTTGAGTTTACACTATGGGTGGGACTCGCAACTTAATACCAGCGAGATGTTCTGGATAGATATCTCAAGGTGGATGATTAGTAGTAGATGCAGATGGACTTCGGTCTACTTGCCTTGGCGTACCGCCCATGCTTTGAACCTCTACCTTTCTTGTAACATAGTTAGCATTGGTTTGCGCACATAATTCTGTCAATTGCCCAGCTGTAATTCGTTTACCTCACATAGCTGTTTTATCGTCTTTTGGGAGAAAGACATCACTAGTGAACATCATGGGACCCCGGTCCATATTACCATCATTGATCACATCCGCTATTTACTTTACGCTTTTACTTACTATTGCATCATTACCTATCACTATTATCACTTGCGTTTGATCCTTTGTAAACTACAAGGCCGGAGAGATTGACAACCTCTCTGTACTCGTTGGGAGCAAAGTTATTTGTATCTGTGTGCAGGTCCACGTTGATTGCTAAATATCTGGCGCAGTTAGTAGTTGACACCTTCTTGTTGAAACTGGGAGTCTCAGGGAAATCGATCCTTGGTATCTTTGCCAAGGGAAAACTTCCTCTACACTGGATCTCAAACCTTCCACTTGGGGTAACCAACGAGGGGCGAGAAGCCATCAAGTAAAGTTTTCTGGCGCCGTTGCCGGGGACTCCACTCTTAAGGATAGGGGAGTTGCACGCTATCTTTTACCTTTGCTTTTTAGTCTTGTTAGTTTACCTTTCAGTTTTGCTTTAGTATCTTTTATCGAAAATCACAAAAATAGTTATCTTGCTTGCTTTCTACTATGGGTTCCACCGAGAACACCAAGTTGTGTGACTTCACTAGTCACAACAACGATGACTTTATCTGCACACCTATCACTACACCTGCCACTTCAGCACCTTCATATGAAATTAAACCTGCTTTACTGAACTTAGTCATGAAAGATCAATTCTCCGGTGCTGGAGATGATGCTGCTTTACACTTAAACAATTTTGTTGAACTCTGTGATATGCAAAAGTACCGAGAAGTAGACGGTGATATTGTTAAGCTTAAGCTTTTTCCTTTCTCCTTGAGAGGAGGAGCTAAAATTTGGTTTCAGTCTTTGCCTAGAAATAGCATAGATTCATGGGACAAGTGCAAAGATGCTTTTATTGGAAAGTACTATCCACTTGCTAATATTATCCAACTAAGAAGTAACATAATGACTTTTAAACAATTGGATGATGAACACGTTGCCCAAGCTTGGGAACGTATGAAATCTCTTATCAAGAACTGCCCTACTCACGGTTTGACTACTTGGATGGTTATCCAAACTTTTTATGCAGGCTTGAACTTTACCTCGCGGAACTTGTTAGATTCGGCCGCGGGAGGAACCTTTATGTCAACTACACTTGGTGCTGCCACAAAGCTTCTCGATGAGATGATGACCAATTATTCCCAATGGCACACCGAACGCGTCCAACAGGTAGGAAGGTAAACTCTGTCGAGGAGATTTCCTCCCTAAATGAAAAAGTTGACTTGATCATGTCTCTACTTTCGAAGCAATCTTCTTTTGATCCTCGTGATGTTCCTTTAAATTCTTTGATTGCTCAAGAACAAGTAGATGTGAACTTTATCTCTAGAAACAATTTTAACAACAATACTTATAGGAGTAACTTTGGTAGCAATCCTAGACCGTTCCCCTCTAATTCTTATGGGAACAACAATGCTTATCCTAGCACCAAGAACTCCACTACTGAACTAGAGATTATGCTTAAAGATTTCATCACTACCCAAAAAGCCTTTAATAAGAGTGTAGGAGAAAAACTAAACAAACTAGATGATCTCTCTTTGAAGGTAGACAATTTAGCCAATGAGGTAGAATTGCTTAAAATTAGAACCTCTCCTCTTGAGGAGAGGAAGGTCACTCCTATGAATGCTATTCAAGTGCAAATTAATGAAAACATTAGGATGTTGGCTAAATTTAAAGAGAGATGGGCTAGAGAAAGGGAGGAAGAAGATAGAATTAAGAGCCTTCCTACCCACCACACTGTTGCTACTATCCAAGTTGTTGAGGATACCCAAACTCTTAGCACCCAATGCACTCCTGGTCCCATTGGACCTATTAATGGTGATGCTATGACTATAGAAACTACCAAACAAGTGAACCTAAAGGACACCACTACCACCTTACTTGATAGTAGTGACCTTGATTTTGATAATTGCACTCTTACCGAAGTTATTGATTTCCTTCACAAGATGTCTAGAGATCCCCGCACTAGCACGCTTAACCTTGCCTTCACAGAGCATATCACTAATGCTCTCATCAAAGCTAGGGAGGAGAAACTTAGAGTAGAAGCCTCCATACCTAGAAAGCTAGAAGATGGTTGGGATCCTATGATTAAAATTAAGTTGAATAACTTCTCTTGCTATGCTTTATGTGATGTTGGTGCTAGTACCTCTGTTATGCCCAAAAGAATATATGATATGCTTAAATTGAAACCTTTTGATTCTTGTTCTTTTGGTGTTCGTCTCGTTGATTCTTCCATAAAGAAACCTTTGGGGAGGATCGACGATGTTCTTATCATTGTCAATGACAACTACGTTCCCGTTGATTTTACTATTATGGATATTGAATGTGAACCTTCGTGTCCAATTATTTTGGGACGTCCTTTTCTACGCACCGTTGGTGCTATCATTGACATGAAAGAGGGAAATATAAAATTCCAGTTTCCTCTCAAGAAAGGGATGGAACACTTCCCTCGAAAGAAGATTAAGTTACCTTTTGAGTCCGTTGTACGGGCTAGCTATTATTTTACTCTTGATAAAACTTGATCTCTTTGCATTATGCCTAGCTTAAAGGCATAAAAGAAAGCGCTTTTGGGAGGCAGCCCACATGAATAAAATTTTATTTTGCTTTTGTTGTGTCATGATGTTGTTTACTACAGTAGCATCATCATTGTATCTTTGCTTTTCAACTGTGTGCCAAGTGTAGCCTCTGATTGCAAGAAAGTTCAAAAGTTGTGACGTGTTGTCCAGGAAACAGATTATATCCTTGGATAGAAAAATTCGTATAAAATCACCAGTTCATCTTTTTGGTCTGAATTTTTTCGACAGCATGCTCTATATAATTGTCTTTCGTGCGTCTGTTTTGAGTTTTTTGATTAGAGTTGTAGAAGTGCCCCGAAAAAATCATTTACTACCTGCTGTTCTGTTTTTCACAGATTCTGTCCTGTTTTGCCTTTCCTTCATTTTGCAAACCTAGAGCTTGCTTTTTTTTTGCAAAAACCTTTTGGCAATCTTGAGAAACAGTAGACCTTCAAGAATATCTTTATTTCCAGCAAGGAACAATTATTTTATTAAGGTTACTAACCTCGCTAATCAGATTATGATGAGTTATGTATGAAGGGAGTTTTCAAGTGTGCGAGGGAAGATGATAAAAAGATTCAGGAGTGTCAAGCGCTCAAGCTTGGGGATGCCCCCATGCACCCCCAAGAAATATTCAAGGAGACTCAAGCGTCTAAGCTTGGGGATGCCCCCGTGCATCCCCTTCTCCATCAACATTATCAGTTCGTCTTTCGTTCCACTATATCTTTATCACTTCATGTGTTATGTGCTATGCTTGGAGCGTCTTGCTTTTAGTTTCCCTTTTTAGTTCTCTTTAGCTTTTCATAACGAGTCAGAACTCAGCTTTCTTTATGTGGGAGAGAAACACGCTCAACTTCTACCTAGAACATAACATAGAATTTTCATGTCTATCTTTGCTGTGTGTGTTCTTTGTCTTTCAATAGCTACTATCATGTTTAGCTTTTAAGTTTTCATGCTTATCTTTTTAAAAGAGCTTTCGTTTAGTTGGTTGCTTGAACTCTCTTTACTTATCATGATTATGTTATTAAGAGAGTTTGCTTCCGTGGCACTGGTTGATATGTCTATGATAAAGATGCTACGTGCATAATGGTGCTTAGTAGTTCATGTTTTCTTATGGTTAGTCTCAAATAGCTGGGGGGTTTCCAATGTGTTATTGGAGTACCAACATGATTTGTTTGCCTATGATGTGGTATGGTTTCGTAATATCTTCCTTCAAGAATTTATTTTGATTGACTTGGCGTATGCTCACGCATATTTAAGACTGTAAAGAAAGTCTGTCAAGCCTTGATGATCTTTTGTTTCTGAGTAGCGATATAACTACCATGCCTGATTCAATGTTGCTTTGTCGCTCTTCATGATTATGACCGTCATTGCTCTCTTAGTTGGTCGCTCCCAGTCTTTTGCTAACCTCCACCTGTACTAAGCGGACTGACTGCTTGTGCATCCAAATTCCTTTACACCAGTTATGCCATATGAGTCCACCATACCTTCCTACATGGTATTTACCTGCCATTCCTAACGGAGACTTTCATGTACCATCTCGAAATTATCCAAAAAGAAAAAAATGCATTCCTATTTTGTGCCTCTGTTTTAAGTCCATGAGGAAGTAGTAGTTAATTCATGATCTTTTTAAGTTGGACAAGCTTCACCCCGGGATTGCATGTATAATGTGCAAACCCATAACACGAGAAGGAACTAGCATTGAGTGCGCCCGGCTCAAAATTAATATAACAAACAAACCCTCCTTCACGCTTTGTTCATGAGAAATCAGAAAACTTTGGCAGTGATAAACAAAGGAGATTAAGAGGATGTGATCGTCCTCATTCGGGAGCCGTTCCTCGAAACTTGTCCATCTCAAGAAGTGATTGAGCTATCTGCTAGCATTCGTTGACGAAACATGCATGATCTAAGAAGAAAAAAAATATTATTACCTCTGTTTTTAAAACCAAGAGCTCTGGTACATATTTTGTCTTTGTTTCCGACTACGGGTTTTCAACCTTGCCAACAAAAGCCACGGTTCGAGAGTCTCCACCTTCTTTTAAAGCACCAACTACTGAGAGCATGATTGTCATTCTGAGTGTAATGTGCATTGTCCCAAAGTAGCATTGTCTTTTGCATGATTGTGATATCGTTTATTCTGAAATCATTGTATCTAGTCATCACTTAAACCTTGGAGGTGCCCCTGCATTTATGTTTTGCTTCACTAAAGGGGGCAAGCGAGATATCACTTTATCATATTTGCACACCATGCTCATTACAAATCTATTTGATGTTTCAATACCATATTGTAAAACTTTCAGTTCTTTCTGATTTTCTCATGAGGCAACTTAATTACTACAGATTCATTGTCTCGGTAAGCTTTTGTCATATGACTATGAAAAATCCTTATATGGTTAATAGCATGTCACCACAGAAATTATTCTTGTTATCATTTACCTACTCGAGGACGAGCAGGAATTAAGCTTGGGGATGTTGATACGTCCAAAATGTATCTATAATTTCTGCTTGCTCCGTGCCTCTTTTGGGTGATATTGCTATGATATTTATACACTTCCATACACTTTTGGTCATATTTGGACTAACCTATTAACTTAGTGCACCCCAGTGCCAGTTTCTGTTTTCTGCTGTTTTTGTATTTCAGGTTTTCCCATTACGAGAACTGCCAGAAAAATCCCGAAAAAAATATATAAAAAATCAGCGTTCCAGAAACTTCCCAGCTGCCAAAGGACAGCCGGAGGGGGGCCACCAGGGCTCCAGGCGCCCTGGTGGCGCGGGCCCCCCCTGGCCGCGCCGAGGGGGCGCCTGGGCCCCCCGAGCCTCCGCTGATGCTCCCCTTTGGCATATATTTATATCGTGTCCCGAAACCCTCGAGACGGGAACCCTTTTTCGCGATCTCATCTCTGTTCCGCCGCCGCCGCCGCTTCCAAGATCGGGAGCACCAGGAGAACTCTTCCCGGCACCCTGCCGGAGGGGAGGATCACCACCGGGAGCTTCTCCACCACCATGGACGCCTCCCGGATGAGTTGTGAGTAGTCTCCCTTGGACCATGGGTCCATGACCAGTAGCTATGTGATGTTCTCCTCCCACTAATTAGTCCCCGTGAGCTGCCCTACATGATCGAGGCACATATGTAATCCTTATGTTGTTGCTATGATGAGTTTGCTGGGATCCGATGGATTGTGAGATTATGTTCAGATTGTGTTTGAGTAATATATTTGATCTACCTCTTTTATATTTATGTTCGTAAGTAATTCTTGCATGTTCCCCGTTGTTATTTATTGCTTTGGCCAAGTAGTAGGTAGTGACTCCAAGAGGGAACGTTATGCTTGATTGTGGGTTCATGCCCCTCGATGACTAGCTTGAGTGACAAAAACATGAGTCTAGGGGATGTGTTGTTGCCACAAGGGGGAAAACAACGGTGCTTGTGCCCGCGGGTGCAAGGATTGTTTACTTTACGCAAAGTTCTTTTAATGGAGTTGTCTGTTGCTTTGAGTTTACACTATGGGTGGGACTCGCAACTTAATACCAACGAGATGTTCTGGATAGATATCTCAAGATGGATGATTAGTAGTAGATGTAGATGGATTTCGGTCTACTTGCCTTGGCGTACCGCCCATGCTTTGAACCTCTACCATTCTTGTAACATAGTTAGCATTGGTTTGCGCACATAATTCTGTCAATTGCCCAGGTGTAATTCGTTTACCTCACATAGTTGTTTTATCGTCTTTTGGGAGAGAGACATCACTAGTGAACATCATGGGACCCCGGTCCATATTACCATCATTGATCACATCCGCTATTTACTTTACGCTTTTACTTACTATTGCATCATTACCTATCACTATTATCACTTGCGTTTGATCCTTTGTAAACTACAAGGCCGGAGAGATTGACAACCTCTCTGTACTCGTTGGGAGCAAAGTTATTTGTATCTGTGTGCAGGTCCACGTTGATTGCTAAATATCTGGCGCCGTTAGCAGTTGACACCTTCTTGTTGAAACTGGGAGTCACAGGGAAATCGATCCTTGGTATCTTTGCCAAGGGAAAACTTCCGCTACACTGCATCTCAAACCTTCCACTTGGGGTAACCAACGAGGGGCGAGAAGCCATCAGGAGGCTGTTCAACCAGTGTCTAGATTGGGCCTTTGAGCTTGAGCGGTATATATTTGATGGCGTGGAGGTCATCTCCTCACGCCATGTGGATGTAGAGGAGGAAATCCTCTATCCATATGGCTAGATCCATAGTTCTGTCGTATGGTTTGATGTTTACAGGCTTGAAGCCCCCTAGAAAATCGTGTTGCATCATCTTCTCCATGAAGCACACGGGTGTGCGGTGCCTCGAACTCGGGCTATGCCGCATCGGAGGTCTTAGGCCATCCGAGTCCGATGTTGCTCCTGAAATCTATCGTTGTGGTTCAGCCAGTCGTAATAACCGTCCCGATGAGCGGGCGCGTCTTTTCTTGGTTCGTAGATGGATCTGGTGTGGCCTCCCCGGGCGTCCAAGTCGTGATAGAGGTTGTATTTGTAGGTTGGCCGCGTTTTATCCATGCCGTAATGGCGAGGTGGCGTGGCAGGTGTTCGTCCTCATCAGCTTCTCTGTCTCGCCCTCGAGGGGGCGGTCCGGCTACGCGTTGGCTCTAAGGCCTCAACGTTGAACTGCGGCAGTAGTCATCGCTTTGGATAAATTTTGGTTGGACATTCGTGGTCGTATCCTTCTTCGATGGCTAGGACTTTAGTCCATCGATAAGTGAGGGTTTCCTGTTCGGCCTTGATCCTGTGTTTTATGTTCTTCAAGCTGCGGGCGGTGGCTAAGAGCCTTCGCCTGAACCGTTCCTGATCCCGCGGGTCTTCGGGGATGATGAAATGTTCCTCCCCAAAACTGGCCTCCTCCTCCAAGGATGGGTGGTAGTTGCTGTCTTTAGCATCCTCGAGGTCCTCCGGATTGGGCGGGTCCTCCTGCGCTGCGGGGTCACTCTGCTGGTGTTCGTTAGCCGTGGCTCCATCGAGGTCATCTGTATTATCGGCGGTGCCGTTCTCCATGGAGTCCACGTTGCTTGTGTGGCTTCGATGAGGTTTTGATTGATGGCTCTGCCTTCAGCACTTGGGTGGCTCATCTCCAGGCTTGTCTTGGTCCTGTTTGGGAGTGCCTTCGTCGTCCTTGGGGGTGTCCACCATGTAGATATCATACGTGGATGTGGCCGACCAGCGGCCGGTGACAAGGGGGGCAACATCGATATTGGTCGTGGCCCCACTATCCTCGCCCATGTATTCGGTGTTTTCCAAATTATCGTCTAGCATGTCGGTTAAATCCTCGGCAGTGGCTACCAAGTGGGTGGTGGGTGGGACGTAAAATTCCCTATCGGATGCCTCGAAGGGTCGATGATCGAAAGCGGAGGGTAAGCTCCCCTGGATAGTCATTTTCTTAATTCAATCTAGCGCCTCGTTCAACATATTGAGGGTTACCGGACTTGAGGGCTCTAGGCTAGACTTCGTGGTGACGGGGCGGAGGTCGGTCTGCGGCCCAACCGATCCTTGGTCCTAGACAGACTTATCTTCAGGATTGTGAACCGAAACCTCGAGGGGCACAGGATTGTCCTTGGACACTGGGGGTGTGCTTTTTTCCTCCCGTGCGCCTTCCGCGCCAATGTATGGGGTTGGGTCGTTTCGGGCCGAGGGAATTCCCTGGCTGCTATTCGCCGACTCAGGGTGCGGGCTCGAGGCCAGCAGGGGGTTGTGGGGGAGGAGTCCGGTCAAGATCGAATCTTGGCCTCTGACCTTTGGCTTTGCCTCGAGGACTGGGGATAAATTCTCTGCCGATGTGAGTTCTGTCGTTGGTGGGGTAAGATTCCCTCTCTCAGGGAGTCATTCCTGGCTTGAAGCCGTTTGGTGGATTGGGGCTGATTGACAGATTGGATCGGAAGTGTACATCGGAGCAAGAGCAGCAGGGCCTGTGGGGATGGCGAACCCGACGAAAACCAAATCCTCCCGTGTGTCAGCGACGTACTCCAGATTGCCGAATCAAATCCAGTGCTCGAGATCGAAGTTGTCGACCTGGTCAAGATGACGGTTGAATCAGCATGCAGCACAATGCTACCAAAAGCGAAGAGTTGTCCGGGGATGAAGAGATCCATGGGACTAATGTCCTCTTCAAGGACTAAGCAAGCCATCGATCTTTCCGGTGATCCAACAGCGGAACTCTCAATTAAAGCACCAATGTCGGTGTCAAAACCAGTAGACCTCAGGGTAGGGGGGTCCCGAACTGTGGATCTAGGATCGATGGTAACAGGAGATGAGGGACACGGTATTTACCCAGGTTCGGGCCCTCTCTATGAGGTAAAACCCTACTCCTTCTTGATTTTATTTGATGTATATGTTTACAGGGTTGATCTACCTCGAGAACAATATGAGTGAACCCTAGGCTGTTGGGGATGAAGATTGCTCTATCCCTAATGACTACAACCCTTGATTTATATACACCAATAGGGCTAGGGTTACCGAAGATAGATTACAACAAGGAATAAAGAAGATCCTACACCTTCTTGACTTGGAGGGCACACCGCGGCTTCATAAAACTCATGTCATAGTACGACTCCACTAGCCCAGCCCATGTACGATGGGTCGTCACCCCGAGAACCCCTTAGTCCATGACTCCCTAGGGGGGCAATCACAATTAGGAGCCTTAGGGTTTAGAACACAACATACTTTCTCGAGGTAGATAATCGTGTACACGATACTCCATTATCAATATAATGAAAGCATGACATCGAGTTTTACCTCTTCAAGAAGGCCCGAACCTGGGTAAATATTGTGCGCCTTGTCTCCTATTCACCATTGCCCTAGATCTACAGCTCGGGACCCCCTACCTGAGATTCGCCAGTTTTAGTACCGACACCGAGGGTAGGCGGTCTCACAAGAGTTGCCATACAAAAATCTTAATCTTCAGGGGCAATGGAGCCTTCCATAGGGTAGAAAGCTAGGGAATGGTGGGCGAGCGGCATACTGCCTAATATGCCGAGTTCACCGAAAACTCACCCGAAGGTCAGAGTCTCAAGAGACATTGTCCGGATAGTCCGGCAACACCGGTGGGAGGGTTGCTGCTACTTGTGGAATGCGTTGGGATTTCCCCGAAGAGGAAGGGTGAAGTAATATAGTTGTAGAAAGTATTTCCCTCAGTAAATAACCAAGATTTATCAAACCATTAGGAGATTTACTCAAACCACCTTTAGCAATACCTACACACACAAGAGCAAATAATTGCACCCAACATGGGCAAGAGGGATGTCAATCCCCTTGCACCGGTTAATTGCAAGGATTAAATTTCATGGTAGGAGATGCATAAATTGTAAAGTAAAATAAAAGTAAATAAATTACAGCAAGGTATTTAGGGTTTTAGCAATATGAGTTAAATGGACCCGGCGGCGTACCTTTCACTAGAGGCATCTCTCTCAAGAACATACCGATACGGTGGGTGAACAAATTGTTGTTGGGCAATTGATAGAATGGACCATAGTTATGAAGTTATGCATGACATTATCAATACATAGCCATTACGTCCGTGACAAGTAGACCGAGACGATTTTGCATCTACTACTATTACTCCACTTCAAGAGCGCTTATATGCTTGCCTCTCTAGGTATTAAGTTCGTGACAAATAGAGCAATGCGTAGTATGATGACATAATGTAGGAAAAATAAGATCAACTAATATGATCGAACCCCATTGCTTTATTCTTAGTAGCAACAATATAAATACTTGCCTCGCTACTCCTCCTGTCAATTGAACCTGCTACTATGTACCACTTCCACTGAAGACCTAATCATCAACTTATCCAAAGATAACTCATAGATCAAAAAGCATTAGAGCATCTCCAGCGGCGCCCCCAACAGACCCCCCAAGGCCGTTTTTTAGCGTCGGCGCCGAAAAATCGGCCCAGTCGCGCCCCCACGATCCTGATTTTCGCCGGATTGGGCCGAAATTGGCGCCGGCGCACCCAACCCGAACCCGGCGCGCTGGGGGCGCCCGGGGGCGCCGGCGCGAATGTTTTGGCGCAAAAGAGTGGCGGAACCGGCACATCAGCGAGACGAAGGCTGGTCGTCCTCATCGTCTCGGTTTTACCGCGGGGAATCAATGCCAAGGCTGCCGTCGGTCAGCCTGCCATTGATTCACGAGCGGCGCATTGCGGCGACGCCGCCCCGCCTTCCTCCACGCGTTCGCACGCGGCCGTACCGAGCCGCTATAAAAGGCGCCCCTAGCCGCGCCGGTGAAGAACACGCAGTCCCGGCCCCTCCTCGCCGCCGCACTCCCCCCCCCCTCTCCCCCTCCTCGCCGCTGCAATTCCCCCCGGCAACCATGAGCGCGAGGTACCCCGGCGACGCGGCGGCGGCCAACGGTTTCGGCCGCCGCTCGCTGCATCAGTGGGAGGCGTACCTCCTCCATGAGGCCAAGTACCCCGCGCCGCCCGACGTACGCACTCCGTCGCGGTGGAAGCTCAGCGCCGGCGGGTCCCTGTCCCCCCTCTGCCCGTCCCCGAGACGCCCGCCTATTTCCACGCCGAGATCGAGCGTGCGCGTGCGTCCCTGACGGCCGCGGAGCGGGCGCTCCCGGAGTACGCCGTCGGCAACCACGGGGCATGGGCGGCGTACTTTGAACGCCGGAAGGAGGAGCGGCTCGCCTCCACCAACAACACGTCGGCGCCGCGGGGGTGCAACAACAGCGAGGGCCACCGCCTGTGGTGGGGCGTCCCTGGTCGCATGCTCAGCGGCGTGCTCGCGCACCTCGAGGGTGGCAACAACCCGCGTTCGAGTACCCGGCCGCTCGGAGCGGCGGCGCGTGACTGCCGAGGAGGATGATGGGTTGGTCATCCTCCTCCTGCCGATCCTCCTCTCACTCCTCCGGCGCGCCGGCGTTGGTCAGCGTCAAGCCAGAGCCGGCCGAGACGCCGCTCGGTAGGCGCACCCGCGGCGCCGACCTCATCATCAACGACGGCGGCCGTGGCTCCTCCTTCTCGGCCCCTCCTCGCCTCGTCAAGCCGAAGAGGGAGCCAGGGCTGGCGACGGTGAAGCCGAAGCCGGGGCTCGTCGCCTTGAAGCCGGAGCCTGCTCTCGCCGAGGAGGTCGACGAAGAAAAGGCCGCCTTGAAGTGAGCGCGCGAGGACTACGCGCGCATTGAGCTGGACCGCCAGCGCCGCGCCCTGGAGGAGATCGCCGAACGCCGCCGCCGTGAAGCAGCGCGCCGGGGTGAGGGGTTGAGCAGCAGCGCCGGACATGTCAAGGAGGAGAAGCAGGAGGACGACGCCGGCGACGACTACGCCCTGCTCAGCGCCTTCTTCGACCGGTAGTTTAGGGTTTTTTTTCGGCCCTTTTTCGTGTAAAAAGCCTAAATTTATCAGAAATATGCCGTGTTTGTTCAAATTTGGTCGTGTTTGCTGAACTTTGACCGTGTTTGCTGAATTTTGGCCGAACTGTGGGGCGGCCTGGGGGCGGCGGCTGGGAACGTGCTCGCCCCCACGCCTAAAATAGTGTCGGCTCGTCCCCAAGCGGCGGTTTTCGACGCGTCTTGTGGGCGCAACAGCTGGAGATGCTCTTACAACACCACAGTTTTATTCGATATTTGTGTGATGCTAGAGCCTAGAGATGCAACCATGCATGCAGAGGACAAAGCATATCACACGCTCTAGATTAGGCATTGTGCGAAGATCATACAAGAATGATCGGATGCAAAGTACTAGCTCCCTTTTGGTATTATTTGGACACTCAAGAATTATTGCATGAGGCCGCTAATCATGCGCAGGCCCGCATATCTTTGAATTAAAAGCCCGTTGTCCCGTAGATTTGTTACACCAAAAAATTGACTTCATCTTAACTGCATGTATGCGGCAGGCCCATCATAACAATCAGAGTCTCAACGCTAAAATTTTGGCGCAGTCTTTTAGCGCCCACGCATTGGCAAGAATTACACGGAGGGATAGTGAGCATGCTGGGCGAGCCAATTTTCGTGGTGCAGATCCAAACAACTACCAAATGGCATGAAGTTTTTTTCGTCCGCGAAACCCACAATTGTTTTTCAAATTTGTGAAATTTTATGAAACTGCTGAATATTTTTTTCAAACTCATGAACAATTTTATGGAATTTTTGAAATTTCCCGAATGTTTTATTAAATTTGCACTTCTTCAAACTAACAAACTTTTTGAAATTTCTGAACTCTTTTTGGAACATGTGAACCTTTTCTCGACCTTATGAATTCTTGTTCGAACCGTGGAACCCATGAACCTTTTCCAAATTTATGAATGTTTATGAAATTCATGAATAATTTTTCACATTCATTAATAATTTTGGAAACCTTTTCCAATTTTGCAAACATTTTTCGAATCCATGAACCTTCTTTAAATCCATTTTTATTTCAAATTCACAAACTTATTTCATACTCGCAACATTTTTAAATGCATGTATTGTTTTTGGACATTGTGGGTTTTTTTTCAAATTCATGACAGTTTTTCAAATTTACAAAAAAAACATCTTTTTTTTTTCAAAAGGCAACTGGTCAATGGTCATTGGTTGACCGGTCAACCATGGACCGAGTGAACAAGGCGAGGAGAGAACCGACCGACCAGCCAGCCAATGAACGAAACGATGACTTGCCACCACAAACGCGCTTCTTGGGCCAGCACGGGAAAGCAACCACGTAGGCACTGGCTTCACAAATTACTACGTGGCTCTCAAGTAGCCGGTAACGTTCTAGAAGCTTCCCTCTCAGTTATGGGAAGCTTCTAGGGGTTTTTTATCCTTTAATTTGTTATTCTTTGTTTTTGTTTCCCTTTTCATTTTTTTTTATTTTGCAAATTTCTAAAACTGTTCAAACATTTAAAATTGTTTCATTTTAAAAATGTAGAATATTTGGAAAAAATTAGGTTTTATAAATTAGTTCATATTCTAAAATTAATTTGAAATTTCAAACTATGTTCATAATTTATAAATTTATTTGGGATGTGAAACATTGTTTGGAATTATTAAAAACTAGTCATGAATTCAGAAAATTGTTTGCAAACATTTTTTTGTAATTGTGTTAACACTTTTTAAATTTATGATCTTTTTTAGTTAATAAAAAAAATGCATTGCGAAAATTTTGAATTCGCCAAACTTCTCTGAATTTGCTCTCAGAAACTTATGAATTTGCAAACATCTTTTGTATTCGCCTGAACATTTTTTATATTTCATGATCTTATTTGAATTTGTTAACATTTTTTGAATTCGCCTACATTTGTTTTGTATTCTCAAACATTTTATGAATTCACGAAGATTTTCTGAGTAGTTATGACTTTTTCCTATTTCTCAACTTTGTTAGCAGACCTTATAAATTTTGAATTTAACTGAATTTAAAAACAAATGCAAAAAATAGAAGGAAAAAAGGCGTACGCTATCTGGCTTGGCTAGGCAACTCGCATGGGCGACGCGCGTACCACAAGCACGCCTGGAGCTTTCCGCTAGGGCTATATCTTGTTTATATATGTAGCCGGATACATAGACCAACTAGCTCATGTCTCGTTTTGGGGAGGTTATAGAATCTTCCTAAAATTATTATTATTTTCTTCTTATTTATTTTGGGATTTTCTCCTTTTCTTTTTATTTTCTCCTTTAACTCAGTTTTGTTTTTACAGTATCTTGTTTCCTTTTTTTCATTTTCCTTTCCAGCTTTGGCGAAAACTTCCGAAAATTGGAAAATTCAAACTTTTTTTTCAAATCTGGGTGAACATTATTATAATTCAAAATTGGTTAACTGAATTCAGAGGATGTTCATATTTTCTTGAAATTGTGAACAATTCTTACAAATTCGTAACAATTTTCTTAATAATTAACATTTTCTAAACAGTGAACATCATTCGTAATTGTAAAAATTATATGAATATTTCTTTTTAACAATTTTCAAAATCGTAAAAATTAATCAATATTTTTATGAATTTGTGTACATTTTTTGAATATTTTTATAAAATTCCAAAAATTCAAGAATATTTTTTAAAAATCATAAACATATTTTGAATACATGAACATTTATTTTGAGTTTATTTTGAGCCTAGAAAACCTTCGCTCTATCGCCTCTCAGCGAACCAGGGAACCAGTCGATCAAAAAAAAGGTGCGCGGGGAGCGGGATTCCACCTCGGGAACTCTCGCTTCACATAGGGGTGCATGAACCACCACACCAGCTCCCAAAGTAGGGAAGCTTTCCAAAGTATTTTTTCTGTCTTTTCTGTAACGGTTTTTTTCGCATTTTTTATTTCTTTTCTTGCTGAATACATGCACTTTTCTAAAAAAAATCAAAGGAAAACTTTTTTAAGAATAAGGAAAGTTCATTGGTTTATTTTAAATTCTCAAAATTGAAGAAAGTTCATCGAATCTAAAAAAAATTTCATCAAATCTGAGAAAAGTTTATCATAATTAGAAAAAGTTCACCCAATATGAAACAAAGTTCATCGATTTTTATAAAAGTTCATCATGATTAGAAAAAGTTCACAAAATATGAAATAAAAATTATTGTTTTTGAAAACAATTCAGCAGATTTGAAAAAATTCATCCATTTTTATTATTAAAAATCATCCAATATGAAAAAAATGGAATTGGGAAAAAGTTCATCAAATTTGTAAAAAATAATCATCGAAATTGAGAAAAGTTCAGAGAATTCGAAAAAAAGTCATCGAATTAGGAAAAAGTTCATCGAATTTGAAAAAAATTCATCAAATCTGAAAAAAGCTCATCAAATTCGAAAAAAGCTCATCAAATTTGAAAAAAAAATCATATCATTTGAAAATCTTCATTGAAATGAAAAAACATCAACTATCAAAAAGTCCATCAAATTTGAAAAAATGTACATTCCAATTTGAAAATTAGGTCATCAAAATTGAAAAAACAAATCGTCAATTTTGAAGAAAACCATCGCTTCGAAACTAGTTCACGCATTAAATAAGAAAAAAGAATCAAAAAAACAAACAAAGAAAAAGAGAAAAAAGAAGACGTAAAAAGGACAGAAGGCAGTTCCTACATAGAAATAAACAACGAAAGTACATATGCGTCAACGAGCAGGTGGCCTTGTGGTTAGTCTAGTATCCACGTAGCGCTGAGAAACTTTGTTCGGATCCCGCACAACGCACCTGCACCTTTTTTGTCCTTCGGAAAAAGGAAGATGGGCCTGCCCGTTTGTCAGGAATGAAGGGAGATGGGGTGTGCGCCCATTTGTGAAAACACCTATATCGGGCGCTAAAGGCGTCGAATAGGATCTGGCGTGGCTTCGAGCGCGATGGTCGTCATATGGGAGGTCCCCAGAGCGATGTACGCGAATTATAGGATCCACATTAGATGTAGCCTGGCCTCGCGTGAATCTTCCTTGGATTGCTACAGTACAGGACCGGATGAGCACTGTAGCTAAGATTTCACTGTGTTGCACTATTTTGCATAGTTGTTTTTGTTTCTCAGCTTTTTTTGCTTCTTCATGGGTTTCTTTGGTGTTTATTTCTTTCTTTATTTTTTCACGGTTTTCTTCATTTTATTCCTGGTTTTTATTTTCTTTCTTTTTTGGTTTTCTTTTGCCCTTTTT
>LR738709.1:57547923-57608890 GCA_902687465.1 Secale cereale | reverse complement strand
AAGCTTATAAACAAATAAAAAAGTAAGATAAAGCAAAAAGGGTGAAGAAATAGACAGAAACAAGGCAGCGATCTCTGGTGTCCGGTGCTGGGGGTCAGCCCATTTTGTGTGGCGCCTAGCGCAACCTACATCTAGGTTTGTCAGAGGGGCGCTTTGTGTGGCTTATCCAACCCCCAAATGTAAATTATATCCATATGAACATTAATCAATAAAGTGGAATGAGTTTTGCCTAAAAAGAACCTACGTCTTACTACAAGCGAGACATAGGCACGCCCACCTTTCGGCAAAGTGTGACACGTTGCTCTAGGCTTTGTTTTTTTACCAGTTCTTTTCTAGTTTTGGTCGTAATTCCAAGGATACGACCAGCGCGTGACACGTGCCGGTAGCTGGGCGCACCACTTGACATGCTCCCCGGCGCAAGAAAGTGACTGTTGTGGGATTAGTTGCTCCCAACAAACCGAAAAAAACAAAAGGCACAACCACACATTCCAAGAAGGGGGATGATATTCCCGTGTGGGTTGGGTAGAGCAATCAAACACACACACATGCCTACAGTAATGGATCAGCCTGTTCGCTTATACATTTTTTTATTTGTTTGTCCCATTGGTTCTAGACCCTTCTGTGAACCGGTTTTTTCGTTTGGTTTCAGTTATTTGTTTCTTTTTTTTACCTTTCCTTGTTCTTATTTTCCATATTTTTTTGGATTAGCGAACCTTTTTTAAATCCATGAACATCTTTTGAAATCCGGGACCATTTTTAGAATATATGTTTTCTAAAACTCCAAAAAAAAAATCAAATTCAGCTGCGATTCATAATGTTTTTTAAACTTATGAACCTTTTTTTACCAAATCCGAGAACATATTTTGAAATGAAAGAATTTTTTTATAATTTCATTAGCATTTTTTGAAGTAAAAGCATTTATACAATTCGTGACCATTTTTAAAATTCAGAAGTTTGTTTCATATTCAGCTTTTAAAGTGGTGACCAATTTTGGAAATAAAAAACATTTTCAAAATGAAAAAATCATGAACAATTGTATGTATTGTGAACATTTTTTAAATCCTTTTGAATTTTGGTTTAAAGAAAGAAGAAAAAAAGAAAACGCAGCTCAGCTTGTGTGATTCTTGAGGCAGCATGTCATATGGTCC
The DNA here is from genome assembly GCA_902687465.1 of Secale cereale. Lineage (NCBI taxonomy): Eukaryota > Viridiplantae > Streptophyta > Magnoliopsida > Poales > Poaceae > Secale > Secale cereale. The sequence goes on along the minus strand of LR738709.1, from coordinate 57,607,742 downwards.
AGAAGTCAATGTTCAATAACTAAATCTCATCTAGATGTGCTTTAGCCAACAATAATCCTGGACATGCGGACATATTATAGACCATTTAGTGAATCTGCTAATTAATTCTCTCTTCCCATCCCGCCCCCGAATTTCATATGGGTGGGTCCCTCCCTTTCCCTATGTCTAATCCAAGTCTTTCAAGTGAATGGATTCATTAAATTCATACATAAACTCTTAGGGCATCTACAACGGGGACACATAGAGCGGGCTGGAGGGTCAATTCTTGAACTTTTGGCTCAATTCTCGTCCAAAACCAGAAAAATACTATATCGTTAACGAATGTTAAGCGTGCGGACCCTACGGGTTCGAGAACTATGACATGACCGAGACATCTCTCAGGTCAATAACCAATATTGGAACTTGGATGCCCATATTGGCTACTACATATTCTACGAAGATATTTATCGGTCGAACCGCAAAACAACATATGTTGTTCCCTTTGTCCTCGGTATGTTACTTGCCCGAGATTCGATCGTCGGTATCATAATACCTAGTTCAATCTTGTTAGCGTCAAGTCTCTTTACTCGTTCCATAATACATCATCTCGTGACTAACTCATTAGTCATTCGCTTGCAAGGCTTATTATGATGTGTATTACCGAGAGGGCCCAGAGATATCTCTCCGACACTCAGAGTGATAATTTCTTTGTGCAGTGCCACGAAAGGATCTACCTCGTCTAGGTGTTGTAGCACTACCAAGTTTGCTCTGTCAAAATCGTTGCGTCGATCTGAGTATGCCACGTGCAGTTCCCTGCGACCATTGGAGTGACCTTCTCCTTCGAGCCTCCCATAGTGCTTGTTAATGGGCAAACCAACACCAACACCAGGCGGCTGGTCTGCGCCATATAGAAAATTCTCGCAGAAAGAGATGCACTCTTGTGTTAGATAGCCCCGCACAATGCTTCCACCCGGACGGGACATGGTACGAACAAATCCTTTGATGATCCCATTCATCCTCTCAAACGGCATCATGTTGTGCAAGAATGACGGCCCCAGGTCTGTTATGTCGTCCACAATATGGACACAAAGATGCACCACGACGTCAAAGAACGCGGGCAGGAATTACATCTCAAGCTCATTCAGTATCACAACGATCTCTTCATGTAGCCTTCGGAGCAGCTTCACACTGATCGACTTTCAAGAGATGATGTTGAAAAAGTTGCAGAGACCAATAAGCGTGTCACGGACATGCTTGTCCATTATCCCTCTAAGGGCAACAGGTAGTATCTGCGTCATCATCACATGATAGTCATGGGACTTCATCCCGCTTAACCTTTTCTTGTCCGTGTCTAGATATCTGCTTATCTTGCCACAGTAACCGGAACTAACTTTGACTCCGGTAAGGCACTTAAAGAATTGATCGATTTCAGCCTGACTTAAGATGAAACAAGAAGGGGGGCAATAATCCTCTTCCTTTACTTTCTTGCCCTTCTTCTCCCGCACCTCTGTCTCCGTCTCTGTCTTGTCTGACTTTTTACGGGGTGGCATGTGCAGATCTTCCCTGATATTCAAATCTCGCAAGTCTTTTCTTGCCTTCGGCCCATCCTTGGTCTTATCCGGCATGTTCATCAGTGTCGCGAGCAAGATCTCAAGCACATTCTTACAGATATGCATTTGATCAAGGCAATGAGGTGTATCGAGTTTGTGCTAGTACTCCAAGTCCTAGAACACAGACCTCGTCTTCCATACCTTCAGCAGCGGCTCCGACGCCTTTTTCATCGTCTTTCCCGACGTGGGGCACTGTTCCCAGTTTTTCAACAGCCCATTGATTTTGGCGCCGCTCCGCTTATGTGGAGGTCCTCGATGCTCATCGTGACCATTGAATAGATCTCCATGGTTTCTCCACGGCTCATCCGGTTCGAGCCATCTTCGATGCCCCATGTACTCAATTTTCCCAGACCCGCCATCTTTCCTCGATGTTAGCTGCTGAGATGTCATATCATCCATGCACCGCGTGCATCCGCAATATCCATGGCACACCTGGCCTGCGACATATCCGTAACCGAGATAGTCGTGCACCGTCGTGATCAGCGCGGCTCTCATGTAGAAATACTCGCCTTTGCTGGTGTCCCATGTCTTGGCCGGTGTTTTCCATAACGTGTCTAACTCCTCTTGAAGTAACCCTGGATACCGATTAATATGATTTCCTGGTTGTTTCGGCCCTTGAATCAGCATGCTCATGTGAATGTACTTCGACTTCATGCACAACCAGGGGGAGGTTGTACATCCATACAAACACATGCCATGTGCTATGGTTGGTGTTCTGGTTGCCAAACGGATTCATTCCATCGGTACACGCGCCAAGCACGATGTTCCTTGCATCACATTCGAAATATCAATAGAATCCATTCAACGCTCTCCACTGGCTTCCATCCTTGACATGTCTCAGCTTCGGATCATCTCCATCGTCAGGCTTCTTCCTCTCCGTGTGCCAGCACATGAGCTTTGCTTTCCTTGGGATCTAAGAAATACCGCTAGAGACGAGGAGTGATTGGTAAGTACCATACAACTTTTTGGAGACATTTCTTCCCGGTCTTCTTGTATCGAGAAGCATTGCACACCGAACAGCTTGTTTTTTCCGCGTGCTCTTTCCATAAATTATGCAATCTGCATGCATGGTATCTAACGTGTGGCGGATGAAGAGGGCACACTATCTTCTTGGCCTCATCCACACTAGTAGGACATAGATTCCCCGTGGGAAGAACATCCTTTAGGTACTTGAGATGCTCATCGAGGCTAGTGTCGGTCCATTTGTTTTTAGCCTTCACATTCAGGAATTGGAGCGTGAAACTCAAGCGGGTCACCTCAGGATTGCAACCATCATACAATGGAGTGTTTGAGTCTACCACCAGTTGCTGCAGCTTAGCCTCCTCTCTAGAAGCGGCTCTCTCAGTAGTCGTCTCCTTGCGAAGTAGTGCTTGAACATGAGGGTCCCGCACGATTGAACTTAGTACCGACGAACTCTGCTGCGTGGAGTCCATGTTCTCTCCGCCGAAATGTCCGCCCCTTCTCCTCCGCCATGTCCGACCCCTTCTCCGCCGCCAGGTCCGGCCTCTTCCCCGCCGCCATTATCGATCATCTCTTCGTTTTGCCCCATGTCGTCATTGCCTGCCTAATACGTCTCCAACATATCTATAAATTTTTATTGTTCCATGCTATTATTTATGATGTCTTGGATGTTTCATGGGCTTTGTAATACACTTTTATATCATTTTTGGGGCTAACCTACTAACCCAAAGACCTAGTCCAGATTGCTGTTTTCTGCCTGTTTCAGGGTTTTGCAGAAAATGAATATCAAACGGAGTCCAAATGGATTGAAACTTCGGGAGAGATATTTTTGGAGAAAATCACGAACGGGAGACTTGAGAACCACGTCAGGAGAGCCACGAGGTGCCCACGAGGGTGGGGGGCGCGCCCCCCTTCCCAGGGCGTGCCCCCTGCCTCGTGGGCCCCTCGTGAGTCCCCTGGTGTCCTCCTTCCTCCTATATAAGTCTACGTACCCCGAAACCATCAGCAATAGAGAGAAAACCCTAATTCCACCGCCGTAACCTTCTGTTCCCGTGAGATCCCATCTTGTAGCCTGTTCCGGAGCTCCGCCGGAGGGGGGATCCATCACGGAGTGCTTCTACATCATCATCATTGCCCTCACCATGAGTTGTGAGTAGTTTACCACAGACCTTCGGGTCCATAGCTAGTATCTAGATGGCTTCTTCTCTCTCTTTGGATCTAAATAAAAATTTCTCCTCGGTCTTCGAGGAGATCTATTCGATGTAATCTATTTTTGCGGTGTCTTTGTCGAGATCCAATGAATTGTGGGTTTGTGATCAAGATTATCTATGAGAAATATTTGGTTCTTTTATGAACTCTTTATGTGTGCTCATAATATCCTTGCAAGTCTCTTCGAATTATTGGTTTGGTTTGCCTACTAGATCTATAGTTCTTGCAATGGGAGAAGTGCTTGGCTTTGGGTTCAATCTTGCGGTGTCCTTTCCCACTGACGATAGGGGCAGCAAGGCACGTATTGTAATGTTGCCATCGAGGATAAAAAGATGGGGTTTATATCATATTGCTTGAGTTTATCCCTCTACATCATGTCATCTTGCTTAAGGCGTTACTCTGTTCTTATGAACTCAATACACTAGATGCATGCTGGATAGCGGTCGATGTGTGGAGTAATAGTAGTAGATGCAGGCAGTTGTCGGTCTACTTGTCTCGGACGTGATGCCTATATACAATGATCATGCCTAGATAGTCTCATACTTATTCGCTTTTCTATCAATTGCTTGACAGTAATTTGTTTACCCGCCGTAGAATATCGCTATCATGAGAGAAGCCACTAGAGAACACTATGGCCCCCGGGTCTATTCTCAACATATCAATCTACATCTACTTTACTTTTTCCGCTTTTACTTTCTGTTCTTATAAACAAAAATACCAAAAATATAAACTATCATCTCTATCCGATCTCACTTCCATAAGTGACCGTAAAGGGATTGACAACCCCTTATCACGTTGGCTGCAAAGTTCTTATTTGTTCGTGTAGGTGCGAGGGACTCGCGCGTGGTCTCCTACTGGATTGATACCTTGGTTCTAAAAAACTGAGGTAAATACTTACGCTACTGTGCTGCATCTCCCTTTCCTCTTCGAGGGAATATAACGCAAGCTCGAGAAGTAGCAAGAAGAATTTCCGGCGCCGTTGCCGGGGAGGCTTACACAAAAGTCATATACCAAGTACCTATCACAAACCCTTATCCTTCGCATTACATTTTTTGCCTCTCGTTTTCCTCTCCCCCACTTCACCCTTGCCGTTTTATTTGCCCTTCTTCTGTCGTGTGTTTATCGTTCGCTTGCTTCTTGTTTGCTTGTGTGTGTTGGATTGCTTTCTTGTCACTATGGCTCAGAACAATACCAAATTGTGTGACTTCTCCAATACCAACAATAATGATTTTATTAGCACTTCGATTGCTCCTATTACCGATGTTGAATCTTGTGAGATCAATGTTGCTTTGTTGAATATTGTCTTGAAAGATCAATTCTCCGACCTTCCTAGTGAAGATGTCGCTACCCATCTGAACAACTTTGTTGATTTGTGTGATATGCAAAAGAAAAGGGATACAGATAACAATATTGTTAAATTGAAGTTATTTCCGTTTTCACTTAGAGATCATGCTAAAACATGGTTTTCCTCTTTGCCTATAAATAGTATTGATTCGTGGAATAAGTGCAAAGATGCTTTTATCTCTAAGTATTTCCCTCCTGCTAAGATCATCTCTCTTAGGAACGATATTATGAATTTTAAGCAACTAGATCATGAGCATGTTGCACAAGCTTGGGAGAGAATGAAATTAATGATAGGTAATTGCCCTACACATGGTTTGAATCTATGGATGATTATTTAGAACTTTTATGCTGACTTGAATTTTGCTTCTAGAAATCTTTTAGATTCGGTCGCAGGAGGCACTTTCATGGAAACTACCTTAGGAGGATCTACCAAACTCCTAGATAATATTATGGTTAATTATTCTCAATGGCACACCAGAAGATCTACTAGTAAAAAAGTGCATGCTATTGAAGAATTAGTGTTTTGAGTGAAAAGATGGATGAACTTATGAAATTATTTGCTGCTAAGAGTGCTTCTTCTGATCATAATGATATGCCTTTGTCCACTTTGATTGAAAATAGCAATGAATCTTTGGATGTGAATTTTGTTGGTAGGAATAATTTTGGTAACAATGCTTATAGAGGAAATTTTAATCCTAGGCCTTTTCATAGTAATTCCTCTAATAATTATGGTAATTCCTACAACAACTCTTATGGAAAGATGCCTTTTGAATTTGAAACTAGTGTTAAAGAGTTTATGATCTCGCAAAAGAATTTCAATGCCATGCTTGAAGAGAAATCGCTTAAGATTGATGAATTGACTAGAAGTGTGGATATAATTACTCTTGATGTTGATTCTTTGAAACTTAGATCTATCCCACCTAAGCATGATATCAATGAGTCTGTCAAAGCCATGAGAATTTCCAATGATGAATGCAAAGAAAGAACCACTAGGATGCGTGCTAGAAGAGAGAATTATATTAAAGCGTGTTCTTCTAGTTATCATGAAAATAAAGATGAAGATCTGAAAGTTATTGATGTGTCTCCTATTAGATCCTTGTTTTCTAGTATAAATCTTGATGAAGATAGAATTGGAGATGATTATGCTTTAAGGTGTCCCAATGATTAGGAGTTTTTAGATCTTGATACTAAAAATGATAAAAGTGGGAGTGAAGAAATTAAAACTTTGCATAGTGATGAACCCACTACTTTGGATTTCAAGGGATTCAATTATGATAATTGCTCTTTGATTGATTGTATTTCCTTGTTGCAATCCGTACTAAACTCTCCGCATGCTTATAGTCAAAATAAAGCTTTCACCAAACACATAGTTGATGCTTTGATGCAATATTATGAAGATAAACTTGAGTTGGAAGTTTATATCCCTAGAAAGCTTTATGATGAGTGGGAACCTACTATTAAAATAAAAATAAAATATCAGGAATGTTATGCATTCTGTGATTTGGGTGCAAGTGTCTCCACTATCCCAAAAACTTTATGTGATTTGCTAGGGTTCCATGAGCTTGATGATTGTTCTTTAAATTTGCATCTTGTGGATTCCACTATTAAGAAACCTATGGGAAGAATTAATGATGTTCTTATTGTTGCCAATAGGAATTATGTGCCCGTAGATTTCATTGTTCTTGATATAGATTGCAATCCTTCATGTCCTATTATTCTTGGTAGACCTTTCCTTAGAACGATTGGTGCAATTATTGATATGAAGGAAGGAAATATTAGATTCCAATTTCCGTTAAGGAAAGGCATGGAACACTTTCCTAGAAAGAAAATCAAATTACCATATGAATCTATTATGAGAGCCACTTAAGGATTGCCTTCCAAAGATGGCAATACCTAGATCTATTTTGTATCGTACCTAGCTAGGGGCGTAAAACGATAGCGCTTGTTGGAAGGCAACCCAAATTTATATTTTTTGTTTTCGCTGCTTTTAGGGAATAAATATTGCATCTAGCTTCTGCTTAGATGTGGTTTCATGTTTTGTTTATTTTTTGTGCCAAGTAGAACCTTTGGGAAGACTTGTGTGAAGTTTATGTGATCTTGCTGCGAAAAACAGAATCGTTAGCGCTCACTAGAATGGTCACCAGATTTTACTAGAGCGTGCTATTTAGTTGATTATTTGTGCAGATGATTAATATAAAAATTCCTCACGTTTACCAATTTAGTTTGAATTTTTTCGAGTTACAGAAGTATGCGAAACCTGCAGATTACTACAGACTGTTCTGTTTATGACAGATTCTGTTTTTCGTGTGTTGTTTGCTTATTTCAATGCATCTATGAGTAATATTGTGAAGTATGAACCATAGAGAAGTTATAATACAGTAGGTTTAACACCAATATAAACAAAGAATGAATTCATTGCAGTACCTTTGAGTAGTGATTTGTTTTCTTATACTAACGGAGCTCACGAGAATTTTTGTCTAAGTTTGTGTTGTGAAGTTTTCAAGTTTCGAGTATTGCTTTGATGGACTATGGAATAAAGAGTAGCAAGGGCCTAATCTTGGGGATTCCCATGGCACCCCAAGTAAAATTCAAGGACAATCAAAAGCCTAAGCTTGGGGATGCCCCGGGAAGGCATCCCCTCTTTCGTCTTCATCCATTAGTAACTATACTTGCAGCTATATTTTTATTCACCACATGATATGTGTTTTACTTGGAGCATCTTGTATAATTTGAGTCTCTACTTGTTAGTTTTCCACAATCATCCTTGCTGGACACACCTATTTGAGAGAGTTAAACATGGCCTAGAAATTGTTAGAACACTCTAAGTGCATCACTTATATCTTTTGAGTTGAATAGTTTTTGCTCTAGTGCTTCACTTATATCTTTTAGAGCATGGTGGTGGTAATATTTTGTAGAAATTGTTGAACTCTCATGCTTCACTTATATCTATTTGAGAGTATATTAAAACAGCATGGTAAAGTATTTAGGCTAAAGAAACTAGTCTTCACATGATAAACATCCAATGTCAATGTAGTAAAAAATTTCACACCAAGTGCATTGAATAGAAAGAGATGTTGGATGCTTGATAATTGTTTTGAGACATGATGATAGTGATATTAGAGTCATGCTAGTGGAGTTATTATGAAACTGAGAAATACTTGTGTTAAGGTTAGTGATGCCCGTAGCATGCACGTATGGTGAACTGTTGTGTGACTAAGTTAGATCATGAGGTACTTGTAGAGTGTCAACCTTTGTGTGGAGGTTGGGGGCGCGCGATGGTTAACTCCTACCAACCTCCCCCCTAGGAGCATGCGTTGATTGCTTTGTTTTGATGACTCGTAAATTTTTGCAATAAGTATATGAGTTCTTATGACTAATGTTGAGTCCATGGATTATACACAATCTCACCCCTTCCACCATTGCTAGCCTCTCTTGTACCGCACAACTTTCGCCGGTGCCATACACCCACTATATATCCTTCGTCAAAACAGCCACCATATATATTCCTCAAAACAGCCACCATACCTACCTATCATGGCATTTCCATAGCCATTCCGAGATATACCTCCATGCAACTTTCCACCGTTCCGTTCATATGACACGCATCATATTGTCATATTGCCATGCATTATCATGTAGTTGCCATCGTATTTGTGGCAAAGCCACCATGCATAATTTTTCATACATGTCGCTCTTGATTCATTGCACATCCCGGTACACCGCCGGAGGCATTCATGTAGAGTCATACTTGTTCTAATATCGAGTTGTAATATCTAGTTGTAATTCAATAAAAGTGTAATGATCATCATTATTAGAGCATTGTCCCATGTGAGGAAAGACCAATAAAAAAGGAGATGGCCCAAAAAAAATATTAGAGAGGGGCTAATAAAAAAAAGCCCCTCCAAAAAAATGAGAGAAAAGAGAGAGGGGACAATTGCTACTATTTTTTTCCACACTTGTGCTTCAAAGTAGCACCATGGTCTTCATGATAGAGAGTCTCATGTTTAGTCACTTTCATATACTAGTGGGAATTTTCATTATATAACTTGGATTGTATATTCCAATGATGGGCTTCCTCAAACGCCCTAGGTCTTCGTGAGCAAGAAAGTTGGATGCACACCCACTAGTTTCTTTTGTTGAGCTTTCATACATATTTAGCTCTAGTGCATCTGTTGCATGGCAATCCCTACTCACCCACATTGATATCTATTGATGGGCATCTCCATAGCCCGTTGATACGCCTAGTTGATGTGAGACTATTTCCCTCCTTTTTGTCTTCTCCACAACCACCTCTCTATTCCACATAGTGCTATGTCCATGGCTCACGCTCATGTATTGCGTGAAAGTTGAAAGGTTTGAAAGAATAGAGTATGAAAACAAGTGCTTGGATGAAATCGGGGTTGTGCATGATATGAATATTTTGTGTGATGAAGAAGGAGCATAGCCAGACTATATGATTTTGTAGGGATAACTTTCTTTAGCCATAGTATTTTGAGAAGACATGATTGCTTTGTTAGTATGCTTGAAGTATTATTATTTCTTATGTCAACATAGACTTTTATCTTGAATCTTTCAGATCTGAACATTCATGCCACAATTAAGAGAATTACATTGAAAAAGTATGTTGGTTAGCATTCCACATCAAAAATTCTGTTTTTATCATTTACCTACTCGAGGACGAGCAGGAATTAAGCTTGGGGATGTTTGATACGTCTCCAACGTATCTATAATTTTTTATTATTCCATGCTATTATTTATGATGTCTTTGATGTTTAATGGGCTTTGTCATACACTTTTATATCATTTTTGGGACTAACCTACTAACCCAAAGGCCCAGTACAAATTGTTGTTTTTTGCCTGTTTCAGGGTTTTGTAGAAAATGAATGTCAAACAGAGTCCAAACGGAATGAAACCTTCGGGAGAGATATTTTTGGAGAAAATCACACACGGGAGACTTGAGAACCACGTCAGGGGAGCCACGAGGTGCCCACGAGGGTGGGGGGCGCGCCCCCCTTCCCAGGGCGCGCCCCCTGCCTCGTGGGCCCCTCGTGAGTCCCCCGGTGTCCTCCTTCCTCCTATATAAGCCTACGTACCCCGAAACCATCAGCAACAGAGAGAAAACCCTAATTCCACCGCAGTAACCTTCTGTTCCCGTGAGATCCCATATTGGAGCCTGTTCTAGAGCTCCGCCGGAGGGGGGATCCATCACGGAGTACTTCTACATCATCATCATCGCCCTCACCATGAGTTGTGAGTAGTTTACCACAGACCTTCGGGTCCATAGCTAGTATCTAGATGGCTTCTTCTCTCTCTTTGGATCTCAATACAAAGTTCTCCTCGGTCTTCGAGGAGATCTATTCGATGTAATCTCTTTTTGCGGTGTGTATGTCGAGATCCGATGAATTGTGGGTTTATGATCAAGATTATCTATGAGAAATATTTGGTTCTTTTCTGAACTCTTTATGTGTGCTCATAATATCCTTGCAAGTCTCTTCGAATTATTGGTTTGGTTTGGCCTACTAGATCTATAGTTCTTGCAATGGGAGAAGTGCTTGGCTTTGGTTTCAATCTTGTGGTGTCCTTTCCCAGTGACAGTAGGGGCAGCAAGGCACGTATTGCATTGTTGCCATCGAGGATAAAAAGATGGGGTTTACATCATATTGCTTGAGTTTATCCCTCTACATCACATCATCTTGCTTATGGCGTTACTTTGTTCTTATGAACTCAATACACTAGATGCATGCTGGATAGCGGTCGATGTGTGAAGTAATAGTAGTAGATGCAGGCAGGAGTCGGTCTACTTGTCTCGGACGTGATGCCTATATACAATGATCATGCCTAGATAGTCTCATAATTATTCGCTTTTCTATCAATTGCTCGACAGTAATTTGTTTACCCGCCGTAGAATATCGCTATCATGAGAGAAGCCACTAGAGAACACTATGGCCCCCGGGTCTATTCTCAACATATAAATCTACATCTACTTTACTTTTTCCGCTTTTACTTCTGTTCTTATAAACAAAAATACCAAAAATATAAACTATCATCTCTATCAGATCTCACTTTCGTAAGTGACCGTAAAGGGATTGACAACCCCTTATCGCGTTGGCTGCGAAGTTCTTATTTGTTTGTGCAGGTGCGAGGGACTCGCGCATGGTCTCCTACTGGATTCATACCTTGGTTCTCAAAAACTGAGGGAAATACTTACGCTACTGTGCTGCATCTCCCTTTCCTCTTCGAGGGAATATAACGCAAGCTCGAGAAGTAGCACTGTCCTGTCGGCGTCCTCACCATCATCATCCTCATCTTCAATTATCCACTGAGTACAGCCATCCATGAAACCAGTCATGAGCAAGTGCACTTCGACACGACCATCGTCATAAGGGTCGAGCCAAACTATTCCTTTGCATTTTCGACACGGACATAAAACCTCTGTCAGGTTATTTTGTTTCATGTCCTATACCGACGACTGCAACCACCTGTCCACCATCGTTCCATTGACCATCATGAATGTCTGCACGGTAATAATAAACAAATTGATTATAAAAATGCGTGCATGCATCAAAGTCATAAAAAATTTCGGCATGACCTTCCCTAAAAATAGGACATATAGATCTAGAGTTTGCCCGTAATTTCTCGAAACGGAAATAAATCGACATTTCAGCAAAATAAAGGCAACTCAAAAGCACAATTCGGCGTCAACTCATGCCACACACACAGTTTCCATCATATCGTCCAATTATTATATCGCACACACATACACATATTTCCATTCTTGCAAAATCATGATTTTTAATCACCTCGTCTCGAAATCGAGCACACGGTGGAGATGATGATGCATATGTAGGGAGATCAAAAGTGGATAAAGGTCTTCTTGACAAAGCTAGATCTAGTTAGGGGCACATAGGTCACTTCACTAAATGCTACATCTACCTAGCTAGCTAATTTGGGAGGAGACAACTTCAACTAGTGGAGGGGGAAGGAAAATGAGAAGGAGATGCATTAATGGAGGTGGTGGAGTTAGCTAGGAGTAATAAAGAGAAAGAAAGGTAGGTAGAAGAGGGAGAGTAATGGAGGGAGAAGTATTGAGGAAGAAGCAATGAGGGGGGGAGGAGGTAGGGGAAAGTGAGGAAGAGAGTAGATGGGGGGGGAGGGGGAGGGGAAAAAGCTGGTATTATGATGCGTCTTAGCAGTAGCGCGAGCTGTAAAGCGCGCTACTGCTAATAGAGCGTGCTTTACAGCCTGCGCTACTACTAACCGGGCCCGCGATCTGGCCATTTTCAAAATTAGCAATAGTGACTAGGGAAAAAAGCGCATTGCTACTATTACATTAGCAGTAGCGCGTGTCGCGACAGCGCGCTGCTGCGAAACCTAGGTTGGTGGGTACTGTCGGTGGATTTTACTAGCAACACAGTTCCACTAGGCCGCGCTATTGCTAAACAGGTAGCAGTAGCGCCTGTTTTGAACCCGCGCTACTGAAAATTAGCAGTAGCGCCTCTTTTTGTACCGCGCTGCTGCTAAGATTCTTTGTATAAGGTTTTCCCTAGTAGTGTTTCTTTGACTGGTCCATTTTGAACTTCTTCAAAACTTTATCAAGGTACGTGCTTTGTGAAAGTCCAATTAAGCATCTTGATCTATCTCTATAGATCTTGATGCCCAATATATAAGCAGCTTCATCGAGGTCTTTCAATGAAAAATTCTTATTGAAGTATCTTTTATGCTATCTAGAAATTCTACATCATTTCCAATCAACAATATGTCATCCACATATAATATCAGAAATGCTACAGAGCTCCCACTCACTTTCTTGTAAATACAAACTTCTCCAAAAGTCTGTATAAAACCATATGCTTTGATAACCTCATCAAAGCGTATATTCCAATTCTGAGATGCTTGCACCAGTCGATAGATGGATCGCTGAAGCTTGCACACTTTGTTAGCACCTTTTGGATCGACAAAACCTTCTGGTTGCATCATATACAACTCTTCTTTGAGAAATCCATCCAGGAATGCAGTTTTGACATGCATTTGCCAGATTTCATAATCATAAAATGCGGCAATCGCTAACATGATTCGGATAGACTTAAGCATCGCTACGGGTGAGAAGGTCTCATCGTAGTCAACTCCTTGAAATTGTCAAAAACCTTTCGTAACAAGTCGGGCTTTGTAGATAGTAACAATACCATCGGCGCCAGTCTTCTTAAAGATCCATTTATTTTCAATGGCTTGCCGATCATCGGGCAAGTCAACCAAAGTCCACACTTTGTTCTCATACATGGATCCCATCTCAGATTTCATGGCCTCAAGCCATTTTGTGGAATCTGGGCTCATCATCACTTCCTCATAGTTCGTAGGTTCGTCATGGTCTAGTAACATGACTTCCAGAACAGGGTTACTGTCAGGGATATTACTACCGGGTATAAACCGTCCAGGAGGGGCCGGTTTATGCCTATCGAGATTATTTCCACTAAAGCCCAGCAGAGCGTGGAGCAAGACGCCTTAACCCAGGAAGTTTAGAGCCCAAGTGTTAGGGCCCATGATTTGTAAACAACCATACGACATATAACTTGTGATGTAAGATAGGAAAGATAGGGACCGAGTCGGACACGTTTATGAATCGGCTCGGGGACTCTGTAAACCAGACCGGGCGTCACCTCGTGTATATAAAGGGACGACCCGGCGACGGTTAGGAGAGAGAACAACAGTTCGAGACACAGGAAAAGCGGATTCGCTCCCTGGTCAGCGAAACCCTAGCAATATTACACCAAACTAGATGTAGGCTTTTACCTTCATCAAAGGGGCCGAACTAGTATAAAATCCTTGCGTCCTTGTTTGCTTTAACCCCTTTAAGCTAAACCGTAGCGATGGCCTCACGACTAAGTCCTTTTGCTAGGACATCTGCCGTGACAAAACCACGACAGTTGGCACCCACCGTGGGGCTATCACACGATGGTTTCGAGTTCTTGAAGGGAAGCTTTGAAGGACTCAAGGGATACGATGTTGGCCGGATGACTAAGAGTCGTCGCGGCGAGATCTACATCAACGATGCAGGCTAGGGCCCCGAGCCCGATTCAATCGAATATGGGTACCGAGTCCCCTTTGGCGGCATCCACGTCTTCATTGGCAAGATCGGCGAACCGGGCCCTGAGCCGGACCTCTTCCCCAACATCGTCGAGCCGGCTCAGCGTGCGAGATCTGTCCGGATTCGGCCCGCCGTGAAGCGCGTCTTTGTCGGAGCAGTTCATGGAGTACAATCTGAAGATGGATCGGACTCCGGCGGTGAGACTGTTGTCTATTCCGGCGATGAGTCGTCCTCTGGAGAGACATAATCTTTATACTTGTTGCAGGATGGCCGGTCTGAGGGCTGTTCCGATGGTGATAGTATTCTGGACCCCCTTGATCCGCCGAACCGGGTTGCCGTCTTCATGGCCGGATCACAACCTATGTAGAAGTCATCAACTACAGCGGCGTTAACATCGGACACGGCGGGAGCTAGGGCTGGAGGTCCTAATCCGTCGCCGGCCGAAACTTTGTCCACCTTGGTTGATACTTTGACAACACTGTTAATAGCAGAGGTAGCCCTGGCCAATAAGGAACAACATGATGCGGTCGCTCGGGTGAAAAGCCGGATAGATCAAGCCAAATTGGACCTAGCTGCTGAGAAAACCAGGATGGCTGCGAAGCAGGCCGAGTTGGATGCTCAGGATTATCGACTCATGTTGGATCAGACCGCTTCACACGAGGTAATGAAGAGACGGCAACGATCTCGCCTGCCGCCAGTTTACAAAGCAAGGAACCTTTTTAGCACGCAAGGATCAGGAACCAGTAACCAACTGGAGGTAAACCGGGGAGGAGCACCGGGCACAGGAGCATCAGTTCAGCCGCAGGCGGCGGAGCCAACCCGCTAGGCTGTCCCATCACAACATGTACCTACCCCTCCCGGTCATTACTCCAATCCATTGGACAACATAGTTGCCGCCGCTTCACGACTGGACGCCCTTCCCATTGAAGGAACGTCCCCCATAGTGGTGGAGGCACGGCGGGCCAGGGAGTTTCTAGAAACGGCGTTAACCCAACAGCAAGCTTATTCTCACAGCCATGAGAGGATTCACTCCACCCCTCGCCCAAGCAGGAGTTATACTAGGCACCTAGATGAACCGGCTGTGTCAAGCAGTGCGCGAAGATGTAACCCGCCGCGGAGGGATGATCCGGCAGGGGGAGACGCAAATGCTCAGCACGTGGTGGATCAGGGCAGGCAGCACCGGGAGGCCGAGTTAGCAGCACAGTACGAAGCCCGTCAGCCGACGCCGGTTCGTCCTTCTACCTCAGTTGAACTGGGGGTTATGTCTAGCTCCTTGGGAGTGCCTTGTCTTACTCCCGCTTTACGCAACGTAAAACTGCCCAAGGATTTCAAAGGACCACGCAAGGTGCCCAACTATACTGCGAGCTTATCCCCTGAGACATGGGTTGAAAGCTATGAGATGGCAATGGAGATGCTGGACGTAGATGATGCAGCGTGCGCTAGGTACTTGACTATGATGTTGGAGGGTACAACTCGCACTTGGCTGAAAAGCTTGCCACCCAATTCCATCGGATCATGGGCTGAATTGCGCTGCCGGTTTATTAATAACTTCAAAGATACATGCAAACAGCCAAGTCTATCGTTGATCTAGCTGCCTGTGTTCAGGGAGAGCACGAGTCAACAAGCCATTGGGTGCGTCAAGTGTCGGAGATCCTACATTCTTCCAACAGCATCAACCCTGGCACAACAGTTATAACCTTGGAAGGCAACTGCCGGTTTGAGCCTCTGAAACTGAAGTTGGGATGACTCAAACGTAATTGTGATGACATGGGGACGCTCATGGGCACCTTGGTGAAATATGCAGATTCAGATAGCGCAAAGTACCCAGATTCTGATGATGAGAAGTCAGGGAAAGCAAAGAAGAGTAGTAAAGCACCACAGCCTAACCCGGCGAATCAATGATACAACGGTAAGTGTAAAGCGGAGAGTAATTCAGATTTCATGGCTAACACCAATGCTCAGGAGAATGGCCAGCGCCGCAAGGGTAGACCGCCCCCACGGAATGGGAGGCCACCTTCAATCTAGAACACCAGATGAACATACCTTGCCCAAGGCACGGTACGGCGGAAAAACCAGCTACACACCTCTGGAAGGACTGCTTTATTATGAAGGAAATCATGAACCGGTCCCAGTATGATCATGGACCGTCCGGCGGTTCAGGGCCTGGTTTTCACGGGCTGGGTTATCAAGGTGGTGGATCCGGTTCAGGGTTCCAAGGTAACCAGAGTAATCACAGCAACCAGAACGGGCACAATCAGCATAACCAGCAGCATGGCCAGGGTGGTTATAACAATCCGGGAAATCAACAGCAGCAACAGTCAGGATATCAGAGTAATCCGAAACAGTTGAGTAATGGGCAGTATCACGTCTTCACCACGAGCTTATGTAAACGTGATCAGAAAGTTACAAGAGGGCAGTACACTCTGTTCAACCGGCGGTGCCACGCTACCCGCGTTGGTCAGAACAGCCCATTGTGTGGAGTCGGGAGGATCATCCGCCCCGGGTTGATAATCCGGGTCAGCTGGCTCTATTTGTGGCGCTTCAGGTGGGAGCTATAAGTTTACCAAAGTACCTATGGACGGAGGTAGCAGCATCGACAATTTATATTACGAGACTTTTCGGCGCATGGGGCTGACAGATAAAAAGCTTCAGCAGTCCAACACAGTCTTTCATGGCGTGGTGCCCGGTAAATCAGCATATCCAGTTGGTAAGATAGACTTGGAGATCACTTTTGGAGATGAACATGATTCCAGATCTGAAACTTTGACCTTCGAAGTGGTAAAAATCAAGAGCCCGTATCACGTCCTGTTCGGGCGGCCGGTTTACGCTAAGTTCATGGCGAGGCCTTGTTATGTTTATCCGCAGCTAAAGATGCCGGGCCACAGGGAACTATTACGGTCCATGGGAGCCGTAATATTGCTTTGGAATGTGAAGAAGGTGATGCAACTTATGCTGAGGCAGTTTGTGCGACTGAGGAGCTGAAATTTTATAGAGATAATGTTGATCCGGCAGATATGTCTCCGCCAAAAAAACCAACCACAGAGCATGATCCGGCCTTGAAGTTCAAATCAGCTGATGAGACCAAGCAGGTTGACTTTGTTCCTGGTGATTCATCCAAACAGTTCACCATCAATGCTAACCTAGATCCAAAATAGAAAAGCACGCTCATCGAGTTCATCCGTGAGAATCGGGACATTTTTGCATGGAAACCTTCTGACATGCCAGGTGTACCGAGGGAATTCTCTGAGCACACTCTCAATATTGATCCTAAGTTTAAATCAGCTAAACAGTTTCTCTGCCGCTTCAATGAAGAAAGGCGCAAGGCAATTGGTGAAGAAGTGGCTAGGCTCTTGGCGGCAGGCCGTATAATTGCGGTGTTTCATCCAGAGTGGTTGGCTAATCCGGTGCTAGTGCTTAAAAAGAACGGCACTTGGCGAATGTGTGTTGATTACACAGATCTGAACAAAGCTTGCCCTACTGATCCCTTTGCCCTCCCTCGTATTGATCAAATCATTGATGCTACGACGGGTTGTGAACGCTTAAGTTTTTTGGATGCCTATTCTGGTTATCATCATATCAAGATGGCAGTTAAGGACCAGGAGAAAACAACCTTCATAACTCCGTTTGGGGCCTTCTGCTACGTGTCTATGCTTTTCAGGCTCAAGAGTGCCCAGGCGACCTATCAACGATGTGTGCAGAGTTGTCTTCATGGACAGATTGGGCAGAACGTTCATGCTTATGTGGACGATATTGTGGTGAAATCCAGGAAAGAGGAGACGTTGATAACAGACTTGAAAGAAACCTTTGATAATCTCCGGGTCTATAAAATGATGCTTAATCCGGCCAAGTGTGTTTTTGGTGTTCCGGCAGGCAAGCTCCTGGGATTCTTGGTATCAAACAGGGGTATTGAAGCTAATCTGGAGAAGATCAAGGCGATTACATCCTTGGCTAAACCGGCGTGCATCAACGACGTCCAACGTTTGGCGGGCCGCATTGCGGCGCTCAACCGGTTTATCAGCCGTTTAGGGGAGAAGGCCATCCCGCTTTACCAGATGATGAAAAAGACAGACCGTTTCATCTGGAGTGATGCTGCTGATGCTGCGTTTGAAGACTTGAAGAAGCAATTGGCAGAGCCGCCGGTCCTTGCTGCCCCAGTAGATAATGAGCCGTTGTTGTTATATGTGGCTACTAACGCCTGAGCAGTAAGCGTTGCCATTGTAGTAGAGCGCAAGGAGGCAGGCAAAGAATATCCGGTTCAACGGCCGGTTTACTACATCAGCGAGGTGCTCATTGAGTCAAAGCAAAGATACCCGCATTGGCAGAAGTTGGTATATGGAGTCTTCATGGCAAACCGGAAGCTGAAGCAGTACTTTCAAGGTCATCCAATCATTGTGGTCAGTTCAGCCCCTCTGGGCGATATAATCCAGAACAGAGAGGCGACTGGTCGGGTTGCAAAGTGGGCCATTGAGCTTAGTCCTCACAGATTGAAATATGTGCCCCGCACTGCAATCAAATCCCAAGCACTGGTTGACTTCATCAACGATTGGACGGAGCTACAAGCACCAGAGGGGAAGCCGGATCACACGTATTGGACTATTCAGTTTGATGGATCCAGGCAATTGGAGGGCTCGGGGGCTCGAGGGCACGAGGTGATAAGTTCTGTTATGTCCTCCGTTTAATGTTCCCTTGTACTAACAATGCAGATGAGTATGAAGCTCTCCTCCATGGTCTGTGGATGGCCAAGGAAAAGAACTTAAGCTGGGTTAAATGTTTTGGCGATTCAGACTTGGTGGCTCAACAGGTGTCTGGTAAGTGGGATTTTAAAGATCCACTTATGGCAGCATATCGACGAGAGGTAGACGTTGTTGCTGGACACTTTAAGGGTTATCAAGTGGATCATATAGACCGGCGAAAGAATGAAGCGGCCGATGCGTTAAGTCGGCTGGGTTCTCAACGTAAGCCGGTTCCACCCAATGTTTTTCTGGACGTATTGCATAGTCCGTCGGTGAAATTGCCCTCAGAGGAGGATTTGGCTGTTCCTGATTCAGAGGCTCAATTGGTGGCGGCGCTTCATGTTATTCCGGATTGGACGCTCCCTTACCTGTCGTACATGAACCGAGGTGAGTTACCAGAGGACGAAGTCTTGGCTAGACAGATAGTCTGGCGATCCAAGTCAATGACTATTGTCAACGGAGAGCTACATCATTGCAACGTCTCTGGGGCGTTTCAACATTGTGTGTCACCAGATGAAGGCCGTCATATTCTTAGAGAGATCCACGAAGGTGATTGTGGTCATCATGCCGGTTCAAAATCTTTGGTGGCTAAAGCTTTTCGTCATGGGTTTTACTGGTTGATGGCTCATGCCGACGCAGAGTACTTGGTCAGAAAATGTGATGCTTGCCAGAAATTCTCATGGTGCGCTCATATACCGGCTCAGGAGTTGAGGATGATTCCAATTACTTGGCCTCTTGCGACTTG
The DNA here is from genome assembly GCA_902687465.1 of Secale cereale. Lineage (NCBI taxonomy): Eukaryota > Viridiplantae > Streptophyta > Magnoliopsida > Poales > Poaceae > Secale > Secale cereale. The sequence goes on along the minus strand of LR738709.1, from coordinate 57,588,080 downwards.
GGGGCTTGACATGGTCGGACCCTTCAAGAGATCCCCAGATAAGAAGACCCACCTTTTGTTGGCGGTGGATAAGTTTACCAAATGGGTTGAAGCGGAACCAGTCAGTAAGTGTGATGTAGCAACGGCGGTTCAGTTCATCAAAAAGGTGATTTTCCGGTTTGGCTTTCCACACAACATTATAACTGATAATGGTACCAATCTATCCAAGGGGGCTATGGAGGAGTTCTGTTAACGAGAGACATCCGCCTTTGATGTATAATCAGTAGCTCAACCTCAATCTAATGGTCAAGCTGAAAGAGCCATTCAAGAGATCTTGAGAGGCATTAAACCCCGGCTTATGGTCCCTTTGCAAAGGACACCGGGTTGTTGGGTGGAGGAATTACCCTCTATGTTATGGAGCATTAACACTACACCTAACAGATCGACATGGTACACGCCTTTCTTCATGGTATATGAAGCTGAAGTGGTCCTCCCTAGTGATATCCGTCATGATTCGCCACGAGTGGCGGCTTACGTCGAAACTGATAATGAAAGGGCACGACAAGATGCATTAGACCGGCTGGATGAGGAACGGGACACGACAGCAGCTCGATCGGCGATTTATCAGCAAGATCCGTGCCGGTACCACAGTCGCCGGGTTAAAACTAGAACATTTCAAGAAGGAGATCTGGTGCTCCGGCTCATCCAAGACCAGACAGACATGCACAAGCTATCCCTGCCTTGGGAAGGACCCTTTGTCGTCAGCAAGAACCTGCACAACGGATCATACTACCTCGTTGACGTTCGAGAACATAAGGACTCACGTACTACGGAGGAGGAGACCCGACGGCTGTGGAACATCGCTCTTCTTTGACCTTACTACACCCGAGCCATAGGCTCTGCTTTATGTACATATATTTGCAATGTATATATTATGATCAATATAATAAACCGGCGTCCCCGATAAAGCGGGGTATCAGCCGCCCTTTTTTTCATAAGAGTTTGTCACATGGGGGCTTCTGTGTGTAAGGGAGTTCCTATGGCCATCATAAGAGCATAGCTATGGTTGCTTCGGAAATACCCACATGATGATGAGGGGCAAAAGAGATTTTTGATGCCTAGCACAACTCAAACATAGGCCCCGACGAGCATAGCTCAAATGCTACCTGGGGGCTCCTGATGCATAGCATCAACCAGTTGACAACCCTTGTAGTAGGCTATCAAGCCATGGCTTGGAAGCCTGGTGCATACACCTAAAACCCCGGATTAGCATGTCTATATTAAGTAAGTCACTCCGCCCAGGTAAACCTGGTACGACCCGTCGAATGTATACACAAGTCAATCTTTACAGACCCTGAACTTGGTAACGTTAAATTGAAGATCATCGAGTATTTACACAAGTCAATCTTCACAGACCCTGAACTTGGTAACATTAACATTGATGACTTGGTTAAGGATTGAGGACCATCTTAACAGGCTTTGTGAAATGGTTAATGACAGTAGCCTGGCAGCTCATAAAAGCCTCGAATTTGGAGCCTGGCAGCTCGTAAAAAGCCTCGACTACACGGTCTTATTTGCCCAAAATTTCTTTTTGATTTTTACTAAAAAGAAATTCAAGGTCATTGGTGTTTATCCAAGTCCATTGATTCAGGGAGCGGATGACTATAAGTGGCCACTACACCTGCGTTTACAGAACCTGGTCTGGTTTGATTACAAAATCACCAGTACTATCTACAGTTAAACCAGAGTTTATCATAACCCGGTACGGTTTCATCATGAACCGGCAAATGATCAAGGAAGTCATCAACACTTACAAACTTGGATCATTATCTTTGTTACCGACTATTGATTAAGGTTAATGGTGACCCACTTAATCACATGTATGACATATGATTTATATTTTATACACAGTTCAGGTTATAAACCTAGACCATGTGTTTGGGCATCATGACCCGTCCGGCGATAAACCGCTAGGACCCTTTAAACTTTGTTTTATGCAGAAGCATGTGGAATAAACCATCAACGGCATTATAAGCAAGGAAAAATTATGCAGTTGCCAATTGAAGCAATCTCATACACGGGACAGTGCGTGACAACATAAAGTATTTCGGCTACCCTATTACAAGGCGCTGGAGAGCCTAGAAGAATATCAGGTTTTTTTTCTGAAGTACTAGGTGTTGGGGAACGTAGTATTTTAAAATTTTCCTACGATCACGCAAGATCTATCTACCAGATGTATAGCAACGAGAGGGAAGAGTGTGTCTACGTACCCTCCTAGACCGGAAGCGGAAGCGTCAAGTGACACGGTTGATGTAGTCGAACTTCTTCGCCATCCAACCGATCAAGCACCGAATGTACGTCACCTCCGCGTTCACCACACGTTCAGCTTGATGACGTCCCACGAGCTCTTGATCCAGTTGAGCTTCACGGGAGAGTTTCGTCAGCACGACGGCGTGGTGACGGATATGATGTATCTACCAGCGCAGGGCTTCACCTAAGCACTGCGATGGTATGACCGAGGTGTGTTTCTGTGGAGGGGGGCACCGCACACGGCTAGAACAATTCAACTTGTGTGTCTTTGGGTGCCCCCCTGTCCCCGTATATAAAGGAGCAAGGGGGAGGCCGGCCGGCCCTCCTATGGTGCGGCTAGGGCTGCAATCCTACTAGGAATAGGATTGCAATCCTATTCCTAGTAGGAACCTACCAAAGAAGGAAGAGGGGGGAAGGAAAGAGAGGGAGAGGGAGAGGGAAAGAGGGGCTGCGCCCCCCTCCCCTAGTCCTATTCGGACTCCTCCTAGGGATGGGGCGCGCCACCTCCTGGCTGCTGCCCTCTCTCTCCCCTATGGCCCACCAGGGCCCACCATTCCTCCGGGGGGTTCCGGTAACCCCCCCGGCACTCCGGTAAATTCCGAAACTTTCCAGAACACTTCCGGTGTCCGAATATAGTCGTCCAATATATCAATCTTTATGTCTCGGACATTCCGAGACTCCTCGTCATGTCCGTGATCTCATCCGGGACTCCGAACTACCTTCGGTACATCAAAACTCATAAACTCATAATACCGATCGTCATCAAACGTTAAGCGTGCGGACCCTATGGGTTCGAGAACTATGTAGACATGACAGAGACTCATCTCCGGTCAATAACCAATAGCGGAACCTGGATGCTCATATTGGCTCCTACGTATTCTACGAAGATCTTTATCGGTCAAACCGCATAACAACATACGTTGTTCCTTTTCTCATCGGTATGTTACTTGCCCGAGATTCGATCGTCGGTATCTCTATACCTAGTTCAATCTCGTTACCGGCAAGTCTCTTTACTCGTTCCGTAATACATCATCTCGTGACTAACTCATTAGTCATTTTCTTGCAAGGCTTATTATGATGTGCATTACCGAGAGGGCCCAGAGATATCTCTCCGACACTCGGAGTGACAAATCCTAGTCTTGATCTATGCCAACACCACGAATACTTTCGGAGACACCTGTAGAGCATCTTTATGATCACCCATTTACGTTGTGACGTTTGATAGCACACAAGGTGTTCCTACGGTATTCGGGAGTTGCATAATCTCATAGTCATAGGAACATGTATAAGTCATGGAGAAAGCAATAGCAGTAAAACTAAACGATCATAGTGCTATGCTAACGGATGGGTCTAGTCCATCACATCATTCTCCTAATGATGTGATCCCGTTGATCAAATGACAACTCATGTCTATGGCTAGGAAAAATAGCCATCTTTGATCAATGAGCTAGTCTAGTAGAGGCATACTAGGGACATACTATTTGTCTATGTATTCACACATGTACCAAGTTTCCGGTTAATACAATTCTAGCATGAATAAAAGTCATTTATCATGATATAAGGAAATACAAATAACATCTTTATTATTGCCTCTAGGGCATATTTCCTTCAGTCTCCCACTTGAACTAGAGTCAATAATCTAGATTACAAAGTGATGATCCTCACACCCATGGAGTCCTGGTGCTGATCATGTTTTGCCCGTGGAAGAGGCTTAGTCAACGGGTCTGCAACATTCAGATCCGTATGTATTTTGCAAATCTCTATGTCTCCCTCCTTGACTAGATCGCGGATGAATTGAAGCGTCTTTTGATGTGCTTTGTTCTCTTGTGAAACCTGGATTCCTTCGCCAAGGCTATTGCTCCAGTGTTGTCACAAAAGATTTTCATTGGACCCGATGCACTACGTATTACACCTAGATTGGATATGAACTCCTTCATCCAGACTCCTTCATTTGCTGCTTCCGAAGCAGCTATGTATTCTGCTTCACACGTAGATCCCGCCACGACGCTTTGCTTGGAACTGCACCAACTGACAGCTCCACCGTTCAATAAAAATACATATCCGGTTTGTGACTTAGAGTCATCCGGATCAGTGTCAAAGCTAGAATCGACATAACCGTTTACGACGAGCTCTTTGTCAACTCCATATACGAGAAACATATCCTTTGTCCTTTTCAGGTATTTCAGGATGTTCTTGACCGCTGTCTAGTGATCCACTCCTGGATTACTTTGGTACCTCGCTGCTAGACTTATAGCAAGGCACACATCAGGTCTGGTACACAGCATTGCATACATGATAGATCCGATGGCCGAGGCATAGGGAATGACTTTCGTTTTCTCTCTATCTTCTGCAGTGGTCGGGCATTGAGTCTTACTCAACTTCATACCTTGTAATACAGGCAAGAACCCTTTCTTTGACTGATCCATTTTGAACTTCTTCAAAATCTTATCAAGGTATGTGCTTTGTGAAAGTCCAATTAAGCGTCTTGATCTATCTCTATAGATCTTGATGCCTAATATATAAGCAGCTTCACCGAGGTCTTTCATTGAAAAACGCTTATTCAAGTATCCTTTTATGCTATCCAAAAATTCTATATCATTTCCAATCAACAATATGTCATCCACATATAATATCAGAAATGCTACAGAGCTCCCACTCACTTTCTTGTAAATACAGGCTTCTCCAAAAGTTTGTATAAAACCATATGCTTCGATCACCTCATCAAAGCGTATATTCCAACTCCGAGATGCTTGCACCAGTCCATAGATGGATCGCTGGAGCTTGCATACTTTGTTAGCACCTTTTGAATCGACAAAACCTTCTGGTTGCATCATATACAACTCTTCTTTTGAGATAACCATTTAGGAATGCAGTTTTGACATCCATTTGCCAGATTTCATAATCATAAAATGCGGCAATTACTAACATGATTTGGACAGACTTAAGCATCGCTACAGGTGAGAAAGTCTCATCGTAGTCAACTCCTTGAACTTGTCGAAACCCTTTCGCAACAAGTCGAGCTTTGTAAACAGTAACATTACTGTCTGCGTCGGTCTTCCTCTTGAAGATCCATTTATTTTCGATGGCTTGCCGATCATCGGGCAAGTCAACCAAAGTCCATACTTTGTTCTCATACATGGATCCCATCTCAGATTTCATGGCCTCAAGCCATTTTGCGGAATCTGGGCTCATCATCGCTTCCTCATAGTTCGTAGGTTCATCATGGTCTAGTAACATGACTTCCAGTACTGGGTTACCGTACCACTCTGGTGCGGAACGTACTTTGGTTGATCTACGACGTTCGGCAGAAACTTGATCCGAAGTTTCATGATCATCATCATTAGCTTCCTCATTGATTGGTGTAGGAATCACTGGAAAAAATTTCTGTGATGTACTACTTTCCAATTCAGGAGAAGGTACAATTACCTCATCAAGTTCCACTTTCCTCCCACTCACTTCTTTCGAGAGAAACTCCTTCTCTAGAAAGGATCCATTCTTAGCAACGAATATCTTGCCTTCGGATCTGTGATAGAAGGTGTACCCAACAGTCTCTTTTGGGTATCCTATGAAGACACATTTCTCCGACTTGGGTTCGAGCTTATCAGGTTGAAGCTTTTTCACATAAGCATCGCAGCCCCAAACTTTAAGAAACGACAACTTTGGTTTCTTGCCAAACCACAGTTCATAAGGTGTCGTATCAACGGATTTAAATGGTGCCCTATTTAACGTGAATGCAGCTGTCTCTAAAGCATAACCCCAAAACGATAGTGGTAAGTCGGTAAGAGACATCATAGATCGCACCATATCCAATAAAGTATGGTTACGACGTTCGGACACACCATTACGCTGTGGTGTTCCGTGTGGCATGAGTTGTGAAACTATTCCACATTGTTTCAAATGAAGACCAAACTCGTAACTCAAATATTCTCCTCCACGATCAGATCGTAGAAACTTTATTTTCTTGTTACGATGATTCTCTACTTCACTCTGAAATTCTTTGAACTTTTCAAATGTTTCAGACTTGTGCTTCATTAAGTAGATATAACCATATCTGCTCAAATCATCAGTGAAGGTCAGAAAATAACGATACCCGCCGCGAGCTTCAACACTCATTGGCCCACATACATCAGTATGTATGATTTCCAACAAATCTGTTGCTCGCTCCATAATTCCGGAGAACGGAGTTTTAGTCATCTTGCCCATGAGGCATGGTTCGCAAGCACTAAGTGATTCATAATCAAGTGATTCCAAAAGTCCATCACTATGGAGTTTCTTCATGCGCTTTACACCAATATGACCTAAACGGCAGTGCCACAAATAAGTTGCACTATCATTATTAACCTTGCATCTTTTGGTTTCAATATTATGAATATGTGTATCACCACAATCGAGATCCAATAAGAATAGACCACTCTTCAAGGGTGCATGACCATAAAAGATATTATTCATAAAAATAGAACAACCATTATTCTCTGATTTGAATGAATAACCGTCTCGCAACAAACAAGATCCAGATATAATGTTCATGCTCAACGCTGGCACCAAATAACAATTATTTAGGTCTAAAACTAATCCCGAAGGTAGATGTAGAGGTAGCGTGCCGACGGCGATCACAACGACTTTGGAACCATTTCCCACGTGCATCGTCACCTCGTCCTTAGCCAATCTTCGTTTAATCCGTAGTCCCTGTTTCGAGTTACAAATATTAGCAACCGAACCGGTATCAAATACCCAGGTACTACTACGAGCATTAGTAAGGTACACATCAATGACATGTATATCACATATACCTTTGTTCACCTTGCCATCCTTCTTATCCGCCAAATACTTGGGGCAGTTCCGCTTCCAGTGTCCAGTCCCCTTGCAGTAGAAGCACTCAGTTTGAGGCTTGGCTCCAGACTTGGGTTTCTTCGTGGGAGTAGCAACTGTCTTGCTATTCTAGATATGCATTAAAATTCAAAGGAACGGTAGCACGGGCCATTGATCTACAACAACATAGATATGCAAAAACTATCAGGACTAAGTTCATGATAAATTAAAGTTCAATTTAATCATATTATTTAAAGAACTGCCACTTAGATAGACATCCCTCCGGTCATCTAAATGATCACGTGATCCAAATCAACTAAACCATGTCCGATCATCACGTGAGATGGAGTAGTTTCAATGGTGAACATCTTATGTTGATCATATCTACTATATGATTCACGCTCGACCTTTCGGTCTCCAGTGTTCCGAGGCCATATCTGCATATGCTAGGCTCGTCAAGTTTAACCCGAGTATTCTGCGTGTGCAAAACTGGCTTACACCCGTTGGATTTGAACGTAGAGCTTATCACACCTGATCATCACGTGCTGTCTCAGCACGACGAACTTTCGCAACGGTGCATACTCAGGGAGAACACTTATACCTTGAAATTTAGTAAGGGATCATCTTATAATGCTACCGTCGTTCTAAGAAAAATAAGAAGCATAATAAGATAAACATCACATGCAATCAAAATATGTGACATGATATGGCCATCATCATCTTGTGCTTTTGATCTCCATCTCCAAAGCACCGTCATGATCACCTTCGTCACCGGCACGACACCTTGATCTCCATCGTAGCATCGTTGTCGTCTCGCCAACTATTGCTTCTACGACTATCGCTACCGCTTAGTGATAAAGTAAAGCAATTACATGGCGATTGTATTTCATACAATAAAGCGACAACCATATGGCTCCTGCCAGTTGCCGATAACATTACAAAACATGATCATCTCATACAAAACCGTATAACTCATCATGTCTTGACCATATCACGTCACAACATGCCCTGCAAAAACAAGTTAGATGTCCTCTACTATGTTGTTGGAAGTTTTACGTGGCTGCTACGGGCTTAGCAAGAACCATTCTTACCTACGCATACAAAACCACAACGATGTTTCGTCAAGTATGTGCTGTTTTAACCTTCACAAGGACCGGGCGTAGCCACACTTGATTCAGCTAAAGTGAGAGAGACAGACACCCGCCAGTCACCTTTAAGCAACGAGTGCTCATAACGGTGAAACCAGTCTCGCGTAAGCGTACGCGTAATGTCGGTCCGGGCCGCTTCATCTCACAATACCGCCGAAGCAAAGTATGACATGCTGGTAAGCAGTATGACTAGTATCGTCCACAACTCATTGTGTTCTACTCGTGCATATCATCTACGCATAGACCTGGCTCATGATGCCACTATTGGGGAACGTAGTATTTTAAAATTTTCCTACGATCACGCAAGATTTATCTACAAGATGTATAGCAACGAGAGGGAAGAGTGTGTCTACGTACCCTCGTAGACCGGAAGCGGAAGCGTCAAGTGACGCGGTTGATGTACTCAAACTTCTTCGCGATCCAACCGATCAAGCACCGAACGTCCGACACCTCCGCGTTCAACACACGTTCAGCTTGATGACGTCCCACGAGCTCTTGATCCAGTTGAGCTTCACAGGAGAGTTTCTTAAGCACAACGGCGTGGTGACGGATATGATGTATCTACCGGCGCAGGGCTTCGCCTAAGCACTGCGACGGTATGACCGAGGTGTGTTTCTGTGGAGGGTGGCACCGCACATGGCTAGAACAATTCAACTTGTGTGTCTTTGGGTGCCCCCCTGCCCCCATATATAAAGGAGTAAGGGGGGAGGCCGGCCGACCCTCCTATGGTGCGGCTAGGGCTGCAATCCTACTAGGAATAGGATTGCAATTCTATTCCTAGTAGGAACCTACCAAAGAAGGAAGAGGGGGGAAGGAAAGAGAGGGAGAGGGAGAGGGAAAGAGGGGCCGCGCCCCCCTCCCCTAGTCCTATTCGGACTCCTCCTAGGGAGGGGGCGCGCCACCTCCTGGCTGCCCCCCTCTCTCTCCCCTATGGCCCACCAGGGCCCACCATTCCCCCGGGGGGTTCCGGTAACCCCCCCGGCACTTTTGTAAATTCCGAAACTTTCCAGAACACTTCCGGTGTCCGAATATAGTCGTCCAATATATCAATCTTTATGTATCAGACATTCCGAGACTCCTCGTCATGTCCGTGATCTCATCCGGGACTCCGAACTACCTTCGGTACATCAAAACTCATAAACTCATAATACCGATCGTCATCAAACGTTAAGCGTGCGGACCCTACGGGTTCGAGAACTATGTAGACATGACCGAGACTCATCTCCGATCAATAACCAATAGCGGAACCTGGATTCTCATATTGGCTCCTACATATTCTACGAAGATCTTTATCGGTGAAACCGCATAACAACATACGTTGTTCCTTTTGTCATCGGTATGTTACTTGCCCGAGATTCGATCGTCGGTATCTCTATACCTAGTTCAATCTCGTTACCGGCAAGTCTCTTTACTCGTTCCGTAATACATCATCTCGTGACTAACTCATTAGTCATTTGCTTGCAAGGCTTATTATGATGTGCATTACCGAGAGGGCCCAGAGATACCTCCCCGACACTCGGAGTGACAAATCCTAGTCTTGATCTATGCCAACACCACGGATACTTTCGGAGACACCTGTAGAGCATCTTTATGATCACCCAGTTACGTTGTGACGTTTGATAGCACACAAGGTGTTCCTACGGTATTCGGGAGTTGCATAATCTCATAGTCATTGGAACATGTATAAGTCATGGAGAAAGCAATAGCAGTAAAACTAAACGATCATAGTGCTATGCTAACAGATGGGTCTAGTCCATCACATCATTCTCCTAATGATCTGATCCCGTTGATCAAATGACAACTCATGTCTATGGCTAGGAAACATAGCCATCTTTGATCAATGAACATACTAGGGACATACTATTTGTCTATGTATTCACACATGTACCAAGTTTCCGGTTAATACAATTCTAGCATGAATAAAAGACATTTATCATGATATAAGGAAATACAAATAACATCTTTATTATTGCCTCTAGGGCATATTTCCTTCACTGGGCCATAAAATTTAAACCGGCACCGGCTTAGGACTCTGCGTCAGCTTGGCATGAAGGTTGTGGATCGGCTCGCTCCGGTTCTTCGATGATCTCTTCCATCTGCTGGAAGTCAGTGGTTGTCCAATCAATCTTGGTCAGTGCTCGGAAAACAACTTCATCATTCACGAGTTCAGACGGATCAATATCAGGAGCGAAAGTGTGCTTACGGACGGGCGGAATAAGATTTTCAATCTCATAAGCCGGAGGTTCGGCCCGCACGTTCTCAGCGCTGTATCCCGGATGATAACGAGACATATCAGCTTCATTAGACAGTTTGCTGGCCAGAGGCCGCATTTCCTTCGTCAGAGCACGCAAATCATTGTCTCCGAAAGCTAATCCGTCCTCCTTCATGCTGGGATAGCCATTCATTGCTTTCGTCGGATCAAAGTCAGGCACCCAAGCTTTCGCTCGAGTTAAGGCCATCAGAGCACCAGCCCTTGCAGAAGACTTCTTCAGTTCTATGTGACGGGCAGGTAGAATGGATAATTTTTCCAAGGTACCCTGGATCGTTGTGGGAGTCGGTTTATTGTGCGAGGCAACACAGACAATCCTCTGGGCACCGGAATACATCTGCTCTACCAGAGTGTATGCGGCCTTCAACTTTCTCCGCATATCATTGCCAAGATGAGCAATGCGTTTTCCTGCATCAAAAAAGTATGAGTTAAGCCGGAAAGGTGCAGGACTGCAATATTCAGGGCTATGATAACAACACTTACCAAAAATAGCAGTTGTCATGGTGTTAATCTACTGCTTTAATCCGGACAATTCTTCTGTCACCGGATTAAGAGCAGCCTCTGCATCAGTTGCCCTCTTCTCCAAGATAGCTTTCTTAGCATCCCAATATGATCGTTCCTTTTCAAAGTCCTTCTTCAGCTTTTCTATGTTTGCTAAAGCAAGTGTCAGCTCGTCTTTGACTTTGATAGCAGCAGTTTCTTGGAACTTCAAATTATCCCGGAGCTCGGCCAGTTCAGAGGTTTTCCGGTTCAAGTCAATCTGACAAGAGGAAAGCACATTATATATTCATGAGACATTTTCTCAGTCAAGTCCCAGGCACATAACAAGTTATGCACTTGACACTTGGGGGCTAATGTGTATTTGCAGTTAAAACAGGTTTTTCTTAGTCAAGTCCCCAACACATAAACAAGTTATACGCTTGACACTTGGGGGCTAATGTGACATCATTCAGAACAGAATACAAGTTGAAGTCCCAGTTCATCCTAAAGGAGTAAACCGGCCCTTGGGGACTACACATGTGCAAAACAAACTATCTACTGGATCTACTAAAGTCCCGGTTCACCATAAAGGGCTAAACCGGCACTTAGGGGCTACGATGGAGTAAAGACATGCTACAAGGAATAAGCAGGAATAGAGTACAAGTCAAAAAGCAGAAAGGTTACCTCATAGCGTTCCTTCATCATATTACTAAACCGGCTTCATGATCACGGCTGGTGTACAACCGGTTTAGATAGCCGGAATGGAGTTCTTGGGCACTGAGCTGAGCATAGCTGGACAAATCAGTACTCCATTTTCCTTTGTCCTTGCTGGGAACTTCATCCTTGGCAGTATGCTTGGACAAAGCGACAGGCTCACCAGGAGTAGTATAGCCAATCCGAGTGATTTCAACATCTTCGGTTGAAGCAGTCGTTTGCTTAGCCGGACTAGCAGGAGCAGTGCTGGCTTGGGCAGGATTGGCCGGTTCAAGGTCACGATCCATTGGATCACTCCCCTGATCAACAAAGACTTCGTGATCCATGGGAGGAGGATCATCATGCATAATATCAGCATTGTCTTCAGAGGGTTCAGCAAATTCAGGGTCTTTTGCCGGTTCAGGAATTGTGTTATCGCCTGCCAGTTTATTTTGCTTAGCCTTTTTGCTAGGCCTGGGTTTACTGCGAAAGTTAAAAGATGGAGAAAATCAGAAGAGCCAAGAAATAAGTTAAACCGGCCAAGTGAAAAACAACTTACCCAGGAACAGTCTTGAGGGGAGGAATCTGCGTGGCTGTTGATTCGCCAGAAGATGAATGAGGAGTTTCTGATAATTTGAAGCAAACGGATTAAGAGGTTGTCGAATAAGACCTGCTTTGGGATAAAGAGCATCAAGAGTGTGTAAAACCTCGGAACGATGCCTCCGAGCTGGAGTTTGCAGTAATCCGGTAGATTCAATAGCGTGACCGCTATGCCGTGTGGTGCGGCGAGCTTCATGTTGTTGTTTCTTCAAAATAAAGTTCGAATCCAAATAAGCGAAAGGATGAGAAAACTGTACTTTCCGGCTTGTTTGATGAATGTTTGGTAGCGGCAGGGGTTCTGAACGGGAAGAAAGAGTAATTACCTCAACATCATCCGCTTTGCTGCCTTTAGCGCATCCCTGGGTACAGTCATTGTTAATAAAATGCAGATAAAGAAAAGTCAAAGAAATCAAGAGAATCAGGTAGTACCTCGGAGGCCGGTTCATCATCTTCCGGATTGGATCCAGACGCGCCAGTGGTTTTCTTTTTGACGGCCTTCTTAATAGCCTTGGTTTTTTGGCAAGGCACCTTCGCCGGTTTATCCAGGGCCTTCCTCTTCCAGAATGAATCATTGCCCTGTTGAAGAAATGAAGACATTTAAAAGACGAGTACTGAAGACGGATTAAAACAAATCAAAGCAATATGAAAGAAATTTTTACCGATGGTGGTTTGTTGAGCGCAAAGAATGGAGCCAATCCGGTTTGAATGCAAGCTTCTATAGGTTCATTCAGCAGTTTCTTGACGGAGTCATTGATCTCATTTTCTGATAGCACCGCCTCTGTATGGTGCAAAGGATCTTTTGGATTCCCAGTATACTCACACATTAAACAGGAACACCGGCTTAGCGGGAGAATACTCCAAGAAATCCAACAACGGACGAAGTCAACCCCTGTCAGACCATTGGCCACAAAGGCCCTGAGCTTTCAGAGATGAGGAGCGTACTGAGCTCGTTCCTGGGCACTTAGCCGCTATGGAAAGGGATGATTCTCTAGAAGACGGTGGGGGCGATAACCCGGCAATGGATTCTCCTCTTCTGGGGAAGTGTCTAGGAAGTAGAACCAAGTCTGATTCCACTCTTTTGGATGGTTGTGGAGACTGGCGTGAGGAAAACTAACGTCCTTCCTTTTCTGAATAGACATCCCGCCGAGCTCAGTATTTGGACCGTCATGAAATTCTGTGCGCCGGTTTAGATGAAAGAAATCCCAGAACAACTCAGCTGATGGCTCCTCTTGCAGATAAGCTTCACAAAAGACTTGGAAGTTGCAAATATTTGACACAGAGTTGGGACCAATATCTTGCGGATGAAGTCCGACCCGGGAGGATTGAATCCCCGGGCTAAGTGATCAAGAAAGACGACAACTTCCCCCTCTTTGGGCTATGAAGGACACTCTGATCCGAGAACCCTCTAGTGAAGGACATTTTTTGGGCCTAAAGCGTCAATTTCGGCCAGTTTTTCTAAGTCTTCTTCAGTAACCCGGGATTGGACCCAGTTGCAGGAGGTAAACTGCTTGGCCCGAGTTGCCATTTTTTGAAGGGAAAGTCTGAAAATATAATGAAGAGCTGGTTTATGATCTAAGCAAGTTTAACCCGACAACATCTCTAAAGGTACTTGTCTAAAGGCGGTTTAGGCAGGGGCCTAATGGTATCTACTGGTCTATAATGTCTGAAACGGCTAAACCGCCAACAAGAGTATACAAGATACAGATCTGAAGTTATGAAGAAACAATTTTCGCACGGGCAACAATGAAAAAATGGATCTACGACATGTTGGAAATTCAGAGATATTCAGTTTATATTCAACAGACGCAACGAAAGCTCTAGCATATGCAATCTAAACTAGTATTATCGTAAGAAATAAGAGTATAGTAACGAAGCGGGATTACTGCTACGACGAGGAGACAAGAAGACTAGATCTACATTGATTCATGGGCCCGTGAGGAAGAACTATGAAGAACAGCGCCTACCCGCAAGCTTGTATGAAGAAACCCTAAATAAGATCTATGTGCGGGATAAGGAGAGGACGTACCTGAGTCGACGGGTGTGGAGAAGCACCGGCAAGTTTCTAAACCAATCAGGTTGATGCAGCGGCCAAAACTCGACGAGGATGCGGAGCTTGACGGCGGCAGCGGAGCTTGAGTACAAACGGGCGCGAGGAAGAAGAAGAGGCAAGGGAGCAAGGGGGGGAAAGGAGATACCCATCGGCCCTATTTATAAGCCGCAAAATGAAATGACAGGCGCGGGAATCAAGGAGCCAAAAAAGCGGATATGGCATAATACGGTTGCCTCGATCTTCGGAGCCTTTAATGAATAAAAAATAAAAAACAGCTACGAGTGTTAAGTGGGCAGATGACGTCACGACGGTTTAATATGATCTGGGAAGATGACGTCATGGTGGTTAATGAAGCACTTGAAGCTGTAGAAAGGAGAATCTTTGCAAGACGTCGAAGATTGACATGAACAAGTTCAAATCAATTTGGGGCCTAATGTCAGGGATATTAGTACTAGGTATAAACCACCCAGGAGGGGCCGGTTTATGCCTATCGAGATTATTTCCACTAAAGCCCAGTAGAGCATGGAGCAAGACACTTTAGCCCAGGAAGTTTAGAGCCCAAGTGGTAGGGCCCATGATTTGTAAACCGCCATACGGCATGTAACTTTTGATGTAAGATAGGAAGGATAGGGACCGAGCCGGACACGTTTATGAATCGGCTCGGGGACTCTGTAAACTGGACCGGGCGTCACCTCGTGTATATAAAGGGACGACCCGACGACGGTTCAGGAGAGAGAACAACAGTTCGAGACACAGGCAAAGCAGATTCGCTCCCTGGTCATCGAAACCCTAGCAATATTACACCAAACTAGACGTAGGCTTTTAACTTCATCGGAGGGACAAAACTATTATAAAATCCTTGCGTCCTTGTCCGCTTTAACCCCTTTAAGCTAACCCGTAGCGATGGCCTCACGACTAAGTCCTTTTGCTAGGACATCTGCCGTGACAAAACCACGACAGTTACCGTACCACTCTAGCGCAGAATGTACTCTGGTTGAACTACGAGGTTCGGTAGTAACTTGATCTAAAGTTTGATGATCATCATCATTGGCTTCCTCACTAATTGGTGTAGGAATCACTAGAACTGATTTCTGTGATGAAATACTTTCCAATTACCTCATCAAGTTCTACTTTCCTCCCACTCACTCTTTCGAGAGAAACTCCTTCTTTAGAAAGGATCTATTCTTAGCAATGAATATCTTGCCTTCGGATCTATGATAGAAGGTGTACCCAACAGTTTCCTTTGGGTAACCTATGAAGCCACATTTCTCCGATTTTGGTTTGAGCTTATTAGGTTGAAGCTTTTTCACATAAGCATCGCAGTCCCAAACTTTAAGAAATGACAACGTGGGTTTGTTGCCAAACGACAGTTCATAAGGTGTCGTCTCAACGGATTTAGATGGTGCCTATTTAATGTGAATGCAACTGTCTCTAAAGCATAACCCCAAAATGGTAGTGGTAAATTGGTAAGAGACATCATAGATCGCACCATATCTAATAAAGTACGGCTATGACGTTCAGACACACCATTGCGCTGTGTTGTTCCAGGTGGCGTAAGCTATGAGACTATTCCACAATGTTTCAAATGGAGACCAAACTCGTAACTCAAATATTCTCCTCCACGATCAGATCGTAGAAACTTTATTTTCTTATTACGATGATTTTCCACTTCACTATGAAATTCCTTGAACTTTTCAAATGTTTCAGACTTATGTTTCATTAAGTAGATATACCCATATCTGCTCAAATCATCTGTGAAGGTCAGAAAATAATGATACCCGCCGCGAGCCTAAACACTCATCGGACCGCATACATCAGTATGTATTATTTCCAACAAGTTAGTTGCTCGCTCCATTGTTCCGGAGAATAGAGTCTTAGTCATCTTGCCCATGAGGCATGGTTCACAAGAACCAAGTGATTCATAATCAAGTGATTCCAAAAGCCCATCAACATGGAGTTTCTTCATGCGCTTTACACCAATATGACCTAAATGGCAGTGCCACAAATATGTTTCACTATCATTATCAACTTTGCATCTTCTGGCATCAATATTATGAATATGTGTATTACCGCGATCGAGATTCAACATAATAGGCCACTCATCAAGGGTGCATGACCATAAAAGATATTACTCATATAAATAGAACAACCATTATTCTCTAATTTAAATGAATAACCGTCTCAAAATATCAATGCTAAAATAAGTTATCCCTAGTCCATCATGCTCTATCATTGATCCATTCATGAAACACACTCGCATATTAGTTACATCAAATGCTCAAGTACGATCATAGTGTTTCCTAGTTGGTGCTTGTAACAGAAGATAGAGACTCAAATTCAAAAATAAAATTTGCATAAGTAAAAGAAAGCCCATTCGCAGAGGGGAATAGGGATTTGTAGAGGTGCCAGAGCTCAAAGCTTAAATTGAGAGATAAAAATTTTTGGGAGGTGTACTTTTCCCACCAACGAGAACGACTTGAGGTTCCCAACACTTTCCATGCTCGATATATCATAGGCGGTTCCCAAACATAAAATAAAATTTATTCCTTTTCCACCAAACTTTCACAAGCCATGGCTAGCCGAATCCACGGTTGCCTTCCATACCAACACTATCCAAGGAATTTCTTGTTTGACAACATAAAGTATTTTTTTTCATTTCGGGACTGGGCATCCCTAATACCTTTGCCTTACTCCCGTGAAATGACAAGTGAATAAACACTCATCGTGAGAATAACACATCCAACATGCAAAATATTGGCCACCCCTCACCGCCTCGCGAGCGGTACGGGTACACAAAAAGGGAAATTTATTTTGAAATTTAGAGATGGCACATACAAATTTGCTTAAAACAGCAAGGAAATACCGCATATAGGTAGGTATGATGGACTCATGTGGCAAAACCGGGATAAATGATTTTGGATGCACAAGTAGAGGTCATACTTAGTGCAAAATGAAGGCTAGCAAAAGACTGGGAAGAGACCAACCATGAAAATAATAATCTCGTAACGAAGATTGAGCATAAATAACACCGAATAACACACCACAAGTAGGATATAATTTCATTGCATAATTATTGAGTTTCATTCTTTCATAGGAATCACAAAATTTAACACTAGTATTCTTACTAAAGCACAATTACTCATCAACACGACTCACATATCATATCATCATGTCTCAAAACTATTACTAAGAATCAAGTTTATTTTTTCCAATGATTTTCATGACATTTTTTTGCTTTATCCTTCTTGGATATCTATCACTCTGGGACTAATTTTCATGTGTTGCTTTTCATAAGCTCAAACAAATATAAGTGAAGATCATGAGCATAATTTTTTCGTTCTTCTCTAAAAATAATATAGGTGAAGCAAGAGAGAATTTCTTTAGAATTTAAAGACTCTCAAATGAATCTAAGTGAAGCAAGAGAGTGTTTCTTCAAAAATACTAAGCATACCGTGCTAAAAAAGATATAAGTGAAGTACTAGAGCAAGTCCTAGCTCATAAAGATTTTAGTGAAGCATAGAGAGCAATTCTAGCAAGTCATGGCATAATTTTGGCTCTCTCAAATAGGTGTGTACATCAAGGATTGATGAATTAAAAAGCAAAATAAAACAAACAAATACTCATATCATACAAGACGCTCCAAGCAAAACACATATCATGTGACAAATAAAAATATAGTTTCGAGTGAAATATCGATAGTTGTTTGAAGAAAGCGCGGATGCCACTCGGGGGCATCCCCAAGCTTAGTTGGTTGCTCATTTTTGGATTAATAGCTTGGGATAACAGGGCATCCCCAAGCTTAGGCTCTTCCATCCTTCCTTCATCCATCGTAAGATAACCCAAACCTTGAAAACTTCAATCACACAAAACTACAACAAAACCTTAGTGAGATCCGTTAGTGTAAGAAAGCAAACCACTACTATAAGTATTGTTCAAACCAATTCATATTTTGTTTTTGTATTATATCTACAGTATTCCAACTTTTATATGGCAAAAACTCATCAAAGAAAACCATAGATCCATCAAAACAAGCACACAACACAAAGAAAACAGAATCTGTCAAAAACAGAACAGTCTTTAGTAATCTGGAAGTTTTGAAAACTTATGGAACTCTAAAAATCTTGCAAAAAATAGGGCCACGTGAGAAATTTGTATATTAATCTTCTGCAGAAATAATCAACAAAAAATCTCTTTTCTGTTAAAAATGAGAATTTTTCTTGTGAGCGCAAAGTTTCTTTCTTTTTCAGCAAGATCAAACAATTATCACCCAAGAAGATCCTATCGGTTCTACTTGGTACAAACACTAATTAAAACACAAAAAACACAATCATTCCAGTAGCATAATTGTGTAAACACTCATGAAAACCAAGCAAAAAGCAAAAATAAATTTTATTCATTGGGTTGCCTCCCAACAAGTGCTATCATTTTACGCCCTTAGCTAGGCATAATACCAAGATCTAAGTTTTGTCATACTTGTCTTTAATTTCCTTAGGGGTATCCTTATCATGGGTTTTTGTAAAGACAACGTAGAACATATTATCCAGAGACACCTTATCATTTCTAAGTTGATTTTCATCATAACCCCTTTGATTTCCAGCAACAATCCAGGAGTAATGTTGGTTAACATTACTAAAAACTTGTTGGATTATAACTAAAACGGGGACTTCTTTCTTAAGATTCTCATCAAAGATTCTATTATCCCCAAGCAAATGTCTTAAAGCATAATCACTATTGTAAAGAATTTCATCTATCACGGGTTTTTCATGATTCATACCATAAAAATCAAAGATTTCTCTAGCTTCCCGTGTTATGTAATCAAATTCATTCATAAGGACAAGAGTAGCTAACTTTTTGCCTCTAGGATTCTTTATTTCGGGAAGCTCAAAAGATAATCTTTGCAAAGTAGGATGAGTGCGGATAAATTTACTTTCAAGTTTTAGAACTAGTGCTGAAATAGCATCCGCATAAGATCTAGTAGTTTTAAGTATAGAAGCATTATCAAGGCTCAGATTTTCAACACCATTGAAAAATTCTTGGATACGTTCTTTTCCCATAATGTTCCCTTGCCCCAAGATAAAAGTATTAGCATCCAGATTGCATGTACATCCAATTTTAGGAGTAAGGCCATCATCTGTTGGTGCCATACCAAAATCACTCATGATTGCAAGCAAAGAATAGATCTGACGAGAGAACGGTGGATGGAAAAAGAAAGGAGAATAAAACTGCAAATTTTGGTGAAGTGGGGGAGAGGAAAACGAGAGGAAAATGGCAAATAATGTAAATTGCGAGGAGATGAGATTTTTGATTAGGAACCTGGTATATGTTGAAGGTGCTCCCCGGCAATGGCACTAGAAATTCCTTTTGATGCTGCACAGCGGTGGTAGGTATTTCCCTCAGATGTGAAACCAAGGTTATCAAACCAGTAGGAGAACCAAGCAGCACAACCTAAACAACACCTGCACACAAATAACAACACCTCGCAAACCGACGTATTAAAGGGGTTGTCAATCCCTTTTGGGTAACGAACGTGAGAGAGAGATAAATATTGGTAGACTGGTTGATAAATAAAATAAATTGCAACAGTTGCTTTTGGGTTTTTGGTTTAGTAGATCTGAAAAATAAAAGCAAAGGCAAATAGATCGCAAAGGCAAATATATGAGAAAGAAGACCCGGGGGCCGCTCGAGAAAAATAGTAACGATGGGTGAACAAATTACTGTTGGGCAATTGGTAGAACTTCAAATAATCATGACAATATCTAGTCAATGATCATTACATAGGCATCACGTCCAAGATTAGTAGACCGACTCCTGCCTGCATCTACTACTATTACTCCACACATCGATCGCTATCCTGCATGCATCTAGTGTATTAAGTTCATGGAAAAACGGAGTAATGCATTAAGAACGATGATATGATTTACACAAGATCCGTTTATCTATGGCGTTAGATATGGATCCCGTCGTTTTATCCTTAGTGGCAACGATACATACGTGTCGGTTCCCCTTCTATCACTGGGATCAAGCACCGTAAGATCAAACCCATTACCGGGCACCTCTTCCCATTGCAAGATAAATAGATCAAGTTTGCCAAACAAAACCCAATATCGGAGAAGAAATACAAGCCTATATGCAATCATGCATATAAGAGATCAAAGAAACTCAAATAACTTTCATGGATATAAAAAGATAGATCTGATCATAAACTCAAAGTTCATCGGATCCCAACAAAAACACCGCAAAAAGAGTTACATCATAGGATCTCCAAGACGCTACTAGGAAAAGGCCTACTAGTGGCCCACCAGTTTTGCCTACTAATGGCGCACTACTGGTGCGCCACTAGTACCATGCCACTAGTATTTTTTACTAATGTATCTGGTATACTAATGGCGCACCACAGGTGCGCCATTAGTATAGCCCACGGTGCGCCATTAGTATGCCTCCCAGGGGGGCATATTTACCCAGGTGCTTTTGCATACTAATGGCGCACTCTGGTGTGATGCTCCATTAGTAACTTTGGCATACTAATGGTGCACTGTGGGGTGATGCGCCATTAGTATCCTTTGGCATACTAATGGCGCACTGTGGGGTGATGCGCCATTAGTATGAATATTAGGTTTTTTATTTTTTTTACTTTTCTGATTTTTGCACAGGTTACAAAATGTATTATTGGATAGAATATAGACAGCACCAGACAACAACAACAGATTCATCGAATACAATAGAAGATTAGTCTCTGAATACAATTCATCATATTAGTCTCCGAATACAATTCGTCATATTAGTCTCCGAATTCAAAAGACCGAACAAAGATAGAACATTATATTACAAGTCTCGAGACCACGAGTAGCGAGTTTGTCTTCACATTACAAGTCGATATCGATCATCTCAACTACCATCACATAGAAGAGAGCTGCGGTCATCACGATGAGCATCATCGCGATGAAACTCGTCTTCATCCGGTTCCTCCAACGCGCCCTCCCCTCTCCCGCTAGATAGCGCGCGTATCAAGATTTCGCCACCGCCCTAGTGGTGTACCCTTTGTAACTGTTACCATTGAAACGGTGAACCTATATCCGACACTTGTACACGACATACGACGGCATCGCTATGCACTAGCCAAACGAAATGTTAGTACCAATTCACAGACAATACATAAGCAATATATAAGTATGCAACAAAACGATCGGAAGAGAAAATCAAGACATTAATAGCATCGATTACATCTAAGTTGAACGATTGTCGAAACCAAAGAGACTTACCACAAGTTCATTAAAGTTTAATTACAACATGAGCCAATCGACGTTTCAGAACTAGACACAGCATCACTACTTTTGACTCGACTCAAGGGACCGGAGTGTGGATGAAGCCGCCGTCTATCATGGGAGTCATGAAATCGAGGGCGTTGTCACCCTGCATTTGTAGCATTGTGTCTATGTCACTGTTGGACGGTTGATTTCTGAGGTAGTACTCCCCCGAGGTACGAAGGACATCTTGATGGATGATTTCCGGAAACTCCGACTGGATGCGAAAGAATTCTTGTCTAATATCCACGTCCTGGATTGCCGACACGCTCGCGGCCCAATCTTTGAGTTTATCTGGTAGCAGAAGGTGATGATGGTCCCGTACGATCGCCCGCATGTGATGGATGGCATAGTAGGCACCCTTCTGACCGCCAGGCGGCTGCTTGACACAGCAGAACGTCGTATTATGGGCGAACACATGCTTGCCGTACTTACAAACTGTCCTGGTGAAGGTGCCTCTAGATTTGGCATAGCCGGGGAGAAAATCATCAAGAACTTTCTTGACATTTGTGTAGGCTACCTTCGACTGATGGTCCGAGTCGAAATACGTGGCCATGGAATATTTCGGGCTTAGGAGGATGAGTGTGCAATGTGTGTCACTACACAAAACACGGAATGTTAAAAGAAAAATGATCGAAATCTAAGAAATCATATGTTACGGGGCGGTTGAGGGGACGACTTACTTGGGAGAGTAAGGCACGAGGAAGTTATCCTTATCTCGGTTTGCCAGAATGACGCCTTCGTGGTAAGAACTCGCGACTTGCCGGTCCCCAGCGCTGCCCAAGATCTTGGCACGCATGTAGAAGGGTGTCGGGGAAACTGGTCGCCCACGAACACCTATGAGACCGGAGTCCCTTTTCGGTACGGCAAGGGAGCGGAGGGAGCACAGAGAGCAGATTGAGGTGCACACGCGAGCAGTTTACCCAGGTTCGGGCCGCACGGATGCGTAAAACCCTACTCCTGCCTTGGTTGTATTGAGTTCTTGACTCGGGAGCAAGAAGATCTACAGTACTAGCTACACCGAGCGTGGGAGTGATCAAGTTTCGGAACCTCCTCTACGTTGTGCATGGGCCTCCTTTTATAGGTCAAAGGGGTTCCCAACAGGTGTCAACGTAAGTGAGGGTAAAAGCGTAAAATTGGTGGTAGTTGTAATAGTGTATGTACAGTATATGCACAGTGTTTTGTACCTAACCCAGACAGTGGGGGACAAGGGCATTGAATGCCCGTCGCCGTCGCCCCAAAACAGTGTAAAAAGCGTCCGTCCGGGCGTCTCCGTTCGCCACGACGGTATCCTCGTCATCGTGGCTTGCCACCGTGTACCCCAGGCTGCACGACCATCAGCCACGTGCCCCAGGAAGGGCCCCAGGGCGACGCGTGGCCAGATGAGCTGGAGCGCAGGCACACAGTGAAAGCTTGCCGCGGCAAGCACCTTGCCGCGGTCGCTACCTTGCCGGGCCCGGAAGCTTGTCGCTCTCTGGGTCTTGCCGGGGCGCGCGATGCGCCACGGCTTGTCTTCTGAAATGCTGTTCTTTGGCCTTCCTGGCAAGCTCCTCTTGCCAGGGTCTTGTGCTGAAGGGATAATCTTGAGCCTGGAGCGGCCTTCCCGGCAAGCTCCTCTTGCCGGGGTCTCGTTTCTTAACTTGAATACTTTTTTCTTAAATGGCTTCAAGGGAACTAGAGTGGGCCTTGGCGGGCACATGGCGAGCCTGACCACGGGACGCTGCTACTACCCGTGCACAAGTCGGGATACTAAGGTACCCCTACTTTAGTACACCGACAGGAGCCCCCGGGCCTGGGCCACACACGTCGCCGAGCGCTGTTGGGCCAGGCCCAAAACAGTGCACGGACACACGCGGCCCACGGCGCGCCGTATCCCACTCTGTATCCGCCGCATCCCTCCCTAACGGCACGCGTCGATTGCGGCGTCGTGGGAGAAATCGTGGCCTGCTTCTTTAATGGGAAAATGCGGAACGTCCCCCACTTCCCCCTTAAAAGCAGAGGAAACAGGGGCAGTTTCCCCCCATTGCTTCATTGCGTCTTCAAGCTCCAGAAACCCCCGCCGCTCTCCGCCTCCACAAAGGTCGAGAGAGAGATGAGATCCACCCCTCTTCCGCCGCCGCCAGCCTCCCCAGCACCGCCGGCTCCACTCGCCGTCTCCGCCATGGCCCCGAAGAGCGACAAGGCGAAGAGCGCGAAGTCTGACAAGGCGGCGCAGCTAGCAGCGATGCGGAAGAAGATGGTGGTCTTCCCGCCGAGGCTCGGTGCGAGGGAACTGAGGGACAAGTATTACTTGTTCTGGTCGAGGGAGATGAAGGCTCACCCGCGCACCAGGGTCCTCCCCGCCGAAGCCTGCGACATGTATCTGGGAGGTTACCATTACTTCGCTCTGTTCTTCCATTGCGGTCTCTGCCCTCCATACTCTGAGTTCTTCTGCGACATTATGAACACGTATGGATTCCACCTTCTCGATTTCACCCCGAACGCAGTCTTAACCTTGGCCGTTTTCGCGCATCTGTGTGAAAACTTTGTCGGAGTCCACCCCAACGTAGCTCTCTTCCGCCATTTCTTCACACCTAGAGTAGAGTCTGGGTCTCCTCTGTCCGGCGGCATCTCTTGGATCTTTAGGCTCAACAAGAAAGAGGCGTACTTGATTGGAGAGCTCCGCGGCAAGTGGGAAGAGTGGAGGGCTGATTGGTGCTGGGTTATGGAAGAGGAACCCCAGCAGTTTACCTCCCCGCGCCGAGCTGCAATAGTGCGCGACAAGGACTGGAGTGATCTGGCCTCGGAGGACGAGAAGCTGAAGATTGCCCTTACTAGGATCCTCCGCCTCCGGCGAGCCAATCTTACTGTAGGTGAGGTCGGGGCTGATTTCCTTCGCCGCCGCATTGCTCCCCTGCAGGAGAGGAAGAGGCCTGCTTGGGAGTTCGGCAACGCGGCAGACCGCATGAGGCTGCGCCCCGGCCTGAACTACAACTTCACCGTCTTGGAACTCAAGGGAATGATCCGCTCGCTGTTGAAGCATGACCCCAAGCACTCGGAGTGGTTTGCCCCATCGCGGGGAGTAGTTCCATTATGCAACAACTCTTCACTTAGTGCCATCCGCGCGGTAATGCCGCTGTGCGACTCCCACGGGGTTGATCCGACTTGGCTGGCGCCTTCAGAAGAGACCGTGCAAACTTTCTTCAATAACCTGGTTGAGCGGCCAATCAATCCCGAGGAGAAGAAGGGTCTCACCCACGCGACCACCGACCGGGACGTGGCGTATATCGCTAGCAGGATGGAGGAGGCCGCCGCAGCTGAGGCCGCGGGTGAGTTTGGGTACTCCGTGGAGGAGGCAGAAGCAGCGGATGCAGTGAGTAGGGCCGAGGAGGAAGAGATCCTCAAGTTGTTGAAGCCTGCCGGGGAGCCTGCCGGGACGAGCGAGGCTGCCGGGTAGGGCACTGATTCCAGCGAGCCCGCCGAGGAGGACGCCGAATCGGGCGATTCCGATGAAGACTCGGGCGGGTCACTGAATCTCGACGACGCCTCCTCATCCTCGGAAAATTCTCCGCCACCACCAAGTCCTCCGCCACAGCCAAAGAAGCGCCTCCGCAAGACCACTGACACGGCGAGGTAGCCGGCGCCCCGACAGCAGCCGCAGCGTCGCTCGACGCGTGTCACCACGACGAGCAAGGCCGTCAAGGAGGCGGCCCGCGCCTCAACAGCAAGCGGAGGGGGATCTTCCCGAACCGGTTCCGGCGTTCCTTCCGCCCCTCGGTCTTCGGCGACGACCGGAGCGGGGTCTTCTCAGCCCATGGCTCCGGAGCCCGCCAAGCACCCGAGGGAGCCTACCCCTCCAGCTCCTAGCGCCGGGACGCGCGAGGCGGACTTCGACTTTTCCGCCCTCAGTTCCGACGAGGAGGAGGAAGAGTAAGTATTCGCAACCCTTATATTTTTTTTGTTGCTCTTGTCTTGAATTCTCTTTGCCTGACTCTGATCTTGTTTGGCTTCCAGGACCCTGACCTAGAGGATGGCGAAGAGGGCCAAGATCCCGGTGGTTGATCTCGAGGAGGACGAGCCCGTCGCCGTGGCAGGAGATGCGCCCGCGACAGGCTTGCCGGATCAGCCTGCTGCTCCGCAGAGCAGCCCCCAGCGCAGCCCCCAGCGTAAGTCTTCTTGTTTTCTTCTTCGCTTGTCGGGCGCGCTTGAGTTTCTTATCTTTGACAATGTTTTGCTTGCTTGTTGACTTGTGCAGAAGTGGAGCCGCAGCCTCACGAGCGTTAAGAGACTGCTCCCAACGAGCCGCTCGTCCCACCCTTCCCGCCAAGGAGGAGCCCCCCGGCGAGGGAGAGCGCTCCGCCAAGGGCGAGTACCCCGCCAAGGGCGAGCACTCCGACAAGGGTGGGCATCCCGCCAAGGGAAGGCGCCAGCGGCCCTCCGCCGGCGGGGGCCACTACCACGCCGCCAAGGGAGAACTCCCCGGCGAGGGACCCCGTTACTGAAGAGGCCCGCGCAGGTAACCCTTGTACTTTCCGTCTCTTGAATTCTTCTTTTTGGATATTTGCTTGACGATTCTTCTTTTCTTTTTCTGTCAGATCCGCCCGCCCCGGAGCTGATGGAGATAGAGGTCATCGCCGAGGAGGACGCACGCGGCAATGCTGGCGACGACACCACCGCTGAAGGGATGGCCGGCGCTGACGAACCAGCCGCCGACGATACTGCCGCGGCCACCGACGCGGCAGCTGGGGAGGGGACCGGCGACCGCACTGACGGCCCTGAGGCCGCAGGAGCGCCGGATGCTACACCGGCCGCCGACCCCTCCGCCGCCGCAACTGGGCCGGGCATTTATCTGGAGGCCGCCAACGGGGTCTTCAGCCAAGTCCCGTGGGCGTCCTCATCAAGGGCGCCCGCGGAGGGGGAGAGCTTCGATGGAGAAGTCCTCGCCTCCGCCGGGCTGAGGCTTGTCGACGCGCCCGGTAGCAGCAGCGAGCCCGAAGAGGAGCAGCTCCTGCGCCGGCTTCTGGCCTTGTATCGGGCCAGGCAGGCCAAGCTGGAGTCCCGAGAGGCTCTGGCTGCGAAGGCTGGCGTCGACTTGGAGAAGCGCGCCGTGGAGCTCCGCGCCGCCAACCAAGCGGCCCTCCGGAACTTGGCGGAGGAGCGGGAGGAGCTCGCCGAGGCGCACCAGGCGTTCATCCTCGAGAAGGCCGAGGTTGAGGAGCAGCAGCGACTGGCCGCCGAGGATCTGTCTCGGCGGGAAGGAGAGCTGAGTCAGCGGAAGGTCGACCTCGATAGCCACGAGGAAGACCTTACCGCGCGCGAGCTGTCCATTGGCGGGGCTCTGCAGGAGGCGAGGGACGCCACTGCTGCCGCAGAGACCGCCAAGAGGGACCTGGAGGCGAGGGTGGCGCAGTTGGAGCTCGACCTGAAGACGAGCGAGGAGAAAGTCGCCGCGCTTAAACTCGAAAGGGAGAAGGACGCCCACAGCCACTCGGAGCTGCAGGTCCGTCTCTCCAACAAGGGCAAGGAGCTCAACGACGCCAAGGATTCCATTGCAGACTTGGAGCTGAAGGTTTCCACCCTCACTGACTCACTTGATGATGCCCGGAACCGTGAAACGAAGCTGAAGGAGGATCTCCGCGCTGAGAGGGCATTGCTGGACAGCGCCGCCGTCTCGCAAAATAACTTTAAGCAGACGGTGGAGCAGTGGACCGAGGGGCTCGTCGCTGCCGCCGCCAACATCAACAAGGAGATGGTGGCGATGGGGACGGAGCACCTCGTGTACTCCCCCGACGAGAACCTCCCCCACAGCACCAAGCTGAGTTTGTTCTTCAGAGGAGTGGCGCCGGCCCTCGCGCAACTACGGGAGAAGCTC
The DNA here is from genome assembly GCA_902687465.1 of Secale cereale. Lineage (NCBI taxonomy): Eukaryota > Viridiplantae > Streptophyta > Magnoliopsida > Poales > Poaceae > Secale > Secale cereale. The sequence continues at coordinate 57,560,590 of LR738709.1, read as the reverse complement.
CCCACGCAGCTGGCGAACGAGGCGCGCCGGCTTTGCATGGGTACTATGGAGCGAGTGTTGACGAAGATCGTCTTCCGCAATCCCGGGATCAACCTTGACAACGTCCTCCGGACGTTGCCGCCCGAAGCTGACCAGGAAGCGCTGAAGGCTCGTGTCGCCCACATCGTGGCCAAGGTGGGCAAGATCAGGAGGGTTGACGGAGACCGCGTAGACTAGGCTTCCTTCTTTTGCTTCCCTTGTCGCTGTCGATTTAGTCATGGATAGTAGTTTATTAGAACAGCGACAAGTTATGTTGTAATATAATTTCATTTTGGGTAATTGATGCAGAGTCATTTCCTTGTTCAACTCCTTTACTTTGTATGCCTTTACCCTTGGCATTTAGGGAACTTGCCGGCAAAGGGACCCTTGCCGCAAGCGCCGAGTGCGGAACTTTAGCAGCCCGCTGGTAATGTCCCCGCCGGCAAGAAACCTTACCGCAGCTAGTCGCAGCACACTTAGATTGCTGAGCGAACTCGAAAACGAAGTAAGGGCGCGACACTTGTCGCAGCTCACTTAAGTCGTTGAGTGTGCTCGAAACAAAGTAAGGGCGCGGCTAGCCACGGGTAGGTTCCTCCGCGCCCAGGTTTTCCATACAAAGTGTGGTCGTTCAAGGAAAATAAATAAGACTTTAAAAATTTGAATGCTCCAACTTTGGCAACTTATCTTTTGTGTGCCGTTTGCTTCCCGGCAAGCCTTTCCTTTCTTGAACAGTATTTCGTCCATACCACTGCCTCCTTCCCCCCCGGTAAACTTGTGCGCGAGGAACAGTTCCTCTGTTTGAGAGAAAAAGGAAAAAGAGAGGAGACACAGATATGGAGCCTTGCAGCTTGTCATTGCTTACCGGGATCGTGTGCTGCACAAAGTGTCCGATAACACATGCAATGAAAACAAGAATGCATGAAACGACAAGCCGTGCGAAGCACAAAAGTTTTACTGATGCACGGGGTCTGCGCCCGGCTTTGTACAATGGTTTACATGCGACAGCGGCAAGACTTGTACAAAAGATGGTTGCCGGAGCGGATCACGGCAACCGCGCCTCATGGGTGAAACTTGCGAAGATGCTCAATGTTCCAGGAGTTGCTCACTGGTAAGCCTTCTTCGGTCTCAAGGCGGACAGCGCCGGGCCTTGTGACTTGTCTCACCCGATAAGGGCCTTCCCACTTCGGCGTCAACTTGTTGGAATTCTTGGCGGACTGAACACGCCGAAGAACAAGGTCGCCTTCCTCGAGACTCCTGGCCTTGACTTTGCGGCTATGATAGCGGCACAAAGCTTGATGGTACCGAGCAGCTCGTACAGCAGCCTGGAGACGGTCCTCCTCGAGGAGCAGCGCATCATCTTGCCGCAGTTGCTCTTGCTCGAGCTCGTCGTAAGCGAGCACTCGAGGAGACCCGTATACGAGTTCCGTGGGGAGAACTGCCTCTGCTCCATATACAAGAGCAAAGGGTGTCTGTCCGGTGGCTCGATTTGGTGTCGTCCTGATTGACCAAAGAGCCGCCGGCAACTCCTCGATCCAGTTTCTTCCGCACTTGCGCAGCTTGTCGAACGTTCTTGTCTTGAGCCCACGCAGCACTTCAGCATTGGCCCTCTCCGCTTGACCGTTGCTCCTTGGGTGAGGAACAGAAGTGAAGCAGACCCTGGCGCCAAGGTCTTGGACGTACTGCATGAAGGTGCGACTTGTGAACTGTGTGCCGTTGTCGGTGATGATCCTGTTAGGGATTCCGAAACGGCAAATGATCGATCTGAAGAACTTGACTGCTGACTGTGCGGTCACCTTTCTCACTGGTTCCACTTCCGGCCACTTTGTGAACTTGTCGATAGCAACGTACAAGTACTCAAAGCCCCCGGCAGCACGGGGAAAGGGGCCGAGGATGTCGAGCCCCCAGACCGAAAAGGGCTAGGACAAAGGGATTGTCTGCAGAGCTTGAGCTGGCTGGTGTATTTGCTTGGCATGGAACTGGCACGCTTCACACTTGGTTACTTGTGTAGTTGCATCATGGAGGGCTTCTGGCCAGAAGAAACCTTGCCGGAACGCCTTCCCGACAAGTGCTCTCGCGCCAATGTGGTGGCCACATATGCCTCCATGTATCTCTGCTAACAGCTTCTGTCCATCTTCCCGGGAAATGCACTTCAATCTGACACCATTGAGTCTTCTTCTGTACAGTTCATTGCCGACGAACTGGTACATACTTGTCTGCCTGGTTATTCTCTCAATCTCTTCTAGCTCTTCAGGAAGTTCTCCAGTTTGAAGAAAACAGACAATTTGCTGTGCCCAGGTTGGATCTTGAGGCTCAACAACAAGGGCTAAAGGCATCAGTGCTGCTGCGGGAACGTCAGCTTCTACGGCATGAACCTGCGGCTCTGCCGGAGCTGGACGTTCCCCGGCAAGCTCGCCGAGGCAAGACTTGCCGGGAACGTCTGCTTCAACTGTACGAACCCTAGAGTCCGCAGGAGCAGACTGTTCCTCAGCAACTTGGTCGTTGATCTTGGGGACCTTGGCGGCGGTTTCAGGCAGATCCGCCGGCAAGTAGTCGCCGGAGACCAACTTTCTCTTCTTGGTTTGCCCAATTGATGGTGTAACGGATGGCTGAGTTAGCTTGAGCATGAAGGTTCCTGGTTCCACAGGTAGCTTCAATGCAGCACACTTTTACAGGCCGTCCGCGATGTCATTTTGAGCTCTTGGAACGTGCTCCATCTGCAGGCCTTCAAAGTGTTCTTCAAGCTTCCTCACTTCATCGACATAAGCTTCCATCAAAGGACTCTGGTAGCTCTTGTTTACTTGTCGGACCACCAACTGTGAATCTCCCCGCACAATCAGCTTCTTGATCCCAAGTTCGGATGCAATTCTGAGGCCGGCAAGCAAACCTTCATACTCTGCGGTATTGTTTGTCGCTTGTTCCTTGGGAAAGTGCATTTGGACAACGTACTTGAGGTGCTCTCCGGTGGGTGCGACGAGCAGCACACCAGCACCGGCGCCTTGCACCGAGAAGGCCCCATCGAAGTACATTATCCATTCTTTGCTTGCTTCTTGGACGGGGATGTTTGTCTCTGGAATCTCTTCGTCTGGCGTTGGTGTCCATTCTGCTATGAACTCTGCCAATGCTCGGCTCTAGATGGTTGAAGTACTCTCAAACTTAAGACTGAAGCTTGACAGCTCCAGTGCCCACTCGACAATCCTGCCTGTTGCCTCCGAATTTTGCAATATCCTCTTCAACGGAAAGCGAGTGGCCATTGTTATCTCATGTGCTTGGAAGTAGTGGCGCAGCTTTCTCGAGGCCATGAGGAGGCCGAAAAGCAACTTCTGCACTCCAGAGTATCTTGACCTAGCCCCCTGCAAGAGGGAGCTGACAAAATAGACTGGTCGCATCTTCTTTCGCACTTCTTCTTGCACTTGCTCAGATCCGTCCTTGTCGGGGCCAGGGCTTGTCGGGGAAGCCCCCTACTTGTCACTGGATGTGCTTGCCGGGGCTGTGGGATCCTACCCTGCCTCCCTTTCCGCTACCAACGCAGCACTAACCACTTGATTGGTTGCTGCTAAATATAGCAGCAACTTCTCTTGCGGCTTAGGTGTGACAAGTATTGGAGTGGAGGACAGGTATCCTTTCAAGTCTTGCAGCGCTGCCTCCGCTTCCGGAGTCCACTTCATTGGACCTGCCTTTTTCAAGATTTTGAAAAACGGCAGGGCGCGTTCTGCAGACTTAGAAATGAACCTGCTGAGTGCAGCCACACAACCAGCAAGCCTCCGTACATCCTTGACGTGCTTCGGGGCTTCGATCTGCTCGATGGCTTTGATCTTGTCGGGATTCGCTTCAATCCCCCTCTGGGACACAAAGAACCCGAGAAGCTTGCCGGAGGGGACTCCGAAGATGCACTTCTCGGGGTTCAGCTTGAGTTGTATCTTGCGCAGATTCACAAAGGTTTCTTCTAGGTCTTGAATCAGGGTATCCTTGTCCTTGCTCTTGACCACTATATCATCCATGTAGGCTTCTACATTCCTGTGTATCTGTGGCTCAAAAGAAGTGTGGACCACCCTTGCAAATGTTGAGCCCGCATTCTTCAATCCAAAGGGCATGCGTATGAAACAGTAAGTGCCACATGGAGTAATGAATGCGGTCTTCTCTTCATCTTCCTCAGCCATGAATATCTGGTGGTACCCGGAGTATGCATCAAGAAATGAAAGCAACTCACATCCAGCCGTGGAGTCAATGATCTGGTCAATGCGCGGCAAGGGAAATGGATCCTTGGGACAAGCTTTATTCACATCAGTGAATTCTATACAAAGTCTCCACTTCCCATTAGCTTTGCGCACGACAACTGGATTGGCCAGCCACGTGGGATGAAGCACACCTCTAACAAGGCCTGCTGCTTCCAACTTCTTGATCTCTTCAGCTATAAACTCTTGGCGCTCCACTGCTTGCTTCCCGACCTTCTGCTTGACGGGCCGCGCGTGAGGACAAACAACAAGCTTGTGCTCAATTACCTTCCTGGGAACGCCAGGGATGTCAGACGGTCGCCATGCAAACACGTCGACATTCGCCCGCAGGAAGTCAACGAGCGCGCTTTCCTATTTGGGATCGAGCGTAGCACTGATGGTAAATGTACCACCAGTGCCGTCCTCCTTGGCGGACACCTTCTTGGTTGCAGGTGGAGCTGCCATTCCTTTCTTGCACTTGCTGGTGGAGCTCGATGGTGCGTCCTCGACGGCAGCGCAGCACTCCAAAGAGGTGCGTTTGCCGGAGTGGGCCCAGAGATCTTGCCGGACCTGGTCTTGTTCTTCCCCCCGGGAGCTTCAGCGGCAAGTGTCTTGCTATCCGTTGCGGCTGCTGCATCCCGGTAGATCTTGTCGGCGCAGATAAGCGCATCCTTCTTGTCGCCGGGGACAGAGGTGACGCTTATCGGCCCTGGCATCTTGAGCATGTTGTAAGCATAGTGAGAGGCTGCCATGAACTTGGCGAGCGCCGGACGGCCAAGTATCCCATTGTATGGCAATGGGATATCGGCGACGTCGAAGGTGATACTCTCAGTCCTGAAGTTTAGCTCTCTGCCAAAGGTCACTGGCAATGTAATCTTCCCCTTCGGCTTGCTCCTTCCCGGGTTGATTCCTTGGAAAGTTCCTGTTTCCTCTAGCTCGCCGTCGGGGATCTGCAGCTTCTGGATTACAGCAGAGGAGATCAAGTTTAGGCCGGCCCCGCCGTCAACCAGCATCTTGGTGACCTTGAGGTTGCGGATGGTTGGTGAAACCAACATCGGCAAGCACCCGACCGCTGTTGTGCGGTCAGGGTGGTCCTCAAGGTCGAAGATGATGGGCGTGCTGGACCACTTCAGCAGCTTGCGCGACTCGACGGGTGGCTCAGCTGCATTCACTTCCCGCACCCATTGCTTGAGTTGGCGGTGGGAAGTATGCAGAGAGGCACCTCCATCGACACACAAAACTTCTGTGGCCTTCTGGAACTCCTGCTCGCTGTTGTCTCCGTCATCCATGTCCTCGTCGTCGTCTTCGTCTTCGTCCTTGTCGCGGCCGCGGGGAGGCCTGTCTCCTTGCCGCCGCTTGGCCTTGCCGCGGCGTCCTCCCCGGCCATTGAATGACCGCTTCTTGCCGGACTCTCCTCCGCCTCCTTGGGCCTTCTCCTTGTCGCGACGCTCGTATTCGGCCTTCTGCTGCTCTACGAGGTACTCGACCCTCTTGCAATTCTGGAGATCGTGGCCCTTGGTGCGGTGGATCTTGCAGTACTGCTTGTCGGAGCCGTCCGGCTTGTCGGCGGCGGCTATAGTGGCAGGCTCCTTGCCGGAGCCACCAGCCTCAGTTTTCTTGTCGCTAGCCTCCTTGCCGGACTTCTCCACAGCCAGTACTTCCTTGTTCTTCTTCTTCTTATTGTTCCGCCTCCGGTTTTTCCTTGCCGGGGCGGCATCCTCCCTGTCTGTTCCTCCTGCTCCAGTATCCTCTCCGGGGAGTCTCCTCCCTTCTTCAGCGCGCGCGCATTTGTCAGCCAGAGCGTAAAGCTCGTTGACGTCCCGGATCTTGGTCATCGCCATCTCCTCCCTCATCCGGCGGTTACGCATGTTCTGGTGGAACGCGCTGATAACCGCGGCAGGGTGGACATCCGGGATGTTGTGCTGGACGCGACTGAACCTCTGGATGTACTTTCGCAGGGACTCTCCTTCCTTCTAGGCTAGAATGTGGAGGTCACTTTCCTGGCCGTGGGGCTTGTGGCCGCCCGTGAAGGCGCCGAGAAACTGGTGGCAAAGATCTGCCCAAGAAGAGATGGAGTTCTCCGGCAAGTGCATAAGCCAAGATCTGACATTTGGCTTGAGCACGAGCGGGAAGTAGTTTGCCAGAATCTTCTCATCCCGTCCCCCGGCAGCCTGCACCGCAATGGTGTAGATGCTAAGGAACTCCGAGGGATGGGTCTTGCCGTCGTACTTCACGGGTACGTCAGGCTTGAAGTTCTTCATGCTGGGCCACTGGACTTGCCGCAGCTCACGGGTGAACGCAGGGCAACCTGCCGCGTACGGCAAGTCGCCTGGTTCGCCGGGCGCGTGCATGTCGACAGCGGTCCCAGCGCGTTGGTCGGACTGTCGTCGTGCTTCTCTTCGACGCTCGATGCGAGTTCGAGCGTCTTCTTGTCGCCTGTCATCGAGGACTTGGCGTTGATCGCGGCGAGCCCACGGATCCGACGACGCGGTGGAGTCGTCGTCGACGTTGATCCGGAAAGTCAGCGATTTCTGTTTCCGCGGCGGGGAGTGCATGGTAGTTGCACCCCCGGCGGTCTTGTCTCCATCGGCCTTCGCCTGGCTGACTTGCCGCGGCCGCGACGTTGCCGGCTGCTGCGGCGTGTCGTTGTTGGCGAAGGCGATGAGGCTTTGGATCGTAGCCCTCCAGTCTTCGGCCTTGTCCGCCGCTGGAGGGAAGTCGAGGAGCAGCTGAGCTCTAGCTAGAGCTTCCGCTGGAGAGGAGGGGAGCGGTGGCGATCGGTGCGAGGAACGAGATATGCTCGGACTTCTAACAGCGTTAGAAGGGGCAGGGTCTCGTCCCGGCGACCGCGCGTTGCTCGTGCCAGCGCGTTGGCCTTGAGCGTCCCGCGACCCGCCAACTTGCCCTTGGCCCAGCAAGCGGATGGTACCCTGAGTACCACGCCGTCGCTGTTCCGGCACCTCCTGAGAGGGGCGTGGTGCGTGCACGGACGCCGAGGTCTTGGAGTGCGCTCGGTCGTCCGTCTTGTCCTTGGACTTGGCGGCGCCGTGAGTGTCCTCGCCGGCGTCCACCCTTCCGCCAGCGTCTACCCCACCAACCGTTGGTTCTGGTGGTGGTGGGATCGACGCGGACGGGCCTCCTACCTCCGAAGCTTTTTTCTTCGGCGGCTTGCTGATGTTGTCGATGAAGCTGACGAAGTTGGTGAAGTTGCTGAAGATTGCACCCGCGTGAACACCGGATCAGGTTCGCATAACCTCGACGCCCCCTACCTGGCGCGCCAAAGATGTCGGGGAAACTGGTCGCCCACGAACACCTATGGGACTGGAGTCCCTTTTCGGTACGGCAAGGGAGCGGAGGGAGCACAGAGAGCAGATCGAGGTGCACACGCGAGCAGTTTACCCAGGCTCGGGCCGCACGGATGCGTAAAACCCTACTCCTGCCTTGGTTGTATTGAGTTCTTGACTCGGGAGCAAGAAGATCTACAGTACTAGCTACACCGAGCGTGGGAGTGATCAAGTTTCGGAACCTCCTCTACGTTGTGCATGAGCCTCCTTTTATAGGTCGAAGGGGTTCCCAATAGGTGTCAACGTAAGTGAGGGTAAAAGCGTAAAATTGGTGGTAGTTGTAACAGTGTATGTACAGTATATGCACATTGTTTTGTACCTAACCCAGACGGTGGGGGACAAGGGCATTGAATGCCCGTCGCCGTCGCCCCAAAACAGTGTAAAAAGCGTCCGTCCGGGCGTCTCCGTTCGCCACGATGGTAGCCTCGTCATCGTGGCTTGCCACCGTGTACCCCAGGCTGCACGGCCATCCGCCACGTGCCCCAGGAAAGGCCCCAGGGCGACGCGTGGCCAGATGAGCTGGAGCACAGGCGCAGAGTGAAAGCTTGGCGCGGAAGCACCTTGCCGCGGTCACTACCTTGCCACGGCTTGTCTTCTGAAATGCTGTTCTTTGGCCTTCCTGGCAAGCTCCTCTTGCTAGGGTCTTGTGCTGAAGGGATAATCTTGAGCCTGGAGCGGCCTTCCCGGCAAGCTCCTCTTGCCGGGGTCTCGTTTCTTAACTGGAATACTTTGTTCTTGAATGGCTTCAAGGGAACTAGAGTGGGCCTTGGCGGGCACGTGGCGAGCCTGACCACGGGACGCTGCTACTGCCCGTGCACAAGTCGGGATACTAAGGTACCCCTACTTTAGTACACCGACAAAGGGGTCGACTATCACGATGTCCGGGGTCTTGTCTCTAATGATCCGCATCTCCATACTCAGCGAAAATAGCCGAACGAAGGTGTAGTGCAGCGGATGAAGGTTAAACATAGCGAAGATGTCATCAAACCGCAGGACGATCGTACCCCCGATGGAGTTATCCACAAAGCCCTTGCCCTCTGGCACCTTGGCCACGAAAACCGGGTATGCCACATCCTTCTCTCTGAGACGCCGCTTCTCCAAAGAAAGAACATTGTCATGCAGACTCCGCATAGCACCGGTTGCAGCATTGAGCATATTAGTCGGTAGCATCGGCCTACCCGCCACATGCACCCTCCTCACTATATCCTTAGGTGAAGGTGGCCCGTCCTGAGCACAGATCGTACTCGGTGCTGGCTGGCTCGCACCCTTGTTACTCTTTCTTTTCCGTGCCTTCTTCTTATCCTGTAATGGGACCGAGTTCTGCTCACAGACCGCCTTCTCGAGTGTGTTGGGGTTGATCATATTTCGCACCTCGGCTATCTGAGGCTCGGTGAAGTCGGCAGCTGGAGGTGTCTCCTGAGAACTGAATGCCAGACGACGCCTGTTGCAACTTGGTTTCTCCGCGGTACCAGCTAGATCGCGCACTTCTTTTGTAGGGTTGGGTTCTTGAGAAGGAGGCCCCATGAATTCGCCATCGTACCCATGATCGGCAAAGTACTTATCGACGTTGGTAAATGTATCGTCGTCGTTGTCGTCATCGTCGTTCGGATCCTGTGCCATATGCATGTTTGGATCCAGTGCCATAGGGATGTCCGGCAGCGTTGCGGCGGTCTTGCCATGGCTTGGCGCCGGCACGACTGGCGGTGTTGTCTTTGGGGTGGTGTCCCCCGCCCCCAAACGAATCTGGCTCTTCGGACAAAGCAGGGGCCAGCTTAGGCAGGCGCTGAGGGTCATCACATCATCTTCGTCTGCCCCGACGGGTCGAATCGGAGGTAACAACTCGTCGCAACCTGGCAGCACCCGAACCAGTTGAACCCTATACACGGTGAGTGGCATCGGATTACCGTGGAACACGGGGTTGCCCGGTTGAACAATTTTGCCCTTGGCGACATCGACCAACTCGTTGTTCACGAAGTGCAGGAGAGTGCACGGAACGTCAGTGGCGCCATGCGAAAACATGTAGGGCGTCAGGGATGCCCAGTCAAAGGCAAGGAGATGAAGTCCTCGGCCAAGAGGCTTAATTAGTTACCGTGATGATGGCGTCGAGCTTGGCTAATGTCGAGGCACCGCCAACGGAGGGCGTGCAATTGACGGAGGGGCCGCTTGCTGCCGAGGTGCCGACCGGCGTACACCCGGGGTGCATTAAGCTCCAATGCCCGTGCCGGCGTCGGAGACACCAATACCGGCTCTGCCGGAGACACCAATGGCGCCACCTGCGCGTTGTGCGAGTTGCTGGCCCTAACGCTGGGAATCGGGGGCGGCCCCTATTGGCCGCCCGCAATCCACGTCGTCAGCCCATGAATCAAGGTAGGCATAATGCCGGTGAGCGTCGATCCTAGTTGTTGTTGCACTTGCTCTTGGACAATCTCCGGAATCCGCGCCACTTGTGCCTTGAGTTCTTGAACCTCGCAAGACTGGCTTTCCGAGCTGCTCTATCTCTCCTTTCGCCCACCATCGTTATAGTATGACGACCATTTTGTGGACAAGCCTTTGCCGGCCACACGACCAGCTGATGACGGTTTACTGAGCTTATCCTTGTTTTTCATTACGTTCAACGCCCTATTTAGAGTGCTATCCCAAGCAGGGGTGCTCTGAGACGACCCCGCGCTACTGCTTTCAGTCTCCTGCGCCAAAACAAGCTCAAGTGCCCTGGTCTTCGGATCCGTGGTAAGCTCCTTTGTTTTTGGGGCCTCCTTGTACCGAGCCCTGTCATAGTTCCTGGTCTGCTTGTCACGGTATTTCTCGAAGCGGGGCGGTAGGCATTGTTCGGCACGCTCCGCGTCCTCCTTGTCCCATATAGGCTCCGCCACTCTGTAACCGCCGGGACCGAGTGTGTGTTCGCCTAAGTTCAACTCCCGCATTTCTTTCCCCCACTAACTTGATTCGGAGGTTGCAGCGCTCTCGCACTTGATCTTGAACTCGTTATAGTCATCTTCGGTGATCGAAGGATTTTTCTCCTTGATCTTCTCATAACTAAAACCTTTGTCAATCATTCTCTTCACCGAGCTTCTCCAAGTAGACAGGGTCGTGCTCATCCTCGTGAGGGCGGCATTGTTCACTTTATTCCCTGTGAGGCGTGTGTTTTCAAATTCAGCGGGCAACTTGTATCGTTCGTGCAGCTTCATGAAGAGGAGGTTGCGCAAATTCCCTTGGTCCTTATGCCTTAGGTTCTCGGTGTTGATCGAGACGGTGCTCCAGAGAATGCACCCGAGCTGAAGCGAGTACCCCTTGACTATATGTTTGGGCGCCGTTGGATTCCCATCGGAGTCCACTTCAGTAAATTCCTCCTTGACGGTGCGGAGCACGGTCGGGCGCCGGTCCTTCCGTTGCCTCTTCGGTTGGACAGATAAATAAAAGAGCACTACTACTGAAATAAGATGTTCTGCATGCATAGAAAATGAGGATTAAACATACTCAAGTCAAGCATTGTGACAGGTTCTCAACATGAACATGAACATGAAGTGACAGTCATATCACCTGGGCTGGGCACCATGTCACTGCCCTAATTAAACCCTAAAATAAACATTTCTCTTTCCCCTCCCCCCTCCTATCCCTCTCTCTCTATTTCCCAGCTCCAACCCTAAACATAAATTAAACCCTATATTTACTTGTAATTAAGATTCAGCCCTGGATAATCAACATACTCATCTTGAACCCTATATTTACTTGTAATTAAGAGTCCATATCTCTTGACTAGAACCACACCAAACCCATCTTGTGTTATGTATCACAGCAGATGCCTCTGATGTGTGGTGTGCCAACTGTTGTGTTCTACTTCTAGTGCATGTATTGAATTTGCAATGTGGACTTCCCAATCATGGGATGGTTGAGTTTCTTAGACACAACTATATTAATTCCTTGTGGACAAGTTTCTTTGGGACTTGAGGGAACGCGCTTAAGGCTAGCTCCTTGTGGACATGTTCATCATCGAGTTGTCCAGCTTTATGTAACCCCTTTGGTTCTGAACATGAAGTAGTTAAGAGGACATGTTCTGGTTATGTGGGGCTTCTAGGCACATCACTGAGTTTGTTCTAGCAAGCGACAGTTTTATGTGAGCTATATGTGGTTCATAGCTGAATGTGGTTCAGTAGAGGCAGCTGCTCATCTGATAATGATCACCAGCTACAGATGCTACTGCTCAAACAGACCAGCAACTGAATACTGGGGCTTTAAGTTGCTTGCAGAGACTAGATAGCTCTACTCATTCTCAGGAGCCAGCACTACAACTTTATCCTATATCTTATTTTACTGGGATATAATAAAGAGCACAGTTTGCAATTAGTCTGTATCTAGTTGCAAACAGGACTGTGTCCAGTTTCAGTCCTACATGTCTCTTACCTTGCAGGACAGTGGTAGCAGCACACTCCTTGCAATGGTTAATGTCCAACAAAGTAGCAGAGAAGATGGAAAACTCACAGGTGCGAAGATGCAGTTAAAACAAGGTTACAGCATACACAACTATATTCTCTAGTGCAAAATAACTCATATTCATCTATAAACCATGGACAAATACATGATACAGTGCATTTTTCTTCAGTGTGTCCAGTGCATTTTTTTAGTGTGTCCAAATCTTGCAGGTACCAAGTACTCCAATGCGCATATGCAAAAAATTGATTTTCCTACTTCCTACATATGCAAAAAATTGATTTTCAAGAGCCAACTGTACTTGATGTTTAAGTGAATATATCTAGAGGAAGCAATGACAACACAAACCCTAAACAAACAAACAAAACCAGGCATGAAACTAGATTCAGATGGCAACATCCATTAGCAGCAAGCAAATCAACCAAATTAGAATGAGAGATGGAGGGGAAAGAGAGGGAGATGGAGGAGTACATGCTTGGGGGTATTACGTCGGCGACGCTGATGAGGACGAAGAAGATCGCCGCCGCTGAGGAAGAAGCGATCGTCGCCGCCGACGAGGTAGGGCTTGGGGGGAGGCCTCTGCTGCAGAGGATGGGGCGCAAGGTTAGAGAGAGAAAGGGGGAGGGAGGGAGGGAGCGGGAGGCTTACCGGAGCGGAGGGGGTCGCCGG
>LR738709.1:57531861-57547679 GCA_902687465.1 Secale cereale | reverse complement strand
GGGGGAGGGTGCGGTGGGTCGTCGGCGGCGGTGGAGCTAGCGGGGGAGGGTGCGGGGGAGATCGAGATCGAGATGGAGGGGATAGCGATCGAGATGGAGGGGGATAGCGATCGAGATGGAGGGGGATCAAGATCGAGTGTCCTCATGAATATTCAATATTTTTTCATATTGAATATGAAAAAATATCATCAGATTTGAAAAAATATTCATGAATTCAAAAAATGCCCATGAAATTTTAAAATATTCATGAATTCAAGAAGTGCCCATGAAATTTAAAAATATTCATGAGTTCAAAAAGTGCCCATGAAATACAATCGAGAAATGAAGGCTACAATTTAAATACAATCGATCTTAGCTAGCTAGCTATCTTTTCACAATGTTCTTCCCCTTCTTTTTCGCAAATGGAGTTCTTCTGTGGAACGGACGTCCTTTAGGTAGGGTGGTCCTGCTTCTTCTTGTGGTGTATGCTGCTACTTCATCGTCGTCGTCATGTTGCATCTTTGGGTCGCCGTACTTGTCGAAGTCTTGCTCATTGGCGACTCCATCCATTCCGATGATCTTCCTTTTGACTCTCCTCACAACAACACGACTGGGTTTTGACGAGTCAGTAATGAAGAAGCATTGGTCCACTTGGGAAGCCAGTACCCATGGCTCATATTTCGCGGTGACGTTTGCGCCCGTGGTCTTGGATTTTGCTTCGGGTATAGCCATGGTGGTGAAATATCGGTCTTCTTTTAGGACGCTCTTGGCCCATCTGACACGGAACATCGGGACCTTCTCTCCAGCATAGCTCAGCTCCCAGATCTCCTCGATCATTCCGTAGTATTTGTCCTTGTCGTTACCGGTGTAGGATTCCATTGTTATCTCGGAGTTCTGATAACCATCACTCTTCATGTCCTTGTCCTCGGTGTAGAAAGTGTAGCTGTTGATATCATACGCCTCATAGGTCATCAGGTTGTGCTCGGCGCCCTGTGACAAGGCGAATATGAGTTGTTCTTCCGCGGAAGAATCCTCATGTAAAGGGTACGACAGAAGCTTCTGCTTGAACCAACACGTGAAACATGAGTTGTGCTCTTTGATTATATCTCCGTCCGTCCTCTGTTGGCCTCGGTCATTGTATGTCTTCTCAATAAAGGTTTTGTGCTCTACCACCCAAGGATCGGCCACGTCTATGTGTTGTAGCGCGACTAGGTTTGCTCTTTCAAAGTCGGCGAGTCGAACCTCGAAGTCGACATGCATTTCGCGGCGACCCTCACGGTGACCCCATCCAGCGAGCCTGCCGAGGTGCCTGTTGACGGGCAGACCAACGGGGTTCTCGATGCCTAGTTAATTCGTGCAGTAGGAGATGCACTCTTCGGTCTGAAAGCCCCTGGCAATGTTTCCCTTTGGACGTGACATATTGCGAACGTATCCTTTGATGACATCATTCATCCTTTCGAACGGCATCATGCTGTGCAGGAACGTCGGCCCGAGTTGGAGGATATCCTCCACGATATGGACCAGCAGATGCACCATAACGTCGAAGAATGCGGGCGGGAAGTACATCTCAAGCTCGCATAGTATCACCACGATCTCTTCCTGTAGCCTTCTGAGTTGCCTCACGCCAACCGACTTCCGAGAGATGACGTCGAAAAGATTGCATAGGCCAAATAGCGTTTAACGGACGTGCGCGTCCATGATCCCATGGATTGCAACTGGAAGTATCTGCGTCATCAGCACGTGACAGCCGTGAGACTTCATCCCGCTGAACTTCTGCTTCACTGGGTCTAGGTATCTGCTTATCTTCCCCGCGTAACTGTAAGGAAGTTTTACTCATATGATGCAGGTGAAAAACTGCTTTATCTCCTCATGTCTTAGAGTGAAGCACGCGGGAGGGTAGTCATTTCCGGTCTTCTTGGCCTTTTTGCCTTTGCGACGACTTTCTGTGTCCTGCTTCGCCTCATCATCGACATCACTAGCGTGAAGCTCCTCCCTGATGCCCATTGATTTCAAGTCTGCCCTTGCTCTCGGCCCATCTTTGGTCCTCTCTGGCATGTTAAGCAGGGTACCAAGTAGACTCTCGCACACGTTCTTCGTGATATGCATGACATCAAGGCTGTGAGGCACACGGTGGATCTTCTAGTACGGCAAGTCCCAGAAAACAGACCTCGATTTCCATAACTTCAGCAGCGGCTCTGGTGCCTTTCGCTTTTTTCCCGGCTCTGGCGGCTTTTGCTTCTTTCCCGGCAGTGGGCAATCTTTCCAATTTTTCAACAGCTCGTCTATTTCCTCGCCGCTCCTCGTACGCGGGCGTCTTCGGGGTTCGGTTTCACCATCGAACAGATCCTTGCGTTTTCTCCACAGGTCATCATCGCGAAGCCACCTTCGATGTCCCATGAACACGGTTTTCGAAGACCCGGGATCTCTCTCTAGCTGGCGATACGTTGTGTCATCCATGCACCTGACGCATCCAGAAAATCCGTGGACCACCTGCCCCGTGAGATATCCGTAACCGAGATAGTCATGCACCGTTGTGAGCAGTGCGGCTCTCATAGGGAAATATTCTTTCTCTGCGGCGTCCCATGTATTGGATGGCGTTTTCCACAGCGTGTCTAGCTCCTCTTTCAGTAGCCCCAGATACAGATTGATGTCGTTCCCTGGTTGTTTCGACCCTTCAATTAGCATACTCATGTGAATGTACTTCCTCTTCATGCACAACCAGGGGGGAAGGTTGTACATCCACACAAACACAGGCCAGGTGCTATGTGTGCTTCTCTGGCTGCCAAACGGATTGACTCCAACGGTGCTCGCGCCCAGCACGATGTTCCTTGGATCGTTCCCAAATTCTGCGTCTTCGAAGTTCAACGCTTGCCACTAGCTCGCATCCTTAGGGTGACTCAGCATCTTGTCTTTTTTATTTATATCCGGATCATTTGCGTCATCTTCTCGCTTCTTCTCCTCCCTATCCACGTGCCAACGCAGGAGCTTTGCTACCTTAGGGTCCGCGAAATACCGCTGCAGACGAGGAGTGATCGGAAAGTACCACACCACTTTTCGAGGAGCTTTCTTCCTCTTCTTGTATCGAGTGACGCCGCACACCGGACATATGGTAGACTCCGCGTGCTCGTCCCGATAAATGATGCAATTGTTCATGCACACATGGTATTTCACGTGCGGTAAATCCAGAGGACACACGATTTTCTTCGCCTCCTCAAAACTGGTCGGGCACTTGTTCCCCTTGGGAAGACGTTCGTGCCAGAATGACATGTTCTGGTCGAAGCATGCGTCGGTCATTTTGTGGTTTACCTTCATCTCCAGAGCCATGAGCGTTACTTTCAGGCGTGTATCCTCGGGCCTGCATCCTTCATACAATGGAGTAACCGCGTCTATCTCCAGTTGATCCAGCTTGGCTTTCTCCCGAGCGGCAGCTCTTGCGTTATCCGTCTGCTTGAGAAGCAGCTCTTGAATATGATGGTCCTACACCCAGCCCATCGATGGTCCATCGTGGTCTGCTCCGCCGGCATCTTCATCTTCATGATCATGGCCTTCGTCTGCTCCGGCATCTTCCTCATCATCATGTCCTGCATCTTCTACATGATGACTGTGTACAGCATCACCGTCATGATCATGTCCTGGAGATTCTTCGTCTTCTCGCCCGCCCGAGCCGCGGTGGTTGTCTTGCTGCCCTTCCTCATTTCTTGCCCGACCCCCATGGACGACTTCGTAGTCATCTTCATCACCTTGCCACCGATAGCCATCCATGAAACCATGCAAGAGCAGGTGGTCCCGCACCTGCCCGGAATCCGGGTCCGCAATAAGGCTCATCAGCTTGCATCTCCGACACGGACATCTTATCTCCGTCTCGTTGTTTTCAAGCATCTCGGCCTTCGCGGAGCTCAAAAACCTATTCACGATGCCTTCGGTCATCGTGCGGACCATGGTCGCCTGCGGGGTAGAGCAAAACGATATTTTAGAACCAAGAAAAAAATTGGCATGACTTTCCTTTACTCCCATACGTCATACCCCCCTTACTTGGGTTTAAGTTTCTGTCACTCTCGCAATCCACTGTAAGCGAACCATGAACATATTGCAACACCCTACAGCGGGGGCCCCTCACATTTGTGTGAGAACGGAGGGCACTGTAGGATAGCACCATAAATAAAATATGCAATCATACCAACCAAGATCACGATTAACCCACAGGACAAAGCGGATCTATTCAAACATCATAGGATAACCATAGATCATTCAGAAATAATATATGGACTTGAGCACCATGTTTAAGTACAGATTACAGCTAGGGGAAAGAGGTGATACACCGCTTCAATGAGGGGGAGAGAGTTGGTGTGGACGGTAGCAAGATTGTTGATGTAGATCGCCGTCTCGATCATTGCCTCGGTAGCACTCCGGCGCCACCCGAGGCGAGGGGGAGAGAGCCCCCTCCTTCTTCTTTTTCTTCCTTGGCCTCCTCCCTAGGTGGGAGAAGGGTTCCTCCTCTGGTCCTTGGTCTCCATGGCATGGGAGGGGCAAGAGGGTGGCCTCCTTCACCTCCACAGGCACCACCTGCCATGTACAACTTTCAAGAGTGGCTAGCAGCGGAGGGTCTCCAGGTACAAGATGATGTGCTGCCTGTCAACAACCTCCAAGATAGTCCTGGGATGGCCTGGAACAATTCTATTTCAACATATACTAGCATGGGCTCGAGTGCAACTCTTTCTGACAGTTATGTGCTTGTAGCTGCCAACATACTTCATTCTATGGTTGCAGGAGCTAGCTTTTTTCTGATCATGCAAGGATACCTGGAGACAGCTCAGTTGCTGCACTTGCTATGATAGCAGGAGATAGCCCTGTTTCTGATGTAAGCACACCATAAATTAACTCTCTGGCAATTGAAATCTCTCTGTCCACAGCCGGTTTGCACCTTGAAATGACGTCTCAGGGAGATATTGTTTCCTCCATGCTTCTGAACCCTGCAACTCCTTTTGTCAGACTCAACGCTTTCCTCACAGCTGCTATCATGCCAATCATTGCTAATTTTGGTCCTTGGAGCACTGGGTTTGGTTTCAGAGACAACCGAGTTGACATTAAGGTGGTTCTTTCTCAAGAGGATGGCTCATTTGCGGTCTCTCAAGCATCAATGATCACTAGCCATGCCTCTTCTTCCACTTGTACTAACCTGGTACCTAGTCAGTCTGATTGGCTGCTCCCTACCCAGGAGACTGCTGCTGCTGGACTGTTACTGCCGGATACCGCATCGAACAGAATTTTGACACCTGCTCCTGCTAACGCTCAGTTTGAATCTGTGGGTCTGGGTCTTGTTCTCGATTACCCACTCCCAGATTCTGTTGGATTGGGCATCGCCATGTGATGGTCCTCTAACCCCTCGTTGGTTACCCCAAGGGGAAGGTGAAAGATGCAGTGTTGTGGAAGTTTTTCCCTTAGCAAAGAGGCCAAGGATCGAATCCCCAGAGACTCCTAGGTTCAACAAGTAGGTGTCAACTGCTAACGGCACGGATTAGCAATCAACGTGGACCTGCACACAGATACAAATAACTTTGCTCCCAACGAGTACAGAGAGGTTGTCAATCCCTCCGGCCTTGTAGTTCACAAAGGATTAAACGCAAATGATAGTAGTGATAGATAATGTTTGCAATAGTAAATAATAGCGAAAAGTAAATAGCGGATGTGATCAATGATGGTAATATGGACCGGAGTCTCATGATGTTCACTAGTAAGGTCTCTCTCCCAAAAGACGATAAAGCAGCTATGTGAGGTAAACAAATTACAGCTGGGCAATTGACAGGACCACGAACGCAAACCAATGCTGATTACATTGCAAGAAAGGTTGAGGTTCAAAGCATGGGCGGTACGCCAAAGTAAGTAGACCGAAATCCATCAATATCTACTACTAACCATCCACCTTGAGATATCTATCCAGAACATCTCGCTGGTATTAAGTTGCGAGTCCCACCCATAGTGTAAACTCAATGCAACAGACAACTGCATTAAAAGAACTTTGCGTAAAGTAAACAATCCTTGCACCCGCGGGCACAAGCACCGTTGTTTTCCCCCTTGTGGCAACAACACATCCCCTAGACTCATGTTTCTGTCACTCAAGCTAGTCATCGAGGGGCATGAACCCACAATCGAGCATAACGTTCCCTCTAGGAGTCACTACGTATTACTTGGCCAAATCAATAAATAACAACGGAGAACATGCAAGAATTACTTATGAACATAAATATAAAAGAGGTAGATCAAATATATTACTCAAGATCAATCTAAACATAATCTCATAATCCATCGGATCCCAGCAAACTCATCATAGCAACATCATAAGGATTACATATGTGCCTCGATCATGTAGGGCAGCTCACGAGGACTAATTAGTGAAGCACAAGAACGGGAGGAGAACATCACATAGCTACTGGTCATGGACTCATGATCCAAGGGAAACTACTCACAACTCATCCGGGAGGCGTCCATGGTGGTGGAGAGGCTCCCGATGGTGATCCTCCCCTCCGGCAGGGTGCCGGGAAGAGTTCTCCTGGTGCTCCCGATCTTGGAAGCGGCGGCGGCGGCGGAACAGAGATGAGATCGCGAAAAAAAGTTCCCGTCTCGAGGGTTTCGAAGGACGCTCTAAATATATGCCGAAGGGGGGCACCAGACGGGGCTTGGGGGGCCCAGGCGCCTCCCCCGGCGCGGCCCAGGGGGGGCGCCGCCAGGGCGCCTGGAGCCCTGGTGGCCCCCCCGGCTGTCCTTCGGGCGCAAGGTAGGTTCTGGAACACTGATTTTTTATATAATTTTTCTGGATTTTTCCTGGCAGTTCTCGTAATGTGAAAACCTGAAATACAAAAACAGCCGAAAACAGAAACTGGCACCGGGGTGCACTGGATTAGTAGGTTAGTCCAAATATGATCAAAAGTGTATGGAAGTGTATGAATATCATAGCAATATCACCCAAAAGTGGCATGGAGCAAGCAGAAATTATAGATACGTTTTGGACGTATCAACATCCCCAAGCTTAATTCCTGCTCGTCCTCGAGTAGGTAAATGATAACAAGAATAATTTCTGTGGTGACATAATATTAACCATATAGGACTTTTTATAGTCATATGACAAAAGATTACTGAGACAATGATTCTATAGTAATTAAGTTGCCTCATGAGAAAATCACAAATGACTGAAAGTTTTACAACATGACACTGAAACATCAAAAAGATTTGCAATGAACATGATGTGCAAATATGATAAAGTGATATCTAGCTTGCCCCCCTTAGTGAAGCAAAACATAAATGCAGGGGCACCCTCAAGGTTTAAGTGATGACTAGATACAATGATTTCAAAATAAACGATATCACAGTCATGCAAAAGACAATGCTACTTTGGGACAATGCACGTTACACTCAGAAAGACAATCATGCTCTTAGTAGTTGGTGCTTTTAAAAGAAGATGGAGACTCAACATAAAAGTAAAAGAATGGTTATGTGCTAGAGCTTTTTATTTTAAAAACATAGAAGCAATTTTGTCAACGGTAGTAGTACTTCATATGTGTCATGCATAAGACATCCTATAAGTTGCAAGCCTCATGCATCGAATACCAATAGTGCTCGCACCTTGTCCTAATTAGCTCGGATTTCCATGGGTTATCATTGCATTACATATGTTTCAACCAAGTGTCACAAAGGGGTACCTCTATGCCACCTGTACAAAGGTCCAAGGAGATAAATCGCATTTGATTTCTCGTTTTTGATAGATCTCAACTTGAGGACATCCATACCGGGACAACATAGAAAATAGATGATGGACTCCTCTTTAATGCATAAGCATGTTCTCATAAGAGATTGAGGATTAATGTCCAAGCTAAAACTTCCACCATGATACATGGCTTTGGTTGGCGGCCGAATGTTCTTCTCTAACAATATGCATACTCATTCAACCCATGGCGAATCACCCTTACTTCAGACAAGACGAACATGCATAACAACTCACATGATATTCAATAAAAGTGTGACAGTTGATGGCGTCCCCAGAAACATGGTTACCGCTTAGCAAGCAACTTATAAGAAATAAGATACATAGGCAACATATTCTTTACCACAATAGTTTTTAAGCTACTTTCCCATGAGCTATGTATTGCAAGGTTAGTCTGCTTAGTACAGGTGGAGGTTAGCAAAAGACTGGGAGCGACCAACTAAGAGAGCAATGACGGTCATAATCATGCTGAGCGACAAAGCAATATTGAATCAGGCATGGTAGTTATATCGCTATTCAGAAATAAAAGATCATCAAGGCTTGACAGACTTTCTTTACAGTCTTAAATATGCGTGAGCATATACCAAGTCAATCAAAATAAATTCTCAAAGGAAGATATTACTAAACCATACCACATCATCGGCAAACAAATCAAGTTGGTACTCCAATAACACATTGGGAATCCCCCAGCTATTTGAGACTAACCATAAGAAAACTGAACTACTAAGCGCCATTATGCACGTAGCATCTTTATCATAGACATATTAACCAATGCAACGGAAGCAAACTCTTTTAATAAGATAAGCATGATAATTAAAGAGTATTCAAGCAACCAACTAAACAAAAGCTCTTTGAAAAGATAAGCATGAATACTAAGAGCAGAGCATGATAGTAGCTATTAAAAGACAAAGAACACACACAACAAAGATAGACATGAAAATTCTATGTTATGTTCCAGGTAGAAGTGGAGCGTGTTTCTCTCCCACATAAAGAAAGCTGAGTTCCGACTCGTTATGAAAAACTAAAAAGAAAACTAAAAGCAAGACGCTCCAAGCATAGCACATAACACATGAAGTGATAAAAATATAGCGAAACGAAAGACGAACTGATAATGTTGATGGAGAAGGGGATGCACGGGGGCATCCCCAAGCTTAGACGCTTGAGTCTCCTTGAATATTTCTTGGGGGTGCACGGGGGCATCCCCAAGCTTGAGCGCTTGACACTCCTGAATCTTTTTATCATCTTCCCTCGCACACTTGAAAACTCCCTTCATACATAACTCATCATAATCTGATTAGCGAGGTTAGTACCCTTAATAAAATAATTATACCTTGCTGGAAATAAAGATATTCTTGAAGTTCTACTGTTTCTCAAGATTGCCAAAAGGTTTTTGCAAAGAAAAAGTAAGCTCTTGATTTGCAAAATGAAGGAAAGGCAAAACAGGACAGAATCTGTGAAAAACAGAACAGCAGGTAGTAATTG
Source organism: Secale cereale (assembly GCA_902687465.1). Taxonomy (NCBI): domain Eukaryota; kingdom Viridiplantae; phylum Streptophyta; class Magnoliopsida; order Poales; family Poaceae; genus Secale; species Secale cereale. The sequence continues at coordinate 57,538,462 of LR738709.1, read as the reverse complement.
ATTTGTTCGGGGCACTTCTGCAACTCAAATCAAAAAAACTCAGAACAGACGCACGAAAGACAATTATATAGAGAACGCTGTCGAAAAAATTCAGACCAAAAGGATGATCTGGTAATTTTATACGAATTTTTCTATCCAAGGACAGAATCTGTTTCCTGGACAGCACCTCACAACTTTTGAACTTTCTAGCAATCAGAGGCTATACTTGGCACAAATATGAAAAGCAAAGATACAATGATGATGCTACAGCAGTAAACAACATCAAGACACGACAAAAGCAAAATATAAAAATTTATTCATGTGGGCTGCCTCCCAAAAGCGCTTTCTTTTATGCCTTTAAGCTAGGCATAATGCATATAGATCAAGTTTTATCAAGAGTAAAAGAATAGCTAGCCCGTACAACGGACTGAAAAGGTAACTTGATCTTCTTTCGAGGGAAGTGTTCCATGCCTTTCTTGAGAGGAAACTGAAATTTTATATTACCCTCTTTCATGTCAATGATAGCACCAACGGTGCGTAAAAAGGGACGTCCCAAAATAATTGGACATGAAGGATCACATTCAACATCCATAATAGTAAAATCAACGGGGACATAATTATCAATGACCACGATAAGAATATCGTCGATCCTCCCCAAAGGTTTCTTTATGGAAGAATCAACGAGACGAACACCAAAAGAACAAGAATCATAAGGTTTCAATTTAAGCATATCATATATTCTTTTGGGCATAACAGAGGTACTAGCTCCAACATCACATAATGCATAGCAAGAGAAGTCATTCAATATAATTTTTATCATAGGATCCCAACCATCTTCTAGATTTCTAGGTATGGAGGGTTCTACTCTAAGTTTCTCCTCCCTAGCTTTGATGAGAGCATTAGTGATATGCTCTGTGAAGGCAAGGTTAAGCGTGCTAGTGCGGGGGTCTCTAGACATCTTGTGAAGGAAATCCATAACTTCGGTAAGAGTGCAATTATCAAAATCAAGGTCATTAGCATCAAGTAAAGTGGTAGTGGTGTCCTTTAGGTTCACATGTTTGGTAGTTTCTATAGTCATAGCATCACCATTAATAGGTCCATTGGGACCAGGAGTACATTGGGTGCTAAGAGTTTGGACATCTTTAACAACTTGGATAGCAACAACAGTGTGGTGGGTAGGAAGGCTCTTAATTCTATCTTCTTCCTCCCTTTCTCTAGCCCATCTTTCTTTAAGTTTAGCCATCATCCTAATATTTTCATTAATTTGCACTTGAATAGCATTTATAGGAGTGACTTCCCTCTCCTCAAGAGGAGAAGTTTTAATATTTAGCAATTTTACCTCATTGGCTAAATGGTCTACCTTAAAAGAAAGGTCATCTAGTTTATGTAGTTTTTCTTCTACACTCTTATTAAAGGCTTTTTGGGTAGTGATGAAATCTTTAAGCATAATCTCTAGTTCAGTAGTGGAGTTCTTGGTACTAGGATAAGCATTGTCGTTCCCATAAGAATTAGAGGGGAACGGTCTAGGATTGTTACCAAAGTTACTCCTATAAGCATTGTTGTTAAAATTATTTCTAGAGATAAAGTTCACATCTACTTGTTCTTGAGAAATCAAAGAATTTAAAGGAACATCACGAGGATCAACAGAAGATTGCTTCGAAAGTAGAGACATGATTAAGTCAACTTCTTCATTTAAGGAGGAAATCTCCTCGACAGAGTTTACCTTCCTACCTGTTGGAGCGCGTTCGGTGTGCCATTGGGAATAGTTGGTCATCATCTCATCGAGAAGCTTTGTGGCAGCACCAAGTGTAGTTGACATAAAAGTTCCTCCCGCGGCCGAACCTAACAAGTTCCGCGAGGTAAAGTTCAAGCCTGCATAAAAAGTTTGGATAACCATCCAAGTAGTCAAACCATGAGTAGGGCAGTTCTTGATAAGAGATTTCATACGTTCCCAAGCTTGGGCAACGTGTTCATTATCCAATTGTTTAAAATTCATTATGTTACTTCTAAGTTGGATAATTTTAGCAGTTGGATAGTATTTTCCGATAAAAGCATCTTTGCACTTGTCCCATGAATCTATGCTATTTCTAGGCAAAGACTGAAACCAAATTTTAGCTCCTCCTCTCAAGGAGAAAGGAAAAAAGCTTAATCTTAACAATATTACCATCTATTTCTTGGTACTTTTGCATATCACAAAATTCAACAAAGTTGTTTAAGTGTAAAGCAGCATCATCTCCAGCACCGGAGAATTGATCTTTCATGACTAAGTTCAGTAAAGCAGGTTTAATTTCATATGAAGGTGCTGAAGTGGCAGGTGTAGTGATAGGTGTGCTGATAAAGTCATCGTTGTTGTGACTAGTGAAGTCACACAACTTGGTGTTCTCGGTGGAACCCATAGTAGCAAGCAAGCAAGATAACTATTTTTGTGATTTTCGATAAAAGGTACTAAAGCAAAAAATAAAAGGTAAACTAACAAGACTAAAAAGCAAAGGTAAAAGATAGCGTGCAACTCCCCTATCCTGAAGAGTGGAGTCCCCGGCAACGGCGCCAGAAAATACTCCTTGGTGGGCCTCTAACCCCTCGTTGGTTACCCCAAGTGGAAGGTGAAAGATGCAGTGTTGTGGAAGTTTTTCCCTTAGCAAAGATGCCAAGGATCGAATCCCCAGAGACTCCTAGGTTCAACAAGTAGGTGTCAACTGCTAACGGCGCGGATTAGCAATCAACGTGGACCTGCACACAGATATAAATAACTTTGCTCCCAACGAGTACAGAGAGGTTGTCAATCCCTCCGGCCTTGTAGTTCACAAAGGATTAAACTAAAATGATAGTTGTGATAGATAATGTTTGCAATAGTAAATAATAGCGAAAATTAAATAGCGGATGTGATCAATGATGGTAATATGGACCGGAGTCTCATGATGTTCACTAGTGATGTCTCTCTCCCAAAAGACGATAAAACAGCTATGTGAGGTAAACGAATTACAGCTGGGCAATTGATAGGACCACGAACGCAAACCAATGCTGATTACATTGCAAGAAAGGTTGAGGTTCAAAGCATGGGCGGTACGACAAAGTAAGTAGACCGAAATCCATCAATATCTACTACTAATCATCCACCTTGAGATATCTATCCAAAACATCTCGCTGGTATTAAGTTGCGAGTCCCACCCATAGTGTAAACTCAATGCAACAGACAACTGCATTAAAAGAACTTTGCGTAAAGTAAACAATCCTTGCACCCGCGGGCACAAGCACCGTTGTTTTCCCCCTTGTGGCAACATCACATCGCCTAGACTCATGTTTCTGTCACTCAAGCTAGTCATTGAGGGGCATGAACCCAAAATCGAGCATAACGTTCCCTCTTGGAGTCACTACGTATTACTTGGCCAAAGCAATAAATAACAACGGATAACATGCAAGAATTACTTATGAACATAAATATAAAAGAGGTAGATCAAATATATTACTCAAGATCAATCTGAACATAATCTCATAATCCATCGGATCCCAGCAAACTCATCATAGCAACAGCATAAGGATTACATATGTGCCTCGATCATGTAGGGCAGCTCACGAGGACTAATTAGTGAAGCACAAGAACGGGAGGAGAACATCACATAGTTACTTGTCATGGACTCATGGTCCAAGGGAAACTACTCACAACTCATCCGGGAGGCGTCCATGGTGGTGGAGAGGCTCCCGATGGTGAACCTCCCCTCCGGCAGGGTGCCGGGAAGAGTTCTCCTGGTGCTCCCGATCTTGGAAGCGGCGGCGGCGGCGGAACAGAGATGAGATCGCGAAAAAAAGTTCCCGTCCCGAGGGTTTCAAAGGACGCTCTAAATATATGCCGAAGGAGGGCACCAGACGGGGCTTGGGGGGCCCAGGCGTCCCCCCCGGCGCGGCCCGGGGGGGGGGCCGCCAGGGCGCCTGGAGCCCTGGTGCCCCCCCGGCTGTCCTTCGGGCGCAAGGTAGGTTCTGGAACGCTGATTTTTTATATAATTTTTCTGGATTTTTCCTGGCAGTTCTCGTAACGTGAAAACCTGAAATACAAAAACAGCCGAAAATAGAAACTGGCACCGGGGTGCACTGGATTAGTAGGTTAGTCCAAATATGATCAAAAGTTTATGGAAGTGTATGAATATCATAGCAATATCACCCAAAAGTGGCATGGAGCAAGCATAAATTATAGATACATTTTGGACGTATCACCACGTCTCCTGCTGATGATCCTATCGTCTGTGCCCAGACCCAGGCGGAGGAGAACACCCAGCTTCATCCTGCATCCTCTGGTTCAGCTTTGGTTGGCCGTCGTGGGAAGAATGTGGCTCCTGAATGCTCCACTGTCCTACGCTGGAGCACTCACTCCAACAAATATGATGGTTTCAAAGTGCCTTCCGTTGCCGATACTTCCAACAAGAAATCGAAGGTCAAGCCACGAACAGTGCCTTCTGCATCCTCAGTTATGATCTCTAAAAGTACTGAAACTGGAGCGGAAATTGCAGCACCACCGCCAACCCCAATACAGGTGATTCAGCACATTGGTACAAACCTCTGTGCCATCCCAGCTGCGGAGCTCACGGAGGAAGAACTCCTCTCCGACAAGGATGCGGGGCCATCTTCAGCCTTTGCTTAGCTCTTTAGATTATTGTCTTATCTGCCTTTATTATTATGGTACTGTTAGTTAATTGGAACGTTCTTTGCTGGAACGTCCAGGGCCTAAACTCTGATGCCAAGTAGTTAGCACTGTCTAATGCCATCACATCTAGTGGATGTGCTATCATCTGTTTGTAGGAAACTAAAATGGCTTCTTTTGATAATGCTTTCATCAAATCCTGCTGCCCACGCCGCTACGATAAATTTGCTTTTGTCCCCTCTCGGGGAGCCTCTGGTGGTATTGTCACGATCTGGAATAGCTCAATTTTTCATGCTACTGTTGTCTCTTCTGAGGATTTTGCACAGGTCATTAGCTTTCAATCGACGCAATATGCGCATCGTTGGACTCTGGTTAATGTATATGGGCCTTGCCAGGGTGATCAGAGAATGGCTTTTATCCAATGGCTTTTTAACTTATATATCCCTGACAATGAAGATTGGTTTTTAGTCGGCGACTTTAATTTCATTAGAAGCCCAGAAAACCGCAATAAACCAGGTGGTAATTTTAATGACATGATCACTTTTAATGATTTCATCCGATCACAAGCCCTCATTGAATTACCTATTAAAGGTCGATCTTTCACGTGGAGCAACATGCAAACGGATTCTCTCTTAGAGAAACTTGATTGGTTCTTTACAAGCACTAACTAGACCACGTCCTACCCCAAGACCATGGTCAAACCATTTGGACGACCCGTTTTCGATCATATCCCTTGTGTAGTGACAATTGAGACCTCCATACCTAAATCAAAGGTGTTTCGTTTTGAATCATATTGGGTCCAACATCATGTTTTCTCAGACATCGTCCAAAAAACTTGGGACAAATAGATTAAATTGGACAACATGGCCACGGTTCTATGCAGAAAATTCAAGGCTCTTCGACACACTCTCAAAGTTTGGAGTAAAGCGATCTCTATATTATCTATTGTCATTGAAAATTATAATAAGGCACTTTTCGAACTTGATGAATTGGAAAACAAAAGTCCCCTCTCACTACCAGAAGTGAACTTCAGGAGAATTCTTAAGACACACATTCTCCATCTCTTGTCATACCAGCAACAATATTGGGAAGAACGTTGCACTATCAGCTGGGTTAAGTTCGGTGATGAAAATTCAAAGTTTTTCCAAGCAATGGCTTCTGAACGGATGAGAATTAACAACATTGCCTCCCTGATGACTGATACTGATACCATTGTGGAAGATCATGTTGGCAAAGAGGTAATCATTTTTGATACCTTCAAGCAAAGGTTGGGCTCCTCCTCACATCATGAGATGAAATTTAATCTGGCCAGAATTATTAAACGATTTGATGGACTAGACGAGATTACTGTCCCATTCACCATTAAGGAAATAGATAATGTTATCAAGCATATGCCCGCCGATCATTCACCTAGTCCGGATGGTTTCAATGCTAATTTTTTTAAATAATACATTTTAAAATTAATTTTCAGAAATAATACATGGTTCTGATATTTTTCAAATATAATACGGCCTCGTCTTCCTGAAGGACGACTGGACCTAATCGTCCTCGAGGAAGATGATTAAGCTCCAGTCGTCCTCCAGGAAGATGATTAGTTCCAGTCGTCCTCCAGGAAGACGATTAGTTCCAGTCGTCCTCTAGGAAGACGATTAGTTCCTGTCGTCCTCCAGGAAGATGATTAGTTCCTAACCTAGTCCACAAAAAATTTCCATAACCGTGTTCCCGGGAACCCTTTGCCGCCATCTTCTTTCCCGCCAAACCTATCTTTCCCGCCCAACCTGCCTTTCCCGCCGTATTTGTCTTCTCGACTTATAAACCCCCCTCCCATCCAGAAAGGGTTGGTACGCAGTGCATTGTAGTCTCGTCAAGATGTCCCATCCTCATTATCCTTTCGATCATAGTTTGCACCCGAGTATGTCAATATGTCTTCTGAGGTTAGCTAGCAATTTCGAGGAGGAAGCTCAGACGTTACCGCGCGGGGGGGGGGGG